>OY728159.1:81077519-82289040 GCA_963277665.1 Viscum album
TTTTTCAGATACTGATTTTGGTGGATGTAGAATGGATAGAAAAAGTACATCTTGAACTTTTCATTTCTTAAGAGATTCATTACTTTAATGATCATGTTAGAAGAAACAATTAATAGCACTTTCCACTATTAAAGCTGAATTTGTAGCAACTGAATGTTGTTGTGCCCAAGTGTTGTGGATATAACACACACTCACATACTATGGCATGAGTTTATCCAAAACACAAATATTGTGTGATAACACTCATTCCATTTCCCTAATAAAAAACCCTACACATCACTCCTGTGAAAAACACATAGATATTAGGCATCACTTTTTTAGGGATCACACACTTAAAAGATATATAATTCTTCTATTTATCAGAACATAAGATCAACTTGTTGATATTTTTACAAAATATTTACCCTCTGATAGATTTTAATAATTAAACAAATGATATAAATGATAACCGTACGGTAATAATTCATATTCACTTTTTGTTGAAACCAATCTCCTTACATTAAGTAAATCCTTCTCATAGGGGGAGTATATTTTCTTACCAATTTTTTTGAATCAAATTTTTCGTAACCAATTTATTTTAATTAAATTTTTCTTACCAATTTTTTTAATCAAATTGTTCTTAACCAAAATTTTTAATTCACTTTTTCATAACCAATATTTTTAAGCAAATTATTCGTAACCAATATTTTTTAATCAAATTATTCGTAACCAAATTTTTTTCATAATCAAATTTTTTGTAACCGAAATTTGTTCCTTAATAAATGTTTTTGTAACAAAAATTTTTCAAAACCCAAAATTCATGAATCAAAAAATTTCTTTCCTTAATAATTATTTTGGAAATCTAATGTCCTTAAAGAAGAATATTTTTCATTACTGATATTTTTTTGGAAATCTCGAAGGTATGTGTCCTTACTTAAATTTTGGTAATTTAATTTTTTTACTTATTTGTATTGAATAGAAATTTTATCAGATTCACTTTTCGTAAGTCAATTTTTTTCAATAAAACCTCAAATGATGGGAACCTACCGAACCCTTCTTTGGATTTCAAATCAACCGTCAGATCAGTTTGTGATCTTTTCAACCATTTGATCAAATTAGGAATTCAAACCATCACCTTGATGCCTATATAAAGGTCCCTTATTTCTCGTCCCACATCAGTTTTCAATGTTTTCAATAACGAAGCTCTGCCTCACTTCAAAAAGATCATTCTGCTTTTCAATGTTTTCTTAGACTATGAATATTTTTGGAAGAATCCCCACATAAACAGATTTCCTCATCCAAGGAATTCAAGGAATGGAAAATATACACGGAAAGCATTTTTGATCCAAGATTCTTTACTATTTATAATTCCTTGATTACGAAAAACATCAAACTAAATAGATGTGAGAGATTTTACATAGCAAAGCCAAAAATTCAGGATCTAGTTTACCTAGAGTTTCTTATAGAATTATTCAATAAAGTAATATTTTAAAACGAATATGGAAGTGACAAATTTTCATTCATGAGCTATGGTAAAACCTATTCCCAATCCTTAATCATTGAGGAAAATATTCTTGGAGTTCCATATAAAGGAGAAGTAATTTTCAGCACTCACAAGATGCTGGATCAGTCAGGATGTTTTTAAAAGGAAAATGAAATAGAGTTCCATGGACTTAATGAAGTAAAATCACCGAAGATTAACCATCTTTAAAGAAAATCATATTTTTAGAATTATGGGTACATGGTTTTCTAATTTTTAGAAAATGAAACAATGACTCCTTAAAGAAAAGTGACATATTTATTTTGGACTTTCTAGTTAACCTAAGGAAGATTTACCTGGTGAAGTATATACACCTGAAAATTTCCAATATCAAGAATTGAACTCTCAAATATCAAATGATCAAGTATCCAGAAATATTGTCTAATATCATAGTGCTTTGAATAGAATCGTTCCAAATTCTTCGTATCTCTAAACTATGAAATTTCAAGTTCTCACTACTAAGTGATGAAACCTTTAGGAGAATGAAATTCAGCAATACAATGTCCAGATAATTTTATAATCTTTTAGAAAGTGAGATTGAATTTATAGCTAAGAAAGTGAACGTAGAAGAGACTTCCATGAAATCTTAGAAGAAGAGAAAGGAAAAAAACTAAAAAACAAAGAGAAACCTAAAATTATGGAGAGTTAGTCAGCACCACCAAAGCTAAAAAAGGAAAAGTCTTTCCCTGATGAAGTGGTAGAAAAATGGTGAAAAAAAAAAGAAATAGAAAAAATGAGATGAACATTTTGGCCTATATTTTGCTGAGGCAAAGGATCTGAGTATTAAAACTATTAAAGACCTAGAGAAACAAGAAAAAGTGAATAAAAAAAGAAGAAAATTTCTAAAGCTGAGATTTTAAAATCAATTCGATGGGATATACAGAAAGCATATAAAAAGATGCAGGAATTGAAATTGTTTCTCAATGAACTAGTACTAGAAGAGACTCCAAGAAAGAAAGTCATAATTCCATAACCTGAATTGGAAGAATAAATATTTTAGGAAGAATAAATTTAAAAAGAAAATAATGAAGTAGAAGATGAGAGTGATGATATTATAAAGAAAGTTGAATAATATCATGATAATGAATGTCCATATAAAAATCTTTAAATCCATACTTCTCAGGTTAAATCACCTATAATTGTTTCTCAAGGAAGTGAGGTTGAGGGTCAGGAAGAGGTTAACAAACTTTCTAGTGATGAAAATAGAAATCATGACTTCATCTAACCTGATGATCCTAAAGAAGATGTAGAGAAAGAAGAGGTTGATGAAGATAAAATTGTACAACATTCAGATAGTTAGCATGAATCTCCCAAGGATGCAAAGACTATTTCCAAAGTAGAAAAATGAAAATAGGTTTTCAAGATACACATAAGAAGGTTGTGGTGGTTAAGAAAGATGTTGGTGGATCATCCAAGAAGAAGGATATTGAGCTAGAAGATGAATATTCACCTACAAGGGAATCAAATACCAAATCATCTTCCATGGGTTAGGATTTCGTGGTACAGTTTCTAAAGAATTTAGTAGCACTATACCCTATTTTTGAGTATTGATTTGAGGTGTCAGCTGCTTAAACACATTTTTAATTAGAAGTAGGATTCCATAAACATGATCAAATAAAAAATCATCAAGATTGAGGTTGATTTCAAAACCTTATATATTGGTAATGATGCTTATAAGAGGTCTTGGAAAAAAATAGAAAATGGTCTAAGAGAACAATTGAAGACAAGAGAATATTTTATGACTTCCAAGACTCAATGAAATATGTATTTAATAAGTCGGATTAGAGGATAGATAAACTTACAACATGTTTTACAGAGATACTGAACAATAAACAATTATCCCATTGGCAAGAAGATACATATATGATTGGTAAGTAGAGTTCAGTTTCTCAAAATTTAAAGAGAGAAAGGGACCTCAAGGGAAATTTGGAAGAAAATTTCAATCATCAAGAAAAGATACTGATGTCTTAGTTAGAAATATTTGAATCTCAAGATGAAAAAATCAAGGCTCTGGAAAAGAAAAATCATGATCATGTTTTATTGCTCAAGAGATTTGAGGAATATCATAAGAAGCTCAAGAAGGTAAAGGCTACCTTGAGGATGATCATGCAGAAGGAAAAGATGGATGAATAATTATTTCCCTATCAATTCTGTTCTTTTTTTGTATTTCCCTACATTAATTTTCCAAATCAGAATAAAAAATATTTTTGTAATTGTTTTGTTTTATTTTGTACAGTTCTAATATTCTAGGTTCCATTTCATTTCCAATTATCTATATTCCTTTTTGAAAATCATAAAGGGTGAGAAATTAATGATTAAGATAATAATAATTAAAAAGAAGAGAATGGCCTAAGTAAGGGGGATTTTAAGTAAGAGGGGTATAATTAAAGAATACATTCTTATAAAAGAAAAAGAAACTTCTTTAAAAATTTCATGAATACGATCCTTAAGGATTTAAAAACATAAGAATGATTTAGTTACATTCATCTTGATTCATATGTTAATCGAGATAAGATTTTCTTTTTAATGTTTATAAAGAAAATTATTATCCTTATATTCTTTTTCCAAAAAAAAGTGCTTTCCATAAAGGAGGATATTCCTGAGATAATAAGGTTTCCTTATGAATTTTTCATTCCTCTATATTTGTAAAATCAAAAACGCTTTATCTTAAGTAAAATTATATCTCCCTAAGGATTATTTTCTTAAGGGAAATTTCCCTTCTCTAAGGAAGTTTTTATTCTTACCTTTTTTCTCATTACCTCATTTTATAATCTCTCAAAACCAAACTCATTTTATTACTACTTCTAAAATTCAGATCCTTATTAAAAACCTTGGAATCTTACAGTTCACTAGATATAGATTGTTCTATTTTTATTCTCTGAATTCGGTGAAATTCAGACTCTGAATTCCCCAGAATTCAGACTCTGAATTCCTAATAATTCAGACTCCGAATTCTCTGAAATTAAGTCTATGAATTCTTTGAAATTCAGACTTTATTGGAAATTAAGACTCCAAATTCTATGAAATTCAGAGTCTAAATTCTCTAAAATTCACTTTAAATTCTCTAAAATTCAGACTCTGAAATATCTGAAATTCAGACTCCGAATTCTCTGAAATTCAGACACTGAATTCGTTGAAATTAAAACTCCAAATTTATTGAAATTAAGACTCTGAAATCTTCATAATTCAGACTTCTAATTCATTAGAATTTAGACTTTGAAATTTATAGATTTCAGATTCCAAAATATTTGTAAAACAGAATCTGAATATCTATTTTTTCTAGAATATGATTGATTATATATTTAGACTCTGAATTCGATATTTCCTTAGACTCTGAATATTAAGATTTACTTAAGCTATTTCATTTTCCTTACAGAAGTTGTTATTATGAAACAATGTTGTACAATATTTTTTTAACAAACTGTTGATTGAGTGACATGTGTATATGTCCCGATGATATTCATGAAAAATATGACCATTGAAGGAGTGAGCTGACCATTGGTGTCTTGCTTATAAATGAGAGATCATTTGAATGAACTCATAATCCATGAATCATCCCATGATCCTAGATATTACATGTCCTGATGTTGTGAAGTGATTTCTAGAAATAGAAAGACTCTCATGCTTTGTGTGTTTCATGAACATCTTGTTCAGTCATGAAAATCTTGTTCATATTTCTTCATACGACTCCCATTGCTGCTTAGTACAATCAAGGGCTTCTGGGGATAGGAAGATAGAGGTGTCGACTACCTTAATGATTGATGTCCTGTAGGGATGTCAATAAATATTCTGATATTCTTATGGAGGTAATACCCTAGTGTGGGTAAGACATACTTTAATTAATGTTTAAATCAAGATACCATTACGCAAGTTTTATGGATACCCTACTCGTTGGATTAAAATATTTCCTACATGTTACTTATTATTGTTTTATGTTTTATTTTCCTGGAAATTCTGTTAAAAAAAGAAAGTATTGTTTTCTTATACTCTGTAATACTTGTATACTTCGATAAATAATATTGTATACACTTTAAGGTAGAATCTTAATTTAATAAAATTGTTCTTATGTTTCATTTCTGGATACATATTTTCGAAACCTAAGAATGTTTATTTCGTATAACTAAAATAGGCTTTGTCAATTTTCATTGTTTAACTTTTCTTAATGTAGTTTTCCTTAAGGATAAAAATGAATGTTTTTTAACTTACAATTCACCCCTTTTTTAATTGAGAATCTACAGACACAATATAGAACCTAAACCAATTAGGCCACTACGAATAATAGATTTCTTAGCGATAAACCCCAAGTGGGTGAATTTAATTTTTATGTGAGTTCAAAAAATTAAAATGGGATTGATTTTATAAAATACTTGTTCCAAAATATATGGTGTTTTCAAAAATACAGTGGAATGATATTAAAAATAACCAACCCATATGAAAATGGTAACATTACACATAACACAAGAGAGTGATGTAGTTATCTGTGTGTGGTTTAAATAATATATTTTCCATGAAAAGGTGACTCTCAAATGTAGAGGCTTGGTTGGGATAATTATGAGTTTAGTTTCTCAAGGGGTAGTCTTGTATGTGGATACTTGGTGGGGATTTTTCCCCATATATGTGATTAGTTAGAAAATTATTCCATATATTTGGACCCATTTTGGGTTGATGTTGTTTGGGTTATGTTATATAATGTGAATTGTAAAAACCTATGTGCTGTGTTCTGGTATTGATTGGAATGTCATTGTATTTTACCAAACCTCGTGTTTGTAGTTATTTGATACAAATCATGTAAACAAATTCCATTATATACTTATTACCCATAATGAGACCTAGTTTTTGGGTTTGGTGGGAGAACATAGTACATTGATATAGTTATTTTGACATAGATGATCTGATATTCATGTCCAAGAAGTCAGGTAGAAACACAAACTCTAGTATCCCAGAGTCAGTTGTCTCTTAATTACATTGGCACTAGATAAAACCTATCATATAACAATGGGAATAATATTTTACAATTCATGGTATCCAAGATATATACTTTAATCTCACATAAATTTTAAAATATAAAAAAAATAAAGTATTTTATTTAATAACATCATAATTCTCCTTAGAATATCTTTTCCTATCAATTATAAGACAATACACGGAATCCTGGCGAAGGGGAAAAATAAGGGAGAGATCAAATGCTGAGTAAGGGCTACATACACAAGAATAAATTTTCATGTAAATATTGAATAATTAATATGAAAAAAAATAACAGAAACCAAATTACATTTAATCAACAATGTGATCATGAAGAATAATATGGCCGAAATTAATGATAGAAAAATAAATCCTTATAAATAAATACATGATCATAAATCAGATATAAAGTGGTATCATAACTATTAAAATAATCATGTGGACATCAATAATTGATTTCATAATAATTTAATTTATAATTATATATTTCCTAAACATATAATTAATTCCTTGGGAAAAGACCTCATAAATATACCATCAAAGCCTTATTCCAAGACGTCATAAATAATTTGAAATAGAATACACCAAGTACCCAAAATAGTTTATTTTATGATACCTACCAATGCAAAACAATTCCAAAACAGTGAACATCCATCACTTAATATGTCCATTTCATTCATCATATATAAGAGATGATTAAAAACTATGTACATAATCAACATAAACCATCATATTAAAAAACTAGAATATGAAATGTTAATTTATCACACAATCAATAAATATAAAATTATCAAAAGAAATCTAGTGTAATATGGAATATAGTATCATAATATTATATCCTTATTAATGACTAATAGTGAACTTCTCCAGATGTGGTGTGGTGCGATGTCTCTATGCATTCACATTAGGGGTGCACAGATCGAAGGCTTCGTTTTTTATTCTCAGGGCTTGAGGTGGATTTTGGTGGATTTCATACCCTTGCAACTTTAGGTTTTTTTGGTTCTTGGTTAATGTGTGGGTTCTCCCTTTACCTTAAAAATGTATTTTTTAAAAAATAAAAAAAAGTGTTTTGGTGTGGGTTTTTTTGTGATTTCTGAAGATGTATAGGATTCAACCTTTTGGTAATTCACTGAAGTGATTTCCTATGGTTCTTCGGAATCTCTTGTTGACATGTATGATACTTTTGGATGTCCAATATGTTTGGGATCTGGTCTCAAAGTATTTTTAGGGAATATTAAAATCATTTCTATAATACATTGATATTTTTTTGGAAGGAATGGATTCCTATAGGTGGTAACTATGATATATCATTAGATCATGTGTAGAAACATGGTCAAGATCTCCTATGATGGAAGGTGTTCCTTTGAAATTTTGATTATTGTGTGAATTTATAAGAGATAGGATTTTAAAGGAGATACTAGTAAACAATTTTGAATAATAACGATACCCAAGGTAAAAATATCCTTAGACATAGATGAAAATACTGTAGAAATATCACGAGAATATTTCTTAAATAAAATAACATTTTCATTTTGAAATCCATTATATTAAAATATATAAAATTATGAAATATGGTGTAAAAAAATTTCATTGAAAATAACTCTTGAAAAATATAAAGGATTATTCAAATCAAAGTGTTTTCATGGTGGAGGAAAAAGAAGATTTCAGGGATTATGTTAAAACAATATTTTATTCACACCATTCATTGAAGTTCCTCATTAGGAAGATGAAAAGAAAATTCCTGGAAATATTTAACAGAAATTAAAGAAAGGGTAAAAATACCATTAATAAATAATTTTACAATATTTAAAACGTTATTTAAATAATGTAATGAATATATTTAAAAGGAAGTAAGTGATTCACCACTGGATTTTAAAACAATATCGGATTTTGTTTAAATCATAACTTTAAAAAAATTTAGTTCCAAAGATGTTATAAGAAGAAATAATAATTGAAAACCCCCATAATAAAAAAATTTGAAACAATTTATGGTTTTTATTATATAATGATAAAATATTTTCATCAATGGAAGCATAAATATAAACAATCTCGATTAATGATGAGATTATTAAATAAAATATTTTATAAATTTTGAATCATAACTGCTTGGATGAAATAATATGAATTTCTACATTAAAAAATAAAACGTATGAAGGATATTTGATATAAAAATTAAAATATCCATTATATACACCATATAAATCAAATATCCTTCATACTTTTTGTTTTTTAATGCTGAAATTCATATCATTTCATCCAAGAAGTTATGATTCGAATGTTATAAAATGTTTTGTGTAATAATCTCATCATTATTCCGGATTTTTTATATTTCTTCTTCAATTAAAGAAAATATATGATCATTATAAAATTAAAATATACCTCTATGAAGTCTAATTATGACAAAATCCCCTACAAATATTGTATCATTGAGGTGATAAATAATCAATGATATGACTATGTGTAAAAAAAATAAATCGAAAAAAGTATAAAAACATAATTAATTAAAATTTTCATTAAAAAAAATAATTGTAATTTTCTAACATTTTAAAATAAATATTATGTTTAATAGCATATAATATACACAACACCATGTTTTAAAAAACTATAAAATATTATTATATTAATGTAAAAACCTATTTATTAAATTAATGGGTTTGAATAGGATTAAATAATTTATAAATTAAATATAAATTTTTATTCTAATTTTTTATTTATTCATTAATTCTTAGGAAATAAGCACCTGGTCTTTATTAATGTCATTATATGCTTTAAAAATATGTTTTTTCCAAAAATGGTTTATTATCTTTTTGAGAAAATATTATAATAAATAATAAGGAAATATTATACAACATTTTTTTAAAAAATAAAAATTATTTTTTAAATCCTAAGATAAAAATAGATTATGGTTAAATTTTTAGAGTTTCATGACATTTTTTATCTTTATTTGATTAGTGAAAAATATAGATTTTCCCTGAAACCTTTATTTTTGTTTCAAGAAATCAGAAAGTTCTATTTTGTTTCAAATGTTTTCTAAGTAAAATTAGTTTTATAATATTATTAATTGAACAATCAATGTACTTATAATGAATTTTATGATTTAGTTTGGTTTAAAAACATTTTAATACAAAAAATGATTTTTTTTCTGAACATTTAATTTCTATTGTGTTTCACAATAATAATTTTAAATTAAATTCATACACATATATGTGAAGAATCATTAAAAATAAATTTCATATTTTAAATAAGTGGGTCTAAACTTTTTAAATATTTTCCTTTTATTTTATAACATTATGAGTACTAACCAAAGGAATTTGTGTTACCACGATAAGGGGTAAATCGGGTCATTCAAAATTAAAAAAACATTATAATGACTAAAAAAGACCCTAAAACTTGAATAAATTTTATTTTATGAGTTTATCTCATCCATAAAGTTCTAAATGTATAATATTTATCCTTTTTTCCTTTTTACCATGATTTTTAACTTCATAATTTGTTAATTGAATATAAATCCAAAAATGTCACACTCATTCTTCTAATAACTATACTATTTCTGATATAGTAATAAATAGAAAATGTTTTTAGTTATAAATTTTAATTTAACATATAAATTATTTTTTTCATGGTACTCTATTTTTAACATTTTGTGTTGAAAAAATTTCCATAAAATCCAATGCAACATTGAAACTATAATTATTTAATTAAAAGAATGATAAAATTAAAGATATTAAAAATATTGAAGTAATTTAATTTCAAAGAATAATTCTTATCTATTGTTATTTTGGTTAAATATAACATGTTAGGTATGTTTTAATTCCACATATTCTAATTTCATATATTCTAATTACATTTTACTCATGTAATTTTTAATGTCAAATTAAATGAATAGTTACGAAATTGACAATAATTTTATTTTATAATAAATAAGATTTTATTAAAAATTCCCCACCCTTAAAAATTACTTAATCTTGAGTTGTTTCAAGAATACACATTGAGGATCTTTTCAGGTTTAGAGTTTTAGAGAGTTAGATCCTAAATCATGCATTACATTCGACATTTAAACAAGGTGGTTATATAAAAGACAATATTCACTTTTTCCATCAAAGGAAACATATTTAATATAAAACATGGATTATTTCTTGAAACTTCCTCGACAATATCATCAAATCATGTACCATTTCCTTGACCTGTGAAATACATTTCAAAAACTTAGGTTGAGCATAAAAATCTCAGTAAGAGATATAAAAATATGGAAAGAAAACCTTTGTCCATGTATACATAAGAATCAATGAGATCATACTTCACTCATCAAAACATAAGCACTTTAACATACCTCATGAAATCATAAGATTTATGAATAACTCGTAGAAAACATAAGACATAAAGGTAACTTCAGGCATTCGTAACATTCCTACGTTGGGAGTAACCCTCATGGTTACGTTTGGAATACTCATCACAGTATATTCCGTAAATATCTTCGGAGAAACCTTAGATTTTAACTCCTTCGTGTTACCCAATTCATTATAGGGCTATATCGGGCTCACCCGCCCTTAGTTTATCATGGAACCACCCATCTTCATATACAATTCCCGAGAACCATAACATAATCATATCACATAAAACATGCATAAAAGAAACATAACATTTCCACATTTCAATCACAAGATATCAATACAACACATTGATTTGGTAAAAACATTATCAAAACCATTTTCAATACCTAAATAAAAGAAAATTAAAACATGGTATTTATTTTTCAATTAAAAAAGTTATGGCTTGTAGAGAATGTTGAACCTCCAATAATTATCACGGTGGCGGAGAAGTCGTTGTCTCTGCATACTTACGACAAAAACATTCCCTTTGGCCGTTTAGTAAAACAATTCATATAAAAAATTAATTTTTAATAAAATTAAAAGTCAAATGGGTTTATACACCATATAAATGAATGTTTGTATAATACAAAATATGCCTCAATGAATGGAGATTGAGACGAAGTCCTATACCTCATGTCCGACTTGACTCGACCATTCTTTAATATCGTAAATAATAAACTAGAGTTAATTTATACTTGCTTAAGAACCTTTTTCAAGTTAATTATTTCTTTTATATAACTTATTTCCATGTTAAGAACATTATGTAAATAATTAAGTTAATAATGGTCATTTTGTCGATCATTGGTACTTGAGCCAAAAATAAACTTCTTATAATTTATAGTTGTTTGTGTGGTAAAATATCCATTATATCCAGAATTATATTCAGGATTTAGATATCATATATATAATATATATCCAGTATATACTTTCATTTATAATATTACATAACATTCAGAGGTACGAAATGAAATGCACCATTCATGGAGATGATAAGTCGTACGTACACATGAACGCTACTTTCATTTCTATTTCATATTTAATGGAGTGAAATCGTAATGATATAAAGGTATATTATAATTCTAGTATAATATAATATATAATATCATTAACTTCATCCTTTATACATCACACATATGGCATTAACGAATCAAATCACTTTGAGGGGGAGGTAGTCCGCACTTCCTGAAATGAAGATATCACGTTAACCCATAATGGAAACCATAAGGTATTCCATAAATGAAAAATAAAGAATCATAATGAAAACATAGACATAATATATATCATATATAAATAGAGTGAAATCTTAATGGCCACCATGAATGGTGTTAAAAAAATATTGAACAATCATCGTTTCGTGAGGCAGTAATTCGTCACGCATAGAAATAGTATGTTCTTTAACCATTAGATGGAGGTGTGTGTATGTGTAGCTAAAATAATTCTCATAAAAACATCCTATTATATTGAAGATACTGTTTTTGTTACAAAAGAAAGTAATAAAAAGATTTTAGGGGGTTGGAGAAGAAAACTAAAACAAAATAACATTAGAGAAGAAATTGCCTTCAGAACGGGTAACTTCTCTTTCTTTCAACCAAAAGGGTTTCTTGAAGATATTTATACCTAAGTTAAGGCTTCTAGGATGAATAGAAGGATGTGTAGAGATAAAATGTCCAGATCTTGGCCTATCCAATGGCTTGAGAGGTGTGGGTAAGGTGGTAGAGGTGGGGGCCTTTTATAAGAGGGAGGAGGGGCACTCTTGGAAAGTTAAGAAATGTTACTTAATTATATAATGTTTTTCAGATTTTAAAGGTCCCAAAATTATATATTTCTAGGATAAGATGATAAGGTTTATAAATCCACCCATCCAATAGATATTTGACAAGTTTAAGTCTTATATTTAACATTATCTTTTCATTTTATTTAAATCGTTCATTAATGAGGTAATCACTGCTTTATCATGGTGTCATAAATTAATTTATATATTTAATGTCTAAAAATTATACAAAAAATATAATTATGTAGGGAATATTTTTATCTTTCTAATGACTATTTATAGTCTAAGTGATCATTTACGCAGACAAAAGTAAATTTTTTTTACATGGGTGATATATACTTTGGTTATACTTTCCTTTAAAAAAATAATGTAATAAAATGTAACTATCACACAAAAGTGATTCCATGGGGTCCCAAAGTTTGGCACAAGGCATCCCATGGTCATCCATGACACAAAAGGTCGAATTAGGACACATGTTGGGTTCATTTTATATTATTATGTTATCATTTTATTATCCTTAACTACACGATTACTAATTAATCGCGGTAATTAATGATAATTACCATCATTACTATTCATAATGTACAAAAAAAAGATTATTTACATAATTTGGAACTTCTGATTCCAAATATGGATTCCATTTTACCAAATTCCAAACACAAGAATTATAGCAATTAATTTAAATATAATTCCCGTTGTCAAAACAAATAGCGGGGTTTTTATAAACAATACTTATCAAAAGATTGACAATTGTTTATGTCAAATTTCAAAGTGAAATCAATACCAATGTCCACAATTGGATTAAATGGTAAAAATATATTATATTTACACTTAAAAAACCAATTTAAAAGATATTATATCCATATAATTAAATTAGATGAAAAGGCAGTTTGGGAGTAAAATGCAGTATTTTTCACTATTCATTAAAAAATGAACATTGTCAGAAAAATACAAAAAATTTATCCAAAGTAAATTTCAATGTCACAATAATAAAGAATAAGTTTATTTTGAAAAATAAATCTTATAAAATTTCCAAAAGATAGATTTAAAAATGGTTCTCTATCAAAAGGCGGTAAAACAATATTTTAAAAAATATTAGAGAATTCAATGCTTAAGATTGGATTTATTCTCATTTTAAGCCTCTAAAACACTATCTAATTTATAAAAAGACATAGATATTAAAATCCATAATTCTTTACTTATGATGTTACATCCTTCCCCCCTTTAGAAAATTACATCCCCGTAATTTATTTACTTATCAAATAAGTGGGGGTATTTATCCCTCATTGCATTTTTAGATTCTCATGTTGCCTCTTCAATTATGTAGTTTTTCCACAAAACCATTACTTGATGAATCACATTATTCATCAATACTTTCTCCCTGTGGTCAAGAATCTGGACCGTTTGATCCTCATAAGATATATTTTCTTCTAGTTGAACTACCTCTGGACTCAAAACATGAGATGGATTTGGCATGTACTTCCTTAACATTGAAACATGAAAAACATTGTGTACCTGAGATAAACTCGGAGGTAAAGCCACTCCTTATGGAACTGATCCAACTCTCTCCAGAATTTCATATGGTCTAATGAACCTTGGAATCAACTTTCCTTTCTTACCAAATCACATCACACTTTTCCATGGTGAAACATTGAGGAAGACATGATCACCTAACTCAAAAGAGAGATCCTTCCTCATGTTGTCCGCATAACATTTCTGCCTGCTCTGAGCTGTTCTCATGTGTTTCTGTATCAACTGAACTTTTTCTGCCAACTCTTCTACCAATTATGGTCCCATAAACTTCCTTTCACCCACTTCACCCCAAAAATCTGGAGTTCAACATTGCTTCCCATATAATGCCTCAAATGGTGCCATCTGTATAATGGAATGAAAACTACTATTAAAAGAAAACTCAACCAAAGAAATATGTTGGTCCCAACTTCCCTGATAATCCATCGAAAAAGAATGTAGCATATCCTCCAAAGTCTGTGAAGTGCCCAGATCAGTGTGATCACTGAGAGGGGGAGGGGGTGAATCAGTGATCCTTTAAAACTTTTTACTAATTGATTCATTAACTATTAAACCTCTATGGCTTGTTAAGGCCTCAATCCACTCTTCTTGTATCTCTCAGCCTTTCCTCAAGTGATGCAGTAAATGTAAAGGTACTGGACACAAGTATTTACAAGGTTCGGCACCAAAAGCCTACGTCCTTTCCATGTTGGTTAAACACCCCAACATGGTTTCTCCGTTATAACTTGTTAGAATTACAATGGTCGATACAGAGTCCCACTGTATCTCTCCTGAGTCCCACATGAGGGTCTTTATACTGCGTCCCACAATGTTACCAGAGTCCCACTGGCCTGCTCCAGAATCCCACTGAAGACTTCTTCCTCCCTGAGTCTCACAGGGGGCTTCTCCTGGCTCCTCGAGTCATACGAGTAGCTCTTCTTCACTTTTAGCTTCTTCAAGTATCTTCAGCAGTCTGGGATAAAGACTGCTGGCCTTGCTCTTCACTTCGGATCACTTGATCAGGTCTTCTCGTCTTGCTCAGGATTTGTCTCCTTCTTCTCAAGATGACCTGGCCTCTCTCTTCAAGAATCCTCAACAGCCTCTGAAAAGGTCTGTTGGTCTTGCTCAAAACTTCTGATCACTTCTGTTGATCAGGGTCTTCTCAATTACTGAAAACTCAGGCATCTGATGTCTTTAACATCAGTCTGGCTTCAGTCTCACTTCACATCAACTTCATGCACTGAGTGCATGACATATCTTCATCCTCATGCACTGACAGCATGGCTTCTTAATAATCTTCAAGAACTCTTGGTCTTGGTCAACTCAGATGCACACAACCAGATTTGAGCTTGTTCACGTGTGCACGTGCATGCATGCATGCATACACTCCCCTTATTCTTCACTTGGTGCAACAAACCCTCAAAGGGTGTAATTACCTAGAGCACACACACCTTCTCACTCACACACTTTGTTCAATTTTTTTTACACACATAAATGTGTGTTGTTCTTTAGTGTGAGAGTCTTCCACATCTTCTAAGTGTATACACTTTTAGTGAACACACTAGGTTTGGCCTTCACTTTTTTAGCACACACAATTTGTTCTTCGTTTTTCACACACTTAAGCTTGACCTCTTTCCTCTTCTTGAACACAATTGGCTATGACCTCTTTGGTCCTTTGTTTGAACACACACAATGTGAGGTCTTCACTTTGCAAACAAGGCACTAGTGCCCGACCTTCCTCCTCTTTGCACACCCACTGCCCGTAGGGTGTTCTCCCATGTGGCACACAAACAAGGTGAATGGTGCGGCCCTCTTCTTCTTCAAAGCACGCAAGGAACACTTGGGTGTACAGGGCAGCATGCAAGGTCCCAAGGGTGCAAGGGCGCGCAAGGTCCTTGACAGCCGCGAGCGAGCAGGGTGTCAAGGACACCAACTGCCGCGCAAGTGCAGGATTCAACCGTGGGCGCTCAAGGTGTTGTGGCCCCTGGTTCTTCCTACCACGCAAGGGGAAGGAGCGCAGGGGTCTTCTCCCCTTCTTCTTTCATGCAAGGAGTGTGAAAAAGGAACTAATAGAGCCAAGGGATGGCTCTGGGCTTCACTGCCGTGCAAGTGGTGCGCGCAGGCTATTCTTCGCTAAGCACTGAGGCTTCGCGGGACTTCAGATCTTCATCAAAGATTCAGCACATCAGCAAGCAACACTGATGCACGGGCCTCTCTTTTTATAGGCAGAGGGCCTCGGTTCAATCCGCGGGGATAAACACTTGAATCCCCGAAATAACCGGGATTTCAAGATTTTCATGAAATCTTTGTTTTCATTCTCTATCTACCGCGGGTTTGCTTTTTATTTTCTTCACGTGCATGCCACTTAGAACGCATGCACGACTTCAGTTTAGGCTAATCCATACAAAACATAAATCACGTGGCCTCGCACCTCCGGTTGCTTCGACCAACCTCGAATTCTCCCATACTTTGCACGCATGCCCATTTTTTTCATGGATATGTTCAGTAGGGCCAGACGAACCGAATGGAGCCTTCGGTTTGATCGTAGGTGGCCGGGAACTCAAAAACATCGCTCGGAGGGGCCACTGGTTCAGCGGGGACGTCGGGTGGCCATCGGCTGAGCTCGAGGAAGGAGACGGACGGGGAGCCGTTGGATCAGGCGATCAAATAATCTTCAACGGTCTGGATCTGAACGGGCCGCGGCGGATTAGATGTGCAGCCGAGATCTGGTGCGCGATCAATCGTGCGGCCAGGATCCGCTCCGCGGAAAAATCCTGCGTCCCACATCGAAGCGGAGGCCGGTTTTTCCGCGGTTTATCAAACATCCGCTCCCCCCTTCACCGCAATTGAACTTCTCCCTCCACGGTGCCTCCCCACACCATGTTCTCTCTGCACGCGCGCTCTTGCGCCCACCCCTGCCACTCGGGTGCGCCACTGGCACCCAATATGCATCCTCGGGCTCGCGCTGCGCAGGGCTTGGCACTCCCCTGCGTGGCCCGGGGCTTATACACGGCCCCGACCTCTAGGGCTGGCCCCATGGGATCCCCCTTGGGCGTGACGACCTCGAGTCCCACAAGTGCCTTGGGGTTGAACCCTTAAGGCTGGCCCTTGGTGGCTTATTTTTTTCTTTAAGTATAGAACAATTACTTTGATTAAAAACATTGTTACCATATTCAAATGTCGAATGCCACTCCCTTTCATCATTCTTCTTCTTCATTAGAATTCCTCCAATTCTTCCTCAACATGTATTCATTAATTAGGAATGGAATTCCCGAAGGTTCTTCTTCATCAACCGAGCTCCATAATCAAATAACTTCTTCAATGTTCTTCGTTGATCTAATCAGAGATCAAGTTGGATCTCCTTCAGATTCACATGCACTAGGAGATAGTGCATGGACATCTTTAATCCACTTCATCCACTCAGTAGTTTTGGATGGATCATCTTCATCTCCTCATGCATTGTCAATACAATGCATGGTCTTATAATATTGTTGTGACTTTGTATCAAGTTGATACAAGTTCTTTGAACTTAAAGATCAGCTCATCAATCATCTGATGTAATGATGATGCTCCATCATCATCCATTCTTAAAGTGGTGTAACTTATTATCATCTTGATACAAGTATTGAAAGATAAGATCAGTTCTACAATCGTCTGATATTAACATGGATGAATGTTTCAACCATAAACACTTATGCCACTTAGTGAATCTCCTAAGTGACATTCACCTTAACACAATGGCCATCCTCCATTCATCACCAACACCATCATAGCCTTTGTCATTCACATATTGACTCTCCTTGACATCCATTCATTCTTTGACATATTCTGATCAACAACATACCTTATTGACAACAAATGCAACAGAGTGCACTTCAATCTCCCCCTTTGTATTTGTTGTCAATACCACTAGAGCACATATTGTCAATCCAATCAGTAGAACACATATGAATGGGTCAATATGTGTGCCACACATTTCTGGGGCAATATGTCAGCTTTTCTCCCCCTTATTGGCAACCAAATGCAAAGGTGTGGTGTGGTGCCTTTTCAAAATATCACTTCCTCCCTTTGAAAAGTATTTTCTTGAAAAACACTGAGAGAGGGATGATGTCACATGTTCTCTTTAGCAAAGAACCTTTAGTAAATCAACTCTAAGACTACTTGGGCTAACCCGGTGTAGAAAACAAGAGTGATGTAACCAAGGTACTCAATATTGTCCAACATTCACTATACATGTGAGATCATGCTTCAATGGGCTTGAAATTTTTTAGATATAACAATGAATTGCTAAATCCTGCACATACTTCACCAAACACATTAGAGAGTTCAGTGCAAAGATAAATCTCCCCCTTTCAACCATTTTCCTTCAATCAATACTCCCCCTTAATTGTCATGATGAATACAATTAAGAAATAAGGGATGAAAGTATGATTGGAATACCTTCAGCTTTTCTCAAGATGGTATTAAATCTTAGAATACCATCTTCTCCAGATTGGATCCCCCTCAAGGGGTGCAGTCCATTCTGTCCAAACCATCCTCCAGTTGAGAATGATCATCATCTTCAATTCCCTGCAATGGCAGCACGTGTAAATACAAGTGATTAGGGAATAAGATGGAACATCCTTGGCTCATCAATGTGAACAACAAGGTTGAGAAGATTCTCTCAACCGAGATGTCCCATTTTCACCATTCTTCACACTTGCACATTTGATCTTCAATGATGTTTGTGCTATTGTGGATCTCAATACATCTTCATGTGAAATTTTCTTCTTCCCTTTTGCCTTAGCAATTGCCAGAACTTCATCTTCAGCTCTTTGCAGATCTTTGGGAAGTTGCAACTGATTCGTCCATATGACTAACAAATCGTTTGGAAGTGTGGCCTCAGTTCTGGAAGTTCCACATGGTTCTTTTGATGCTGTCAAGCTACCTTTCTTAGGAAACTTGTTTTCAACCAATCCCTTCTGCTTCTTCTGGATTGATTGTCTGTGTGAGTTCAGTCTGCTTCTATTGATTTTCAGGGCTTGTTTACAAAGATCCATGATATGTCCTTTCTATCCACAGTAGAATCATGTTTTCTTCTTGGTGGTCCTTCTGGATACATCACCCTTCTTGGATTTCAAATCCAAGGACTTCTCTTCCTTTGACAAAATCTTATTGGGAGCTTTTTCAGCTTTCTTCTGCTTGCTTCCCAAGGATTCTTTCTGAGCCAGGTTCTGTGATCTTTTCTTCTTTTGAGCTCTGGATACAGTTGGAGATTGACATGTATCTTTTTGACCACTTTTGCAAACATCCCAGATGTTATCAAGCAATCCAAATCTATTTGCAGTAAACAGATGTCTCTAGACCTGTGGATGTTTCCTCTTTTCCTCTGGCTTGCTCCCCCTTGGCATGGGCTTGCTTTGTGCTTTTACATTCAGTGGATTGTACCAGCAATCTTTTGCACAGTGACCATACTTATTACAACACCAACACTGACCCACAAATCCTGACCTCTTCAGTCCTTCTGATTGTTGGGTACTTTTCTTGACTTGCTGTGTTGTTTCAGGAGAGCTCTCTTTCTTCATTGTCTTCATCCATACTTGTTTGTAGTTTCTCTTCCATCCTGCACTATTTGTGGAAACACAATTAGAAGAATGAGTACAAGATGGTATGGATGGTACCTTCTTTTTAGAAGATGTTTCCCTTTCATTAGAGGATGTCTTTCTTTTAGAATCGTCCTTTTCAAAGCACACTTGTGTAGCAACATTTCTACTTTCAGCTGACTGGGAGGATTCAGCTTTGGGTGATTGCATATTTTTCAATATCACCTCTTGTTCTAAGCATTTCATGTTGAGGGAGTTCTTCTCATCCTCAACAGTTCTTAGCCTTCCTTCCCATTTTTCTTCCAGCTGTTTCATCTGGTCTTCATGCACTTTCTTTGTTTCTTTCAATGAATTGTCCAGCTCCTTCACCCTTTTGACTTTCTCTTCTAGTTGGGCATCTTTGAAAACCATTGAAACTCTGTGCAATTTTCCCAGTGCATGGAAAACTTCTTTGACCATTGTCTTAAAGAATTATTTCTCAGAAAGGATTCTTTGAAATTCTTCACAAGTATCTTCATATCTATCATTGAAAAGAGAAATTGTTTCATCCTTAGCCTTCACCAGATTTCAGAGAGTGTTGGTTATGCCAACCCTTTTTGCCAATTGATCTTCCATAGAATTGGCTTCTTCTTCTTGCTGTAATTTTTCATCATGAAGATCAAGGATGCCAGTAGTAATACACATTGCCACTTCCTTGGGGACTGTCTTCGGAATATATTTGATTGCATTTAGAAGATCACTGATTCTTCCATCATCATCACAGCTAGGACAATCTTTATCAGAAGAGAGATAAAAGGAATTGTCAGGTGTTTCTTTATCAGTAACAATCCTCTTCTTCATCTTCTTGGCCCGTTTCTTCATCCTATTTTTCTGAGTCTTGGAAGATATCTCCATTTGAGGGTATTTGCTCACTTCCTCAAATCTGCACTTCATAAAGACTTCCTTAGATCTTTTAGAGGTAACCTCCCTCTGATACCAATTGAAGTGCCCGAATCAGTGTGATCACTGAGAGAGGGAGGGGGTGAATCAGTGATCCTTTAAAACTTTTTACTAATTGACTCTTTAACAATTAAACCTCTATGTCTTGTTAAGGCCTCGATCTACTCTTCTTGTATCTCTCATCCTTTCCTCGAGTGATGCAGTAAATGTAAAGGCACAGGACACAAGGATTTACAAGGTTCGGCACCAAAGGCCTACGTCCTTGCCATGTTGGTTAAACACCCAAACATGGTTTCTCCATTATAACTTGTTAGAATTACAATGGTCGATATAGAGTCCCACTGTATCTCTCCAGAGTCCCACAGGAGGGTCTTTATACTGCGTCCCACAGTGTTACCAGAGTCCCACTAGCCTGCTCCAAAATCCCACTGAAGACTTCTTCCACCCTGAGTCTCACAGGGGGCTTCTCCTGGCTCCTCGAGTCACACGAGTAGCCCTTCTTCACTTTAAGCTTCTTCAAGTATCTTCAGCAGTCTGGGATAAAGACTGCTGGCCTTGCTCTTCACTTCTGATCACTTGATCAGGTCTTCTTGTCTTGCTCCGGATTTTTCTCCTTCTACTCAAGATGACCTGGCCTCTCTCTTCAAGAATCCTCAACAGCCTCTGAAAAGGTCTGTTGGTCTTGCTCAAAACTTCTGATCACTTCTGTTGATTAGGGTCTTATCAATTACTGAAAACTAAGGTAGCTGATGTCTTTAACTTCAGTCTGGCTTCAGTCTCACTTCACATCAACTTCATGCACTGAGTGCATGACATATCTTCATCCTCATGCACTAACAGCATGGCTTCTTAATAATCTTCAAGAACTCTTGGTCTTGGTCAACTCAGATGCACACAACCAGATTTGAGCTTGTTCACGTGTGCACGTGCATGCATGCATGCATACACTCCCCTTATTCTTCTCTTGGTGCAATAAACCCTCAAAGGGTGTAATTACCTTGAGCACACACACCTTCTCACTCAAACACTTTGTTCAATTTTTTTACACACATAAATGTGTGTTGTTCTTTAGTGTGAGAGTCTTCCACATCTTCTAAGTGTATACACTTTTAGTGCACACACTAGGTTCGGCCTTCACTTGTTTAGCACACACAATTTGTTCTTCGTTTTTCACACACTTAAGCTTGACCTCTTTCCTCTTCTTGCACACAATTGGCTACGGCCTCTTTGGTCCTTTGTTTGCACACACACAATGTGAGGTCCTCACTTTTCACACAAGGCATTAGGGCCCGGCCTTCCTCCACTACGGGAAAAAAGGGCATTTGCGACGGGATTAAATCCTGTCGCAAATAGTCCTGTTAAAAACTTATTTGTGACGGGGTTATTTGCCCGTCGCAAATAAGTAGCCTTTTGCGACGGGACAACTTTCCCTGTCGCAAAAGGACTGGCGCGCTTTGCGCGCCAAATCGCGGGAAACTTATTTGCAACGGGGGAATATTCCCGTCGCAAATAACCGGCGGCGGTAAAAGGTATTTGCGACGGGAATATTCCCCCGTCGCAAATAGTATGTCGGCAGGTGGTTATTTGCGACGGGACCCGTCACAAATAACTATTTACCCGTTGACCGTAATAAATGTTGGATAAGGTTTTTGCGACGGGACACCTGTCGCAAATGGGCCCGTCGAAAATAATCTAACCTATAAATACCCTCATCCGTTTTTTTCATTTCATTCTCATTCTCTATCTTCCCCTTCTCTCAAAATTATATTTCTAGAGTTCAGTTTTTCTCCAGTTTAATTTTTTTCTCCGGAGCTGATATTAAAGTTTTGAAGAACGATCAGAGCAAGATCAATTTTCAAGGTATTTATGTTCATTTTAATTTAATATTTATTTTTAATTTTTTATTAGTTTCAATTATTCTTAATTAGTTGTAATTTAATTATGTTTACATTGTTTTATTACTTAATAAATTTAAATTATTAGTATTGTTCATAGTTAATGGTAATTAGGAATAATTAGTAATAATTTTTAATAATTAAGAATAAATATTAATAATTAGTAATAAATACCAATAATTAGGAATAATAACATTTTTACATTATTAGACTATTTTATTATTAATATTAAAATAAAATAATTTTTTTTATATATACAATTCTTTTTTCATCTGTGTGTTTGCTGTCTTCACATGTATTATTTGTATGTTGAGATAGAAAACGCACAGATGAAAGGAGAATTGTATAGAAATTAGAAAATTATATTATTTTAATATTAATAATAAAATATATTAATAATGTTATTATTTGTAATTATTGGTAATTATTTCTAATTATTGATAATTCTTCATTTATTTACTAATAATTAGTAATAATTATCAATAATTAGTAATAATTAGTAATACTTACCAATAATTTGGAATAATTACCAATAATTAACAATAATTAGTAATAATTAGTAATAATTACCAATAATTACCAATAATTAGTAATAATAAGTAATAATTACCAATAATTACCAATAATTAGTAATAATTAGTAATAATTAGGAATAATTAGTAATAATTAGGAATAATTATGAATAATTAGTAATAATTAGTAATAATTAGTAATAATTAGTAATAATTAGGAATAATTAGGAATAATTAGTAATAATTAGGAATAATTAGGAATAATTAGGAATAATTAGGAATAATTAGGAATAATTACCAATAATTACCAATAATTACCAATAATTACCAATAATTACCAATAATTACCAATAATTAACAATAATTAGTAATAATTAGCAATAATTAGTAATAATTAGTAATAAATACCAAAAATTAGGAAAAATTAGGAAAAATTTGAAAAAATTACCAATAATTAGTAATAATTAGTAATAATTAGTATTAATTACCCATAATTAGTATTAATTACCAATAATTAGTAATAATTACCAATAATTATTATTAATTACCAATAATTAGTATTAATTAACAATAATTAGTAATAATTACCAATAATTAGTAATAATTAGGAATAATTACCAATAATTAGTAATAATTACCAATAAATAGTAATAATTAGTAATAATTTCCAATAATTAGTAATAATTACCAATAATTAGTAATAATTAGTAATAATTAACAATAATTAGTAATAATTACCAATAATTACCAATAATTAGTAATAATTAACAATAATTAGTAATAATTACCAATAATTACCAATAATTGTCAATAATTACCAATAATTGCCAATAATTACCAATAATTATTAATAATTAACAATACTTACCAATAATTACCAATAATTGCCAATAATTAGTAATAATTGCCAATAATTAGTAATAATTTCCAATAATTAGTAATAATTGCCAATAATTACCAATAATTGGTAATAATTACTAATAATTCCCAATAATTAGTAATAATTAATAATAAATATTAATAATTACCAATAATTAGTAATAATTATTAATAATTAGTAATAATTACTCATAATTAGTAATAATTACTAATAATTAGTAATAATTAGTAATAATTACTAATAATTAGTAATAATTACTACTAATTATCAATAATTAGTAATAAATTTTAATAATTAGTAATAATTAGTAATAATTAACAATAATTAACAATAATTACTAATAATTAGTAATAATTAGTAATAAATAGTAATAATTAGGAATAATTAGTATTAATTACCAATAATTAGTATTAATTAACAATAATTAGTAATAATTACCAATAATTAGTAATAATTACCAATAATTAGTAATAATTACCAATAATTAGTAATAATTACCAATAATTAGTAATATTTAGCAATAATTACCAATAGTTACCAATAATTACCAATAGTTGCCAATATTTACCAATAATTACCAATATTTACCAATATTTACCAATATTTACCAATAATTAGAAATAATTACCAATAATTAGAAATAATTACCAATAATTAGAAATAATTACCAACAATTTGGAATAATTACCAATATTTACGAATAATAACATTAGTACATTATTTGTATATTTTATTATTAATATTAAAATAATATAATTTTCTATATTATATAAAATTATCTTTTCATCTGTGTGTTTTATGTCTCCACATGTAATATTCGCATTCTTTTTCAAAATTATCATCCTACTCGCCAATTGAGAGGTGAAAGTGAATGCAAATATTACATGTGGAGACAGAATGTTAAACACACAGATGAAAGGAGAATTGTATATAATATAAAAAATTATGTTATTTTAATATTAATAATAAAATATACTAATAATGTAATAATGTTATTATTATATAATTAATTTTTATGAAAAAATTATATTAGTATTATTAAAATAATAAAAAATAAATATAATATTAAAATTATCAATATTTGTAACATGTTTTGCTTTATTCTCAATATATTCAATCTTTACTTGAGTGTTTTTTCTAACAAATTATTTAAAACCAGTAATGCTTTTATATTTTATAGAGAAATATGGAACAACGAGGTCGTCAACAATCATTATTAGGTGACCGCATATGGATAAATCAACGTAGAAATCCAAACGGTTCTGGTTTAAATCCAGTATATGTTTAGGGTGTGGATACTTTTTTATCATTTGCGGCATCAAATTCAGAATTTGTTTCAGAAGGAAAAATAGAATGCCCTTGCAGAAAATGTACATTGAGAACGTTTGACACGTTTGACAAAGTGGGAGAACATCTCTTGCGTTTTGGTTTTCAACCAGATTATGTTTTTTGGTATCAACAAGGTGAACGCAGTTCCAGAGCAGGTGATACCAACTTGATTCCGGATCCATCCCGGTTTCAAGATTTAGTACATGATGTTGCAGGTTCATCTGTTCAACATACAGAAAATCTGGCTGATATAGCTTCAAATCCTGAGTTGGCACCGTCTGAATTTTATGAGTTGTTGAAATCTGCTGAGGATGCATTATATCCTGGCTGCAGGATGAGCAAATTAGAAGCAGTTGAAAAATTTATGGCTATAAAATCAGATAACGGAATGTCAAACACCTGTTTTGACCAGATATTTTCTTTGCTGAAAACACTGTTACCCGAAGGAAATGTTTTACCTGCAAATTACTATGAGAGTAAGAGGCTGGTTCGAAATTTGGGACTTACTTGTCAGAAGATTCATGCATGTTCAAATGACCGCATTTTATATTCTGGGGAAAATGAGTCGTTGGATAGTTGTCCTACATGTGGGCAACTGAGATATAAAGAAGGACAACACGGTAAGTCTGTTTTGATTCCTGTAAAATAGTTGAGATATTTTCCGCTTACATCCAGACTTCAGCGTTTATTCATGTCTAAGAATACAGCGAAAATGATGTCATGGCATAAAGAGAATTTTTCAACCGATAAAAGCATGAATCATCCAGCCGATGGTGATTCATGGAAACATTTTGATAGAGTGCATCCATCCTTTGCTTTAGAAGCTAGAAATGTTCGACTGGGCCTTTCCACTGATGGTTTCTGTCCGCTTGGATCTTATGGTAGTCAATATTCATGTTGGCCTGTTTTTTTAACTCCGTACAATTTACCTCCATGGATGTTGATGAAGGAGCCATATATCTTTTTGACTTTACTAATTCCAGGACATCCAAAGAAAAATATTGATGTTTATTTGAAGCCATTGATTGATGAATTAAATTTATTGTGGAGTACTGGTGTCAGTACATATGATGTTGCAACGAAACAGAATTTCATACTGAGAGCAGCGTTGATGTGGACATTAAGTGACTTCCCGGCTTATGGGATGTTATCTGGCTGGAGTACACATGGTTAGAAATCATGTCCTTACTGTATGGGAGAGAACAAAGCATTTATGATCATTCATGGAAAGAAACCTTGTTATTTTGACTGTCATCGCAGATTTCTTCCAGCTGATCATCCTTTTCGCAGAAACAGATCTCATTTCAGAAAAGGAACATTTGAAAGGGATGGAACTCCAAAAATGCTATCAGGTTCGGAGTTAAAATCAGTTGTATTTTCATTACCTCCCATCACTTTTGGTCCCAAAATAAATCAACAGAAAATTTCTGGTTTTGGGAAATAACACAATTGGAATAAACGTAGCATATTTTGGGATTTTCCATATTGGCCTGATCTATTGGTCCGACACATGTTAGATGTCATGCATATTGAGAAGAACTGTTTTGATAATTTGTTTCATACAGTTTTGGATACGCCAGGAAAGAGCAAAGACAATGTAAATGCACGTTTAGATCTTGCCCAAATTTACAGGCATCCAGAATTGGAACTATTTGAGAATGTCAGAACAGAAAGGTTACTGAAACCAAAAGCAGCTTATACACTGTCTAAAGAAAACTGTTTATTATTTTGTCAGCGGATTGCAGATTTGAGACTTCCAGATGGCTGTGCTTCTAATTTGAGTAGATGTGTAAAGAATGGTCATATTACTAGATTAAAAATTCATGATTTTCATGTTATAATGGAGAGACTTCTACCCATTGGATTAAGAGGTCTGTTGAATTCTGTGATTTGGGATTCCATAACAGACATGTCTCATTTTTGTCGGGAAATTTGTGCGGCTACGGTAGATTATGATGCTCTAGGAAAACTTGAAAAAGATGTTGTTGTAATTATATGTAAACTGGAAAAAATATTTCTGCCGTCTTTCTTCGACTCAATGGAACATTTGATGTTACATTTGCCATATGAAGCCAAATGTGGAGGTCCGGTATAGTTTCGATGGATATACCCATTTGAAAGATGCATGCAAAAATTGAAAAGAAAAGTACGTAACAAAGCATCTTTTGAAGGATCTATTGCAGAAGCTTATTTGCAAGAGGAAATATCTTTTTTCTGCTCCCATTATTTTGAATCTGAGTATCCTTCAAAACACAACCGAATGGGACGGAACGAGAGGAATATTGATGAAATCGACAATCAATTATATATTTTCAACCAGTCAGAGCTTGGTTTTGGTGGAGTTTATGAACGCTGGCTTTCAGATGATGAACATCAGAGAGCTCATACGTATGTTCTGCTCAACTGTGAAGAGATGACATCAGTTGTACTGTAAGTGTTTATATCACTTATTCTATCATTTATGTTACCGTAAATAACTTTGGTTTTTATAGGTTGTATGATAATAATATCAAGAAACAAATTCCACAAATTACAGCAGCTTCTCTCGAAGAATGTCGACTAAAAAATTTCTCTCAGTGGTTTCAAAAACTGGTAACATAAATTCTTTATCTTTTAGCAACTCATTCAATGTATAGTTTACTATATTGATAATTATTTCAAAAAAATTCAGGTGTCTCGACATGCTGATAAAATTGACAAACGACTGTGTGTATTGAGTAACCCACCTTCCAAACTTGTTAAAACTTATAATGCATATGTGGTGAATGGATTTTGATTCCACACACATGCATATGGGGAATCGAAAAAAAATGAACAGTGGAGTTAGCTTGAGAGGATCTCATCATCGAGAAAATGAAGTTGACTTTTATGGCATACTTGATGAAATCATTGAACTCTGTTATCTTGGACAACATTATATAACCATGTTCAAATGTCGGTGGTTGGATACAGAGAGAGGCGTGCGTTTTCATCTGACTCATGGAATCATCGATATTAAATGTAAAAGTGTTCTCGCAGTAAATGAACCATTCTTATTGGCTCAACAGGCATATCAAGTTTATTATGAAAAGTACTGTGCAACATCAAGAGACTTGACTGATTGGTGGAGTATAATAAAAATCAAAATTCGAGACAATCAGTTTAGTCAAAGTGAATGTGCTTTCACTGTTGTGCAAAGAATTGAAGTTTTTCAAGAGAGTACTCAAAATCAATCTTTTTTACAAAGAGACATGAGTATCTATGACGACACCCCACATTTAAGAGTCGGTGATGACGATGATGTTAATGATGTCACATATGAATTTGAAATGGTAAGAGATGAAGCAACTGTAACTCGAATGGATATCGATGATGTTGAGGAGGAATATGAAGATGACATTGACATATATGAAGATGATGATGAAGATGAACACTGATAGCATTCCATGGTATTTATATACAATCATAATATGTATATATGTATATATGTATATATGTATATATAATAGTAATTATCAATTATTTACTAACATTAACATTTTCTGTTTCAGATGGACGAGGCCACATTTCGTTAGTTGGCGGATGCTGACCTGACTTTCGATGCGGATGCGTTGCTGACAGATGACCCTCAGCCTGCAGGCGCTCCAGGGAGTACGCGGAGGGGGCGCGGTCTTGCACGATTGATGATTCCTGACCCCATCCCCGAGCGACGTCCACGTCTTGGGTTTGATCCACGCACACGGAGGTGTGATAACCTGTGTGATAACCTGTGGATTTGACTAAGATTTCATTAATCTATTCACATAATAAATGTTTATTATTTTTTCAGTTTTCTGCATATAGCAGTCGGACAGGGCAGCGCTATTTTGCGCAATTATTTCTCTCAGCCGTGGACCACATGGGAGCAGATTCCCATTGATGTGCAGCAGGCCATGTTCGGCCATTGGTTGGTACGTACGTAAATAAATAATATTTATTTTGAAAATTATTTCATTTCTAACTTGATATTTTGATTTATTTGTAGGGTTTATGGTATCCGATCGAGGATACCATGCGTGACGCCATCCACGAGGCATGGGAGGTGGCCATGCGTGATCGCCTTCGTCAGTTTTTGCACAATTTAAGAAAAGCTGCGATGAAGAAAGCATGAGTGTCAGATTTTGAGGAGTCATGTAGAGCACACCAACCAGAGTATATTTCATCCCATGTATGAGATGGATTATGTGCGCACTGGTTGAGTGGTGCCTTTCAGAGGAGATCATCGGTGGGGAGGCAGAATCGGGGGAGACAAGAGGTGACTCATCGAGCTGGGAGTCGTTCTTTCAGTACTCATAGACAGCATCTGGTACGTACATTATTTATAAATATTTTATATAACTATAAATATTAACAGTTTATTTTTTATTCTTATAGGCTGTCGAGCACCCCGATATTACAGAGTACGAAGTATATCGGAGGATGTATGGTGATCCTGCTACTGGGGAGCTCAGAGGTGATCGTCAGCATCACATCGTGGTCAGTATTATTTGTTTTCAAGTTTAAAAATTAACTGCATATAATATATTCACAATTTTAATTTTAAATTGCAACTATAGGAGTCATATGAGGCCGCAGCGTCACAGGCCCGGCCTGAGAGTCAGGCCGAGTCATCAGATTAGACCACTTCCCATCAGTTTGATGAGGCAGAATGGATGCAGGCCACCCAGTATGCCTTCGAGAAGGGCTGGGTAGTTGGTATCGGCTCTCGACTGACTCCCGGAGATTATTATGGCAGTGCTGCGATGTCAGCGTCCAGCTTGAGAGGAGCTCGTGCATATTCTTCTACTACACAGTATGAGGATCAGTTGCGATCTCAGAATGAACAGATAGAGAGTCTCTGACAGGAGCAGGAGCAGATGCGTCAGCAGCATGAGGAGGAGCGTCGACGCCAGCAGCAGTTGTACGAGGAGCAGACGAGTCGGTGGCAGCAGCAGCATCAGGAGAAGATGGAGTACATGCGCCGACTCACTCATGCTGTAGGGATGAAGTTTCCTTCACCACCATCTGCAGATCCCCAACCTCCCCCCCTCCTTCAGATTAGAGTTTTTATTTATGTTATAAAATTTGGAAAATCAAATTTTTTTTTTCTATTCTTAGTTTTTGTCTCATTATAAAATATTAATAATATTATATTTTTAAATAACAATATTAATATGAATAATATTATTATTTATATTTTATAATATTAAAATATATATATATATTAAAATTTTATAATATTATAATTTAATTATATTTTTTGTAATACTTGAATTATTTTAATATTTGAATGTAAAATAATTCTATTATTTTTATATTAATTAAAATAACTTATTAATATATTTTTTTATTTATGAATTATAATTCTAATATTATTATATTAATTAAATCATTTATTAATATTCTATTATTTTTTATTTTTGAATTATAATTCTATTATTATTATATTAATTAAAATAATTAATTATTTTTATTTGTGAATTATAATTCTATTATTATATTAATTAAAATAATTTATTAATAATTTATTTTTTTTATTTTTTTTATAGTATTTGCGACGGGATACTATGCCCGTCGCAAATACTAGTATTATTAATAGTTTTTTATTTTTTTAAAAAAAATAGTTTTTTGCGACGGTACCGTCGCAAAAACTATTTTAAAAGTTTTTTACAAAAATACGGAATACTATTTGCGATGGGGAGAATGACCATCGCAAAAAAAGGCTTTAGCGACGGGCTCGTCGCAAATAAGTGTTGTTGCGACGCTGTTTTCAGCAACAGGCTATTTGCGACGGGACCCTGTTGCAAAAAGCCATTTGCGATGGGATCCCGTCACAAATACCTATTTTTCTAGTAGTTATCCTCTTTGCACACCCACTGACCATAGGGTGTTTGTAACAGCCCGAGATTTTATAAAAATATTCTTTTTAATTTTATTAATGTCTTGTGTTGTACGATACACCAAAAGGAGCTTGCACAACACGCATCCTTGACTTTCCTTGCATTACACGCAATCGCGACCTTCCTCGATAGCGTGTGTAATACGCAATACCGAGTTTCACTAAACAACGATATGCTATTAAAATATTATTAAAACTAGCCGTTATGAATAGTAATAACCACTTTTTAAAATTCTATAAATCTTATATTTCAAAATTAACGCCATTTTTGGATTCGGAGTATCGAATTTAGCCTAAGGTGAAATTTTGGTACATTTCGGATAACTTTCATATTCTGATGAATAGTGAAAATTACTAAATTATAATTAAAAAACAACTTTTTTAATCGAAATAATTAATAGTGATAAATTATTAATTTGAGTAGTTTTAAAGTATATTTAGAATATATTTTTACAATTTAATACAATGTTGGTCATTGGATGTAATTTCACATTTAAACTAGACATAAACAAGTGTCAATCTTTTGATAGATATTGTTTCTTAAAAACACGCTATTTGTTTTAACAGCGGTATTTAATTATAAAATTAATTAATGCAACTTTTATGTTATGAATTTGGTAAAATAGACTTCATTTTTGAATTCGGAATATGAAATATAGCTTGGGATGAAATTTTGGCATTTTTCTGAAAAACATCAATTTTTGATGAATAGTGAAACCACTAAGTGGTAGTTAAAAAAATGAATTTTTCATAAAACTTAATTTTACCGCTTCTGTGAATGGAATTTCAAAAATCCGAGAGACACGGTTGATGTTAGTAAGTAAAATGTGGTTCAATGAGATGAAAATAATTTTTGGTGAATAGTAACTTTTTACTTTTTTTTACGGTTAATAGTAAATAGGGTAACTAAGGGTAAATATGATATTACTATTACCCTAACACATGTCTTAATTCTATTGGACAAGTGTAATTCGACCAAAAACAAACTTAGGAATAAAATATGACCATTTAGGCCCACTTGGATTAGATTAGGACATTTATTATTAATTTATTTAAAGAAGGGTTAAAATAGTTAAAATCAAAGTTTAATAAGTAAATAATTTTTAATATGGGGTTATACATAAGATAAATTCGATTTTAAATATTCATTAGAAATCTAAAAAGATTTACTACATGATGGTATTTTATTTTTAATTTTTAGACATCAAATAATTTAATTTATTTATGACACAATGATGATGCAGTAATTATCTTATTAATGAAATATTGACATAATTGATGTTATAAACACCAAAATAAATATAATTTGAGACTTTTTATGAATTCCACTAATTTTCTAGGTTACTATGATATATTATTGTGGATCTAATCAACTTGGTTCGAACATATAATTCTGTTATGACTTTCAAAAAAATCATATATCAAATAGTGTCAAAATTGACACAAAATAGTTTTTAAATGAAATATTATATTATTAATTGTTATTTTATTTCTAAAAATCTAAGGTTCGGCCAAATGACTTAGATAAGGATATATATATTAATAATAAACAATTTGGGGTTCGTTTGGCATGTTATAGTAAGTGTATTAACCATATAGTGAAAGAAAACAAAAAGACACGGTAAAAGTTAAATTATTTAACTTAGAGTTAAATCTAATTGATAAGGTTAAAATAATAACCTAAACTTTTCTAAATCCTATTTGTTGATAGGATTTCGACCCATCCCCACTTTAGCTTCGAAATAAGACCCTTTGGAACCATTATAAACCGATTTTGACATTAATATAAAATAATATTTTGAGGTATTCCTAAGGTGCCCCTCTCCTCCCTTATAAAAGGACACCTCCTCCCCCTCCTCCTCACACCAATTTGAGCACTCAAGCTCGGCCAACCCCTGCCAAAATCTCTTCTCCACTTCCCTAGAAACATCCTAGAGGTTCTGGTCTTCCTCAAAGACCAATTTTAGTTCCCTAAGAGGAGGTCTCCAAAAGGCGCTTCAAAGAAGAGGAGCTTCGGACACGTACAAAGCAAATCGGACCTAAGGTAAGGGAAATATCACAATCTCATTTTTATCCGAGATTGTTTATTCGTAAGTATTTACTGGGGTGTATTTTATCATCCACATCCATGTTTCATCAATATGTAATATTATTTCCATCCACCTACAATTGTTTAAATCCATTTTTACCCTTCGGTGAGTTTTTAGGTAATATCTATGAAAGGAATCTTTTGTCGTACGAGGTACTTTTTGACTTTTCCGACAAAAGTACGAAGAATGTTTTTTTTTAACTTATACGGAATGAATGGATTTTTAAAACATTATTTCCAAGAAGCTTCCTTTACAAGTTTTCAAGTTTATTTTTAATCAACTTCTTTTATTTTAAAGTTGTATGACATGTTATGAAAGGAAAAATGTTTTTGAAGAAGAAAGGATATTTTCCTCAAGAATGGAGTTCAAGTGATTTTCAAAATTATTTTCCATCTAAGATAATAAAAGGGTTCTGTTTTTATCCCTATTGTTACATGGATATTTATTATGTTGTGATGGAAACATTTTTATGAATTCCTTTATCTTATATGAATTGTTTTATGATGTCATGTTGTTTAAGAATCCCATTTTTATTACATGGGTTATGCGACGAATTATGATTTATGATTATGTGGCACACATAAGAAAGGATTCATTATAAGATGGGTGGGACCTATATATCCCTCCAATGCATTGGGTAAAGATTTTATATCTCATGAGATAGACAGGGCTGGAACGGTAGGATATACCGGTTCAGTGAAACAGGACTGAAACGAGGGTTACTCGATTCAGAAAGGGACTTTGTCCACTAAGATAGTCTTGGCAATTAGTCTTGAATAACAAGAAATGATTATCTATGATTATGTGTGTATGCCAAAAATTTTCATGTTTTAAGTTATTATTATTGGGATTACTTTTTCACTGCCATGATTTATCCCATGATTATGAAATTATGCTCTCTTTTGCAGGTTATGATTTCCAAAATGTTATGTTCTTATGAATATGATGTGATTGATATTTATTTTTTTTACCCTTACTGAGTATTTGAGCTCACCCTTTTATGTTTTATTTTCCCCAGGATATAGAGAAAGGTTTTAGGTAAAAAAGGAAGATCTTTATGGGAGATTTTGAAGATCTTTCACCACGATTAGAAGATTATAGTCCGAGTTTCCAAAGACACTAAACTATTACGGTCCTTGTGTGTGTGTGTTTTTGTAATGTACTAAGTATTCCGCAAAAGTAATGTAATTTCAATGTACGTCAAGATACGGGTCTCTACAGTTGGTATCAGAGTAAAGGTTTAGTCAACCTTTGGAAACTAGGATGCGAAAACGTTAGTGAGATCCCTAGAGATATTTCTAAGGTATGTCTAGGGATGTCCCTAGGGATAAGTATACGTATAGTTTATAGTAATAGAATTACGCTAACGATCATAGAATTAAACCTAAGATGTTGGATATTGAAGGTACTCCCCCTTTATTATGTTGTTTTCCCTAGCATGATTTTTGCCTCTCACACTATTCTTTTTGGGTTTTAGACGATGGCTGGAACCCGAAGGAACCGTGTTGATCAATGCAATGGACAATGCAATGATTTCCCTCCTGAACAAACAAATGTTATGGGATATGGAGTGCAAAATCTTATTGCTATACTTACACAAGCTATGAATCATTCTGGACTTCCAAATGAGCAGAGAAGGGAACAATATTCTATTGAGTCCTTCATGAGGCAACGTCCACCTTCTTTCAGTGGGTCTTCTGATCCACCTGTGGCTGAACAATGGATCAGTACTACTGAAAAGATATTTTCAGTTCTTCAATGTTCTGATCATGATAAAGTCATCTTAGCAGTATATCGTTTGGAAGGTGAAGCTGATCAATGGTGGAATCTTATCAAGAATACGAGGCCAAGAGATGAAATTGAGTCCATGGAATGGGACGAGTTCAAGAACTTGTTTTTCAGTAAGTACTTCCCTCGTATTCTTCGAACAAAGATGGAGAAAGAGTTTCTTGAACTGAAGCAAAGGGACGATGAATCTGTTGGTACCTATGAAGCAAATTTTACAAGACTTGCAAGGTATGATTCTGGAATTATCATCCAACCTGAAAGTAAAGTTGATCGATTTTTCAGTGGCTTAAAACCAAGTCTTCGAAGGGCATTAGCTATAAGAGACTTCAGTAGCTATGAAGAAATTGTGCGTTGTGCTATCAAGGTAGAAATGGAAGTTGGTGTTATATATCCATCTCATGGTTTTGACAAGAAACGAAAGATGGAGTTCAAGGAGAAATCTCAGAATAATGGTGAAAAGAAGATGAATGTTTCCTTATGCACAAAGTGTGGAAAGAAGCATGGTGGAGATTGTCTTAAAGGGACTAGAAAATGTTTTAAGTGTTGAAAAGAAGGTCATCGAGCAACTGAGTGTCGAAGTAATGGAAAAAGGGTTTCTAATGATGTGAATAAAGAAAACACTGCAGAGAACGCACCGCCAACACTTCAATGCTTCAAGTGCAAGGAAATGGGGCATTATGCTAATAATTGCCCTAATCCAAGGGTTAGTGATGATCAACATGAGCAACCACTGAAGGCAAAGGACAAAGGGAAATCACATGCGATCACTATTGGCAATGTTGAATATGACAACGATGTGGTGGAATGATTAAGTGTTTATGTAATGGGATTCCAAAATACTGTTGTATCATTGAGTATTGCAATATTTATTGATGTGGTATTCAAAGTGATTGAGATATTTTTTGGAAATAAGATGATATGCGCATAATGAAGACGAGAAAATGAAATGTTTAATAGTATTCATGAGCTCATGATTGATATAAGGACTAAGTGATATCATGGTTTGAGTATATAGAATTTTGAGGATTTTGGTATGTGGAAAGTGTTAACTTTTAACTGCACTCATGTTTTCACTAAGGTATTCAAGAGAATACACGATTAAGGACTTTGAATGTTTGGAATGTGACCAACAAGACATATCTTGTGATATGTGGGGATCAACAACAGTATTAAATCTCTGGTAATCGTTGTTACTATATTATGAGAGTGGACTACAGTATTATGTATAAGCGTAAAGATTAGACTGGATTATGTTGGACATAAGTTAGTATTGTTTAAGGATAGAAGATTTTCGATATTATTGATGGGATTTTATAGTAACGTAGTTTTAGAAAAAGGACAACCTGCAGGACGGGCGACAGCCCATCGCTTCGGACAAGGCTGTAGGAATCGAACCCACAACCGAAGTGCGACGGGCCTTTATCGCCTACCACTGACCTACAGGAAGTCCCTGTTTAGTAGAAACTAGTTTTGTTATATTAAGCAGTATGATATATGAAGTATAAGTCCATTTTAGAAACCATATGTGATTAATCTCACTATAGATCGACTTATGTATATAATTTTTACTAACCTTTTGTTTGAGACAGATGGAATGACTCGTCATTCTATCACATGATCTTCTAACACTTCACGAATAACAAATTCAACTTCATTTATTTAAGAGATGAAGTGGAAATTGTTCAAGGCACGAACAATAGTGAGATTGTACCAAAATAAAGTAAGTATTTATTCTAAATCAAATTTTCAACTTTAGGGAAATGATTTTGAAAACCAAAAATGGTGTCCTAGTGATCTTATACCTGATGAATCATATGGTACCTTATATCATCACAAATCTATGGATTTGTGATTACTGGCTTTTCCATAGCCATGTTCTCTACCACTCTCCATCAGAACATGATGGTTAGATTTCTCTTCCATATCCATATTTTTACCTATGTGGAAACCCAGTGATTAGTTTATTTGGGTAATCGTTACATTTCATACATTAGTTTTTAAAGCCAAGTTTTGGTATTCCTTTTTACGATGTGGGATTCTATTAAAGAAACTTTCGAATAGTAAACCATTTATAACCCCGACGAATTTTGAGGGCGAAATTCATTTTAAGGGGGGTAGAATGTAACAACCCGAGATTTTATAAAAATATTCTTTTTAATTTTATTAATGTCTTGTGTTGTACGCTACACCAAAAGGAGCTTGCACAACACGTATCCTTGACTTGCCTTACATTACACGCAATCGCGACCTTCCTCGATAGCGTGTGTAATACGCAATACCGAGTTTCACTAAACAACGATATGCTATTAAAATATTATTAAAACTAGCCGTTATGAATAGTAATAACCACTTTTTAAAATTCTATAAATCTTATATTTCAAAATGAACTTCATTTTTGGATTCGGAGTATCGAATTTAGCCTAAGGTGAAATTTTGGTACATTTCGGATAACTTTCATATTCTGATGAATAGTGAAAATTACTAAATTATAATTAAAAAACAACTTTTTTAATCGAAATAATTAATAGTGATAAATTATTAATTTGAGTAGTTTTAAAGTATATTTAGAATATATTTTTACAATTTAATACAATATTGGTCATTGGATGTAATTTCACATTTAAACTAGACATAAACAAGTGTCAATCTTTTGATAGATATTGTTTCTTAAAAACACGCTATTTGTTTTAACAGCGGGATTTAATTATAAAATTAATTAATGCAACTTTTATGTTATGAATTTGGTAAAATAGACTTCATTTTTGAATTCGGAATATGAAATATAGCTTGGGATGAAATTTTGGCATTTTTCTGAAAAACATCAATTTTTGATGAATAGTGAAACTACTAAGTGGTAGTTAAAAAAAATGAATTTTTCATAAAACTTAATTTTACCACTTCTATGAATGGAATTTCAAAAATCCGAGAGACACGGTTGATGTCAGTAAGTAAAATGTGGTTCAATGAGATGAAAATAATTTTTGGTGAATAGTAACTTTTTACTTTTTTTACGGTTAATAGTAAATAGGGTAACTAAGGGTAAATATGATATTACTATTACCCTAACACATGTCTTAATTCTATTGGACAAGTGTAATTCGACCAAAAACAAACTTAGGAATAAAATATGACCATTTAGGCCCACTTGGATTAGATTAGGACATTTATTATTAATTTATTTAAAGAAGGGTTAAAATAGTTAAAATCAAAGTTTAATAAGTAAATCATTTTTAATATGGGGTTATACATAAGATAAATTAGATTGTAAATATTCATTAGAAATATAAAAAGATTTACTACATGATGGTATTTTATTTGTAATTTTTAGACATCAAATAATTTAATTTATTTATGACACAATGATGATGCAATAATTATCTTATTAATGAAATATTGACATAATTGATGTTATAAACACCAAAATAAATATAATTTGAGACTTTTTATGAATTCCACTAATTTTCTAGGTTACTATGATATATTATTGTGGATCTAATCAACTTGGTTCGAACATATAATTCTGTTATGACTTTCAAAAAAATCATATATCAAATAGTGTCAAAATTGACACAAAATAGTTTTTAAATCAAATATTATATTATTAATTGTTATTTTATTTCTAAAAATCTAAGGTTCGGCCAAATGACTTAGATAAGGATATATATATTAATAATAAACAATTTGGGATTCGTTTGGCATGTTATAGTAAGTGTATTAACCATATAGTGAAAGAAAACAAAAAGACACGGTAAAAGTTAAATTATTTAACTTAGAGTTAAATCTAATTGATAAGGTTAAAATAATAACCTAAACTTGTCTAAATCCTATTGGTTGATAGGATTTCGACCCATCCCCACTTTAGCTTCGAAATAAGACCCTTTGGAACCATTATAAACCGATTTTGACATTAATATAAAATAATATTTTGAGGTATTCCTAAGATGCCCCTCTCCTCCCTTATAAAAGGACACCTCCTCCCCCTCCTCCTCACACCAATTTGAGCACTCAAGCTCGGCCAACCCCTGCCAAAATCTCTTCTCCACTTCCCTAGCAACATCCTAGAGGTTCTGGTCTTCCTCAAAGACCAATTTTAGTTCCCTAAGAGGAGGTCTCCAAAAGGCGCTTCAAAGAAGAGGAGCTTCGGACACGTACAAAGCAAATCGGACCTAAGGTAAGGGAAATATCACAATCTCATTTTTATCCGAGATTTTTTATTCGTAAGTATTTACTGGGGTGTATTTTATCATCCACATCCATGTTTCATCAATATGTAATATTATTTCCATCCACCTACAATTGTTTAAATCCATTTTTACCCTTCGGTGAGTTTTTAGGTAATATCTATGAAAGGAATCTTTTGTCGTACGAGGTACTTTTTGACTTTTCCGACAAAAGTACGAAGAATGTTTTTTTTAACTTATACGGCATGAATGGATTTTTAAAACATTATTTCCAAGAAGCTTCCTTGACAAGTTTTCAAGTTTATTTTTAATCAACTTCTTTTATTTTAAAGTTGTATGACATGTTATGAAAGGAAAAATGTTTTTGAAGAAGAAAGGATATTTTCCTCAAGAATGGAGTTCAAGTGATTTTCAAAATTATTTTCCATCTAAGATAATAAAAGGGTTCTGTTTTTATCCCTATTGTTACATGGATATTGATTATGTTGTGATGGAAACATTTTTATGAATTCCTTTATCTTATATGAATTGTTTTATGATGTCATGTTGTTTAAGAATCCCATTTTTATTACATGGGTTATGCGACGAATTATGATTTATGATTATGTGGCACACATAAGAAAGGATTCATTATAAGATGGGTGGGACCTATATCTCCCTCCAATGCATTGGGTAAAGATTTTATATCTCATGAAATAGACAGGGCTGGAACGGTAGGATATACCGGTTCAGTGAAACAGGACTGAAACGAGGGTTACTCGATTCAGAAAGGGACTTTTTCCACTAAGATAGTCTTGGAAATTAGTCTTGACTAACAAGAAATGATTCTCTATGATTATGTGTGTATGCCACAAAGTTTCATGTTTTATGTTATGATTATTGGGATTACTTTTTCACTGCCATGATTTATCCCATGATTATGAAATTATGCTCTCTTTTGCAGGTTATGATTTCCAAAATGTTATGTTCTTATGAATATGATGTGATTGATATTTATTTTGTTTACCCTTACTGAGCATTTGAGCTCACCCTTTTATGTTTTATTTTCCCCAGGATATAAAGAAAGGTTTTAGGTAAAAAAAAGGAAGATCTTTATTGGAGATTTTGAAAATCTTTCACCACGATTAGAAGATTATAGTCCGAGTTTCCAAAGACACTAAACTATTACGGTCCTTGTGTGTGTGTTTTTTTGTAATGTACTAAGTATTCCGCAAAAGTAATGTAATTTCAATGTACGTCAAGATACGGGTCTCTACAGTGTTCTCCCAAGTGGCACACACACAAGGTGAATGGTGCGGCCCTCTTCTTCATCAGAGCGCGCAAGGAACACTTGGGTGCACAGGGCAGTGTGCAAGGTCCCAAGGGTGCAAGGGCGCACAAGGTACTTGGACAGCCGCGAGCGATCAGGGTGTCAAGGACACCAACAGCCGCGCAAGTGCGGGCTTCAACCGTGGGCGCGCAAGGCGCTGCGGCCCCGGGTTCTTCCAGCCGCGCAAGGGGAAGGCGCGCAAGGGTCTTCTCCCCTTATTCTTTCGCACAAGGAGTGCGCAAAAGGAACTAACAGAGCCAAGGGATGGCTCCGGGCTTCACTGCTGCACAAGTGGTGCACGCAGGCTATTCTTCGCTAAGCATCGAGGCTTCGCGAGACTTCAGATCTTCAACAATGATTCAGCACATCAGCAAGCAACACCAATGCACGGGCCTCTCTTTTTATAGGGAGAGGGCCTCGGTTCAATCCGTGTGGATAAACATTTGAATCCCTGAAATAACCAGGATTTCAAGATTTTCTTGAAATCTTTGTTTTCATTCTCTGTCTACTGTGGGTTTTCTTTTTTATTTTCATCACGTGCATGCGACTTAGAACGCATGCACGACTTTGGTTTAGGCTAATCCATACAAAACATAAATCACGTGGCCTCGCACCTCCGGTTGCTTCGGCCAACCTTGAATTCTACCATACGTTGCACGCATGCCCATTTTTATTCATGGATATGTTCAGTAGGGCCAGACGAACCGAATGGAGCCTTCGGTTTGATCGGAGGTGGCCGGGAACTCAAAAACATCGCTCGGAGGGGCCACTGGTTCAGCGGGGACATCAGGTGGCCATCGGCTGAGCTCGAGGAAGGAGACGGACGGGGAGCCGTTGGATCAGGTGATCAAATAATCTTCAATGGCCTGGATCTGAACGGGCCACGGCGGATTAGATGTGCAGCCGAGATCTGGCGCGCGATCAATCGTGCGGCCAGGATCAGCTCCGCGGAAAAATCCCGCGTCCCACATCGAAACGGAGGCCGGGTTTTCCGCGGTTTATCAAACATCCGCTCCCCCTTCACCGCAATTGAACTTCTCCCTCCACGGTGCCGCCCTGCACCGTGTTCTCTCTGCAGGCGCGCTCTTGCGCCCACCCCTGCCACTCGGGCACGCCACTGGCGCCCACTATGCATCCTCGGGCTCGCGCTGCGTAGGGCTTGACACTCCCCTGCGTGGCCCGGGGCTTATACATGGACCCAGCCTCTAGGGCTGGCCCCATGGGATCCCCCATGGGTGTGGCGACCTCGAGTCCCACAAGTTCCTTGGGGTTGAACCCTTAAGGCTGACCCTTGGTGGCTTATTTTTTTCTTTAAGTATAGAACAATTACTTTGATTAAAAACAATGTTACCAGATTCAAATGTCAAATGCCACTCCCTTTCTTCATTCTTCTTCTTCATTAGAATTCCTCCAATTCTTCCTCAACATGTATTCATTGATTAGGAATGGAATTCCCGAAGGTTCTTCTTCATCAACCGAGCTCCTTAATCAAATAACTTCTTCAATGTTCTTCGTTGATCTAATCAGAGATCAAGTTGGATATCCTTCAGATTCACATGCACTAGGAGATAGTGCATGGACATCTTTAATCCACTTCATCCACTCAGTAGTTGTGGATGGATCATCTTCATCTCCTCCTGAATTGTCAATACAATGCATTGTCTTATAATATTGTTGTGACTTTGTATCCAGTTGATACAAGTTCTTTGAACGTAAAGATCAGCTCATCAATCATCTGATGTAATGATAATGCTCCATCATCATCCATTCTTCAAGTGGTGTAACTTAGTATCATCTTGATACAAGTATTGAAACATAAGATCAGTTCTACAATCGTCTGATATTAACATGGATGAATGTTTCAACCATAAACACTTATGCCACTTAGTGAATCTCCTAAGTGACATTCAGCTTAACACAATGGCCATCCTCCATTCATCACCAACACCATCATAGCCTTTTTAATTCACATATTGACTCTCCTTGACATCCATTCATTCTTTGACATCTTCTGATCAACAACATACCTTATTGAAAACAAATGCAACACAGTGCACTTCAGTCTGAATTGTTCGTTTTGACTTCCCATCTGATTGATGATGAAAAGTTGTACTAAAATTTAATTCAGTACCCAATGACTTCTGAAGGCCTTTCCGAAAGATAGAAGTAAACCTGGGATCACGATCAGATACAATGGAGAGGGGAACTCCATGTAACCTGCCTATCTCTTTAAGATAAAAATGAGAAAGTTGATCTGGGGGGGAAAGTTTCTCATATAGGAAGGAACTATGTATATTTAGTCAAGTGATCAATAATAACCCAGATCGCATTATTACCTCATGGTGTCTTCGGCAACCCCACAATGAAGTCCATGGATATATTCTCCCATTTCCACTATAGCACTTGTAAAGTCTAAAGAATCCATTTTAGTAACTGCCGCTTTGTTTTAACCTGTTGACAAGTCAAACACTTCACAGTAAAATCAGAAATATCTCTTTTCATTCCATCCCACCAGTAATACTCCTAATGATCTATATACATCTTAGTACTACCTGGATGAACTAAAAACAGATAACTATGAGCTTCACATAACAAATCTCTCTTCAACTATGAATCACATGACACACACAATCTCTTCCCAAATCTCAAAACAAAATTATTATCAATGTTGAATTCGGGCAACATACCCTTCTGAACCAACTCTACCTTTTTATGCAACTCACTGTCTTGCTTATGTGCTTTTTTAATTCTGTCTGATAGAGAAGATTTCACTGATAACTGAAACAAAATAGATGAAAATCCAGAACTAATAACTTCTATGACAAAGTTCATCAAATCCTAATCCAAATGATCACATTTTAAACGTAACATGGTTAATGAAGCATTAATTTTTTGACTCAAAGCATCATCCACTTTATTTTCTTTTACCGGATGGTAGTGAATTGTACAATCATAATCCTTGATTAATTCTATCTACCTGCTCTGTCTCATGTTCAATTATTTCTGAGTGAATATATACTTTAAACTTTTGTGATCAATATATATTTCTCACTTTAAACCATACAAATGATGCCTCCAAATTTTTAAAGCGAAAACAACAGTATATAATTCCAAATCATGTGTAGGGTAATTTACCTCATGAGTTTTCAACTGACATGAATCTTAAGCAATTACTTGATCATTCTGCATTAGGACGCAACCAATTCCTTTCAATGAAGCATCACTGTAGATAACAAACTCACCATTCCTGGAAGGTAGTTCCAAAACTGGAGCATTCACTAATATTCTTTTCAACTCCTAAAAACAATCATCACATTCTTTTTTCTAGATAAACTTAACACCCTCCTAAGTTAGCTTAGTCATTGGACTAGATAACCATGAATTTTTTTTAACAAACCTTCTGTAATATCCTTCCAAACCAAGAAAACTACGAATCTCACTAACATTTTTGGCTCTTGGAAATTCTTCAACAACCATTGTTTTTGCAGGATCAATAGTTATTCCATCTTTAGAAATAATGTGACCAAGGAAAGAAATTTGTTGAAACCAAAACCCACACATGCTGAATTTCCCATACAATTTCTTTTCTTTTAAGGTTTTCAAAATAACCCTTAAATGACTTTCATCTTCTTATTTACATTAAGAAAACACCAAAATATCATCAATAAAAAAAACCACAAACATATCCAAGAACTCATGGAAAATTATATTCATAAGGTCCATGAATATAGCAGGTGCATTGGTTAACCCAAAAGGCATTACTACAAATTCATAATGGCCATATGTTGTACGAAACGTGGTCTTCGGAACATCTACTTCCTTTTCCATGAACTGATGGTACCCCGATCTCAGGTCAATCTTTAAAAAATACTGAGCTCCCTGGAGCGGATCAAACAAATCATCGATATGAGGCAAAGGATATTTGTTCTTAACAGTGATGTTATTTAAGGATATATAATCAATGAAAAGACTCACTGAACCATCTTTCTTTTTAACAAATAAGACAGGATCACCCCATGGTGATGTGCTAGGTCTAATGAAACCTTTCTCTAATAAATCTTGAAATTTATCCTTCAACTCTAAATGTTCAATTTGATCCATTCGATAAGGGGGTTTTGAAATTGGATTAGCATCAGGAACTAAGTCAACAGTAAATTCAACTTCCCAATCTGGTAATATTCTAGGAAACTCATCATGAAAAAATATCAGGATACTCATTTACCACTGGCACATCATTAATCTGAATGGTTCCTTTTTTTTCAACAATATGTGCAAGGTAACATTCATTTCTATCTTTTACATGTTTCTTAGCCTCTTGATATGTTATCAACAGTAAGGGTTCATTCTTGTACACAAACATAAAGTCTTTCTGAAAAGAAACTTCTTTATCTCTACAATCAATCTTAGCATGGTAAACAGAGAGCCAATCCATACCCAGGATAACATCAAACTCTACTAGAGGTAAAACAATAAGGGTTTCTAGTAGGTTCTTTCCATATATAAGGATAGGAATATTGTTATGAATTCATTTTGACTCAATATTTCCACCGGGTGTTTTTACCACAAGTTTAGGAGTCATTTCTTGAGATTGAATTCCAAATTTACATGAAAAGTTTTCAGAGATGAAAGAATGTGTAGACCCTAAATGAAACAACACATTATAATAATATGAAAAAACAAACAAAGTACCTGATGCCACTTCATTTGATGGCCCAACATCTGCTGAAGTAGTTGCAAAGGATTTGACCCCACCTTTTTTCTTGTTGTCTGACTGCTTCCTATCATTTGAGCTCTTTGTCAAACACTCGTTTGCATAATGACCCATCTCATTTCACTTGAAACATTTCACTAACTGTAAATCAAATTTGGTCTTACCATCACCCTAATCTTTTTCAGTGCAATCACGAGCCTTATCTCCCATCTTACCACATCGGTATCACTTTCCATAATTCAAAAGACATTCCCCAGCATGACTTTTTCCTCATTTATCACAATCTAAAAACATAGTTTTTTTACCATCAGACCTCTTTGAAAGATTCTTCCCCTTCTCTTGCCACCTCTGTCTCTTCTTATGTTGGTTGTTATAGAACACTTGATCATCGGAAAACTACATTTACACCTTCTCAGTACATCGAACAAGCTTTTCATAACTTTTGAACTCATGAGAAGATAATGACCTTAAATATTTTGGCTTTAATCCTGAGTGAAAATGATTGATTTTACTATCATGGTCTCGGATAAAATTTCGATCTTACCTTGCCAATCGAGTGAACATTTCTTCATAAGAAGCCACTGAGTCATCCTCTTGCCTCAATTACATGAATTGTTTTTCCATCCTAATTCGAACAGACTTAGGAAAATATTTCTCAAGAAACATACCGTTAAATTCATCCTAGTCAAGAGCACCAATATCATCAGGTTCCCTGATATTTTTAACCATCGACCACCACTGATCTGCATCACCCTTCAAACGGTAAACAACAAGACTAACATTTTGATTGTCTGAACACCCCATGACATAAAAAATATTCTCTAGTGCTTTTCCACCCTTCAGCTAACACAGGGTCAGATGATCCTCTGAATTATGGGGGATGTTGCCTCATGAAATGTTCTACCACTGACATGTTCCTCTGCGGTTGATCTAGATGATCTCATGCATGGATACCACCACCATTTATCTCTTAAGTCAACTACGCCATTACTGCAACAAATGTTTCAGTTCCAATTTCGACCATCTTAGGATGCTGATTTGGAAGGTCATTTCTTTCTGTATGCCTTCCTAGCACCACTTCCTTGTTTCCTCTTTAGAAAACCATTATGAACAAACATGTCTTAGATGAAGCAACATGGTAATATTCAAATGCTATATCATTTCAATTTGACCATAACAAAATATTTTTTGGATAATCATTTAATATAATTCTAACTCCTGATGTTATCTAAACCGGCCTCTAATACCAACTATTAGGCCCCAGCCTTAAACATTAATTAATCTTGAGTTGATTCAATAATACACATTGAGGATCTTTTCAGGTTTAGAGTTTTAGAGAGTTAGATCATAAATCATACATTACATTCCACATTTAAAAAAGGTGGTTACATAAAAGACAATATTCACTTTTCCCATCAAAGGAAACATATTTAAAATAAAACATGCATTCTTTATTGACACTTCCTCGACACTATCATCACATCATGTACCTTTTCCTTGACCTGTGAAAAACATTTCAAAAACATGGGATGGTCATAAAAATCTCAGTAAGGGATATTAAAATACGGAAAGAAAACCTTAGTCCTTGTATACATAAGAATCAATGAAATCATACTTCACTCCTCAAAACATAAGCACTTTAACATACCTCATGAAATCATAATATTTATGAAAAACTCATAGAAAAAATAAGACATAAAGGTAACTTGCGGCATTCATAACATTCTTACATAGGGAGTAACCCTCATGGTTACGTTTGGAATACCCATCACCGTATATTCCCTAAATCTCTTTGGAGAAACCATAGTGTTTAACTCCTTCTCATTACCCAATGCATTGGAGTGCTATATCGGGATCACCAGCCCTTAGTTTATCACAGAACCACCCATATTCATATACAATACCCAAGAACCATAATATAATCTTATCGCATAAAACATGAATAAAGGAAACAAAACATTTCCACATTTCAATCACATGATATCAATAAAACACATCGATATGGTAAAAGGATTATCAAAACCATTTTCAATAGAAAAATAAAATAAAATTAAAACATGGTATTTATTTTTCATTTAAAAAAGTTATGGATTGTAGAGGAAGCCGAAACTCCAATAATTGTCACGGCGGTGAAGAAGTCGTTGTTGCTGCATACGTACGACAAAAACATTCCTTTTTGTCATTTAGTAAAATACTTCATATAAAAAAGATTCGTTTTGAATAAAAGAAAAATTCAAAGGGGTTTATACACTATATAAAATATAGTTTTGTATAAAACAAAATATGCCACAATGAAAGGAGATTGAGACGAAGTCTCATACCTCATGTCCGACTTGACTCGATCATTCTTTAATCTCCTGAATAATAAACTAGAGTTAATTTCTACTTGCTTAAGAACCTTTTTCAAGTTAATTATTCCTTTTATATCACTTATTTCTATATTATGAACATTATTTAATTATTTAAGCCAATAACGGTCATTTTCTTGATCTTTGGTACTTGAGCCAAAAATAGACTTCTTATAATTACAAGTTGTTCATGTGGTAAAATATCCATTATATCCTGAATTATATTCATTATGTAGATATAATATATATCATATATATCCAGTATATAATTTCATTTATAATTTTAAATAACATTCAGTGGTAAGAAATGAAATGCATTGTTCATGGAGACGGTAAGTTGTACGTACGCATGAATGCTACTTTAATTTCTATTTTGTATTTAATGGAGTGAAATCATAATGATATAAAGGTATATTATAATTACAGTATAATATAATATATAATATCATTAACTCCATCCTTTATACATCCCACATATGGCATTAACGAATCAAATAAATTTGAGGGGGCGGTAGTCCGCACTTCCTAAAATGAAGATTTCGCGTTTACCCATAATGGAAACCATAAGGTATGCCGTAAATGAAAAATACAGAATAATAAGGAAAACATAGACAAAATATATATAATATAGAAATATAGTGAAATATTAATGGCCACTATGAAAGGTTTTAAAAGAATATTCAAAAATCATCGTTTTGTGAGGCAGTAATTCTCCATCCACAGAAATAGTATGTTCTTTAGCCATTAGACGGAGGTGGGTGTAAGTGTAGCTAGAATCATTCTCATAAAAAAAATCCTAGTATATTGAATATAGTGGTGTTGTTACAAAATAAAGGAATAAAAAGAGTTTAGGGGGTTGGAGAAGCAAAATAAAACCAAATAACATTAGAGAATACATTACCTTTCAATCGGGTAACTCCTCTTGGTTTGAACCAAAAGGGTTTCTTGAAGAGCTTTCAGCCAAAGGTAATGCTTTTAGGATGAAAAGAGGGATGTGGATAAATAAAATGAGCAGAGAATGGCTGATCCAATGGCTTGAGAGGTGTGGTAAAGGTGGTAGATTTGGGGGCCTTTTATAAGGGAGAGGAGGGGCACTCTTGGAATGTCAAGAAATGTTACTTTATTATATAATTACATTCAAATTTTAAAGGTCCCAAAATTATATATTTAAAGGATAAGGTGATAAGGGTTCTAAATCCACCCATCCAATAGGTCTTTCACAAGTGTAAGTATTATATTTTACATTATCTTTTCATTTTATTTAAATCGTTCATTAATGAGGTAATCACTGCATTATCATGGTGTCATAAAAAAATTTAATTTATTTAATGTCTAAAAATTATAAAAAAAATATCATGATGTAGGAAATATTTTTAGATTTCCAATGAATATTTATAGTCTAATATATCATTTACACAGACAAAACTAATGTTTTTTACTTGGGTGATACATACTTTGGTTATACATTAATTTTAAAATAAATAATATAATAAAATGTCACTATCACCCAAAAGTGATTCCATGGGGTCCAAAAGTTTGGCACAAGGAATCTCATGGTCGGCCATGACACAAACAGTAGCATTAGGACACATGTTGGGATAATTTTATATTATTATGTTATTATTTTATTACCCTTAACTACGCGATTACTAATTAATCGCGATAATTAAAGATAATTACCATCGTTACTATTCATAATGTCCAAAAAACAAAAGAGTCTTAATTACATAATTTGTACCTTATGATTCCAAATATGGAATCCATTTTACCAAATTCCAAACATAGAAATTTTATCAATTAATTTGAAAATAATTCCCGTTGTCAAAACAAATAGTGGGTTTTTTAGAAATAATATCGATCAAAAGTTTGACAAATGTTTATGTCCAATTTCAAAGTGAAATTAATCCCAATGACCACAATTGTATTAAATGGTAAAAATATATACTATTTACACTTAAAAAAATTTTAAAACATAATCTATACATATAATTAAATTATATGAAAAATCATTTTGGAATTAAAATGCAGTATTTTTCACTATTCATTAAAAAATGAACATTGTCAGAAAAAAAACAAAAAATTTATCCAAAGTAAATTTCAATGTCCCAATACTAAAGAATAAATTTATTTTGAAAAATAGATCTTATAATATTTTCAAAATATAGATTTAAAAATGGTGTTCCATCAAAAGGCGGTAAAACAATCTTTTAAAAAATATTAGAGAATTTAATGCTTAAGATTGGATTTATTCTCATTTTAAGCCTCTAAACACTATCTAATTTATAAATAGACATATATATTAAAATCTATAATTCTTTACTTACTTGGGATGTTACACAAAATTCCTAAAAAATTATATATTGAGCCATGTGATTAGGATATGGTTGAAATATCAACCATGGTCTATTTATGGACCATTGTCACGTTTAATAGTAACTATATAAACCCACTAACTATAATATGACATTAATATCACCGTAAATATAAATAATTTTATCTTTGGGTTAAATATGACAATGGTAAACATTTGATCTTAACTTGTGAAAATATTATTGTGTGATGTTTTTATAATTCATACTCATCTTATCATAAAATATGATCAATTTTGTGCCTTTTTAAAAATAGAATTAATTTATATTTTTTTAATATTTTAAGTAACACCATGACTGCCCTTCCCCTAACTTATAAAAGAGATTCTCCTTATAAAATTTTCTTACACATAAAGAACCATTTGGTTCAGGAAAAACCAATCCAATTACATTACATAAATACATACGAATATCCTAGTTTCATTTTATTGATCATAATAAAATATGGGACATATTTTGGTGTAAAATTTTAGAGGTTGTTCAATGAAGAGGTATCATTCTTAGCCAAATATTTTTATTTTATTTTTTTCTTCCACAACGGAAAATTTATTTCAACCATTGTGATATAATGAAATAGGTATATTAAATATACATATATTTTATAGTGTTAATTTCAAAACATACCTCCATCCCCACTTCTATAAAATTGAAAATGAAATAGTTGCATGTACGTACGACAGACTACCACCTCATGAACTGCTAAAACTTGTTTTAAAACACAATATTTAACACCTTGATATAATAATGTATTTAATTTATATATATATGATATTTTCTAAATATTTATCATTACTAAAATATATTATATCATATATTTTCTTACCTTTAAATTAATTGAAAAATGATTACATTGTTCCTATGTATGTCTGGAATATAACATCCATAATGCAATGCGATTCATTTTTCCTTGCCAATTTATAGGGATGATATATATATTGGTATATTGAAAAATAATAATATAGAATTTATGATATAATTACCATTATATAAATATATAGTAATACTTACCTTCTTTCTATAATGATTGTTGACAAATGGAAATGTTACTCAAGAGTATATATGACTTATCGCCCCCTTTGTTGTAAAAAAGTTCTTTTTTCAAAACCATATTTAGTTGTTGTATATAAGTGTAAAATTAGAAAAGAAATATATTTATTTAATTATTATTATTCTAGATAAGTTAAATTGATGACGTATTTGAATATAGTCAACTAATTAAAGCCCTTTTTGGTATATAAGTTAAATATCATCAAAATGTTCGATGTGAAAAAAATTGATTAAATAATTGAATATAATATAGAAATAAATAAATAAAGGTAATAATAAAATTTAATAATGTTATTAACAATTTTTATAATTGTTATAAGTTAATTATTGAGGATGATAATGACTATATGTGATGATTCAGACTCGAAGTTTGGGACTTTTTTAAAAAACCCATCTTTTTAAGATTCCCTTAAAACTATTTTTATTTCATTTACATATTTTTTACAAATTATTTTATGGATGGTTTTATATAAATATTAATGAATTATAAAGGAAATTTTATGTTCCTTTTTTACTTTATTTTTATGATTTTGAAAATGAACGTTTTTACTTTTATTTAAGTAAATAAAAGAAAATTTCTATTTTAATATAGACATCAAAAACGAAATTTCCCACTACTGTAACCATTATATGATATTTTAAATACTTTATAGTATTTAATAATTTATTTTAATAAATTCCCACTTTAAAATTTTCAAGTTATTTTCAAATAGGGTTTTAAAATGGAATGGATATTTCAATATCAAGAAATATTTTCTTATCAGTGAAATTTTTTTAGGACTATAATGTTTAAAATGTAAAATTACATGTTTTATGATAATATAATTGTCAGTGGTAACATTTATGATTATGTTTAGTTTTTTTATAAACCATGTATGGGTGCTTCTATTATATTCCAAGGATGGTTCGTTATGTTTCTTACCAAGGATGGGTAGTTCTCTTATATATCAAGGACATGTGGTCCATAATATCCCTCCAATGAATTAGGTCGAGAAGTAAACATTTTTGATGTTTAATTTGTAGGAGTGATATGGCAAATGGTGTCCCATGTTACCTACATGATTAATAAATTTTTTATATGGGATTTTAAAGATATCTTATGATTTATCAAGGCATGCTATATATCATATGTTTAAAGTAATGTCTATGCTACTTTTTAGGGGTGACATGCATACCATTGTGAAAATGTTTTTAAGATTTTTTCATGACTACAATGAAACCTTTATGATTTTTATTTGTTCACATTAACATTAGTTATGAAATGTTTTACGAATGTTTTTGGGTATATTAATTGTTTTCTTGGGTAATAAAATGATTATTTTGGACCAAAGATTTTATTTTAAAAAAATTATTTGTATTCATTTACCAACAGGTTTCTTTCATTATTCCTTTTTATATCCCTTTTGGGGCATTTTATGCTCATATAATGTTTTAAAATATTGTTCATAGCATTTAAGGATGTGTAATGAAAAACAATAATTCATGTTGAATGTCTTAATGAATTTTCATGAAAAGAAATCATATTTTACTTTAAAATATGTATATTATTGGAAAAATGGATACTCGTTGAAGTATCCACTTTGTATTATATGAGATTGTTATATAAGGGTTATAACCTAATTATATAAAACTAGAATCCTAAAGTATAATTTATAATTAAATAAAATTAATTCTAGTCTATAGACAGAAGTTATAATAATTTTTGATGTTGGCTCCTTAGAATTATGGTATTACATAGTCAATAAAGTCAGAGAACAACCCAATGAATGAAAATTGAGTAAAGAAACCCCTTACATCAAGTTTCATATTTATTTTTAAATATTTAAACACTTTAATAATAGATATAAAATTATAGATAATTTATACTAGAACCATATTCATATTTATAATATCATATATGATACACTTATTTCATCTTATCACCCTTTTGAAAACTATCTTTTATTTCTATCATTGCTTCGAGACCAAACTGCTTTGTTTTCAAATGTTTGTTTCATTACAGATGTTCCAGTTTTCTTCATAGATTAATGTAACATCATCTATATAATTATATTAATTTTATAAATATAATCCTAGTTCAGAGGAAGAGATCATTTTTTGGATAAAATGACCTAATGTTCAAGAATTATGTTTGTTTCAATTAATAGAGTCCATGTATAAATGCGTAAATTTGGGTTACGAGGGGTTTCTCTTCATTGGATGAATTTGGAGGTGGTTCAGGTCTTTTTTGATAAAATTATCTAAAAACTATATGAAGAACTTTTACATGTTGTGTATATGTTATGTGAAGTGTAAATTATTCTAGACATGTAATGAACTAGTACTGGGTGTGAAATGATTATACATCATCTAAACTATTCACATCATGTAAAAGTTGGGCAGTAAAAATATTAAACTGAGGAGATGGTTTTTCATTGTATCCCTCTAAAAAAGAAATACACAGTGTATAAAATAGTTACACATCATTTAATATTGCAACCAACATTGTTAAATAGTGCAATGAGTGATATTATTCTCATTCCATTAGATTAGCTTCTTCCTATCAAACAAGTATGGTTCTCTAATAAATTGTGGAAGCCTTTCCTACATTCCAGACACCCCATTTGTAAAATTTATCTATGTTGAATATTTGGATTGTTCTCATCCTCTTCCATTTTAACCCATTAGGTTTGTGAAATCTTTGGATCACTTTGGGTTTTCATCATGTCCTATATTTTTTTATGTTCTTTTTTCGGTCCTCTACACCTTCTTTCTTATTGGTGCTACCATTAGGAAGCACCGCGTTAATCATTAATTAGAGTTAAGGAGTCTAAACCTATAACTACGGCCTCATTTGTTGAATTTTATTCAATATGGTTATTATTTCGATTTAATGCGTGATCTAATTAAATTATTTATCGATAAATGGTGAATCATGGATTCAAAAATTGGTTGGATCTCTTTGGATTCAATTGTTAATGTGAACTTTCTCTTGGATTCCGATTGGTTGAGAAAATCCTTGAATAAAAATGAATTGGTATTGGATTAATGTGTGATAATCATGACAAAAGACCTTAGGTGATTATTTGATAATGGATCCCTTAACAATAGCTCAATTTATTATTTACATGACTATTGATAATTTTAGAAATAAATAAATCTGGAATTTAAAGACAAATGGTAATTTACTTAATTAACCATTATGGGTTCTAATGTTATAATATGATATCATTGTTTCTATTACATGACTTGTGATTTATGAACTATAATTTTTATATAGAGCATTATCCTAGTATGATTTTTGAAATGATTAAATATCAGCCTATTCCCTCAGACAAAATGAAATACTTATATATCGGGATATTCCCTTCCACATGCTGAAAATATTATATACTCGGCTATGCCCTGAGACATATTGAAATTATTATATACCGAGTTATTCCTTAAGACATACTGAAATGCTTATATACTGGTCTATAACCTGATACAATCTGAAATGCTTATATAGCGGGCTTGGCATAGTCATTGTTCAAACCATGGATATATGATTTTTCATGGAATGATTGAGTTACGAGCTTAGAGACATTCTGGCATGGTGCCAAAGTAGGTTATATGGATAGATAAATATATTCCAGTATAGTTCCTAAGTAGACTGGTTTTTATATTTTATTAATTTATTAATTAATAATACTTTTTAACACTTATTATTATAAACTTATTATTAGATTATTTATGTTTAGAAATTGTGGTTTCAACCTACTAAGTTATACTCACACCATATTTGGGCCACCATTTGGTACCCATGTAGATTTTGATGCATGTTTGGATAAGGAAATGAGACCTTGTTTCTAATTTTATTGTTTTCTAGTTGGGTGGGAGTTTGGAGAAGGGACTAGTATAGGGTTTGGGACCAGAGTTTTTTGGGTTTACCTTTTTTAATGATTTTTATTGTACATTTTTAAGTTTTACATTTAGATACATCTCTGCTATATCATTAAATGGTTCATTATTATTGGTTTAAATGTTCCTTCTTTTATTGCCCAGTAGTATGAGATATGTTTCCTCTTGTTTATTTCATTGATTATGTTATTTAAATTGATTATTTATACTACTATGTAACTCTTTATGATGGGGTATAGTATCTCCACTATAATTATCACACACCTACTTCTAATCAGAAACCTCTAGTGTATGGTGAGTCATTTGTGATGTCTCGTAACCAACCCTTTCTATCCACACAAGAGAGTGCAATATCAGGGTATGTTACAAGTGATGTGGGAGGAGTTTTAAATTTGGAGATACTGCGATGTTATTTTGATTAAGATAAATCAAGAGACTAATTCATGATGTTAGTAGTTTACAATATGTGGATAAATAATGGTGTGTTCTTAAGTTCCATGTGCTATGTTACTAGTGGTTTTGAGAATTAAGTGATTAATTTATTTAATTTTCTTGCTACTCTTGTTTCTCAAGCTGGGAATGACTAATGTTTTCATAGAGTGTGGGTTGAGTAAATATTTGATCACTATCTATAATATTAATAAGTGAGTCTTGTTATAATATGGAAGAAGATTAAATGTGGTATCATAGGGTGAAGAGTTGTCAATAAACCCAATAGGGGAGATTGTTTGGTAAAAACCACTAAAGGTATCTATGTAGTGTTTTTGGGATTATTGTGTTTGTTGACAAAGAAGGATGACATGGTCTGTTCTAGGGAAATTTTTGACGAAGTATATTTACAAATCCTAATAAAAATTCAATACAGAGGCATGTAAGAACTGTAAGTGGTACTACATGTTTTGTGTACAAGGTGGTATCTTTTCACAGTGTTTTAACGAAATTTTGGGTCCATAAAATTAGAGGAAGGAAAATTTGTTTTGGGAAAAGGAAGGACTTTTGTGTAAATGTTAAATTTGTGTGAAAAGGTGAAGGTGTTTCCCAAAGTTTCAATGAAGAGGAAATTTTGGACCACCACATAAAAATTATATGTTTTCACTCATGTTTTAAAAATTCATAGATGTCTGAGTTTCATGACACGGGAGGGGATTCATGTTCCCATGACATAGGGTTGCAGTCACGCCAATGTGGTGAGTTGTGTGATAATGGTGTTGAATTTTTTTTGAAGTTATGTGCCCACGGAAAAGTTCATGAAAATTCAAAGGCATGAATGGTTTTTTCTTGAAGGATCAAACATGTCTATAAAAATTCTGATACCCCACTCATCTGAGGAGAACAACCTTTATAGAAAATTAGGGCTCCAAATCATGAAATAGGTTTACAAAGATATTTATTTCATGAAGTAACGACTCAAATATAAATTATCCATATAAAAATACGTGTTCTTATAAGACGAAGTGAGTTCGGTGAAAATCCAAATTAATCCTGAAGGTTTAGAGTTTTGTGATGAACTTAATAGTATTATGAAAGTTAAATCATTTTTACAAATCATAAATTTTTCATGAAATTTGGTATAGTTTCATGCCTGTCAGAAAGAGGTTTCATAGAACCCCATGTTGTAAAAACCTATAAGTATTTTCCATAAATTTTTATTGCAATGAGGTATTAATCAATTTTATTAAAGTGGAACATAATGGTGTTCCAAATTAGGTGTAAAACATATTGATTCATGTGATCAAAAGAATAAAATTCTGAAGGATCAGTGAGCACATATCAGTTATGAGAGAAATGAGATTTCAAATTGTGATTGGTTAAAAATGAGGAGTAATAGTGAACCTTCTTTGAAATTTGAAACATTAGTTCACTATAGTGGATTTGGTACATATGCACAATTCATTTTTATTCCCCTTGGATGTACCCTAGTGTGGGTGGACCATGTTAAATTTCTATGTCTCATAAAAACCTTTATTTCTTTTCATACATTTGTATAGGAAAGGTATATAATTGTGTTTTTTTAATAAAGAAGAATGATCAAAAAGGGAAGTTATTTTAATCATTCGTTCCATGATTGAACCCCCACAGGTCATTCAACCAATATGGGATAAGAAATGTAAAAATCAATTTTTCATCTCCATCTTCATATTCATTAGTGTTAATATTTGTTTATTTATCTTCATCATCATCTAGTTCTATACAATATTTTAATTTATCATCCCTTGATATTTCTAATTCATTTGTTATATTATCAACTTATCAACAACATCAAACCATAATTTTAGGGCATTATCATTGAGGTCATTATCTCATTGATAATCATTGTATTTAGTGATGTCTCTTGAAAATTTTAATATATTGTACTTCAACATAACCAATTTCACTTTCTATGAACTATTTTTTACAGGATTATATATTTATTACACACTAAAATAAATTTAAATTTATAAAATAAGAAGAGTAATTTAAATAACAAACATGTTTCTATTGATATTCCATTATAAATAGTCCATTTATTTAAAAATATTGTTATATTTAATGTCATCGATTCCATTTTGTGGGTGATTGGGAATCCATAAATCATTATCAAACCAAACCCTATATACATTGATTTTATGTATTCACTATATGTCCATGTTAGAAATTCAAATCCATTAACCACATACACATTATAAAAGTTTAAAAAAATTTATGTTGGGTCACACATGGAATATAATCAACTACCATCATCATATCCATGTTGTGATATGGGGAAAAAAATATTATTATTAATGAAAAGCCCTAGTAGAAGGTTAATGAGTTTGGTTGTGTTTTTTGTCAATATAATAGAATGAATAAAACGTTAATGTATGATTAAGTCCTCAATTATCAGTGATTAGTCATTTAAAGATATATATGGAAAGAGTTTGACAAATACTCAAGAAGATTTTTGATTATTCCTGAATAACTTTTATGGATTCATTGATCGTCATTTGGTATAATAATTCTCCATTATTTTTTATGATTCATAGATAATTATTATAGATCCATTGCATTGGATGTCATGCTAGATCAATTATCCATATTGTGAAATCTGATTATTATTGAACTGTTCTTGAGTTCAAATGCATGTGCTTATTGTACTAGGCGAGTGTACATTTCCTTAAACTTTTATAAGGTAAAGACCATGCACTTATTCATGTGCATGATAATTTTATTTGTGATAGAAGATTTACTATGAACATAATTTATGTATTTTATGAGGAGTTTTTATTTGATTAAGAAAATAAAAATATTAATTTTCATGATAAATCGATCGTTGAAGGATGGACATGAAAAAAATTCACTTTTAGAAAATATATATTTGAATGAAGAGAAGAAAGGGATTTATAATTTCCAGAAAAAATATATATTACATGAAAAATATATATATATATATATTTCATTATGAATATAAGAAGAAGTGTAGTGGGTTGATTTTATCATGGAATTACATTTTAGGGTATTTTATTTGATGTTGTTACCTAGAATTTTTCTAAGTCTACAATTGATCCTCACTTAAAAAATAAAGCTTATCAATATCCCAGACTTAGAAAGACTCAACCACACCACATGTTGGACATAAGTTCTAACACGGTGAGGGAATCCATCCTAGTATTACCCATGGGTAGATTAGGAGAGCTCATATAATCCATCAAGCGAAAGGGGTCATGTATAATCCCATGAGAACATGCTTATGTGTAGGGTGTGCATTGGGCTCGAGATGGTGGGTGCATAAGGGAACCTAAAAAATGAGTGTGGGGTAGTATAAAGAGAGGGGGAAGGATAATTCTGGGCAGGTTCTCACAACTCTATATTGATGTATTGTGCCTCACAACTAAAGCATTTTGATGTGGGATAAGATAATTTGGGATATTATTCTTCATTTATTAAAATTTTTACATAAAAATAATCATTTGATCAAGAAGATCTATTAACTATAATCTACCGTGCCTCCTTGAGTCTAAATTTTTGCAATATTGTTTGGTGTCACACTGCATGTTTTTAAATAGGATGTCCTCTTCATTATTTCACCCCCTCAATGACAAGCTTGTTCATCATAACTTAGTCAAAAACACCTTGGTTGATTTTGGCCAAATTTTTTTATCTTTACGATGGGATAATCTGTTCAGTAATCAAATTTATTTGAACCCATTCATGAAATCTTCATCATGCATGCCTAAGATTGATCGAAGAGCATGTTTTATCAAATGAAAATGAAGTTTCATGGCTACTGATATAGATGGATTGATTTAGGATTCAAAGAAGAGATTCAAGCTGATGAGGATGGCCCTGCAAAGGTAAAATGAACATCTATGATGGAAAACACCATGAAATGTGACAAATAATTGAATCATAGCTAACCAAATAGGGTGTGATATAAATACTTCATAATATAGAAATAATTTTTGGAATTTAATTTTTTTTCTCCCTGGCTTTCATGATGATCTGATATGTGAAGCCTTTCAAGTATGTGTGTTTTGTTTAAGGATTCATGAGAAAATATATCCTCACATAGTGTCTCATGAAAAAGAAGAGGTCTACCTATATTTTCAGGAAATTATATTATTCACGAAACTATGTCTGCGATGTTGTATCCTATGAAGGAGACATCCCACTTGTGTGTAAGATTTAAAAAGAGATAGTGATTTCTTCACCGCATGGTGTGTGTGAATAAGTGTGCGTATACTACATTAAAATAAGAAGAGTACATAAAAAAATTATACAGTGTGCATGAAACACAAATAGTGAACCTAAACAACAGAAATAAGTTGATGGTGTATTTTTAGGGTTTTAGTGTAACAAAGGCATGATTTTCCATTTTTGTTTACAAATTTTGTGGGAAACAAGTTTTAAAATGGTTTATTTTATCATTAAACACTTTCTTTCTAACACTAGGGATTAGTTTAGTCTGTCTCAGCCTATATGAGAACCTTGTTTTAGTCTTATGAGTTGGGTCATGAAACTCATTTATTACATTTAAGACAATTTTAGATTGTTAATGTACCTTATAATGGAGTTTTTTAAATTGAGAGATCAAATTGAACTCATATATTAAAGTTTACTATGTAGAATTTACATAAACAAATATATTTTTTTCCAGCTTTATTCCATGCCATCAATATTATATGTTTTGTTCATTGCCTTTATTAGTTAATTAAAAATCATTTCAAAATTTAATAATATTTTCCCCAGTGTGTTTTATGAGATCATTTCCTTGAGAATAGGACTACATTTATTTATGTATTTACTAAAAGTATTATAGAAATATTTTCATTCTTCCAAGGGTTAATCATTGATGTCTAGAAATAAATTATATAATAGAATTGTTTTATTTGTAAATGTATTTAGGTAAATGTGAATTTTGAGTAAATATAATTTATATGTTATTTTATTTTGATACTTTAATTTCATACAATTAAATGGGTGCATTGGTTATATGACTTTCAAAACAAAATGTCATATTTTTTTTCTAAAGGTTTATTTTGATATTTTACATGATATATGTATATATTTAAAAGATAGTGATTATGTTTATATTTTATGTATTTATGTTTTATAATAAATTTAATATTTTATTATGTTATTATTCTATGTTTGAATATGATTTATTTTTAAAAACATTATGACATATTTATTAATGAAACTTATATGATTTTTCAACTGAGGTTCCCTAATAAGATTACTTTTTAGTTTTATTTTTATTCAGTTGAAATCATATCAATTGTGTAATGATGTCCTTGGAACTTGTTTCTAGCCCATGTTGATCAAGAATGAAATCCAATCCTCGTGGTAGACAGGATCGGGTATAAGGATTGATAAATTGGGTTGGATTATAAAATGAAAAGTTAGTGGAATAGAATAATATGGATTTTAGTTTCCATGTTATTCAATATATCTACCATGATTGTGAATTCTTAAATATCAGGGACTCCCAACCTGGTTTATTATTTGTAATCATCACTTATAGAATATGTTATTTCTCTAATTATTATTTTTTCTAGTTTGATGTATTCTTTGATGAATTTTATATTAAAATTTGATGGAATGAATTTATTAATTATGGTTTACATTATTGATTGAAACATACCATTTTTCCCGATAAAAAAATGGATAAAAGTTAGATGTATCATACTGATCAAATATCAACCGAGTCTCAAATGAATATGTATTTTCTTTAGATTTTTCATTTAATAATTCTAAAGATATAGTTTTAATATATTTTATATTCTATAAACAAGTAGGAAGACCATGGTTAAGGTTGGAAGAAGTTAACTACCATATAATGAAAGCTGAATTTCAAAAAAAACTAATATGTTTTGTTTCACCATGGAGTGACGTGCCAATCTTCTAAAGTTCATGAACGAATAGAATGAAGTGGAATGGAGAATATTCTATTTGATCAGTTTCCAATTATGGATCATCACTTCAGAGATATTATTCCACTACATGAAGGCAATGATATTAATTCACATGAGGAAAATATTGAAGATGATTATGCTGATATAGTAAAAAATTAAATAGATGATGCAAGAAATCCAGTATATCTATAATGTAATAAAATGACGGAGTTTGAATTTTTAATTTAGTCATATCATAGAAAAACCTTGTTTCAAAATTTTAATACTACCATTGATTGTATTCTTATCATTTTGACTGAATTTATTCCTAATGGAACAAATATTTCCTTAAATCAATATTAAGAATGGATGTTAATTAAATATATATGATTTATTCTAATAAAGTTCATGCTTTTCCAAAATAATACAGTTTATTTTGGGAGGAAACAACTGACCTTAATGACTATAAATAATGTGGTACATCTTTATGGAAGAAAATTGTAGATGGAACACCATCTCATGTGCCCTAGAAATTCATTGGGGGCACTTTCCATTGATTCCCTGACTTCAAAATATTTTTATTTCTACTAAAACCTATGCCAATATGTGGTTGAAAAATGTAGATATAACTAAATTTAATGATGATTTGGTTCATTATGTTGATGGATTGGAATTGTGGTAATTTTATTAAGAACATACAGATTTTTCAGTTGTGCTGCATAATGTTAGGTTGGGTCTATCCTATGATGGTTTTAATCCATTTGGTCAGATTCTTACTGCTCAAATCACATGGAACATTTTTATTCAAGTTTATAATATTCCACCATGGATATATAAGAGTTTTTTATTTCTTTATTATACTAAAATTTGGATTTTCTTATCCCAATACTTATATAGATGTCTACTTGAAACATTTAATAACATAGTCGATGCAACTTAGGGATGTGGGTTTTCAAACATTCGATGCTTCATTAAAAAAAATATTTCAGATGCATGCTACCATTCTATGGACTATAAATTATTTCTATACATATGAAATCATTTCTAGTTAGATCCTAAAGGGGAAACTATCATATCTTGTTTTTATGAAGAATACACGATCGGGAAGGTTTAAATATCATCATTGTTTCACTTTTATGGGGCATCGAAAATTATTTCCAATGGATCATCAATACATGAATAATAATAAGAGGTTTGATAATAATATTGACACTAATCAACCACCTCAATATATTTCTGGATGTTTTGTGCTTAAGGATTTGAATTATTTTAGTTTTTCATTAGGGAAAAGTTTGTCAAAATCTAAAAAGATGATTAATTTTGACACTAGATCCAATTATAATTAGAAAACGATAAGTATCATTTTTAAGTTTCCATATTGGTCTACCAATTTTTTGTGCCATTTTTTAGATTTAATGTACATTTATAAAAATATATGTGAAATTTTGTTTTCAATTAGTCTAAATATTAAGGGGAAGACCAAATAGGACTTCTGATCTCCTCGGGACTTGTCAGATTGAGTTATTCAACCAGTACAACATCTTATATGTATTAATAAAAACAAATTGAAAGTATCATAGGTTCTTATGCGATGAAACAATTTGAGAAATATCATTTAATGGCAGTATTGGAGAATATCATGGTTCTTGATGGATATTCCATAAATATATCTAAACGAGCCAGTAATAGAGATTTGAAACTAAAATCCCTATAAACTCATGATTATCACACACTTCTTCATGAATTGATTCAAATAGAAATTCGACATTTACTATCCAATAATATAATCATTATAGTGATTAAATTATGTATTTTTTAAGAGGCCATTGTGCTAAAAGGTTAACCAAGTTATTCTTTATAAAAATGCAGCAAGAGGTACCATTAGTTTTGTGTGAGTTAGAAAAAAAATCATTCATCATTCATTACCTACGTGATGCATTTAATAGTTCATCTTCCTAATGAAACAATTCTTGTGGTACCCATTCCATTTTAGTGGATATATCCTATTAATATAAATATGTTCATAATGAAATCTTATATCCATAACAAGAATTATACTAAAGGTTCCACTGTGAGAGGTTATCTGACTCAAGAATATATGGATTCTTGTTCAATGTATTTATCTACTGTGAGCACAAGAATTAATCAAATGATGAGAAATTGAGATGAGTAGTATGTAGAAAATGAGCCCTCATTTCTTTTACTTCCTAAAATAGGAATAATTTCTAGGTCATATACATTGGAAACATTGAGCCTTGAAGATCGGGATATGTCAAATCGCACAGTATTGTTTAACTATGGTTTTTTTTACTATATCATGTAAGTAATTTGGATATTTATATTTTATCTCATATTATTTAATTTCACATATACCTTAGACATTTATTATCATTATATATAAGGTACAAGAACAAATTATAAATAGAGTTCAATGATCTTTTCTTTTGAGAAGGAGAGAGGCTTTTCATAGACAAGAGTTTCATAATTGGTTGAAATAAAAGGTATGATCATTAATTTAATTAACTTAAAATATTGTTATCCATTTAATTGTATTATTCATATATATTTCAAGTATTGAGTTTACCTGTTATCTTTTTTTCTCTTGAATTAAGATCATTGGCTTTTGGTCCCAATTCATTGTTTCGAGAATTAAAATATTAAATAATCAATGGTTATAAATCTGTTATAACAAATTTAGTGTTCAAAATGAGAACACAATATGATGGTGTTATGTTAACATATAAAATTAAGTATTATACTAGTGCATCTGATAGTCGACCCTTATACTAAGATGTGTATTCTTGTGAAATTTTTGAGAAAATATTGTTATTGGATTATTATTTTCAACATCGAGTCACTATGATGAAATGTAAATGGTTTGATTTAATGATATGAAAGGTTACATTAATTTATGATTGTGGATTTAGAGTTATTGACATGAGTTGATTCATTGTGATCTATGAATGAAGCATTTTGGAATCAATGAAAAAATATGTTTTTTGTGAAAGATCATATGAGAATTGATTATGGTGTCATAAATGATGAATCCTATGAAATACTTCTCATGATAATGTGGATAAAATTTCTACCATTGATTCCCATATTGATGTTGATCAAAATATTACATTTGATGATTGAAATTGTCTCATTGTGAGAGTTAATGATTAACTGAAGTAGTGGTGGGTAATATATAAAAGGAACCACATATGGTCATAATTTATTCAGTTTACCTTGACAAAATTTTCTCAGGTTAGTATTACTATAATTAATTTAATTTATTTCACTTTGAAATGATATGTATTTTTTAGATTTTTTTTGTTTTATTCAATTTATTTTGATTTATTTCAATTTAGAAAAAATGATTTAAAATAGGTTTTTAATAAATTTACATCTTGGTTTTAAATTATTCTTAAAAATCATGTTTTTACATTGTTCATTACATATTTGACTTCTAAGTTGTATGTGTGATTTTTGAAAATCATTTTTAAAAATTGTACATTTTTTTATGAATATTATTAAAATACATCGTAAGTTTTAAGGAAGTGATTATTTGATGTTGATTGACAGATGCAAGAGCGTGGGTTGGCTCGTCTTCTTCCTATAGTGAGTATAATAATGTTAATATTTATCTTCTAAAATACATTTAAATTCATGTTCATACTCCTTTACATATTTGTTTTAGGGATATTTGGATGCACCAGATTTCACTCCTCCTCATCTTACCACCATGGGCCTGAGCGAGGATGGTCCTAGACCTAGACATTTCACTCATATTACACATTCCCACCCTAACCCACTATATCATGCCCATATATCACACCTTTCTATTCTCCTCTTAAGCCACATGGTATGTTCCGATTCATGCATCCATCATCATATAATTTATCATATTCTTTCCATACCATGTCTACATTGCCTACAGGGATGTTCCTACCCATTCCTCCATAATCATCCCATTTCGACTCTTCTTCCCAAACCATGTCTACATCAGCAGCATGGATGTTCCTACCCTTCCCTCCATCATCATCTCATTTAGCCTCTTCTCCCAAAACTATGTCTACACTGCCTGTAAGGATGGTTCCAACTTTAACATTTCTATATCTTTTGATGTATCCCAATTCTTACTAACCATATCCTAGAATTTCTATGTAACCTACATTTCATTTTTTCCATACATGATCTGATGATTTTGTTCTTTAAGATCCCACTCAAGTTCACACAGATCACCAAAAGCATGAATTTTAGAAGAGACATCCTTTAGAGGTTATTGATACAGGAAAAACCATAGATCTATCAGATCTTATTGAGAATCCTACATCAGGTTTTTTGTTATAACTATATCATATTATATCACTTCATTTTTTCCTATTATATCATGACGTAATTATTCATTATTCATTTTTATCTTATTCAGTCAAATCTTCTAGTAGTTGACATGGGTGGAGATGTATGAGGGTAACCACGAATCACTAAACTCGAATAATAGTGGATAAAAATTAAGAAAATCAAATGGTAGGTAAAATACATACCAGTGTAGAAGTTTCATGTCCACTTTAGCCAAGTACCATGATATCATTCTGGTGGAACCATACTCATAAAAACATCTTAGTGATGAAATCAAGTAAAAATCATGAGCATGGAAATGGGTAATAAAATATTTGGAATTTATATATATATATATATATATTGTTGTATTTATTAGAATTATATGATTTTTGTAGAGTCAATCTAACTTTCCCTATGGTGAATCCGCTATGGTTGCAAGGTTGATGGATCTTGGGGAGTTATAGAGATCATACATTCATGAGGTATATGTTGGTTGGAAGAGTATTGTTGGTTCAGATTTGGAGGGTGTACCAATTTTCCCTGACAGTCCAAAAACAAAATATCAAAAAATTATCACATATTGGAAGACTGGTGAGTTTAATTTATTCCCAATCTTTAGTTGGTTTTCATATAAAATTTAATTATTTTTATTTTTTCTTAATTTTTGTTTTGAGGAAGAATCGATAAAAAATAAAAAATAAAAAATATTCAATGACATATCTGCACGCATTGGGGAATACTAGAATGTCTGATCATGAGAAGTGCTAGGTAATTTAATCTTATTTGAAATAATATCTTGATTTATATTGTTATATAGTTTTCTTTTCATGAAGAATTGTTATTTTTTCATTAATCCCTTTAATATAAGTCTTAAAATACCCCATTCAAATGTCCTAGAGGTGTAGAGGTCAATTTCCCATTAGGCCTAATAGCCAATTGGCCTATAGGCCTAATGGAAAATTGGTATTTAGGACTAATGGAAAATTATACCATAATAATAATAGAATATTTTCCAATAGTCCAAGAGGTCAATTGGCCATTAGTCTTAGAGGAAAATTGGACATTAGAACTGTAGACTAGTTGTCTATTAGGCCTATAGGTCTAGAGGTTAGTTTTCCATTAGTCCATTTATCCATTAGGCGTATAGAACAATTATCCATTAAGCCTATAGGCGAATTTATGAATTTTTCATTCATTTAAAAGCTATTAAATTTTATGATTGTTCAAGAATAAAAAATGATTATATTGTCAATATATCTAATCAATTTCATTTTCAATGATCTTTATTGGCCATTGAAGGTTGTGTACCTTAAGTAAAATTATTTTACATGAGTAGGAAGAAAAAGGATTTAAGTGCAATAAATTTACAAACACAAGGAAAGATTGTATGATTTTTTATTGATATTTAAATTATTTATATGAAATGAATAATTATATATCTTGGTTATATTTTCGACAGTATGTTCTATAGGCCCTTGATGATAAATGAGATGAAAAATTCCATCCAAATGATCATTTGAGCCATGTATTAGTTGAGGATCACTAGGGGAGAGTCTGATGTTAACTAGGGAAAAACATTGTCCCGTATAGGTATCAGTCCTCATTGGGATCCACTCAAGCCTCTAATATCCTCAAGATGAAAAGCACTCATGCAGAAGCAGATGAGGCCAAAAAATAGCTTTAGAGGAGCATGAAATAAGTAAACAGGAGCGTTAAATAAGTATGATGATCACCAAACATTTATTGAAATCTATGTTAGTTATAAGTCAATCACTTACATCAGTGGATGATAATATAAATTATTCATATTAGGAATCAATGAGATCTTTAAATAATTCCCCAAGTGATTCCAATGAGGGTTCTAGTGGAGATCAAGATGAAGGTGGTGGTGATGATGTTGTTGATTATGTTGTTGCTCCAGAGGATGCAAGTGCAACTCCAGATGATGTTATTGATAATGAGTATTTTTCTGATGGTTATGATGATGATTATGATATTATTGATTCTGAAGACTATGAGGATGTTTTCTATTGGAGAGATATTATTCCCCCCCATTGTTTGACATACCAGGAAGGATACTTGTGTAAGTTATTTAATGAATTGTATTGATTGGTTTAACGGATGTAAATGTTTGTTTTATATTTATATATGGTTTGAAAACTATTATAATCTGTTGGTTCAAGGATAAATGTACAATATTTATACTATATTAAATGTATACTAACTATTTTGTTTGATTTAATGGTTTTGTAGATAGATGAAGAGTTGGTGGTGGTGCTGCTTCCAAATGAAGGAAGCTACCTATAGACATGGTTTGGAGAATAGTGGGTATAGGATATATACTAGGGTAAGATATAACCATGGTTATAAAAACTGTGGTTATGGTATAATCTCTTAGACCTATACCCATGGTTTTTATAGAGACTGTGGGTATAGGTCTATACACACACCTCCATCATCCAAGGTTTTAAAAACAATGGGTGTAGATTATACCCACGATTTTAGGGTCAATACCCATGTTTTAAACATGTGGGTATTGGTTTCTTTTCCAATAGTTAGGGTATTTAGGATTTCCTTAAAAAATATATATTCCATGATATATATATATATACACTTTTATTGAATAGTATTAGAAGAAGATAAGTGGATTTGAGTTTGTCTTCGCATTATATTTTAAGATGTCTTTGTATTTCATGTTGTTACATAGAATTTTTATAAGTGTAAAATTGATACTTATTAAACACTAAGGATAGTAAATAAGAAACCTTAGAGAGAGATAGATCTATCCAACTAGTGGCATGGGATGTGTATAATCCTCTGATTTCATGCCCATGAGTAAAGAGTTCATGGGAATCGAGCTGGTGGAAGCATGAGCACGCCCACAAAACTCATACAAGGCTATAATGGGAGATGGATAAATAGAATTATAAGCTAATTCTGGAAGATCATGATTCATATTCCATTCCCCACCAGTAAAAAATTTCAATGTGGGATAAGATGATATGAGATATTATTCTTCATCCATTAAATTTAGGATATAGCGATCATCCTCTAATCGAGGAAATCCAGTCTGCCAGATCTACCTCACACTACTAATTAAAATATACACACTCCTATTTTATCACATGTTTTACATTTTTAAATAAGACTTCATCTTCATTATTTTATACCTCTATGAAAATATTATTCAACGGAACATAGGTAGAACCATCATGATCAATTTTTCCCAACATTGTTGGTCTTACAGATAAAAAAAGGTGTTCAGTAATTTAATTGATTCGAACCCATTCATGTAGTCTTCATATTACATGCATGAGGATTATATAATTTCATGTTTTGGCCGATGAAATGGAATATTCAAGGCCATTGATATAGATCGATTCCTTTTAGATTAAAATATGAGATAGATACTGATAATTTTGACACCATATAGAAGAAACACAATGTCATGAAGGAAAACATCATGAAATACAATGAATATATGAATCGCACTAGAAAACTCCGTTGAGATATAAATATAACATGATACATCAATATTTTTGGGCATTTTATTTGTTATTGACATGACATAATATGTAGAGTTTAATAAGGTGTGAGGAAATAAATCTGTACCTATAAATATTCAGGACCATTGACCTGAGAGGGGTTACTACTACTGATCAAGAGAGAAATCACTAATTTCTAAAAAATAGTGTCCCTATGAACATCTAGTTCATGAACAATGGTTTCCAGGAAAATATATTCTTCCACTAAGGGGGGTATTTCCTTGGGCCTTTGAAAAGTGAAAATCAATCTCGACAATGATTCAAGAACTTTTTTCCATGAGTAATAACGGACATAACAAACGTTTCTCCGTGGTTTTCACAATGAACTAATCTGTAAAGTATTTCTAATTAACATCTTTTCTAGGATCCATGAGATATTGTATGCTCACACAATGTCTCATGAAGAAGAGGTGGAATAATTATATTTTCATGAAATTATAGTGTGCACAAGACATTGTCTCCCACACTGTATCTCAGGAAGTGGAAGTCCCAATTTAATGAAAGGAAAAAAACAGATATTAAATGATTTTTTCCCTACACTATGTGAATATGGGTGAGTATACATCGTGGAAGGAATAAGTGTGAACAGAAAATAGTGGACATTGTTCATGATATATAAATAGTGACCCTAAAATAAAAAAATAAGTGAACAATACGTGTTTAGGGTTTTCATGTAACATTCAATACTTGCATTCATTCAAGTTCATGCACACATAATTAAGTCATGAGATACTAGAAATAAATCACTTTTAGATTCAACGAAACTCATGAATGACATGTACTTGAATGGGGATGATAATTCAAGAAGAAAAATATGGACATCAAGGCTGGGGACTTCATAAATGAAGGTGAATCTACTCAAGATTTTGAGATAATAAAGAATAAGTAAACTTTTCATGCATTCAAGTAATCATTAGTTGTTCATCCACAAAATGTAGTGAGTTAAAGTGTAAGTATAACCTTTTACTTATTGAAGAGATTAAGGTTGGTGTGAAAAATATTGTTGATTCAATAGAAATTGATGTCCTTTAGTAGAGGAATAAGATTATCAAGTTGATGAAAAGTCATACAATATAGTAGAGATATATTTTTTAGTGTGTTTATTAAATATATTTTAAGAACAGTTGGTTCTAGTACAAACAATGATGTTGAAGAACTGTGAAACCAGTATAAAGAACACCACTGACACTGGAATATTTTTTACATCATTCCTGATCATTTTAAAACAATTATAAATATTTGTAATCATTGAAAATTATAGGGATAATATTATTCATGAATCGGCTATAGGTTGATCATAGTAAAGAGTTTTTATTTGTACCAATCCTTGTAAAAAAATTTGTGTATGGTTAATTTCATTGGCATCTTCATTACACACAACTAATTAATTTGTCTCAGTCAAGGTAGTTTTTCCAAATTAGAGGGTTAAATTTAATGAAATTAGAATTTGGTAAAAAGTTGGGTACACTAATTCACTTACATCCCTCTCAATGTCCCTATATGATCCATCTATGTTCTAAAATTATATATTAAATAATAAAATTATTCCAAATTTTCAACCATAAACTATTTAGCTTACCAATATTTAAAACTAGTTAAAAATTACATTTTTTCATACTTAAAGAGTAGTTGGCGTAAATTATGAAATTTCTTTTATATAATAATCATATAATTTGTAAAATAATTTTAAAAAAGTATTTCAATGAATTTTTAATTTTTTTTAATTAGAAATCACTGAACAAATTATTCCATTTCATCCCAATTGATAAAAACATATGTATAGGATATGTGTTTTTCATCATTTTATTTCCATCATTAATGATCACAAAAAAATCATAGGTTGATTAAATACTGGAAGTTAGATTTTCATGACATGGTCAAAATAACCCTAAATTCACATCCTTTGATTATGTTATGAATTATATTTTGGTTGATATTAATCTATGTGTAAATTCAAAATATCTCTATTTAAGTACAATTATACAATTGACAATTCAACTATTTTTTTATGTACCTTATTCTTTAATTTTTGAATGGATATTCCATATTAGTACATCTATCAGAAATATAGTTTCCATATTCATTTAGCTTCATTAAATAAATTTTATATTGAATGTTCCATTGAATCGAATAAGCTCAATGTGAATTTTTATTTTCTATTAGATATAAAATTACGACAACACATTTTTTTATAATACACAGTTTATAATATTATACTATCCTCACACAATTATCTTGAAAAAAATATGTTATTCCAATCATCAAATCCCAAATCAAAAAACTCCATTACCCTCAACATCCAATAAATAATAATATTTCAATCATGACCTGAAAAGTTTGACTTATTAATCTAGTTTAATGGCCATATCCAAAATAGTGAGACAAATAAGACCTATTTCTATCTCATAACCTCAAATTTGTAAACCATTAACAAAATAATAAATGAATTTCTTTTAAAATTTGTCTAATATTATTTTTTATTTAGTAATTTATTTTATATATCATTTTATAATTACTCATTCTAAGGATACCTAAAAAATTTATTAAGATATTACCATGCATTTATAGTAGCTTTAGCCTCACCAGGTGTGTCCAACATGGTATAAAATATTTAATTAGAATAGTTCTTCCCAATATTCATGAATTTTAAAATATTACAGATATAAATAAAAACAATAAGGAAGAACCAAAAATATAATCTTATTTATAAAATTTTGATGTCTCTTAAATCTACCTATTTTTATTGGATTATTAATAGTTTAAAGATAATATGAGGTAATGAAGAGATGAAATATTTAACTTAAACACTTTAGATCACTCTTGAAGGTTTGTCTCTATTCTAGCTATCTTTGGTGAATTTATTTTCATTCCAATGAAAATTATTATTTATAGGATAAAATATTTGATGATAGTTGAAAAAACATGGTTTTCATCCATTTATAAGTACAAACACATTGTTTTCAACATTACAGTATAGAAATTATTTTGGACTATGTTTACTTTATAAAGATAACTTGTCATAAGTTGGAAAGTCACTAAGTGTCCATTTATTTATATTTAAATGTAAAATTATATTATATAACAACATCATATATAGTTACACCATCACGTAATTCCTGTTGTCCATACCTATTTTCATAATTCATATGAATTTTGATTATTTCAATTACTATACAAGTTTAATATTGATAAAAGACTCGTAATTGAATTCCTAGAGGTTTAATGTGTAATGATGATGTATTTATATATGGATTAAGTCTCATAAGGTATGTTGGGTATTTGGGTAATCCTGTAAAGATTGGATTAAAATTTTATGAGTTTTGGAGGTTTCTGGCCATGGTTCATTTCTTAGTGTTAAGATTTTAGAAGAAACCACACGACACAGTAAGTTTGAAGGGGTTTCTAGATAAATTTCTATGGAGTAAAATTTTCTACAATGATTACTTCGTGGTTTTGAAGATACTATAGTAATTAAATGAGATAAAATGTGTCTTAGCTTGGGCTAGAGGGTAGTTTCACATCTTGTGCATAGTTTTAAAAACAATTGTGTCAAATGTTTTGGGATGGGACAATGCTGATTCACATAATTTGTGCATTGTTTGGTGAATCATGTGGGCCAGTGCTGTGAGAGGAGTGTTCTTGGTAAAACCCTACCACATGATTGGTGAATTATTCTTAAAACTATGTGGCCAAACCATGCATCCTATTAAAAATGAAAAAAATTCCATTATGACACCCGGTTTTTTATGGGGTAAGCCCATATTTGCCCCCACTCCTTACCCTAGGTGAGTCAACATCCCTTATGTAATGACCCAAAGTTTCATTAATGGAAATCACTCTTGATCTAATTAAATGTCTCTTTATGTTTATATAAAATTTCAAATTCATTGGTTTTATGATTTTTGACCGTTGCTAATATAGTCATTGAATAGTGATCACATGATTACTATAAATATAGGGCCTTAACAAATCCAAATTTACTTAGAAAAATGAAGCGATGGCCTCATCCAGTAGAATTTCTCCATACGAAGCCCATTTATTAGAGCTCAGAAAGGGGGTGGCGTCCTTGGTCTTCGTAATTGACCAAGTCCAAGATGAGCTTCATCATGTCAAGCTCGAACGGGACCGTCTACGGTAAAATTGGAAGTTGATAGAAATTACCACTCGAGCGATGTTATCTGAGCCACCCCAAGTGTCTGTCACGATCACCCACCATACCCTTAGGTCTTATGTGGCTATTTTAAGGGGTTATGTAACTAATCGATAGTACTATGTTCATGTACATTATTTTTTTTATATAATAATGAAAATACTTTCTTGTCATTATAGATATATTGTAAATAGTTTTTAAAGTACAAATGGTGTTTTTAGTTATTATTTAATTAAGAAATATATTTTATTAAATTAATGTATTTTTTAATTAAATAATATTTTATTAAAATATTATTATTATTATTAGATTAATTTTATTATATATAAATGATCATATAATTGTATGAATGCAATTATAATTTTTATTAAGTTTTGAAATCCATTTTTGTCAAAACCTGTGAATTTTCAATAAATGTTGGTTTTTATTTTAAATGTTAAAATTCACATATTTAAAAAATTATATAGATAAAATAAATGTTATTTTTGGAATCAGGACGTCGAAATTATCCAACAGTGAATTTTTCATAATTTTCTGAGACAGTCAAGTTTTTGAGTAAAAATTAAATACCGTTTAAATATATAATGTGTTTTATGACATCATAATAGCCCAATAGTGACATAATATAATACTATAATCTGTATGTTCAGCCAATATATTTTTTACTATTAAAATAATATGATTTTTATTTTTTTTGGATTACTTTTCAAAGCATTAATGTACCCCTCAAGACTTATTAAAAATCTAGTCTTTTTAAATTAATTTCAATGGGAGTGTGACTCACCTCCACATAAGAAACCTCATTATTTTAAAAATTTCGGACCTTGGCCTTATAAAATATTATTTTCCTCTTTTTTTTCCAAAAACCATGGGCAAAAACCATGGGATGGTCTGTGGTTTTGATTAATTTAATATAAGGGGTCCCAAACCTAAATAATAAAGAATTCCCTCACCTTCCCTATATAAACCTACCAAGGATCCCACTTCCTCCTCACTCAAAGCCTTTGGAGTTCGTCCAACCTCTTCCCTATTCTCTCTAGAATCCTCTCAAGGTTCCCCAAGCTCCCAAGAAGCCTCTCACAAGCCTCTCTCTAGCCTTTGGATGCACACTTCCAAGTAAGGGTTTTTCTTCCTTTCTCTTTTTGTCCAATTTTCTTTAAGTTGTTTTTCCCTTTTAATTTCATGTATGAATGTTGGGGTATGGTTTCACACCTCCCACATACTGCCCTATTTGTGTTTGAATGATGGGAGACCCCTTTCTCTCTCATTAAATTCCTCCCATGTACACCCGTTACTATGCCGAATTTCCAAAAGGAACTTCTCTCTCCTCATTTACATTCAAGAAATACTTTTGTATCATGAATCTAAATTCCATTACTATTGTTGGGAAATGTATCTATATGACCTCATTACTGTACATTACATGTAAATATTATGAGGAAGCCCTTTCTCTCTCATCAACCATTTTTATGAATTCTTATGTCACGCCGTTACGCTGCTGAAATCGCACCGATTTTCTAAGCCAATGTCATTGTGTAGTTAATACCATGCCCATTTATCAATCAAGGGTATTCAACTTTATGCACATTTACTTATCGATTATAAATTTTCATGTATTAATTCCACATTCCTTTATTTTGGAATAAATTATTATGTTTTATGAATCCATGTTTTATGATCCATGTGGCACAATTATGCAAGAAATGAAATTTTTAAGAAGGGTGTTCCCTTATAGCACTCCAATGCGTTGGGTAAAGTATAGTATCATGGTATGTCACGTGCAATGAGTGTTGAATCAAGATAATTCAAGTTCAATGAGGGTTTACTCGTTCTTTATGTGCAATGAGGATTTACTCATGCTCCATGTGCAATGAGGCTTGGCTCATGCTAATTCCATGTTAAGTGTTGTTGCCACATTTACATGTTATGATTATCATGCTTTATCAATCCTTTATGTTCAAGTTTTGCTTATGGTCTATTGATATGCCTATTGTCTAAAATGTATTGTACTCCTCATGTTATTCCATGTGTACTCCCTTACTAGGCTTTATAGCTCACCCTTTTCTTATGCATGTCCTCAGGTTATCCCATGCAATGCTAAGTATGAAGGAATTTAGTGGTCATGTAAAGGAAGTTTTCAATAAAGATGTTGTATTTAATGTTTTAATTTTTTATGTAATGATCTTAATCCCCAAAGACACTAAACCTCTTGATCTTCTTTGTTGAATCAAGTGAAGTTTTATGTAATAAATCATGTTATATTTGTAATAAAAGCATGGTTTTCATAGTTGGTATTAGAGGATAGGTTTAGTTATTTTTGGGATTAGGATTAGAAAACCCTTGTAAATCCTTAGAGATGGGACTAAGTATAATAAAAACATCCCCATGTTTTGGTAAGTACTGATTAAGTGGTTTATCAAGCAAATACATCCCGGTCTGGATACGAGCAGGTAGAGGTGGCTCTAGAACAGATGTATTCTAGGGGTAAAACCCGAAAACACTGCTTTGAGCTAAACTCGAACGGGAACTGGTGCATGACAATAGGCCTTGTTTCACTCTTGGTTACGAAAATCCTGGGGGATATGTTTTGATAAATTCACAAGCTTAGTATGAACCCTTATTAAGGGAATTAAAAAAATGCCCCTAAGAATATATGTTAGAAAGTAGATCATGAAAAGCCTAGATTGAAGCCTATAGACTCATGAGTAAAGGAAATAAAAGTTTATTTATAAGTCATCAACTTTTGTCTTTGGATTACCCTTTATGTGTTACCCCCTAACATTCCTTTTATTCCATCCAATGGAAAGTAATATGAGGACTCGGGCTAAAAACCGATGTGAGGATTAGTGTGATGACTGTACTAATGAGATGCCCAATCCAATGGGAGCAGGTACTGTGAACATTGTCACACTTCTCTCTCAGCTAAATCAAGAATTGAATAGAAACACGGGTGAAGAGGAACGTCCAAACCCCCCTAAGAAAGAACAAGTCGCTATCGAGAGCTTCATGAGACAAAGGCCTCCTAATTTTAGTGGATCATCTGATCCCATGATCGTTGAACAATGGATCAACTCCATTGAAAAGATATTCTCCATCCTTCAATGTTCTGAACAAGAGAAGTATCTCCTGGCGGCTTATCGTATGGAGGGTGAAGCTGATCAATGGTGGACGTTGATAAAAAATACGAAGCCTAAGGAGGATATCGAGGCATTGGAATTGAAGGATTTCAAGAAGATGTTTTTTGAAAAATATTTTCTGCGCACCTTCTGTCTTAAGATGGAAAGGGACTTCCTTTCCCTCAAGAAAAAAGATAAAGAATCTGTTGGAGCATACGAGGCAAAATTCACAAGGCTTTCACGATACGCTTCCGGATTTTTCGTTACCCCTGAATGCAAAGTTGACCACTTATTTGGTGGGCTGAATCCTATCCTATGGAAATCATTGGCGATCCGTGACTTCAAAAGCTATGAGGAATTTGTCTGATGTGCCCTCACGATCGAAATGGAGATCGTGGAATCACAGGGGTATCATGGGGACAAGAAGCGTAAGGTGGACTTCAATTCTGGTGGTCCGATGGATAAATCCAACGGTGCTAAGAATATCCATCACCCCACTTTCCAAAAGTGTAGAAAGAAGCACCCTGAAAATTGCCTTAAGGGGACGAGGAAATGCTTTAGGTGTGGAAGAGAAGGTCACCAAGCTGTTAACTATCGGCAAGAAAGACCCACTGCTACGACAGAGGAGAGTAATGCTCCGTTAGAACCTCAATGCATTGTTCAATGATAAAAATGCAAAGAATCGGGTCATTTTGCAAATCAGTGCCCTAATACAAGGGTTTTCGGAGGCAACCAACAACCTCCAAGGCATCAAGGAAGAGCTTTTGCCATCACTTCTACCAAAATGAACCCCGACAATGATGTGGTGACAAGTACAGTAGTTATTCATTCAAGAATAGCGAACATACTATTTGATTCAGGTTCTACGCATTCTTTTATATCTCGAAAGTTTAGTAGAACAATCCCAACACCACCAAAAATTATGAATGTGAAGATGTCGATGAGTACGGAAAATGGAGAAATCATTGCATCCCATGAATATAAGTCCTCCCCTGTTATAATATGTGGAATGAATTTCCCGGTGAACCTCATCATACTCCCTCTGGTTTAATTTGATGCAATTCTTGGCATGGATTGGATTTCCTTATATAGAGCCAACATAAATTTTCAGGAGAGGGAAATCACACTCCATATGGAGAATGGACTCCCGATTCTTTACAAGTGTAAGGAGGAAGATGAATCTCATTTAGTTCCATCATCTCAAGCATGGATATTACTACCCTATGAGCACACGTATCAATCTCAGATGATTGAGTCCATGGAAGAAACCAACCTTGAAGAAATGCCTATTGTGAGGGAATTCACATAAGTGTTTCCCGAGGAACTTCCTGGTCTTCCTCCAAGAAGAGATGTTGAATTCTCAATTGAAATTAAACCCGAGGCTTCACCAATATCCAAGATTCCATATAGAATGGCTGTTTTAGAGATTGAAGAGATTAAGAAACAACTACAGGATAATCTAGATAAAGGGTTTATACACCCAAGTGCTTCACCATGGAGTGCACCCGTCCTCTTTGTCAAGAAGAAGGATGGGTCAATGCGGCTTTGCATCGATTATCATGAACTTAACAAAATCACAATAAAGAACAAGTATCCTCTCCCAAGAATTGATGACTTGTTCGATCAGCTGCATGGAGAAAAATACTTCTCCAAGGTGGACTTGCAGTGGGGATATTATCACGTAAGGGTGAAGAAGGAAGATATCCCCAAGACTTCTTTTTGCACAAGATATGGGCACTATGAATTCATAGTAATGCCTTTCAGACTCACTAATGCTCCATCAATCTTCATGGACTAAATGAATAGAGTATTTAGAGATTACCTAGACAAATTTATGGTAGTCTTCATAGATGATATTCTAATATACTCCAAAACCAATGAGGATCATGATGAGCATTTACGAACTGTACTGGAGACTTTGTGCAAGGAAAATCTCTATTCAAAGTACATAAAGTGTGAGTTTTGGTTAAAGGAAGTCTCATTATTGGGCCATATCATCAAAAGAAAAGGGATATCTGTGGATACCTCCAAAACAGATGCAATTGGGGGATGGCTGGGGACAACATCGGTAACAGATATTAGTAGCTTCGTGGGGTTAGCTGGATATTATCGACGATTTGTGAGAAATTTCCCATCATTGTCCAACCCTCTTACCAAGATAACTCGAAAGGGAATAAAGTTTTCTTGGAGTGATAAATGCAAAGAAAGATTCAAGGACTTGAAAAGGAGGCTTATCACTACGACTATGCTCACTTTGCCCACAAGTGGGGATCTTTTTGTGGTATTCATTGATGCTTCGAAGAAGGGAATAGGATGTGTGCTGATGAAGAATGATAAAGTGATATCATATGCCTCAAGGTAGTTGAAAATCCAAGAGGGAAACTATCCAACGCATGATATGGAGTTAGTGGTGGTGATCATTGCCTTGAAAATCTGGCGGCATTATCTCTATGGAGAGAAATGTGAGATATATACTGACCAAAAGAGTCTTAAATATATATTCACATAGAAAGAGCATAATATTTTCCAGAGAATATGGATAAAGCTCATCAAGGATTATGACTGTTCAATCCATTACCACCATGGTAAAGAGAACAAGGTGGAAGATGCCCTAAGTAGAAAGGATCCAGCGATTCTATTAATGATGAGAATTTAGAAGGATCCAATCTTCTTAAACTTGATGAAGATGGACATGGGAATCATAAATAAGGGAACATCATCAATCACTTCACAAATTATTTCTCAACCATATCTTTTGGAAAGGTTAAAGGATGCTCAAAAGGATGATGTGGGAATTCAAGAAAAAGTGGAAGCTATCGAAAAAGGGAAATCCTCGGAGTTTAATGTTAATGAAAAAGGAATTGTACTGTTTGGGAAAAGGATATGTGTTCCATCATGTCCGGAGCTGAAGAAGGAACTTTTTAATGATGCACATAGTTCAAATTTCTCTATTCACCAAAGGACCACAAAGATGTATCGAGATCTCCGAGAAAACTTTTGGTGGGATAATATGAAAAAGGAGATCGCTGAATATACATCAAAGTGCTTGGTGTGCCAGAAAGTGATGGCAGAGAGGTAGAAGTCTAAGGGGATGATGCAACCATTGCCTATACCAGAATGGAAATGGGAAAACATCACCATGGACTTTGTCACTAGACTTCCAAGGACATCCAAAGGCAACAAACCAATCTAGGTTGTTGTGGATTGTCTTACAAATATTGCACACTTCATTGCTATTAGGGAGGATTTATCATTGGATCAAATGGCACAGATATATATCAAGTAAGTGGTAAGGTTGCATGGAGTACCACTATCTATTGTGTCTGACCGAGATCCAAGATTCACCTATATGTTTTGGAAGATTCTTCAACATGCTCTGAATACTGAACTGAACTTCAGTACGGACTATCATCCTCAAACTGATGTACAATCCAAGAAGACTATCCAAACACTTGAGGACATGTTGAGAGCATGCTTAATGGACTTTAAATGAGGATGGGATCAAAATCTTCCACTGGTTGAGTTCTCTTATAATAACAGTTTCCACTCGATCATCCAAATGGCACCATTTGAAGCCCTTTATGGTAAAAGGTGCAGAACACCGGTGAGTTGGTATGAGGTCAGTGAACGTAAGCTTCTTGGACCGGAAATGGTTGAGGAAATGGTAGAGAAGGTGAAAACCATTAGCATAATATCAAGGTAGCTCAGAGTTTACAGAAGAGTTATGTAGATAATCGTCGATGAGACCTTGAGTTTAAATATAGAGACATGGTTTTTCTATGCATATCTCTATGGAAGAAGGTCATGAGGTTTGGAAAGAAAGGGTAGTTAAGTCCAAGGTACATCGTCCCCTTCAAGATTCTTGATCGGGCTGGGGCTGTGGCCTATCGTCTAGCACTTCCACCTACTATGGCCAAAGTACATGATGTATTTCATGTATCCCTCTTAAGGAATTACATACCGGACCCTTCACATATACTCTCTTCTGAGGTGTTACAATTGGAAGATGATCTTTCCTATGAGGAGAAATAATTAAAGATCTTAGATCATAGAGAAAAAGTTCTATGAAATAAGACAATGACCCTTGTTAATGTGTTGTAGAGAAACCACATGTTTGAAGAAGCAACATGGGAATCAGAGGAAGTGATGAAGCTGAGTTACCCACATCTGTTTTAGTATGGGAAAAGGAAAATTTCGAGGGCAAAATTTTTTAAGGGGGTAATATTGTAACGACCCAAAGTTTCATTAATTGAAATCCCTCTTGATCTAATTAAATATCTCTTTATGTTTATATAAAATGTCAGATTCATTGGTTTTATGTTTTTTTACCATTGCTAATATAGCCGTTGAACAGTGATCACATGATTAGTATGAATATAGGGCCTTAACAAATCCAAATTTACTCAGACAAAAGAAGCGATGGCCTCATTACATAGAATTGCTCCATACGAAGCCCATTTATCAGAGCTCAGAAAATAGGTGGCGTCCTTGGGCTTCACTCTTGACCAAGTCCAAGCTGAGCTTCATCATGTCAAGCTCGAACGGGACCGTCTATGGGAAAAGTGGATGTTGATAGAAATTACCACTCGAGCGATGTTATCCGAGCCACCCCAAGAGTCTGTCACCATCGGACACCTTACCCTTAGGTTTTATGCGGCTGTTTTAAGGGGCTATGTAACTAATCGATAGTACTATGTTCATGTACATTATTTTTTTGTATATAAAAATAAATATACTTTCTTGTCATTATAGATACATTTTAAATAGTTTTTAAAGTACTAATGGTGTTTTTAGTTATTATTTAATGAAGAAATATATTTTATTAAATTAAGGGATTTTTTAATTAAAAAATATTTTAATAAAATATTATTATTATTAGATTACTTTTATTATATATAAATGATCATATAATTGTATGAATTCCATTATAATTTTTATTAAGGTTTGAAAGCCATTTTTGTCAAAACCCGTGAATTTTCGATAAATGTCAGTTTTTATTTTAAAAGATAAAATTAACATATTTATAAAATTATTTAGATAAAATAAATGTTATTTTTGGAATCAGGATGTCGATATTATCCAACAATGAATTTTTCATAATTTTCTGGGACAGTCAAATTTTTGAGTAAAAATTAAATACTGTTTAAATATATAATGTGTTTTATGACATCATAATGACCCAATAGTGATGTAATAAAATACCATAATCTTCATGTTCGGCCAGTATATGTTTTACCATTACGATAATGTGATTTTGAGTTTTTTTGGATTAGTTTTAAAATCATTAATGGACCCCTCAAGATTTATTATACATATTGTCTTTTTAAATTAATTTCCATGGGAGTGTGACTCACCCCCACATAAGAAACCTAATTATTTTAATATTTTCGGATCTTAGCCTTATAAAATATTATTTTCCTATTCCCTTTTCCAAAAACCATGGGAAAAAACCATGGGATGGTTTGTGGTTTCGATTAATTTAATATAAGGGGTCCCAAAACTAAATAATATAGAATTCCCTCACCTTCCCTATATAAACCCACCCAAGCTCACACTTCCTCCTCACTAAAATCCTTTTTAGTTCATCCAACCTCTACCCTACTCTCTATAGAATCCTCCCAAGGTTCCCCAATCTCCCAAGAAGCCTCTCACAAGCCTCTCTCTCGCCTTTGGAAGCACACTTCCATGTAAGGGTTTTTCTTCCTTTCTCTTTTTGTCCAATTTTCTTTAAGTTGTTTTGCCCTTTTAATTTCAATTATGAATGTTGGGGTATGGTTTAGAACCTCCCTCATACTTCCCTCTTTATTTTTAATGATGGGATACCCCTTTCTCTCTCTTTAAATTCCTCCCATGTACACCTGTTACTATGCCGAAATTCCGAAAGGAACTTCTCTATCCTCATTTACATTCAAGCAATACTTTTGTATCATGAATCTAAATTCCATTACAATTTTTGGGAAATGTATCTATATGACCTCATTAATTTACATGAAATGTAAATATGATGAGGAACCCCTTTCTCTCTCATCAACCATTTTTATGAATTCTTATGTCACGTCGTTATGCTGCCGACATCGCACAGATTTTCTAAGCCAATGTCATTGTGTAGTGAATACCATGCCCATTTCTCCATCAAGGGTATTCACCTTTATGAACATTTACATATTGATTATAAAGTTCTATGTATGAATTCTACATTCCTTTATCATGAAATAAATTATTATGTTTTATGAATCCATGTTTTATGATCCATGTGGCACACTTATGCATGAAATGAAATGATTAAGAAGGGTGCGCCCTTATAGCGCTCCAATGCCTTTGGTAAAGTATAGTATCATGATACCTCATGTGAAATGAATTTTGACTCATTATAATTCACGTGCAACGAGGGTTTACTTGTACTTTATGTGCAATGAGGATTTACTCATGCTCCATGTGAAATGAGCCTTGGCTCATGCTAATTCCATGTTATGTGTTGTTGCCACATTTCCATGTTATGATTATCAAGCTTTATCAGGCCTTTATGTTCAGGTTTTTCTTATGCTCTATTTATATGCCTACTGTCTAACATGTATTGTACTCCTCATGTTATTCCATGTGTACTCCCTTACTGGGCTTTATAGCTCACCCTTTTCTTATGCATGTCGTCAGGTTATCCCATGCAATGCTAAGTACGAAGGAATATAGTGGTCATGTAAAGGAATTTTTCAATAAAGATGTTGTATTTAATGTTTTATGTTTTCATGTAATGATCCTAATCCCGAAAGACACTAAACCTATCGATATTCTTTGTTTTATCAAGTGATGTTTTAGGTAATAAATCATGTTTAAGTTTGTAATAAAATCTGGGTTGTCATACCTTACCTTATCATTCACCTCTTTATATTCCATGAATATGCTGTTTTTTGTGGCTCCAATCATCAAATATAGGTACATCTAAGCATCCACCATTCTCCAATAATCATTACCTCCCCCACCCAATCTGATTTACACTTCTCTCTTTTAGGGATTTGGTTCTACTTTCACTGGATCATGGTGTAATTGGCCACACATTATGTGGATTTAGATATTCATAGGAAGAGGGTCAATTTGGATTTTATCTACATGTAGTGAATTTTCATTTGGTTTAAGGTAAATTGTGTCATTTTTTTATCTAGGATTTTTAAATAGATAATATTGATTTGAATTTTGCTTTAGTGTTTTTTGTGGGTTTTACTAGGTGTAGGGTCGGGTATGTGAGATAAAATATTTTGGTTACATTGTCCTTAGATCCTGAATGAATGTAATGTTGAATGGGAAATTATGATTTAGTAATATTGGATGAATGATATAATTAATTATAAAAGATTATAATTAGTGTTTTTTGGATCCTTTTTATGAATTTGGTATCAATAACATGGGTGGAGACCTATTGATATAGTAGGATCTTGGGTAGGCCATGGAAGATGCACCCAACCTAAGAAAATGTAATTTTAAATCCCTTGAATAGGGTAGTTGGTCCTTATAAATTTACCCTTTCGTATTATGCATCTTTTTTATGCTCTTTGAATGCCTGGACCCACCACGTCATATGGTGAGCATTTTAAACTATTTTTTTAAAAAGAATAAAAAAATCACGAGATCGAATTTGACATGGTGTCACGGGCCTGAAAATACCCTCATGTACCCATTCAACATCTCGTCTACTAATAGATAAGGATATACATTGTAATGAATATAGTGTGGTTTCTCTAATGATAGATGAAATAGTGAATTATAGTTAAAAATTGGTAGTGACTCAAGATATGTGACAAGGGTTTGGTAATAAAACTTTCTTTTATTCATTAGGATATTTTAGGTGATTATGGGGTGAGTGATTCTCCTCCACTAGGATGTAACTTCTTGGGTGGTTAGACCACAGGAAGACAATCTAATGGTTCAGGTATATGTGTCGACCTAATTTACCAGTTTAAAAGAATATTATTGAGAAAATTAAACTATTTTTTAGTCATATAAGGCCAATGAGGTGACAATGAGACCTAGGTTCCCCTAGTTGGTTACCCTTTGACATGTGACCTTGGTGATATGGTGGACATACAAATGGGTATAGATAGTAAAATGTGTCACCTTAGTGCCCATACAGATAATTTAAGCATGAGGTGATGAGGATGATTATTTTGATATTGTCTATTTATAAATACCATACTATTTTATTTTTTTATTATTTCATGGTTTGTGGTTGCATATGGTTTCCCGCCACCTCACTTCTTCCCCGATTCCCATCCTCTGGCCCTATATTCTTTTTTTTCAGGGAATTACTGAGAGCTGGGTATAGAAACATTGTATTTATGGTGTGGTTTTCATCCTAGATATCCCACTATTTTGTGGATTTGACTCTATCAATTAATTTCCCACTTTCTTAAAACCTCCTATGACAGAAACTATTTACAGGTTTTTGCTATTTCCCCCAATATGAACTCACTTTATTTCTGTTGGGCTCTGATGGTGCCTTTTTCCTCATTCTATTTTGGTGAGTGTTTCTCTGTGTGGGTTGAATTTAGGTTTGTTGACCATTTTGTCCCACTCTCTATAGCTCTATCAACGAATCCTTCACTATTGTTCATTCTCCCTTGACGGTTCCAGTACGGGTCTCTCTTTCTGATGTTATTCCCATTCCAGCCTGTTTTTTCTCACTAATTGTTTCCTATATTGGGTCTTCTATTTTTTGATCCACAATACAATTTCAACCATACCCCTCATGAAAAACTCCACTATAGTCTAGTTTGTTGGATTCCATGATGATTTGGGTTACATTTGTGGCTTATGTAGCGGTGGTTCGTCTTGGGTATTTGTGTTCATGGGTGGTTTCATTACCATTAGTGTGGTAGTTCTTGTGCCAGTTATAAAAATGATCCTATTTTGGGGTATCTAGTTGTGTCTTTCCCTTGATGGTGTAGTTAGTGGTGATCTTGTTCTACACTAGTATCTGGGTTCTCTTTTGATGGGTTGGAGGTGGTTTGTCCAAAAGGGAGGTGTGGGAAATGATATTTTGATAGTTTTGTTTTCTGGTGAACTTCTCCAGATGTGTTGTGGTGTGATGTCTCTATGCAGGTGCATTAGAGGTGCACAAATCGAAGGCTTCGGTTTTTATTCTCATGGATTGAGGTGGATTTTGGTGGATTTCATACCCCTGCTACTTTGGGTTTTTTTTGTTCTTGGTTAATGTGTGGGTTCTCCCTATACCTTAAAAATGTATTTTTTCTAAAATAAATAAAGTGTTTTGGTGTGGGTTTGTTTGTGATTTCTGAAGATGTATGGGATTCAAACTTTTGGTAATTCACTAATGTAATTTCCGAGGGTTCTTCGGAATCTCTTTTTGACATGTATGATAATTTTGGATGCCCAATATGTTTGGGATCTGGTCTCATAGTATTTTTAGGGAATATTAAAATAATTTTTATAATACATTGATATTTTCTGGAAGGAATGGATTCCTAGAGGTGGTAACTATGATATGTCATTAGATCATGGGTAGAAACATGTTCATGATCACCTATGATGGAAGGTGTTTTTTTGAAATTGTGATTATTGTGTGAATTTCTAAGAGATAGGATTTTGAAGGAGATACTAGTAGACAATTTTTAATAATAACGATGCCCAAGGAACAAAGTATCGACCTTGTTTGAAGGACCTAAGGAAACTTCTGTAATTGGAGTAAAATGGGTCTTCAGAAATAAGTGTTTTGAAAATGGAATCATTGTAAGAAATAAAGCTAGATTAGTTGATAGAGGCTATAATAAACAATAAGGAATAAACTATAAAGAATCCTATGATCATGTAGCTAGAAATCAATCTATTCGCATTTTACATACCTTGGAATTTTTATTTAATTTCAAACTTTTTCAAATTTTTTATGAAGTGTGATTACCTTAATAGATATGTTCAAGAGATAGTTTATGGTGAAACAATTCCTGGTTTTGAAGACAAAAACGTCATGTACATGTTTTCAAAAGTACGAAAACTTAATTTGGACTTAAACAAGACTCTATAGCCTGATATGGTTGACTTACGTGATTTTTGTTACAAAAAAATTATGTTAAGGGAACTACTAATCCAACTCATTGCCTAAATAAATATAAGAAAAATGTTTGGATTGATTAAATATATATTAATCACATTATATTCGGATCAACTCATTAATCTTTAACTGATTCATCTATGAATATAATAATATATGAGTTTGAAATTAGTATGATGGGTGATTTAATATTATTTCTAGGTTTTCAAATTTCTCAAATACCATAAGGATCTTATATATCACAACATAAGTATATTAAATATGTTCTTAAAAAGTATGGATATGAAAAATCTAAAAGTATATGCACTCCAATTAGTACCTCAAATTCTATTGATCTTGATGAAGCTGAGAAACTAGAAGATCAAACATTCTTTAGAGGTATGATAGGAACGTTAATATACTTGACAGCTAGTCATCTATTCTTAATTAATTCAGTATGCTTATGTCCAAGATATAAATCCAATCATATGGAATCTCATTTAAAATATGTGAAAATAATTTTTCATTATTTAAAATTTACCATAGACTTAGGACATATCTATACTTCTGGAAATGATTTTATTTTGAAATGCTTTTCAGATGCTGATTTTGGTGTATGTAGAATGTATAGAAAAAGTACATCTACAACTTTTGATTTCATAGGAGATTCGTTAGTTTATTGATCATGTCAAAAGCAATAATTAGTAGCACTTTCCACTACTAAAGATGAATATGTAGCAAATGAATGTTGTTATGCCCAAGTGTTGTGGATGAAACACACAATAACTTACTATGGCATGAGTTTTACCAAAACACAAATATTGTGTGATAACACTAGTGCCATTTCCTTAAGAAAAACCCCTTCACATCACTCTCGTGCAAAATACATAGATTTTAGGCATCATTCTTTTAAGGATCACACACTTAAATGAGATATCATCCTTCCATTTATCAAAATGTAAGACCAACTTGCTGATATTTTTACAAAATATTTACCCTTCGATTGATTTCAATACATTAAAAAATGTTAGAAATGATAACCCTAAGGTAATATTTCATATTAACTTTTTTTGAAACCTATCTCTTTACATTAAGTAACACCTCATAGTGGGAGTATATTTTCTTACAAATATTTTTGAATCCAATTTCTCTTAACCAATAATTTTTAATTAAATTTTTCATAACCAATTTTTTAAATCAATATTTTTGTAAAAAAAAATTAATCAAATTTTTACATCCAGTTTTTTTATCAAATTGTTCTTAACAAATTTTTTTAATCAATTTTATCATAATGAATTTTTTAATCAAATTTTTTATAACTAATTTTTTTAATCAAATTATTCATAACCAAATTTATTTCCCTTAATAAATTTTTTCCTAACTAAATTTTTTTCATTAATCATATTTTTTGTAAAATTTTATTTTGAGAACCCAAAATTCAGGAAGCAAAAAATTCATTTCCTTAATAATTTTTTTTAAATATAATGTTCTTCAAGAATAATATTTTCCATTAATAATTTTTTTTTGAAATTTGGAAGGTATGTTTCTTTACTTAATTTTTTGTAATTTAAATTTTTTTACTAGTTGGTATTTAATATAAATTTTATCAGATTCACTTTTCCTAAATCAATTATTTTCCATAAAACCTCAAAAGATGGGAACCTACCAAATTTTTATTTGGATTTCATATCAACCGTTAGATTAGTTTGTGCTCTTTTCAACCATTGGATCAAATCGGGAATTCTAACCATAGCTTTCATGCCTATGTAAAGGCCCCCTCTTTCTCTTCCCACATCGGTTTTTAATGTTTTCTGTGTCGAAGCTCTGCATCACCTCAAAAATATCGTTCATCTTTCCCATGTCTTCATAGACTACAAATGTTTTTGGAAGACTCCCCATAGAAATAGATGTCTTCATCCAAGGAAGTCAAGGAATGGAGAATATATAGGTAAATATTAATTGATCTAAGATTCTTTTCTATGTATAATTCCTTGATTACAAAAAACATCTAATTGAATGAATGAGAGAGCTTTTGCGTAGCAAAGCCAACAATTTAGGATTCGTTTTACCTAGAGTATCTTAAAAATTATTCAATATAATAGTATTTTATAAATAAGGTGGAATAGGAAAATTTTCATTCAATAGATATAGGAAAACCTTTTCTCTATCCTTCAACATTATGGAAAATAATATTGTAGTTCCGCATGAAGGAGAAGCAATTTTCTGTACTCAAGAGCTCCTAGATTAGTCATGATGTTTTGAGAACGAAAAGGAAATAGTGTGACTTGGAATTAATGGAGTAAATTCATTAAATATTAACCATATCTCAAAAAATCATATTGTTAGAATTATGGGAATATGGTTTCCTTATTCTGATAAAAGGAGACAAGGAATCCTTAAAGAAAAGTGACATCATTATTTTGGATTTCCGGGTTAACCTGAGGAAGATAAACCTAGTGAAGTATATACTCATGAAAATTACCAATATCAATAATGGAAGTCTCAAATACCAAATGAACATGTATCCAAAAATATTGTCTAAAATCATAGTGTTATGCATAGAATCGTTCAAAATTCCCTATATTTCTAAACTAAAAAATTTTAAGATCTCACTACAAAGTGATGACACCTTGAGAAGAATAAAATTCAGTTTCAATACCAAGTCTAGAGAATTTTATGATATTTAGAAAGTGAGATTGAATATCAAGATAAGAAAGTAGAAGTATGAAATAATTCCATGAAATCTCAAAATAAGATAATGGAAAAGAGAACCGAAAACCAAAGAGAAACCTATAGTTTTGAAAAGTCAGTCAGCACCACCAAAGATGAAAAAGAAAAATTCATTCCCTGATGAAGTGGTATAAAATGGAGGGAAAAAAGAAACAAAAAAAATAAGGAGATGAATGTTTGGTCCTAGATCCTGTTGAGGTAAAGGCTCTGATGATTTAAATTGCTGAAGACCTAGAGAAATAAGAAAAAGTGAAGAAACAAAAGAAGAAAATTTCTAAAGAAGAGATTGTAAAATCACTTCTCCAGTATATAGAGAAAGCCTATGAAAAGATTCAGGTACAAGAATCCTTTCTCAATAAACCAGCACTAGAAGAGACACCGATAAAAAAAGTCATAATTCTAGAACCTGAAGTGGTAGAAGAAATATTTCAGGAAGAAGGAGTAGAAGAAGAATAAGAGGAAGTAGAAGATGAGAGTGATGATGTTATAAATCAAGTTGAAGAATATCATGACAATAAAATTCCTTCTGAGATGAATTCAATCTATACTTCCTGGGTTGAATCTACTGTAATTGTTTCTTAAGGAAATGATGATGAGGGCCAGAAAGGGGTTAAAAAACTTTCTGATGATGAAAATAGAAATCATGACTTCATCCAACCTGATGATACTAATGAAGATGCTGAGAAAGAAGAGGTTGATGAGGATAAAATTATACAACATTCAGATAGTGAGCATTAATCTCCCAAGTATGAGAAGACTATTTCCAAAGTATAAAAAGGAAAATATGTGATTCGTGATACACAAAGGAAGGTTGTGGTGGTTAAGAAGGATGCTCATGGATCATTCAAGAGGAAAGCTATAGAGCTAGAAGAAGAATATTCACCAATAAGGAAATCTAATTCCAAATCATCTTCCATGGGAAAAGATTTCATGGTACAGTCTCTAAAGAAGTTAGTATCACTATACCCTATTTCGAAGTATTGATTCGTGGTGTCAGTTTCTTAAACACTTCTTTAATTAGATGTGAGATTCCATAAGCATGATCATAGAAAAATTCATCAATATTGAGGATTATTTCAAAACCTTCCATATGAGTTATGATTATTATAGGAGGTATTGTAAAGAAATTACAAAATGTTATAAGAGAACAATTGAAGACATGATAATCTTTGATGACTTCCAAGACTCGGTGAAGGATGCATTCGATAAGTTGGATTAGAGGATAGAAAACCTTAAAACAAGTTTTACAGAGAAGTTGAACCTTAAAAAAATATGACATAATCAAGAAGATAAAGATATGAATGGGAAGTTAAAATCAGTTACTCAAAATTTAAAGAGACAAAGGGAACTCAATGAAGAGTTGAAAGAATAGTTCAATCAGTAATAAGAGATACTGAAGTCTCAGGAAAAAATCCTCAAATCATCGGATGAAAAAACCATGTCTCTAGAAAAGAAAAATCATGATATTTTTTTATTTCTCAAGAGGTTTGAGGAATATCATAAGAATCTCAAGAAGTTGAAGGCTACCTTGAGTCATATCATTCCAAAGTAAAAGTTGGATGAATACATTTTTTTCAATCAATTCGGATCTTTTTTTGTATTTCCCGGCATCAATTTTTCCAATCAGAATGAAAAATATTATGGTACTTTGTTTTATTTTGTACAGTTCTACTCTTTTAGGTACCATTTTCTCTCATTTATCTTTTCCATTTTGAAAATCATATAGGGGTAAAATGAATGATCAAAATAATACTAATTATAAATAATAATATGGAAAAATTAAGGGGAGGTATAATTAAAGAAGAATTTATTATAATATAAAAATAAAATTCTATTTTTAGACTCTGTATTCTATGAAATTTATACTTTGAATTTCTCTGAATCCTGACTCCAAATTTCTTAGAATTCAGACTCTAAATTATCTAAAATTTAGACTCTGAATTCTCTGAAATTTAAACTCCAAATTCAATGAAATTAAGACACCAAATTCTTTGAAATTGAGAGTCCAAATTTTATAAAATTCAGACTGTGAATTCTATGAAATTCAGACTCTCAAATATCTAAAATTCAGACTCCAAATTCTCTAAAATTCAAACTCCAAATTCTCTGAAATTCAAACTCCAAATTCTGTAAAATTAAGACTCTGAATTCCTCAAAATTCAAACTATGAATTCCTCAGAATTCAGACTTTGAAATCTATAGAATTCAGATTCCAAAATCTTTGTAAAAAAGAATTCGAAAATCTATTATTTCTAGAATCTGATTGTTTATATATTTAGACTCTGAATTTTGTTTTTCCTTAGACTACAAATATTCAGCTTTAATTAAGATACTTAATTTTCTTTACCCATGTTATTATTATGAAATTATGTCGTATAATATGTTTATAACTAACTGTTTATTGAGTGACATGTGTACATGTCCCTTTGAGATTCAAAAAAAAATATGATTGTTTGAGGAGGGACCAACCATTAAATTATTGCATATAAATTTGAGCTCATTTGAATGAACTCATAATCTATGAATCATTCCAAGATACTAGAGATTACATGTTGTGATGCTATGATGTGATTTCTATAGAGAGAAAAACACTCATGATTTGTGTCTTTCATGAATATCTTGTTCATCCATGAACATCTTTATCATGTTTCTTCATATGACTCTCATTACTGTTGAGTACAATCGATGGCTTCTGGGGATAGGAAGATAGAGGTTCTTACTACCTTAAAGATCAAGGGTTTGCGAGGATATCAAGAAAGATTCTAATATTCCTATCGAGGGATTACCCTGGTGTGGGTAAGAAATACTTTCTTGAATGTTTAAATCAAGAGACCATTATCCAAGGTTGATGGATACACTACTATTTGGGTTAAAATATTTCCAACTTTTTACTTGTTATTGTTTCAAGTTTTATTTCTGCTGCAATTTTGTTAAAGAAATAAAGTATTATTTTCCTATACTTTCAAATACATGCATACTCTGATAAATAATATTCTATAAACTTTATGGTAGAATCTTCCTTTAAGAAAATTGTTCTTATGTTTCATTTCAAGATTCATATTTTCGGAACCTAAGAAAGTTTATTTCGTATATCTTAATGAGGCTTTAAGAATTTACATTGTTTAGCTTTGTTAAACATAGTTTCTCTTAAGGTTGAAAATGAATGTATTTAAACTGAAAATTCACCACTATTGTAATTGATCATCTATAAAAACTATATCAATCCTACACCAATTAAGTCACTATGAACAGTTATTTCCCAAGAGATGAACCCCAAGTGGGTGAATTTAATTTTTATGTGAGTTCAAAAAATGGAAATGGGAATGATTTTTTAAAATACTAGTTCCAACATATATAGTGTTTTCAAAAATAGAATGGAATGATATTCAAAATAACTAATACATATGACAATGGTCACATGACATATATCATAGGAGTGTTATGTAGTTATGTGTGTGGGGTTTAAATAATAAATTATCCCTAATATTGTCACTCTCAAATGTAGAGGCTCGGTTGTGATAATTATGAGTTTGGGTTTTCAAGGGGGTAGTCTTTTATGTGGATACTTGGTGAGGATTGTTTCCCTTATAGGTGATTAGTTAGAACACTATTCCATATATTTGGAACCATTTTGAGTTTTTTTTGTTTGGGTTAGGTTATATAATGTGAACAGTTAAAACCTATATTGTATGTTTCGGTATTGATTGCAATGTCATTATTTTTAACCAAACCTCATGTTTGTAGTTATTTGATACAAATAATGTAGAAATATGAAATTATTTACTTATGACCCATCATGGGACCTAGTTTGTGGGTTGGGTGGGAGAACATAGTACATTGATATTGTGATTTGGAAAAAGATGATCTAATATTCATGTCCAAGAAGTCAAGTAGAAACACAAACTCTAGTATCCCAGAGTCGGTTGTCACTTTATTACATTGGCTCTAGATAAAACCTATCATATCACAATGGTAATAATAGTTTACTATTCCTAGTATCCAAGATATATACTTTAATCTCACACAAATTTCAAAATATAAAACCCATTAAAGTATTTTATTTAATAAAATCATCATTCTCCTTATAATATCTTTTCCTATCAATTATAACACTCTCCACGGAATCCTAGGGAAGGGAAAATATAAGGGAGAGATCAAATGATGAATAAGGGCTACATACACAAGAAGAAAGTTTTATGTAAATATGGAATAATTAATATAGGAAAAAAATAATAGAAACCACATTCAATTTAATCAACAACATGAGCATGAAAAATAATATGGCCAGAATTAATGATGGAAAAATAAATCCATATAAATAAATACATGATCATGAATCATATATCTAGTGGAATAATAACTATTAAAATAATCGAATGGACATAAATAACTGATTTCATAATAATTTAATTTATAATTATGGATATCCTTAACATAGAATTAAGTCCTTGTGAAAAGACATCATAAATATACCATCAAGTTCTTAGGCCAAGATTTCATAAATACTTTGAAATAGAATACACCAAGTACCCAAAATAGTTTATTTTATGAGACCTACTAATTCTTTAAGAGTCTAAAATGGTCCCCATCCATCACTTAATTTAGACATAGATGAAAATACTATAAATATATCACTAGAATATTTCTTAAAGAAAATAACATTTTCATTTTTAAATACATTATATTAAAATATATAAAATTATTAAATAAAGTGTAAAAAATATTAATTGAAAAGATCTATTAAATAATTTAAATGATTCTTCAAATAAAAGAGTTTTCATGGTGGTGGAAAAAGATGCTTGCAAGAACTATGTTAAAAAGAGATTTTTTTTTCACACCATTGGTTGAAGTTCCTCATTGGGAAGATGAAAAGAAAATTCCTTTAATTTTTTAATAGAAATTCAAAAAAGTGTAAAAATATGATTAATAAATAATTTTTAAATATTTAAAACTTTATTTAAAAAAATTTCATAAATATATATAAAAGGAATAAAATGATTCACCACTAGATTTTAAAACAATATCAAAATTCCTTTAAATAATTACTTTAAAATTTTTGACTTCCAAAGATGTTATAAGTAGAAATAATAATCTAAAACACCAATAATAAAAAATTGTGAAAAATTGATGGTTTTTATGATATAATGATCAAATATATTCATCAATGTAAGCAGAAATATAAACAATCTTGAATAATTATGAGATTATTAAATAAACCATTTTATAACTTTCGAATCATAACTGCTTGTATGAAATAATATAAATTTCAACATTAAAAAATAAACGTATGAATGATATTTGATATAATAATTAAAAGGTCCAGTATATACACCATATAAATTAAATTATGCATATAAAATTAAAATATTCCTTAGTGAAGTCTAATTGTGACAAAATCCTCTATAAATATTGTATCATTGAAGTGAGAAATAATCAATTATATGACTATGTGTAATAAAAATAAATCCAAAAAAGTTGAAATAAAACATAATAAAATAAAAGTTTAGTTAAAAAATCATTTTAATATCAAAATATTATAAAATAAATATTATGTTTAATATCATATAAGATACATAACATCAAGTTTAAAAAATCTATAAAATATAATTTTATTAATGTTAAAACCAATATATTAAATTACTGGGTATGAATAGGATTAAATAATTTATAAATTAAATATAAATTTCAATCTAAATATGAATTTATTCATTAATACTTGGGAAAAAATCACTCAGTATTTATTAATGTCATTACGTGCTTCAAAGATATGTTTTTTTTTCAAAATTGTTTTTTAATTTATTTGTGAGAAAATATTTTAATAAATTTTATAGGAATGTTATGATATCATTATAGATAAAATTAAAATAATTTTTTAAATCCTAATATAAAAAATATTTCATGGTGACATTTTCATAGTTTTATGAAATTTTTTATCTTTATGTGAGTAGTGAAAAAAAACTGATTTTCACACAAACTTGTATTTTTGTTTCAAGAATTAACAAAGTTCCATTTTGATTCAAAATGTTTTATAAGTAAAATTAGTTTTATAATTTTATCAATTGAACAATTAATGTCATTATAATTAATTTTATGATTTAATTTGGTTTAAGAATATTTTAATTCAAAAAATTATTTTTTTTCTGAACAACTAATTTCTATTGTGTTTTACAGTAATAATTTTAAAATAAATTCTTACACATATATGTTAAAAATAATTAAAAAATGATTCCATATTTTAAATAAGTGGGTCTAAATATTTTAAATATTTTCCTTTTATTTTTTAATATTACGAGTACTAACCAAAGGAATTTGTGTTACCACAGTAATTGGTAAATGAAGTCATTCTAAATTACAAAAACATTATAAGGACTAAAAAAGACCCTGAAAATTGAATAAATTTTATTTTATGTGTTTATCTCATCCATAAACATCTAAATGTCTAATATATATCCTTTTATCTTTTTTACAATGATTTTTTACCTTTATAATATTTAATTGATTATAAATCCAAAAATGTCACACTCATTCTCTTAATAACTATACAATTTTTGACATAGTAATAAACAGAAGATGTTTTTAGTTGTAAATTTTAATTTTTTATATAAATTATTTTTATCATGGTGCATTATATTTATCTTTTTGTGTTGAAACAATTTTCATAAAATCCAACGCTACATTGAAGCTATAATTATTCAATTAAAAGAAAGATAAAATCATAGATATTAAAAATATTAAAGTAATATAATTTCAAAGAATTATTCTTTTCTATGATTATTTTGGATAAATATAACATGTTAGGTATGTTTTAATTCCACATATTCCAATTACAAGTAATTCATGTAGTTTTTAATGTCGAATTAAATGAATAGATACGAAATTGACAATAATGTTATTTTATAATAAATATTATTTTATTAAATGATTCAAAATTACTAAAAAATAAATATATTGAGTGATGTGATTATGATATGGTTGAAAATATAAACCATGATATATTTGAGGATCATTATCACCTTTTATAGTAACTCTATAAACCCATTCATTGTAATAAAACATTAATATCAATGTCAGTATCAAAGAGGTTATCTTAGGGTTAAATATGTTAAGGGTAAACATGTGATATTAACTTTTCAAAATTTTATTGAGTGATGTTTTTATGATTCATACTCATATTATCATAAAATATTATTAATTTGGAGCCATTTGAAAATTATAATTAATTCATATTCTTTAAATAATTTATGAAACTCCATGAGTGTATGTCCCCTAACATATAAAAGGGAACCTCTTCATATATTTCCTTAGACATAAAGAACCATTTGGTTTAGTAAAATATGATACAATTACATTACATAAATCCCTACCAATATCCTAGTTTCTTTTTATTGAACATAAAAAAATGCGACGTCTTTTGGTGTAAAATTTAATAGGTTATTCCAAGAAGAGGTATCATTCTTAACTGAATTTTTTTTTTATTTTTTTCTTCCCCCTTAATATTTATTTCAACCACAATGATATAATGAAATATGAATATTAAATATAAATATATTTTATACTGTTAATTTCATAACATACCTCCATATCTAATTCTATAAAATTTAAAATGAAATAGTTTTCTGTCTGTACGACGGACTACCACTTCATGAACTGTTGAAACATATTTTAAAACACTTTCTCTAACACCTAGATATATTAATGTAATTAATATATATATATATATATATTATATTTTTTTAAATATTTACCATTATTCAAAAATAATATATCATATATTTTCGTACCTTTCCATTAATGGAAAAATGATAACATCATTCCTGTGTATGTCTGGACTACAACCTCTATAATGTGATGTGATTTAATTTTCCTTACCAAATCAAAGGGATGGTATATATATTGGTATATTGAAAAAATATATATATAATTTATGATATAATTACAATTATAGAAATATATAGTAATTCCTACCTTCTTTTTATAATGATTGTTGACAAATGTAAACGTTACTCAAGCATATGTATGACTTATCGTCCCCTTTGTTGTAACAAAGTTCATTTTTCAGAACAAAATTTAGTTGTTGTATATAATTGTAAAATTGATGTTAAAAATATATTATGTAACACCCCAATATTCCACAGTATGCTTCTCTTTTAATAATACAGTAGCATGTGTTGTACGCAACTTCAAGATTCTAACACGCCGCGACCAATCAAAGTAGCTATTATGAATAGTAACACCCACTTTTTGAAATTTTATAAATTTTATATTTCATAATGGACTTCATTTTTCGATTCGGAATATCGAAATTATCCTAGGATGAAATTTTGGTACTTTTCAGATAACTTTTATATTTCGATGAATAGTGAAAATTAATAAATTGTTATTTAAAACAACTTTTTTAATCGAAATAATTAATAGTTATGAATTATTAATTTGAGTGGTTTCAAAGTGTATTTATAATATATTTTTACCATTTAATACAAATTTGATCATTGGACATAATTTTACATTTAAACCGGACATAAACAAGTGTCAATCTTTTGATAGTTATTATCTCTTAAAACATGCTTTTTGTTTTGACAATGGGAATTAATTTTAAATTAATTTCTGCCACTTATGTGTTTTGAATTTGGAAAAAGGTACTCCATATTTGGAATCAAGATTTTCAAATTGTGTAAATAGGTAAATTTTATTTTTAGACATTTTGAATAATTACTTCGGTAAATATTTTATTTACCATTGTTAAAGGCTAAATCCGGTAAATAAGGTTAAACAAAATAATATTATTATAACAATAAATTACCCTAAAACGTGTCTTAACCCTATTGGTTGAGACATTTCCGAATATGGGTATCTTTGGGTCGATTTTGGGACCCCATGGATCCACTTGTAAGTGATAATGACACTTTATATTAATTAAGTTAAAGTAAATACTAAAATTACATAAGCATGTATCTTTTAGAAATTTTTTTTTCATATGGTTATATATGTTTTATTTTCGACTATAAAAAATCATTACAAATATGAAAAGATTTCCTATAGAATGGTATTTTATTTATAATTTTTAGACATTAAATAATTTAATTTATTTATGACACAATGATGATGCAGTAATTACCTTATTAGTGAAATATTAAAATAATTGACAATATAAATACCCAAATAAATATAATTTGAGACTTTTAATGAATTACAAAAATTTAATAGGTTAATAGTACATGTTATAAGTTATTTAATTAATGTTTTTCGAAGTAATCATGATGTTATGATTTTCACAAAAATAAAATACCAAATAGTGTCAAAATTGACATAAAAGAGTTTTTAAAACAAATATTATATTATTAATTAATATTAAATTTCCCAAAAATCTAAGTATTGGACAAAGTACTTGTATAATGATATTTGTATCATTATAGGACCACTTGGGGGTCTATTGGAGGTTTATATTATCTTTATTAACTATATAATATAAAAATACAAAGTTACATGGTAAGTGTCAAACTAATTAACCAAGAGTTAAAACATAAAGATAAGGTTAATATAATGACCCAAACTTGTCTAAAATATATTTGTTGAAAGTATTTCGACCCATCCCCACCTTAGTCTTTGAATAATCCACTTTCTATCCATTAGAAACCGAATATGAATTTATTATAAAATAATGATTTATGTTTTTTCTAAAGAACCCCTCCTCCCCCTTATAAAAGGACACCACTTATAACCAATTATTCACACCTTCAAAGCCTTTTGTCTCGGCCAACCCCTGCCAAAATACTCTCTCAACTTCCCTCAATGCAACCTAGAGGCCTTATTTTGATCAGAAATCCAACCTAATGAGCCCTTTTGATCAAATCAAAAGGATGAACCTGAAGAAGAGGTAATGTTTCCACCACCCTCTTTCAGGTTCCTTTCTTCTTCCACTTATTCTTTCTTTGTTATTCCCATTATAAAATAATAAATCCATTATTTTATATATACTATGATATTATTATAAATACGGTACAACCATATTCAGTATTTTATCCATCCTTTGAATGACATGTCATCATACGTGCGTTTGTATGACTTACCGTCTCCACGTCGTGGTGTAATTGTATTCAAAACATTATTATTTGAATGGGTATAATAATGATTTTTAATTCATGTAAATAATAAATATAACATGATAATGATTCATTATATATGATATACCATCCAATTATATATTATTTTAAAACCAAAAGAATGATATTGTTGCTCGTGCGTACGTACGGACTACCATCTCCACGAACGTGATGAGATTCATTCCCCATCGTATCCATTCGAGAATAATTCTCATTTGATGATTAAAAATAATTTTTAAGGACTTGATATCATTATGGATATGAACAAGATACAACCAATCCATAACAAACACGGCTTATGTAACAAAACATATAAAAAATTGAGTAAGTTTACACCCGAAAGGACGATAATACTAAGATATTATTAACAAAGAAATGTTAAAAGATCATATATGATATCATATTAATGTCTATGATTATTGTATAATTTAATAAAAATTATTTCACCATTATAAAAGAGGTTAATTTACCCTCAACCAAGTAAAAGTACAAGTTAAGGGTTTATTTCACAATCTCTTCATTATTCGAGGTTGTTTATATGTAATTATCTACTAGGACATCTTTATCATACACATCCATGTTTCTTAAAAATGTATTTCAAAAAATTCTAACTATTTTAAAGAATATGGGTTAAATTCATTTATACCCTTGTTTTACTTTTTATAAGAGGATTATAAAGGAACCACTCCATCGTTTTCCAAACAAGACCATTTTTAACTTTTTTGACAGAATTAAGGTATGAATTACTTTTTTTAACTTATACGGAAGGTGAGTCTATTTTCCACCATTATAAAATCTTATAATATTCTCTTACAAGATTATAAGGATATTTTCAACTAATTTTTTTTATAATTATGTGACTTTTAAATTTTTTCAAAAAAAGATATTTCTCTCAAATAGTTTTGATTACAGCTATGTCAACATCCTTTGATGAATTTTAAGCTTATTTGATGTTTATTTATTATGATACAAAACATCCATATTATATTAATGGTTTTTTGATATCTTTGACTGTGGATGTGTTATTTTTATACCATTCATCATTTATGGTGAAAGTATTGCCATTTCGTATGCTAGTTTTAAGACGAATGTTTATGTTATGTTTAAACTTGTACATATGAGGAATGCATTGGACTTAATAAGTGATGGGTAGAGCACGCTATAGCTCCTCGATGCATCGGTAAGTCTAATGAGACTAACTAGTGTCTTGGCACGAGGCCTTGGCTATGTGGTTATGATAGTCTGGCATTATGCATTACGTCATTATGAAAGTGGTTATTGATATTCCATGTGATTATTCAACTAGTAGAATATCTAGGTGAATAAGTAAATGGAATTATTTCATTTTATCCTTTCCATATTATATTGAAGTTAATGTTAAAAAGGCTTTTGTTTTAGTTATACATTTCCTTAAATGTTTATGCTTATTTATGAATTTTTCTGGTATATTGTTATCCTTAATGAGAATTTGATCTCACCCCTTTCTATGTTTTATTTTTCCCAGGATGTGAAGAAGTATTTTATTAATGACCTGCTAGGATAGTATATGGGGATATGAGTGTCGACTATGGAGACTATGTTGTTGTAGTTTTTATTTTTTTGATGTAATGTAAGACTTATGAATATATCTAGTGTTTCTAAGGATACTAAACTAATCGGTCATTCGAGATTTGATCTTTCTTGTGATCATGCCAATGTTATGTAATAATGAACCGACTCTGGGTAATTGGGGTCGAGGCATTACAGTTGGTATTAGAGAAGGTTTAGTAAAAAACTTGGAAGCTAGATTTAGATAAACACTGATTAGATCTCATAGACTTAAGATGGACTTTCATGATTAGTATAGAAGAAATTCCTAGAATTTTGGTATTGTAGATATTTTTCGAGTTTTCCAAGAAATACATCTCTGTCTGGATACGAGCAGGTAGAGTCGGCTCTGGCACAGATGTACCTAGGGGAAAAACCTGAAAACACCACTATGAGCTATAATTGAACGGGAACCGGTGCACGACAATGGGCCTTGCTGCACTCTTGGTTATGACACTCCCGGGGGATATGCTTAGGATAATTCTAATTTTCTTTATGAACCATTATGAAGGGTTTATGAGTATATACTTCCTAAAAAATACATTTTTTATGATTATGGATTATATCCATAAATTGTTCAATTTATGTTTAGTGTTTTACAAGTATGGAATTATGTATTTTCATTCATAAAATGATCTAGTTTATGCCATTGTTTAGAAATGGCGCCTAGTGGAAGAAATGAAAACCATATCAAATTCACACACTTCATGTATGGATTTCCCTCCTACTCAAGATAATTATTATGGAGCTAGTGATATAACTGGTGCTGATTAGCTCATCACCATATTGGGACAACTCACTCAGGTTATGAATAATAACCTTACCCGTATGGAGCACCCAGATCCACAGCGTGGAGGATCAATGTTAGGTCGCTTCATGAGGCAACCAACACCAACATTAAATGGGAGTACAAATCCATTGGTAGCTGAGAAATGGATAAGAACCCTAGAGAAAATATTTCAGGCTTTGGGGAGTAGTGAGAGGGAAAAAGTTATCATGGTAGTTCACTACCTCACTAGAGATGCGGATCAATTGTGGTAATTAGTTCAAAACATGAAGGAAGATGACGAAGTATCAAATATGGAATGAAGGGAGTTCAAAGATCTGTTTTTAGAAAAATACTTTCCTCGTGACCATCGAGCAGATATGGAAAGGCAATTTCTGATTCTGAGGCAAAAGGAGGATGATAATGTCTCAAAGTATGAGGCTAACTTTACATGGTTATCAAGGTATGCTGGAGATTATATACATAACCCAAGAATTATGATTGATCATTTCTTTGATGGGTTAAACCCCTTTCTTCATAGATTATTAGTCTCACAATCCATCTTGTTGTATGAAGAAATTGTCTCATGTGCTATCAAGACAGAAAAAGAATTCTCTAAGTCTTATGAATTTAAAGCATAGAAAGAGAAGAAGAGATCTAATGATCAATCTGGAAATGGAAATAAGGGGAAGAAGGGAAAAGTTGAAAATCTATCCTTTAGTAAATGTGGGAAGAAACACCCCAGTACTTGCTTAAAAGGAATGGGAGTCTTTTACAAGTGTGGTGAAAAAGGCCACCAAGATCATTATTGCAAGGGAAAGAGAGTTGATGTCAAAGTGGAATGTTATAATTATAGAGAGACGGTACATTATGCAAATGAATGTCCTAAGCGGCAGGGGAACTTTCCTTAAAAAAAGGCCATGGGATCAAGGCCAAGATTATGTTATCACTACTGCTGAGGTAGAAGCTCCAAAAGAGGTGGTGGAAGGTAATTTAATGGTTTCCTCAAGTTTAGAAAATGCTTTATTTGATTCTGGATCATTTCTTGTTTCATATCTTCCCAGTTTTCTAGGAAAATTATATATTTACAATTTGATTTAACAAGGGAGTTATCAGTTAAAATTCGTAAGGAAAGTATCCTTGCATCAACGTTTGTGAATCGGTCCCCATTAGAGAACATAAATGTTCTTTATCCACTGATCTCATCATCATATCTATGATTGAATTCGATATAATCCATGGTATGGATTAGCTTTCAGACCATGATGCAAAGATTTATTGTAAGAAGAATTAGGTTACGATTATTGATTATAATGATAAGGAACACCTTATCTTTAGATCAGAATCGTTGCCACCTAATTCTTATCTAGATCCACCCCCAGTAGCTCAACTAAATTCAATTATCGGGGAGGAAGATAATCAAATAACTGCGGGTGAGGAAATTAATGTTCAAATAGAGAATGTACCTATTGTGAAAGATTATGTAGATGTGTTTCTGGAAGATTTACCTGGACATCCTCCAGAACGAGAAGTTGAGTTTTCCATTGATTTAACTCCTAGATCATGGCTTATATCAAAGACCCCTTAGAGAATGACCACCGTAGAATTAGTGGATCTAAAGAAACAACTAGAGGAATTGAGTAATAATGGATTTATTCACCCTAGTGATTCTTCATGGGGATACCCTTTTCTTTTTGTTAAAAAGAAAGATGGATCTATGAGGTTATGTATCAACTACAGGGAGATCAATGCTATAACAATAAAAAACAAGTATCCCCTACCTCACATTGATGATTTATTTGACCAACATCATGGAGCAAAATACTTTTCAAAGATTGACCTTCGATTTGGATACCATCAGTTGTGTGTGAATAAGGAAGACATTTCGAATATAGCATTTCGAACTAGGTACGGGTATTACGAGTTTACAGTAATGCTTTTTGGGCTGACTAATGCACCCTCTGTATTCATGGATCTAATGAATAAAGTTTTCAAGGAATATCTCGATGATTGTTTGGTGGTATTTATTAATTATATCATGGTATACTCCAAAAGCAATGAAGATCATGAAAATCACTTGCGCATTATCTTGAAGACTCTGAGAAGACACAAATTATATGGGAAGTTTAGAAAGTGTGAATTCTGGCTTTAGGAGATTTCTTTTCTTGGCAATATTGTCTCTAATTATGGAATCTCTGTTGATCCTTCTAAGACCAAGGCAATCCATGAATGGCCAACATTGACGAGTATAACTAAGGTACGCAGTTTTATTGGTTTGGCAGGTTATTATCGACGTTTCTTCTAGAATTTTTCCCGATTAAATAACCCATTAACAAATCTCACACGTAAAGAGGTTAAATTTGTTTGGACAAAAGAGTGTGAAGAATTTTTGGAAGAACTAAAGAGAAGATTAGTCAATCCTCATATATTGACTCTACCATCGGGAAATGATGGGTTTGTTATTTATAGCGATGCATCGAAGAAAGGAATTGGTTGTGTCATTATGCAGAATGATTGGGTTATTGCCTATGCATCACGAGAGTTGAAAATTCATGAGAAAAACTACACCACTCATGATCTATAGTTAACAACTGTGATATTTTCTTTGAAGATATGTAGACACTACCTCTATGGTGAAAAATGTGAGATTTATACTGATCACAAGAGTTTGAAGTATATTTTCTCACAAAAAGAACTCAACATGAGGCAAAGGAGATGGCTTGAATTACTCAAGGATTATGATTGTACGATACAATACCACCCGCGGAAGGGAAATAAGGTGGCAGATGCTTTGAGTAGAAAAGATCATGGAGTTATGAACAAGATGAGAATTGGGAGGGATCCTATTTTCATGGATCAAGTAAATATGGATATGGGAATCACCATGGAAGGTGAAACATCAATTCTTTTTCCAATGGTTTCCAAACCATCTTTACTAGAAAGTATTAAGAGTTCTCAAACCGATGATGAATAATTTCCAAAGAATATTAAAGTTGTGAATGATGGGAGATTGAGAGGATTTGTGTATGAAGAAGGAATTTTGAAATTTGGGAAGAGACTTTGTGTTCTCAATATACCTGATCTGAAAAGGGAATTGTTATATGATTCTCATAGCTCCGATTTCTCTATACACCCTGGGAGCACCAAAATGTATAGAGATTTGAAGGAACATTTTTTGTGGGACAACATGAAGAGGGAGATTGCTGATTTTTTGTTAAGATATATGGTTTTTCAACAAGTGGAAGATGGAAGGAAAAATCCTGGAGGAGTCATGCAACCTCTTCCCACACCTGAGTGGAAATGGGATAATATTACGATGGACTTTTTCATGGGGCTACCAAAGACTCCTAGAAGGAATGATGCAATATGGGTCATTGTTGATCGCCATACCAAGTTAGAACATTTTCTTTCTATAAGAGAAGATTTACCACTTGAACGTCTAGAAATAATGTATATTAATGATGTTGTGAGACTTCATGGAGTACCCATATCGATTGTTTCTGACCATGATCCCTATTTTACTTCAAGATTTTGGAAATGTCTTCAGAAATCCCTGGATACTGAACTTCATTTGAGCACTGCCTACAACCCTCAAAAAGATGGACAATCAGAACAGACTATTCAAACCATAGAGGACATGTTGATATCCTACTCAATTGACTTTCAGGGTATATGGGATCAATATTTACCTCTGGTATAATTTTCCTATGACAATAGCTTCCATTCGAGTATTCCAATGGCACTATATGAAGCGTTATACAGAAAGAGATGTCGCACACCAACCTGTTGGGATGACTTTGGTGAAAGAAACTTGTGGGGCTAGAACTGGGGGAGGAAACGATGGAGAAGGTGAAGGTAATCCAAAACCACATCAAAGCAGCTCTAAGTAGGAAGAAGAGCTATGGTGACAACCGATGGAAGGATTTGGAATTTCAAGTTGGAGATCAAGTTTTCTTGAAGGTATCTCTATGGAAGGGAGTTATACATTTAGGAAAGAAAGGTAAATTGAGTCCCAGGTACATAGGAACTTTCAAAATTCCTGAACAAATTGGGGCTGTAGCTTACCATTTGGCAATGCAGCCAAATCTCTTCAAAGATCACGATGTGTTCCATGTATCACTGTTGAGAAAATACATGCCTGACCCAATGCATGTACTCACCTATGAGGAATTATAACTGGAACCCGATATCTCTTATTGCGAAGAGCCCATCAGGATTCTTGATATGAAAGAACAAGTGCTGAGAAACCGGATGACTCGTTTGGTAAAAGTTCTATGGAGAAACCATAAAATGGATGAGGCAACGTTGGAACACGAGGAACTTATGATGAAGAACCACCCGAGTCTTTTTATGCAGTAATATTCTAGAAATTTTGAGGATGAAATTATTTGTAGGAGGGGAGAAGATAACACCCCAAGCTTCCATGGTATGCTTCTCTTTGAATAATACATTAGCGTGTGTTGTATGCAACTTCGAGATTCTAACACGCTGCGACCAATCAAAGTAGCCGTTATGAATAGTAATACCCGCCTTTTGAAATTTTATACATTTTATCTTTAAAATGGACTTCATTTTTGGATTCAAAATATAGAAGTTATCCTAGGATGAAATTTTGGTACTTTTCGGATAACTTTTATATTTTGATGAATAGTGAAAATTACTAAATTTTTATTAAAGAAAACTTTTTAAATCAAAATAATTAATAGTTATAAATTATTAATTTGAGTGGTTTTCATGTATATTTAGAATATATTTTTACCATTTAATAAAATTTTGATCATTGTACATAATTTTACATTTAAACTGGACATAAATAAGTGTCAATCTTTTGATAGTTATTATCTCTTAAAAACACGCTTTTTGTTTTGACAATGGGAATTAATTTTAAATTAGTTTCTGCCACTTATGTGTTTTGAATTTGTAAAATGGACTCCATATTTGGAATCAGGATTTCTAAATTGTGTAAATAGATAACTTTTATTTTTAGACATTTTGAATAATTACTTCGGTAAATATTTTATTTACCATGGTTAAAGGGTAAATCCGGTAAATAAGGGTAAACAAAATAATATTTTAATAATAATAAATTACTCTAAAATGTGCCTTAACCCTATTGGTTGATACATGTCCAACCATGGGCATCTTTGGGTCGATTTTGGGACTCCATGGATCCACTTTGTAAGTGATAATGACATTTTATATTAATTATGTAAAAGTAAATACAAAAATGACAAAAGCACATATCGTTTAACAAAACAATTTTTACATAGGGTTATATATGTTTTATTTTCAAATATAAAATTTCATTAGAAAGATAAAAATATTTCCTACATAATGGTATTTTATTTATAATTTTTAAATTTTAAATAAGTTAATTTATTTATGACACAATGATGATGGAGTAATTACCTTATTAGTGAGATATTAAAATAATTGATATTATAAATACCCAAATAAATATAATTTTATACTTTTAATTAATTTCACTAATATTATAGGTTACTATTGCATGTTAGGATTTATTTAATAAAATTTGTTTGAAGTAAGCCTTCTTTTATGAGTTTCACAAAATTAAAATACCAAATAGTGTAAAAATTGACATAGAAGAGTTTTTAAAAAAAATATTATATTTTTAATTGATATTAAATTCATAAAATTCTAAGGTTAAGACATAGGAATTGTATCATGAAAGGTTTATCATTAATGTACCACTTGGGGGGTATTTCGGAGGTATATAGTAAGTTTATTAACTGTATAATATAAAAATACAAAGTGACATGGTAAGTGTCAAACTATTTAACCAAGAGTTAAAACAAATAGATAAGGATAATATAATGACCCAAACCTGTCTAAAATTTATTGGTTAAAAGGATTTCGACCCATCCCCACCTTATTATTTTAATAATCTACTTTGGATCCATTAGAAACTAAATATCAATTTATTATAAAATAATACTTTATGTTTTTCCTGAAGAGCCCCTCCTCCCCCTTATAAAAGGACACCACTTATAACCAATTATTCACACCTTCAAATCCTTTTGGCTTAACCAAAACCTACCCAAATACTCTCTCAACATCCCTCACATCAACCAATATGCCTTATTCTGATCATAAATCCAACCTAAGGAGCCCATTTGTTCAAATCAAAAGGAAGAACCCGAAGAAGAGGTAATGTTTTCACCACCCTCTTTCAAGTTCCTTTCTTCTTCCACTTCTTCTTTCTTTGTTATTCCGATTATAAAATAATAAATCCAGTATATTATATATAATGTGATATTATTTTAAACATGGTATAACCATATTCATTATTCTATCCATCCTTTGAATGACATGTCACCATACGTGCGTACGTACAACTTACCGTCTCCACGTTGTGATGTAATTGTTATTCAAAACATTGTTATTTGGATGGGTATAATAATGATGTGTAATTCATGTAAATAATAAATATAGCATGATAATTATTCTTTATATATGATATACCATCCAATTATATATTATTTTAATATCAAAATAATGATATTCTCGCTCTTGCGTACGTACGGACTACTGTCTCCACCAACACGATGAGATTCATTCCCCATCGTATCCATTCGAGACTAATTCTCATATGATGATTAAAAATAATATTTAGGGACTTGATATAATTCTGGATATGAATAAAATACAACCTATCTATAACAAACATGCCTTATGTAACAAAACATATAAAAGAAAACGAGTAAGTTAACACCCGAAACGACGATAATACTAAGATATTATTAACAAAGCAATGTTAAAAGGTCGTATATGATATCATATTAATGTATATGATTCTTGTATAATTTAATAACAATTATTTCGCCATTATAAAATAGGTTAATCTACCCTCAACCAAGGAAAAGTACAATGTATGTGTTTATTTCACAATCTCTTCATTATCAGAGGTTGTTTATACGTAATTATCTACTGGGACCTCTTTATCATCCACATCTATGTTTCTTAAAAATGTATTTAAAACCATTCTTACTATTTTACAGAATATGTTTTATGTTCATTTATACCATTGTTTTACTATTTATAAGTGGTTTATAAAGGAATATTTCCATCGTTTTCCAAACAAGGTCCTTTTTAACCTTTTCGACAGAATTAGGGTAAGAATGTATTTTTTTTAACTTATACGGTAGGTGAAGCTATTTTAAGCCATTATAAAATCTTAGAAGCTTCCCTTACAAGATTATAAGGATATTTTCAAAGTAAATGTTTTATTTTATAATTATGTGACTTTTAAATGATTTAAAAACAATAGATTTTTCTCTCAAATAGTTTTGATTTCATCTATGTCAACATCCTTAGATAGATTTCAAGCTTATATGAAGTTTATTTATTATGATACAAAACTTCCATATTGTATTTAAGGTTTTGTGATATGTTTGACTGTGGATGTGTTATTTTTATACCATTCATGGTTTATGGTGAAAGTGTTGACATTTCGTATGCTAGTTTTAATACGAATGTTTATGTTACGTTTAAACCGGTTCATATGAGGAATTCATTGGACGTAATAAGTGACGGGTAGAGCCCGCTATAGCTCCTTGATGCATCGGTAGGTCTCATCAGACAAACTAGTGTTTTGGAACGAGTCATTGACAAAATCTTATTTGTAGTCTTGGCACGAGACTTTTGCTATGTGGTTATGATAGTCTGACATTATGCATTCCATCATTATGAAAGAAGTTATTGATATTGCATGTGATTATTCGACTATTATAATATCCATGTGAATAAGTAAATTTCATAATTTCATTTTATCTTTTCAATATTATGTTGAAGTTCAAATTTAAAAAGATTTTGTTTTAGTTATAAATTTCCTTAAATGTTTATGCTTATTTATTAATGTTTATGCTATATTTTTATCCTTACTGAGCATCTGAGCTCACCCATTTCTATGTTTTATTTTTCCCAGGATGTGAAGAAGTATTTTATGAATGACCTGTAGGGATAGTATGTGGGGATATGAGTGTGGACTATGGAGACTATATTGTTGTATTTTTCATATTTATGATGTAATGTAATACTTATGAATATTTCTAGTATTTCAAAGGCTACTAAACTAATCGGTCTTTCAAGATTTGATCTTTCTTGCGATCATGCCAATGTTATGTAATAATGCACCAACTCTGGGTAACTGGGGTCGGGGCGTTACATATTTATTTAATTTTTATTATTCTAGATAATTTGAATTGATGACCTCTTTGAATATATTCAAATAATTGAATCCCTTTTGGGTATATAAGTTGAATATCATCAAAACATTCGATGTGAAAAAATATTGATTAAGTAATTGAATATAATATAGAAATAAATAAATAAAGGTAATAATAAACTTGAATAATTTTATTAATAATTTAAATAATTATCATAAGTTAACTATTCATGTTGATAATGAATATATGTGATGATTCAGACTTGAAGTTTGGGACTTTTTAAAAAAACAATTCTCTATTTAAGATTCCCTTAAAAAAATTCTTCCATTTACATAATTTTTTAAAAATATTTTATGGATGATTTTATATAAAAATTATTGAATTATAAACGAAATTTTATGTTATTTTTTTACTTTCTTTCTATGATTTTGAAAGTGAGCGTTTTTACTTTTATCTCAATAGATAAAACAAAAATTCTATTTTAATATAGACATCGACAACGTAATTTCCCACTACCATAGACATTATAAGATATTTGAAATCCATTATATTATTGAATATTTTATTTAAATAAATTCCCCCTTCAATTTTTTCAAATTATTATCAAATAGGGTTATAAAATGGAATGTATATTTCAATATCAAGAAATGATTTCTTATCGATGAAAAAATTATTTTTTATGACTATAATGTATAAAATGTAAAATTACAAGTTTTATGACTATGTTAATATTACAGGTAACTTTTATGATTATGTGTGGTTTTGTTATAAACCAAGTATGGGTGCTTCTATTATAATCCATGGTTGGTTTGTTATGTTTGTTACCAAGGATGGGTGGTTCTGTTATATACCAAGGACATGTGGGTCCATGATATCCCTCCAATTAATTAGGTAAGGAAGTCAAATTTCTTGATGTTTAATTTGTAAGAGTGATATGGTAAATGTTGTCCCATGTTACCTCCATGATTTAAAAAAATTATATGGGATTTTAGAGATATCTTATGATTTCTCAAGGCATGATACTTATGTTATGTTTGAAGTAAAGTATATGCTACTTTTTAGGGATGACATTCATAGCATTGTGAAAATGTTTATAAGACTTTTTCATTAACAAAATTAAACATTATGAATTTTATTTTTTTACATTAATATTAATTTGGAGATGTTTTGTGAATGTTTTATGTTATATTTGTTAATTTCTTTGGTAATAAAATGATTATTTTGGACCCAAGAGTTTATTTAAAAAAGATATGTAAGTATTATTGTTCCAACATGTTTAATTAATTCTTCCTTTTTATATCCCTTTCTATGAATTTTAATCTCATATAATTGTTTAAAATAATTTTCATAGCATTGAAGGATGTGTAATGTAAAACAATATGTCATGTTGAATGTCATAAATAATTTTCACGAAAAGAAATCATATTTTACTTTAAAAGATTTATATTATAGTTAAAATGGATACTCCTAGAAGTATCCACTTTGAATTATATGGGATTGTTATGTATGTTTTCAGCCTAATTATATAAAACTATAATCCAGAAATATAAATTAGAATTAAATAAAATTAATTCTAGTCTATAGACACTAGGTTAAATAATTTTTGGTATTGGGTCCTTAGAATTATGGTATAACATAGTCAATGAAGTAGGAGAAAAACCCAATAAATGAAAATTGAGTAAAGAAACCCCGTAACTCAAGTTTCATATTTATTTATAAAGATTTAAACACTTTAATAATAGATTTAAAATTATTAATAATTTATACGAGAACCATATTCATATTTATAATATCATATATGATACACTTATTTTATATTATCACCCATTTGAAAACAATATTTTTTTTACTATCATTGCTTTAGGACCTAACTGCATAGTTTTCAAATGTTTGTTTCATAACATATGTTTTAGTTTTTATTCATAGATAAATGGTACATCATCTGTATAACTATATTAATTTTATAAATATATGTCTATTTCAGAGAAAGAGATCCTTTTTTGGAGATAATCACCTAATGTTTAGGGGGTTATATATTTTTTTTCAATTAATGGAGTTTATGTATAAATGTGAAAAATGGAATTATGGGGGGTTTATCTTCTTTGGATGAATTTGGAGGTGGTTCATGTATTTTTTTAAAAAATTGTCTAAAAACTATATGAAAAACTTTTACATGTTCTGTGTATGTTACGCGATGTGTAAATTATTCTAGACATGTCATGAACTAGTACTTGGTGTGAAATGATTATACATCATGTAAACTATTCACATTAAGTAAAAGTTATGTGGGTAAAATACTAAACTGAGGAGATGGTTTTTTAGTGTATCCCTCTAAAAAGGAACACATAATCTATAAAAGAGGTACACACCATTTAATATCACAACCAATATTTTTAAATAGCGCAATGACTGGTATTATTTTCATTTATTTAGTTTAGCTTCTTCCTATCAAACTAGGATGGTTCTCAAAAAAAATTTGGAAGCCTTTCCTCCATTCGAGACACCCCGTTTGTGAAATAGATTCATGTTAAATCTTTGGATTTGTTTTTCACCTACTATGACATTTTTATCTATTATGGATGTGGAATATATAGATCACTTTTGGTTGTGATCTAGTCCTATATTTTTGTTAAGTTCATTTTTCGATCCTCTACAACTTCTTCCTTATTGTTGCTACCATTTGGATGCACTGTGTTAATCATTATTTAAAGTTAAGGAGTATAAACCTAACACTATGGCCTCATTTATTGAAATTTATTCAATATTTTTATTGTGTCGACGTAATTCAAGATATAATTAATTTATTTATTGATAAATGGAAAATCGTAGATTTAAAAATTGGTTGGATCTCTTTTGATTCAATTTTTAATGTAAACTAGATCTTGGATTCCCATTGGTTGAGAATATCCAAGAATAAAAATGAATTAGACAATGGATTAATGTGTGTTTATCATGACATAAGACCCTAGGTACTTATTTGATATAAAATCTCTTAGTAATGGCTCAATTTCTTATTGAAATTACTATTGATAAATTTTGATATAAATTAATATGCAATTTAAAGACAAATGGTTATTTTCTTAATTAACCACTGAGGGTTCTAATGTTATAATACAATATCCTTGTTTCTATGACATGTTTTTTTGATTTATGCACTGTAATTGTTATATAGAAAATTAGCCTAGTATGATTTTTGAAATGATTATATACCAAGCTATTCCCTGATACATGATGAAATGATAATATATTGGGATATGCCCTGCCACATGCTCAAAAATGTTATATACCATGCTATGGCCTGAGACATATTTAAATTATTATATAACTCGTTATTCCTTAAGACATACTGAAATGCTTATATGCTAGTATATGTTGTGAGACATGCTGAAATGCTTATATAGTGGTCTTGGAATAGTCATTGTTCATACCTTAGATATATGATTTTTCATGGCATGGTTTTGTTACATGCATAGAGACATTCTGGAATGGTTCCAAAGTATGTTATATAGATAGATAGATAAATTGGCACAATTTTTCTACATGCTTAGATATATTCCAGTATAATTCTAATGTAGTCTGGTTTTTATATTTTATTAATTGATTAATTACTACAATTTCTTATCACTTATTACATACACTTATTGTCAGATTTTTTGTCTTTAGAAATGGTGGTTTCAACCTACTGAGTTATACTTACACCATATCTAGGCCACCATTTAGTACCCATGTATATTTGGATGCATGTTTGGATAAGGTAATGAGACCTTGTTACTAATTTTATTGTTTTCTGGTTGGGTAAGATTTTGGAGAAGGTACTAATATAGGGTTTGGTACCATAGTCTTTTGGGTTTACTTTTTTTAATGATTTTTATTGTAGAGTTTTTAGTTTTACATTTACATACATCTCAGCTATGTCATTACATGATTCATTATTATTTGTTTACATGTCCCTCATTTTATGTCACAGAAGTATGTGGTATTTTCCCCCTTTTTGATTTCGTTGATTATGTTATTTATATTGATTATTTCTACTACTATGTAACTCCTCATGAGGGGTATAGTATCTCCACTATACTGATCACACCCCTGATTCTAATCGAAAACCTCTAGTGTATTGGGAGTCATGTGTGAGGTCTCTTAACCAACCCTTTCTAGCCACACGAGAGAGTGAAATACCAAGGGACGTTAAAAGTGACGTGGGAGGAGTTTTAAATTTAGAGATGTTGAGAATTTATTATGATAAAGATAAATCACAAGAAAGGTTCATGATATTAGTCGTTTACAATATGTGGATGAATAATGGTGTGTTATTAAGTTCCACATGCTATGTTACAAGTGGTTTTTATAATTAAGTTATTTATTGATTTAATTTTCAAGCTACTCTTTTTTCTCAAGCTGGGAATGACTCATGTTGTCTTAGAGTGTGTGTTGAGTAAATATTTGATCACTATCTAGAATCGTAAGAAGTGAGTGTTAGTAGAAGATGGAAAAATATTTAATGTGTTATCATAGGGTGAAGAGTTTCTAATAATCCCAAAGGGGGAGATAGTTTTTTAAAAACCCCTCATGGTATCTTTATAGTATTCATTAGGTTTATTGTGTTTGTTGAGAAAGCAGGATGACATGGTCTATTCCAGTGAGATTATTGACTAAGTATATTTACAAATCCTAAAAAATAGTCAATATAGAGGCATTGAAGAATTTTAAGTGGTAAAATATGTTTCTTGTACAAGTTGGTATCATTTCACAGTATTTTAACAAAATTTTGGATACATAAATTTAGAGGAAGGAAAAAGTTGTTTTTGGAAAAGGAAAATTTTTCCTGTAAATGTTAAATTTGTTTTAAATGGTGAAGATGTTTCAAAAGGTTTTGCATAAGTAGAAATTCTGGACAATCACATAAAAAATTATATGGTTTTACTCATGTTTTGAAAATTCATAGAAGTCAGATTTTCACCACAAAAGCAGGGATTCAAGTTCCCATGACATAGGGTTATAGTCGCATGAAAGTGGTGAGTTGTGTGCTAATGGGGATGAAAAATTGTTGAAGTTCTGTGCCCAAGGAAATTTTCATGAAAATTCAAAGGCATTAAAGGTTGTTTCATGAAGTTTCAAACATGTCTATAAAACGTCTAACACCCACTCATTTGAGGAGCACAACCTTTATAGAAAATTTGGGCTCCAAATCATGAAATAGATTTACGAATCTATTTATTGTGTGAATTAATGACTCAAATATAATTTGTCCATATAAAAGTACTTGTGTCTATAATTTCAAGTGAGTTCAATGAAAATATAAATGTTTCCTAAAGTTTTAGAGTTTTGTGATGAAATCAATAGTTTCATGAATGTTAAATCTTTGCGACAAAACATAAATGTTGTAGGAAATGTTTTAGAGTTTCATGCAAATCAGAAAGTTGTTTCATAAAACGTCATGTTTTACTAACCTATAAGTATTTTCCATGAATTTTTATTTTAATGAGTTATTAATCTATTTGATGAAATTGGAACTTAATGGTGTTCCAAAATGAGGTGTAAAATATTTTGATTAAAGTGATCAAAAGAAGAATATTCTGAAGGATCAGTGAGGACACATTAGTTGTGAGTGGAATGAGAATTAAAATTGTGATTGGTTATTAATGAGGAGGGATAGTAAATCTTCTATAAATTTTGTAACATTAGTTCACTTTAGTGTATTTGGTACATATGCACATTTATTTTTTATTCTCCTTGGATGTATCCTAGTGTGGGTGGACCATGTAAAATTTCTATGCCTAAAGAAAGCTTTCATTTATCTTTATACATTTTTATAAGAAAGGTAGATAATTGTGTTTTGTTTAATTATGATACAAGATCCAAAAGGGAAGTTATATTATTCAATCATTCCATGATTAAACCCCCCTAATTTCATTTAACCTATATGGGATAAGAAATGTAAAAAACAAATTTTCATCACCATCTTCATATTCATTAGTGCTAATATCTTTTTATTCATCTTCAGCATCATCAAGTTCTATAAAATCCTTAAATTAATCATCCCTTGTTATTTCTAATTAATTGGTCATATCATCAACTTTATCAACACCATCAAACCTTAATTATAGGGAATTATCATTGATGTCATTATATCATTGAGCAATAAATGTATTTTGTGATGTCACTTGAAAAATTTAATATCTTGTACTTCAATATAAACAATTTAATTTTCTATGAACTATTTTTGAAAATATTATATATTTATTACACTCTAAAATAAATTTAAATTTATAAAATAAGTAGATTAATTTTAATAACAAACTTTTTTTTGTTGATATTCCATTATAAATAGTCCATTTATTGAAAAATATTGTTACATTTAATGACATCGATTCCATGTTGTGGATGATAGTGAAACCATCAATCATTATTAAACCAGTGACATTTAAAAAAATTATATAATTTTCTTTTGTATAAAAATCTCAATTATTTTATCCACCTTCCCATAAAAAATAAATATTTATTTTTTTATGAGTTGATCATTTAAAAAAACCCCTATATAAATTGATTTTTTGTATTCAATATATGTCCATGTCAGACATTCAAATTAATTAACCACATATGCTTTATAAAAGTTAAACAATTTTTATTTTGAGTTACACATGGAACAGAATCAACTATCATTATGATATCCATTTTGTGATATGTGGAAAAAATTATTATTAGTGAAAAGCCCGATTTGATGGATAAGAAGTTTGGTTGTGTTTTTTGTCAATATAAAAGAATGAATAAAAAGTTCATGTTCGATGAAGTCCTCAATTATCATTGATTAATCATGTAAAGATAAAGATGGAAAGAGTTTGAAAAATATTCAAGGATATTTGTGACGATTCCTAAAGAATTGTTATGGAATCATTGATCGTCATTTGGTATGATAATTCTCCATGATTTGTGATGATACTTAGATAATTGTTATGGATCCATATAATTGGATTTCATGTTAGATAAATTATCCATATTGTAAAATCTGATTATTGTTGAACTATTCTTTAGTTCAAATATATGGGCTTATTGTACTAGGAGAGTGTACATTTCTTTCAACATTTGATAAGGTGAAGATCATGCACCTATGAATGTGCACGATGATTTAATTTGTGAGAGATGATTTACTATGCACAGAATTTAAATATTTCCTAGTCCTACCCATGGGTAGAAGAGGAGATCTTGTGCAAGCCATCAAGCGGAAGGGTACATTTATAATCCCATGATCGCATGCTTATGTGTAGCGTGTGCATGGTGCTTGAGATAGTGGGTGCATGAGTGCGCCTGTAAAATGAGTATGGGGTAGTACAAAGAGAGGGGGAAGGATAATTCTGGGAAGGTTATCATAACACTATATTGACGTACCGTGTCACACAACTAAATCATTTCAATATGGGATAGGGTAAGTCAAGATATTATTCCTCATTTATTAAAAGTTGGACATAACAATCATCATTAGATCAAGAATATCCATTCTATTTAATCTACTGTGCCTCCTCAAGTCCAAATTTGCGCTATCTAATTTGGTATCACACTGTATTTTTTTAAATAAGATGTCTTCTTAATTATTTATCCCCCTCAATGACAAGCCTATTAATCATAACATAGTTAGAAACACACTTGTTGATTTTTTCCACATTTTTTGATTTTTATGATGGGATAAGGTGTTCAGTAATCAACCTAATTTGAACCCATTAATGAAATATTCATCATGAGTGCATGAGATTGATCGAAGAGCATGTTTCAGCCAATGAAAATGAAGTTTCAAGGATGCTGAAATTGATGGATTGCTTTGGGATTCAAAGAAGAGATTCATACTGATGAGGATGACACTACAAAGAAGAAATTAACATCCATGAAGAAAAACACCATGAAATTTGACTTGTATTTGAGTCATACCTAACCAAATTGGGTGACATATTAATATTCCATAATATAGATTTAATTTTGGGCATTTTATTTTTCTCTCCCTGGATTTCATGATGATCTGATATGTGAAGTCCTTCTAGTTTGTGTGTTTTGTTTGAGGATCGATGAGACAATGTATCCTCACATTGTGTCTGATGAAGAAGAATATGTCTACTTATATTTTCATGAAATTATAGTCTGCATGAAACAGTGTCTCCCATGTTGTATCTCATGATGGAGACATCCCACTTGCATGTAAAATAAAAAAATAGACAGTGCTTGCTTCACCGCATAGTGTGCAAGAATAAGTGTGTGTATACTACATTAAAATAAGAAGAGTACATGAATAAAATTGCACAGTGTGTATAAAACAAAAATAGTGAATCTAAACTAAAGAAATAAGTGTATAGTGTATTTTCAGGGTGTTCATGTAACAAAGGAATGATTTTCCATTTTATTTTACAAATTTTGAGGGAAATAAGTTTCAAAATGGTTTATTTGATCATTCAACACTAGCTTTCAAGCACTAAGGATTAGGTTAGTGTGTCTTAAACTATATTAGAACCATGTTTAAGTATCATGACTTGCATCATGAAACTAATTTATTACATTCATAACCATTTTAGATTGTTAATTTACCTTATAATGGAGATTTTTAAATTTTTAGATCAAATTGAACACATATATTGAAGGTTACTATGTGAAATTTTTATAAATAAATATCTTATTCTCTACCTTTATTCAATGAAATGAATATTATATGTTTTTTTCATTGCCTTTAATAGTTAATTAATAATCATTTCAACATTGAATAATATTTTCCACAATGTGTGGTTCAGAGCATTCCCTTGAGTAGAAGACCACATTTAGTTTATGTATTGACTAAAAGGATTATAGGAATCTTTTCATTATTCTAGGGGTTAATAATTGATATATGGAAATATATTATATAATATAAATGTTTTATATATAAATTTATTTATGGAAATTTGTATTTTGAATAAACATAATTTATATGTGATTTTATTTTGATATTTTAATTTCATACAATTAAATAGGTGCATTGGTTATTTCAGTTTCAAAACAGAATGTCATATTTTTTAAAGGTTTATTTTAATGTTTTATATGATAGATAAATATATTTAAAAGATAGTTATTATAATTTTGTTTTATGTTTTTATGTTTTATAATACATTTAATATTTCATTATGTTATTATTCTGTGTCTGAATATTCTTTATTTAAAAAAACATTATTACATAAGTATTAATGAACAATATATGATTTTTCATCCTAAATTCCCTGGTATAATTACTTTATAGTTTTATTTTTATTCAGGTGAAATCATTTCAATAGTGTAATGATGTCCTTGGAACTTGTTTCGAACCCATGATGATCAGGAATGAGATTCAATATTTCTGGTATACAAGTTCGAGTATAGGTACTTATAGATAGGGTTGGTTTAATACAACAAAATTCAGTAGAAGGGAATAATATGGATTGTAGTGTCCATTTTATTCAATTTATCTACCATGATTGTGAATTCTTAAATATTAGAGATACCCACCTTGGTTCATTATTTTTATTCATCGCTTCTAGCATATGTTATTTATCTTATTATTGTTTTTTCTAGTTTATAGTATGATTTGATGAAGTTCATATTAAAATTTGATAGAATTAATTTCTTAATTATGGATTATATTTTTGATTGAAATATACCTTTTACCTATAATAAAATGGATATAAGTTCGGTGTATCATACTGATCAAAGTTCAGCCGAGTCTCAAATGAATATGGATTTTTTAAAATTTTGAATTTAATAATGCTTCAGATGGAGTTTTTATACAGATTCCATGCTATAAACATGCAAGAAGACCATGATTAAGCTGGGAAGAAGTTAACTACCTTATAATGAAAGATGAATTAAAAAAAACTACTATGTTTTGTTTCAACATGGAGTGACAAACCAATCTTCTACTATTTATGAACGAATAGAATGAAGTGGAATAGAGAATATTATATTTGTTCAGTTTCCATTTATGGATCATCACTTTAGATATATTATTCCAGTGCAGGAAGGAAATCATATCAATACACAAGAGGAAAATATTGAAGATGATTACGCTGATAGAGTAAAAAATTAAATGGATGATGCTAGAACTCTGGTATAACAATAATGTAATAAAATGAATGAATAAGAATTTATAATTTGGTTATATCCTGGAAAAACCTTGTTTAGAATTTTATATACTACCATTGACTACATTCTTATCATTTTGTATAGATTTCTGCCTAACGGTGAAGATATTCCCTCAAATCATTATAATGTATGGATGTTAATTTAAAATACTGGATTTATTCTAATAAAGTTCATGCTTGTCTAAAAAATGTGAGTTCATTTTGGGAGGAAACAACTAACCTTAATGACTCTAAAGAATGTGGTACATCTTGATGGAAGACAAATGTAGATGGAACAACATCTCGTGTGCCACAGTATGTCATGTGGCACTTTCCATTGATTCCCAGACTTCAATATCTATTAATTTCTACAGAAACCTCATCCAATATGTGGTGGAAGAATGCTGATAAAATTAAATGTAATAATGAGTTGGTTCATTATGTAGATGGATTGTAATTGTCGTAATTTGATGAAAAACTTCTTAATTTTTTAGCTGAGGTGCATAGTGATAGGATGGGTCTATCCTATGATGGTTTTAATCCATTTGGTCAGATTCTTACTGCTCAAATCACGTGGAACATTTTTATTCAAGTTTATATTATTCTCCCATGGATATGTACGATTTTATTGATTTCTTGATTATAATGAAATTTGGAATTTCTGATCTTGATAATGATATAGATGTTTACTTGAAACCGTTAATAACAAAGTTGAAGCAACTTAGGGATATGGTTTTTCATACAATCGATTCTTCTTTAAGAATAATATTTCCGATACGGGATTCCCTTATATGGACTATAACTAATTTCCATTATTATGTAATGATTTCTGGTTAGATCATAATAGGGAAACTATCATATCCAGTTTTTATAAAGAATACATGATCGAGAAAGCTTAAATATCATCATTGTTTCACTTTTATGGGGTATTGACCATTCTATCCAATGGATCATCAATACATGAATAATCATAAGAGGTTTGATAATACTTTTGACACTAATCAACCACCTCAATATATTTCAAGAAGTTGTGTGCTTAATGAGTGGAATGATTTCAGTTTTTATTGGGGAAAGGTTAGCTGAAATCTAAAATGAGGATTAATTTTGATACTAGATCCACTTATAATTAGAAGAAGATAAGTATCATTTTTGAATTTCCATATTGGTTAACTAATTTGTAATGACGTAGTTTAGATGTAATGTACATTGATAAAAATATATGTGAAATATTGCATTCAATTCATTTAAATATTAAGGGGAAGACCAAATTGGACTTTTGATCTCCTGAGGAATTTTTATATTGAGGTATTTGACCAGGAAAACATCCTATATGTATCGGTGAAAAAAAATGGAATGTTTCATTGGTTAATATGTGATGAAAAAATTAGAGAAATATCATTTTATGGAAGTATTAGATAATACCAAGGTTCTTGATGGATATTCCAACTACATATCTAAATGTGCCAATAAAATGGATTTGAAAATAAAATCCCTATAAACTCATCATTATCACATCCTTCTTCATGAATTGATTCCAATAGAAATATGGCATTTACTATAAAATAATGTAAGTGTGAAAGTGATTCACTTGTGCAGTTTTTAAAAGAACTTTGTGAAAAAAGTTTATCCAAGTATTTCTTGACAAAAACCCAGAAAGTGGCACCATTAATTTTGTGTGACTTACAAAAAAAATCCTCCATCATTCTTTACCTACATGCTACATTTAACAGTTCATCTTCCAACTAAAACACTTCTTGAGGGACCAATTTCTTTTTGGTGGATATATAATATTAATATAAATATGTTCATATTGAAATATTTTGTCCAAAATAAGAATTATACTAAAGTATCCACTATGAGAACGAGAGAGGATTTTCATAGACAAGAGTTTCATACATGGTTGAAATAAAAGGTATGATCATTAATTTAATTATCTTTAAATATTGATATCCATTTAATTGTATTATTCATATATATTTCATGTTTTGAGTTTACCTGTTAACTTCGTTTTTCTTGAATGAAGAGAATTGGATTTTGGTCCCAATTCATTGTGTTGAGAATGAAAATATTAAATAATCAATTTTTATAAATCTGTTATAACAAATTGAGTGGTCTAGATGACAACACAACTTGATGGTGTTATGTTAACTTCTACAATTGACTATTATGCTCGTGCATCCAATAGTTGACCCTGATACTAAGAAGTGTATTATTATGAACATTTTGAGAAAATATTGTTATTGGATTACTATTCTTAACATAGAGTCACTATGTTGAAATGTAAATGGTCAGATTCAATGACATGACATGGTACATTTAATGATGATTTTGGATTTAGAGTTATTGACATGAATTTATTCCTAAATACTAATGAACCATACATTTTGGCATCAATAAAAAATGAGTTTTATGTGAAAGATCGTATAAGACCAGATTATGGTGTCATAAATGATTTGATCCTAAGAAATATTTTTCATGATGATGTGGATGAAATTTCTACCATTGATTCCCCTATTTATGTAGATCAAAATATTACATTTGATGACTCAAATTTTCCAATTATGAGAGTTAATGTTTAACCTGAGGTAGTGGTGGGTAATATATAAAAGGAACCATATATGATCATAGATTATTTATTTTACCTTGACATAAGTTTCTCAAGTTAGTATTACTATAAATAATTTAATTTTTTTCTCATGGAAATGATATGTATGTTTTAGGATTGTTTGATTTTTTGAATTTAATTAGATTTAGTTCAATGCAAAAATGGGATTTGAAATAGGATTTTAATAAATTTATATCTTGGTTTGAAATTATTCTTACTAAATCATGTTTTTCTATTTTTAATTACCTATTTGACTTCTATGTTGTATGTATGATTTTTAAAAATTGTTTTTAAAAATTGTATATTTTTTTCATTTTCATATTTTAAAAAATACATCAGAAGTTCGAAGGAAGTGATTATTTGATGATAATTGACAGATGCCTGAGTGTGGGTTGGCTCTTATACTTCCCATAGTGAGTATACTAATTTTAATATTTCCTTTCTAAAATATATATAATTTCATGTTTATATTCTTTTTCATATTTGGTTTAGTGATATTTAGTTGCACCAGATTTGACTTCTCCTAATCATACCAACATGGGCCCGAGTGAAGATGATCCTAGACCTAGACATTGCACCTATATTACACATTCCCACCCAAAGCCACTATCTCATGCCTATATACCACACCATTCCATTCTCCTCTTAGGAAACTTGGGATATTCCCATACATGACTCCATCATCATCTCATTTAGCATATTCTTCCCATACCATGTCTGCATTTCCTATAGGGATGTTCCTACCCATTCCTCTATTATCATCTCATTTGGACTCTTCTTCCTATAACATGTCTACATGACAGGCACATATGTTCCTACCCTTCCCTCCATCATCATCTCATTTATCCTCTTCTTCTGAAACCATGTCTACACCGATTATAGGGGTGATTCCAACTTTACCATTTCTATATCATTTGATGTATCCCCATTCCTACTAACCATATCCTAGAATTATTATATCCCCAACATTTCATTCTATCCATACATGATATGATGATTCTATTCTTTAATCTCCCACTGAAGTTCAGGCAGATCACCTAGGGCATGCATTTTAAAAGATATGTCCTTTAGAGGCTATTGATATATCAAAAACCACATATCCATTAGATCTTATTGAGAAGAATACATCATGATTTTTTATTATAACTATATTATATTATATCACTTCATTTTTTTCCTATTATAACATGACATAATTATTCATTATTCATTTTTATCTTATTCAGTTAAATTTTCAAGTAGGTGATGTGGGTGTACATGTATGTGGGAAACCATGAATCACCAAACTCTAATAATAGTGTATTACAATGAAAAACAATTAGATGGTAGGTAAAATTCCTTCTAGTGTAAAAGTTTCAAGTCCACCTTAGCCAAGTACCGTGATATCATTCCGGTGGAGCCATACTCATAAAAACATCTTAGTGATGAAATCAAGTAAAAATCACGAGCATAGATATGGGTAATAAACTTTTAGGGATTGATATCTATATTATTGTTATATTTAAATGAATTAACATGTTTTTTTTCAGAGTCTATTTAACTTTCCTGATGGTGAAGCTGCTAAGGATGCAAGGTTGATGGATCATGGGGAGTTATGGAGATCATACAGTCATGAGTTATAGGTTGGTTGGAAGAGTATAATTGTTTTAGATTTGGAGGGTGTACCAATTCTCCCTGACTGTCTAAAAACAAAATATCAAAAAATGGTCACATTTTGGATGTCTTGTGAGTTTATGTTATTCCCAATATGTTGTTGGTTTTCACATAAAATTTAATTATTCGTGTTTTTATTTAATTTTTGTTTTTAGGAAGCATCTGGAAAAAATTAAAAGAAAAAAATATTCAATGACATATCTACATGAATTGGGGAACACTACAATGTCCAAGCATGAGAATCTTGAGGTACTTTAATCTGAATTGAAATAATATCTTGATTTATATTGTAACATAGTTTTCTTTGGTGCTGAATTTTATGTTTTATTATCATTAATCCCTTTAATATAAGGATGAAAATACCCCTTTCAAAGGGCCTATAGGCCTAGATGCCAATTTCGCATTAGGTATAATAGTCAATTGGCCTATAGGTCAAATTTATAATTGGTTTATAGGCCTAATGGGCAATTCAGATTTAGGACTAATAGAAAATTGGACCATAGGACTACTAGAAGATTGGCCAATAGTCCTAGAGGCCAATTTTCCATTAGTCTTAGAGGAAAATTGGACACTAGGACTATAGACCAATTATACATTAGGCCTATAGACCTAGAGGATAATTTCCCATTAGTCCAGTTATCCATTAGGCATATAGAACAATTCTCCATTAGCCATATATGCTAATTTATGAATTTTTCATACGTTTAAAAGATATTCCATTTTATTATTATTCAAGAATAAATTTTTTTAGATTTTGAGTATGTGTATACTAATAAATTTCATTTTCAATTAGCTTTATTGGCCACCAAAGGTTGTGTACCTTATGTAAAATTATTTTACAAGAGTAAGAAGAAAAAAATGGAAGTGCAGTAAATATACAAAACAGAAGAAAAGATTGTATGTTTTCTATTAATATTTAAAATATTTATATGAAATTCATAATTAAATATCTTTTTTATATTTTCAATATTCTGTCCTATAGGCCGTCGATGATAAATAAGATGTAAAATTCAGTCCAAATGATTATTTGATCCAAGTATTCGTTGAGGAGAACTAGGGGTGAGTTTGTTGTTGACTAAAGAAAAAGAATTTATCCCCTGGGTATTAGTCCTCATTGGTCTCCAATCAAGCCTCTAAGACCCTCAAGATGAAAAGCACCCATTCAGAAAAAAATGAGGCCAAAAAATAGCTTTATAGGAGCTCGAAAGAAGTAAACAAGAGCGTGAAATAAGTAAGACTGTCACAAAACATTTCCTGAAAGCTATGTTAGTTATAAGTAAATCAATTACATCAGTGTATACTAATATTATTGATTAATATATGGAATCAATTAGATCTTTAAATGATTCACCAAGTGATTCCAATTAGGATCCTAGTAGAGATCGATCTGAAGGTGGTGGCGATAATGCTGTTAATGATGTTGCTGCTCCTGATGATGCAGAAGCTACTCCAGGTGATGTTGTTGGTGATGAGGATTATTCTAATGGTGATGATAATGATTATGATATTATTGATTCTATTGAGGATGAGGATGTTTTATATGGGGGTGATATTATTCCCCACTATATTTTTACATAGTAGGAAGGAGGCTTGTGTAAGTTCTTTAATGAATTTTATTGATTGGTTTAATAGATGTATATATATTTTTTATTATTGTATATAGTTTGAAAACTATTACAATAAGATGGTTCAATGATAAATATAAAATATTTTTACTATATTGAATCTATACTAACTATTTTGTTTGATTTAAAGGTTTTGGAGTTAGAGGAAGAGTTGGGGCTGCTGGTGCTTCCAAATGAAAGAAGCTACATATACCCATCGTTTGGAGAATAGTGGGTATGCGATATCTACTAGGGTAAGATATAACCATGGTTCTAAAAACTATGGGTATGGTAGAATATCTTGGACATATACCCAAGGTTTTTATATAAACGGTGGGAATAATTCTATACACACACCTCCATCATCCACGGTTTTAAAAACAATGGGTATTGATTTAACCCACAATTTTAGGGTCCATATCCATGTTTTAAACATGTGGGTATTGGTTGGTTTTCTAGTAGTGAGGGTATTTATTATTGCCTTGAAAATATATATATTTCATGATATATATATATAAACTTTTATTGAAGCATATTAGAATAAGATAAGTATTTTTGAGTTTGTCTTGGGATTAAAATTTAAGAAGCCTTTGTATTTCATGTTGTTACATAAAATTTTTCAAAGTGTAAAATTGTTCCTTATTAAATAAAATAAGGCTAGTAAATAATAAATCCTTAGATATAGCTTGAGATATCCAACTAGTGGCATGGTATGTGTGTAATTCCTTGAGTTCAGACCCATGAGGAAGGAGTGCGTGAGAATTGAGCTGGTGGGATCATGATCACGCCCATAGAACTCGTACAAAGCAATACTGGGAGAGGGAGAAATAGAATTCTAAGCTGATGCTGGAAGATCTTGAATCATATACCATTCTCCACTAGTAAAAAATTTCAATGTGGGACAAGGATAGATGGGATACTATTCTTCATCTCTTAATTATAGGATATAAGGATCATCTTCTGATCGTGTAAATTCTATCCGCCACATCTACCACACACTGGTAATTTAAATCTACACCATCCCATTTTATCACATTCTGTACATTTTTAAATAGGCCTTAATCTTCATTATTTTATCCCTCAATGGAAATATTATTCAACGGAACGTAGGTATAAACACCATGATCAATTTTTTCCACCTTTGTTGGTCTTACCAATGGGAAAAGGTGTTCAGTAATCAAATCGATTCGAACCCATTCATGCAGTCTTCATCTTGCATGCATGAGAGTTATATAATTTCATGTTTCAGTCGATGCAAAGGAATATCAAGGCTGCTGATATAGATGTATTCCTTTTATATTAAAATATGAGATAGATACTGATATGTATGGCACCATATAGAAGAAACACAATGTCGTGAAGGAGAACATCATGAAATACAATGAATATTTGAATCATACTATAACGACTCAGGTGCGATTTAGATATGAAATGATACATCATTATTTTCAGTCATTTTATTTATTATTGACATGACTTAATATGTGGAGTTTAATATGGTTTGAGGAAATAAATCTATACCAATATATCTTCCAGACACTCAACCTGAGAGGGGTTACTACTACCGATCAAGAGTGAAATCTCCCATTTTTGAAAAATATAGTCCCCATGAACTTATAGGTCATGGATAGTGGTTTCCATGAATATATATTCTTCCTCTAAGGGGGGATTACCTTGGGCCTTTGAAAAGTGAAAATCAATATCGACAGTGCATCAAGATAATTTTTTCCTAGGAATAATAAATGACACCGCAAACGTTTCTCCCCAGTTTTCATGATGATATGATCTGTGAAGTATTTCTAATTCACATGTTTTTTGGGGATCCATGAGATATCGTATGCTAACACAATGTCTCATGAATAAGAAGTTGCGTATATATATTTTCTAGAAATTATAGTGTGCACGAGACTATGTCTCCCACACTGTATCTCATGAAAGAGAAGTCCTAATTGAATGGAAGACAAAAAAGGGACAGTGAATGATTTTTTCCCTACAATATGTGAATAATATGTGTGTATACATCTTGAAAAGAATACATGTTCCCAAAAAATAGTTTAAATTGTATATGATACACAAATAGTGATCCTAAAATAAAAAAATAATTGAAAAATATGTGTCCAGGGTTTTCATGTAACATTCACTACATGTATTCATGCATGTTCATACACACATAAAAAAGTCATGAGATGCCTAAAATAAATCACTTTTGGATCCATGAAATTAATGCATGACATGTACTTGAATTGAGATGATAATTCACGAAGAAAAATATTGACATTAAGGTTGGAAACTTCCTCAATGAAGGTGAATCTACCCACGAATTTGAGATAGTATGGGATAAGTAAACATTTCATGCTTTTGGATACTCATCAGTGGTTCATCCCAAAAATGTAGTGAGTTAAAGTGTAAGTATAATTTTCTCATTATTAAATAGATTGAGGTTGGTGTGAAAAAATATTCTTGATTTAGTATAAATTGAAGTATTTTAGTAGAGGAATAGGATTATCATGTTGATTCAAAGTCATCCAATGTAGTAGAGATATCTTGTTTAGTGTGTTTATTGAATATATTTGAAGAAATGTTGGTTCTAGTACAAACAACACCATCAAAGAATTATGGTACAAGTATAAATAACACCACTAACAATGGAATACTTTTTACTTCATTCCTGGTCATTTTAAACCAATTATAGGAGTTGGTAATCACAACAAATTATAGTGGTAAGATTATTCGTGAATCTGTCATAGGTTGATCATAGTAAAGAGTAGGTGTTTGTACCAAACCTTATAAACAAAAATTGTGTACCGTTATTTCAATTACTATCTTCATTACACACAACTATTCAATTCATCTCAATCAGGGTAATGTTTCAAGTGTAGAGGGTTCAATTGAATGAAAGTAGAATTTGGTAAAAAGTTGCGTACACCGATTCACCCTTATCACTTTCAGTGTCCCTATATGATCCATATAGGTTCTACAATTATATATTAAATAATAAAATTATTCCAAATTTTGAACCATAAACTATTAAGCTTTCAAGTATTTAAAACTAATTAAAAATTACATTTTTTTCATACTTATAGAGAATTTTGTGTAAATTATGTGATTTTTTTGATATAATCGTCATTTAATTTATAAAATAATTTTTAAAAAGTCTTTCAAAGAATTGTAAATTTTTTTAAATTTAAAATCATTGAAAAATTTATTCCATTTCATCCCAATTGAGCTTAATATATCTATGGGATATGTTTTTTTCATCATTTGAATACCATCATTAATGATCAAAAAAATTCATAGGTTTATTAAATACTGAAAGTTGCTGCTCGTGACATGGTCAAAATAACCCTAAATTCATATCCTTTTATTATATTATGAATTATATTTAGAATGATATTAATATATGTATAAATTAAAAATATCTCTATTTAAATACATGTATATAATTGAAACTTCAACAGATGTTTTGTATGTTCCGTATTATTTTATTTTTGAATGAATATTACATATTAGTACATCAATCAGAACTATAGTTTCCCTATTCATTTAGCTTCATTTAATAAATTTAATATTGAATGTTACATTGAATAAAAGAAGCTCAATGGGAATTTTTATTTTCTATTTGATATAAAATTGTGGAAACACCTTTTTTTATAATAACAAATTTATAATATTCTATTATTTCAACACATTTTTCTAGAAAAATATATATCATATCTTAGTCATTAAATCTCAAATCAAAAAACATCATTACCGTCAATGTCTAAAAATAATAATATTTCAATCATGACTAGAAAATTTTGACTTATTAATCCAGTAGTATGACCATATCAGAAATAGTGAGTCAAGTAAGACCCATTTATATCTCGTAACCACAAATTTGTAATCCATTAACATAATAATAAATTAATTTATTTTAAAATGTGTCTAATATTATTTTTCATTTATTAAATTAATTTATATATAATTTTATAATTACTCATTATAAGGATACCAAATTTTTTATTATGATCTAACCATGCATTTATAGTAGCTTTACCCTCACCAGTTGTGTCCAACACGGTATAAAATATTCAATTAGAATAGTTCTTCCCCATATTCATGAATTTTAATATATTATATATAAAAAATAAAAACAATAAGGAATAACCAAAAATATAATCTTATTTATAAAATTATGATCTCTCCTAAATCCAAATATATTTATTGGATTATTAATGGTCTAAATTTAATATGAGGTAATGAAGAGATGAACGATTTTACTTAAAATCTTTAGAGAACTCTTGATGTTTTATCTCATTCATAGTTATCTTTGGTGATTTTTTTTTCATTCCACTGAAAAGAATTATTTATAGGATAAAATATTTTGTGATAGTTGAAAAACCATGGGTTTTATCCATTTATAAGTACAAACACATTATTTTCACCCTTGTAGTATAGAAATGGGTTTGGACTACGTTTACTCCATACAGATAACATGTTATAAGTTGGAAAGTCATTAAGTGTCCATTAGTACATATTTCAAGGTAAAATTATATTATATAACAACATCATATATAGTTACACAATCACATAATTCGTGATGTCTATACCTATTTTCATAATTTATATGAATTTTGATTATTTCAATTACTATACTTGTTTAATATTGATAAATGACTCACAATGAAATTCCTAGAGTTTTAATGTGTAATGATGATGTATTTATATATAGTGTAAGGCTCAAAAGGTAGATTGGGTATTTGGGTAATCCTATTAATATTAAATTAAATTTTTATGAATTTTGGAGGTTTCTGTCCATGATGCATTTCTTAGTGTAAAACTTTTAAATGTAACCATATGACACTTTAAGTTTTAAGGGGTTTCTAGATAAATTTATATGGAGTATGACTGTCTAAAATGATTATTTCATGTTTTTGGGGATACTATAGTAATTAAAAGAGATATAATGTGTCATATATTTGGCTAGAGGATGGGTTCATAGTTTGTGTATAGTTTCAGAAAAACCGTGTGAAATGTATTGGGATGGAACAATGCCAATTAACACAATAGCTACATGGTTTGGTGAATCATGTGGCCCAACATTGTGAGAGGAGTATTCTTGGAAATAACCTACCACGTGATTGGTGAATTATTCTTAAATCTATGTGTCCAAACCATGCATCCTAATAAAAATGAAAAAATTACCATTTTTATCCCTTGATTTTCTTCTAGGGTAAGCACATATTCTACCCTATACTTACCCTATGCGAGTCTACCTCCATTCCCCCATCATTCACCTCATTATATTCCTTGAATATGATATTTTTTGTGGCTCCAATCATCAATTCTAGGTACATATAAGCATCCACCATTCTTCCATGATCATCACCCCCACACAATCTGATTTCCACTTGTCTCTTTTAAGGATTTGGTTCTACTTTCACTAGATCATGGTGTAATTTGCCACAAAATATGTGGATTTAGACCTTCCTAGGAAGATGTTTATTTTGGATGTCATCTACATGTAGTGACGTTTTATTTTGTTTGAGTTAAATTGTGTCATTGGTTTATATATGATTTATAAAAAGATAAGATTGTTTGAATTTTGGTTTTGTGTTTTTTGTGTGTTTTACTCGGTGTAGGGTCAGGTATGTGAGATGGAATCTTTTGGTTACATTGTTCTTAGATTCAGAATAAAGTAATGTACAACGAGAAATTATTATTAAGTAAATTTTGAAAAAAAATGTTATAATTAACTATAAATGATTATAATTACTGAATTTTGGATCCTTGTTATGATATAGGTTTCAAGAAGATGGGTGGAGACCTGTTGATATAGTAGGAGCATGGGTAGGCCGTGGAAGATGCACCCAACCTACTAAAATGTAATTTTAAATCTCTAGAATAGGGTAGTTTGTCCTTATAAATTTAATATTTGTTATTATGAATCATTTATATGCTCTTTGAATGCCTGTACCTACGACGTCATATGGTGATCCTTTTAAACTATTTTTTTAAATGAAGTAAAATATTATGAGATTGAATTAGACAGGTTGTCAAGGGCCTGAAAATACCCTAATGTACCCATTAAACATCTCGGCTGCTAATGGATAAGGATATACATTGTAATGAGTAGGGTTTGGTTTCCCTAATGATAGATGAAATAATGAATTCTAGTTAAAAATGGGTAGTGACTCAAGATATGTGACAAGGGTTTGGTGATAAGAGATACCTTTATTCATTAAGATATTTTAGATGATTATTCGGGGAGTGTTCATCCCCCACTTGGATGTATCAAATTCGGTGGTTAGATCCTAGGGTTATAATCTAATGGATCAAGTATTTGTGTTTACCTGATTATATAGTTAAATAGAATATGATTAAAAAAATTAAACTATTTTTTCATTCATAGGAGGTCGAGGAGGTGACAATAAGACATAAGGGACCCTAGTTGGTTCCACTTTGACATGTGACCCTGGCGATAGGGTGGACATACAAATGTGTATAGATGGTAGAATGTGTCAACATAGAAACCATGCATATAATTTAATCATTAGGTGATGAGGATGATGATTTTGGTATTGTGTATTTAGAAATACAATACTATTTTATTATTTTATTATTTTGTGGTATGTGGTTGCCTATGGATTCTCGGCACCTCTCTTCTTCTCTACTTCTCATCCTTTGGCCCTCTCTTCCACTTTGTCAAGTAATTATTGAGAGTTGGGTCCAAAAATGTTGTTTTCATGGTGTGGTGTTCATCCTAGACATCCCACTATTTTGTGGATTTGAGCTCTATCATTAATGTTCCCACTTTCGTTCAACCTCATCCTACAGATCATATTTGTGTGTCTTTGTTATTTCCCCCAATACGACCTCACTTTATTTTAGTTGGACTCTAATGGTTCCTTTTTTCCTCAATCTATTTTGGTGATAGTTTCTTTGTGTGGGTTTTATATTGGATCGTTGATCATGTGGTCTAATGTTCTAGATCTCTATCAACAAATCTTTCACCGTTGTTCACTCTCCCTTGAAGGTTCCATTACATGTCTCACTTTCTAATGTTAGACCCATTCTAGCCTTTTTTGTCTCTAATTTTTTCCTAGATTTGGGATATGTTTGTGGACTAAGTAGTGGTGGTTCGCCTAGGGGATTTTTTTTTCATTGGTGGTTTCAATCCCATTAGTGTGGTGGTTCTTGTTCCTGTTATGAAAATGATCATGTTTTGGGGTATCTAGTTGTGGCTTTCCCTTTATGGGGTAGTTCGTGGTGATCTTGTGTTGCACTGTAATCTGGGTTATCTTCCGATGGGTTAGAGGTGGTGTGTCTAAAAGGGAGGTGTTGGACATGATATGTTGATAGTTGTGTTTTCTGGTGAACTTCTCCTGATTTGGTGTGGTGTGATGTATCTATGCAGGCACATAAAGGGTGCACAGATTGAACGCTTCTGTTACGATTCTGATGGATTGAGTTGGATTTTGGTGGATTTAATACTCATGCCACTTTTGGTTTTTTAGTTCTTGGTTAATGTGTGGGTTCTATCTTTACCATAAAAATGGACTTTTTAAAAAATACAAAAAAGTGTACTGGTGTGTTTCTGTTTGTGATTTCTGAAGATGTATGGGATTCATCCTTTTGGTCTTCTATTGAAGTGATTTTCCAGGGTTCTTTTGAATCTTTTTTTGACATGGATGAGAATTTAGGATTCCCAATATGTTTGGGATCTGGTCTCATAGTATTTTGAGGGTATATTAAAATATTGGCTCAAATCCATTGATAATGGTTGGAAGGAATGGTTTCCTAGAGGTGGTAACTAGGATATATCATTAGATCATGTGTAGAAACATGTGCATGATCTCCTTTGATGGAAGGGGTTACTTTCATATTGTGATTATTGTGTGAATTTCTAAGAGATAGGATTTCAAAGGAGTAACTGGTAAAAAGTTTTGAATAATAAAGATGCCCAAGATTTGAATGGTGGTATGAGGTTATGGGTGGGGGAATATCCCCATGATTGGATGTTGTAAATCCTAAGGGTGATTGTTATCCCCTTGATTTATGCCTAAGATACCTATTTAGATTTGGATCCATGAGATAGTCGATGATCAAAAAATTAAACATGGATTCCATGTAGGATATTCCTTTTTATTATATTTATTTTAAAATGAATATATCACACCATGAAGTATAGGATTTCATAGGGCCTCCACGTCCTTTGAATCTGTCTTCGGTGTAACATCATGAATTCCCAAGTATGACCATGGAATTCCGAATGACATTATAAAGATGAAGGATGCATGACGAAATATAAGGCCCCAGCCTTAAACCTTACTTACTCTTGATTTATTACAAGATTACACATTGAGGATTTTTTTGTGTTTAGAGTTTTAGAGAATTACATCATAAAAATTTCATTACATTCCACATATAAAAAAGTGGTTACATAAAGATAATATTTCTCATTCCCATCAATGGAAACATATTTAAAATAAACCTGGATTCTTTCTTGACACTTCCTTGACATTATCATCATATCATGTACCTTTCCCTTGACCTGTGAAAAACATTTCAAAAAAACTTGGGATGAGCATAAAAAGCTCAGTAAGGGATATAAAAATATGGAAAGGAAACATGGGTACATATATACATAAGGATGAGATCATACATTACCCATAAAACATAATCACTTTAACATACCTCATCAAATCATGAATAAATCATAGAAATCATAAGACTTAAAGGATACTTGAGGCATTCATAACATTCTTACGTAGGGAGTAACCCTCTTGGTTACGTTTGGAATACCAATCATAGTATATTCCCTAAAATCTCTTCGAAGAAACCTTAACGTTTCACAACTTCGCGTTACCCAATGCATTGGAGAGCTATATCGGGCTCACCCGCCCTTAGTTTATCACGGAACCACCCATCTTCATAATAATGCCCAAGAACCATAACATAATTGTATCACATAAAACATGCATAAAGGAAACATAAAATTTCCACATTTCAATCACAAGATATCAATACAACACAAAAAACATTGTGAAAACCATTTTCAATACCAAAATAAAAGAAAAGTAAAACATGGTATTTATTTTTCTTTTAAAAAGTAGGTATGTTTTGTAGAGGAAGCTGAAACTCAAATAACGGTCACGGCGACGGAGAAGTCGTTGTCGCCACATACGTATGACAAAAACATTCCCTTTTGTCATTTAGTAAATGCTTCGTATAAAAAATATTCCTTTTGAATAAACATAAAATTCAAAGGTGTTTATACACCGTATAAAAGAAAGTTGTGTATAAAATAAAATATGCCTCAATGAAAGGAGATTGAGACGATGTCCCATACCTCGTATCCGACTTGACCCGACCGTTCTTTAATCTCCTGAATAATAAACTTGAGTTAATCTCTACTTGCTTATGAACCTTTTTCAAGTTCATTATTCCTTTTATACCATGTTATGAACATCATGTAATCATTTAAGTTAATAATGTTCATTTTGTCGGTATTTGGTTCTTAAGTCAAAATAGACTTCTTACACTTACATGTTGTTAATTTGGTCAAAGGTTCGTTATATACAGAATGATATTAATGATTTGGATGACATATATATCATATATTTTCATCATATACATGTATTTATAATATTACATCACATTTAGAGGTAAGAAATGAAATGCACCGTTCATGGAGACGGTAAGCCGTACGTACGCATGAACGCTACTTCCATTTCTATTTCATATTTTCTAGAATGGAATCATAATGATATAAGAGTATATTATAATTCCAGTATAATAAAATATATAATATCATTAACTTTATCCTTTACACATCCCACATATGGTATTAACGAATCAAATCACTTTCAGGGGGCGGTAGTCCGAACTTCCTAAAATGAAGATATCGTGTTTACCCATAATGGAAACCAAAAAGGTATGCCGAAAATGAAAAAAAACAGAAGCTTAAGGAAAACATAAACATATTATATATCATATATAAAAATACTGACTTCATAATGGCCACCTTTGAAGGTGTTAAATGAGTATTGAACAATCATCGTTTCGGGAGGCAGAATTTCGCCATCCACGGAAACCGTATGTTCTTTAACCATTTGATGTAGTTGTGTGAGAGTGTAGCTCAAATAAATCTTATAACAACATCCTAGTATATTGAAGATACTGTTTTTGTTACAAAATAAGTAATTAAAAAGAGTTTAGGGGGTTGGAGAAGCAAAAGAAAACAAATGAACATGAGATAATGAATTACCTTTAAAAGTGTAACTCCTTTTGATTTGAGCCTAAAGGCATCATTTGAAAGGATTATGCCCAAAGAGAATCCTCTAGGATGAGGAGAGGGATGTTGAGAGAGTAAATGGGTAGGGTTTGGCCGAGACAAAGGCTTGAGGAGTGTGTGAAGTGAGGTAGAGGTGGGGGCCTTTTATAAGAGGAGAGGAGGGGCACTTTTGGAATGTAAAGATAAGTTACTTTATTTTAAAAAGAGTTTCAGATTCAAAAGGTCCCACATTGCTATAATTCTAGGATAAGGTTATAAGTCTTATAAATCCACTCATACAATTGGTTTTGGCCATGTGTAGGTTTTAGATTTTTCATTATCTTTCCATTTTATTTAAATCGTTAAATAATGAGGTCATCGCTGCATCATCATGATGTCATAAATAATTTAATTTATTTAAAGTATAAAAAATTATAAAAAAATACTATGATGTAGGAAATCTTTTTAGCTTTCCAATGACTATTTATAATCAAAAATATGATCTCTATAACCCCTTCTAAAAAATTGTTTTCTTAAAACATATTATGTTTGTGTCATTTTTACTTTTACATTAAATAAAAAGTTATTTATGTCATTTCCCAACCAAAGTGGATCCATGGGGTCCCCAAGATGACCCATGGCTTGTCTTGGTCGGCCATGACACAACAAATGAGGGTAGGACATGTGTCAAGCTCATCTTATTTTATTAAAGCATTATTTTTACCTTAAACTACACTAATTACCACTAATCGCGATTAAAACTTAATAAGTTACTATTCACCAAAAAAAATTATTTTAATCTCATTGAACCACATTTTACTTCTTAATGACAACCATGTATGTCAGATTTTTGAAATTCAAAACACAATGATGGCAAAATTTCATTTAAATGGAAAATCAGTTTTTATAAGTACCACTTAGTGGTTTCACTATTCATCAAAAATTGAAGTTTTTCAGAAAATTACCAAAAATTCACCCTAAGCTATATTTGATATTCCGAATTCAAAAATGAAGTCTATTTTAAAAAATTCAAAACATATAAGTCACATTAATTAATTTAATAATTAATTCCTACTGTCAGAGCAAATAGCGTGTTTTTATAAAACAATAAGTATCAAAAGATTGACACCAGTTTAAGTCTAATTTCAAAGTAAAATTGTTTCCAATGACCATCATTGGATAAAATGGTAAAAATATATTCTAATTTCACTTCAAAACCAATTCAAAAGATAATATAATCATATAAATAAATTATATTAAAAAGAAGTTTTGATGTAAAATGCAGTATTTTTCACTATTCATTAAAAAATGAACATTGTCAGAAAAATACCAAAAATTCACAAAAAGTAAATTTTGATGTCCCAATCATAAAGAATAATTTCATTTTGACAAAAATAACTTATAAAATTTTCAAAAGATATATTTAAAAATGGTTTTCCATCATAAGGCAGTAAAACAATCTTGTAAGAATATTAGTGTATTCCATGCTTAAGATTGGATTTATATTCATTTTAAGCCTCTAAAACACTATCTTAATCATTAATAGACATAGATAAAAATATCTATTATTAATTACTTACTTGGGATGTTACATTCATCCCCCCTTTAGAAAATTGCGTCCCCGCAATTTATTTACTTACCGAATAAATGGGGGTACTTATCCCTCATTGCATTTTCAGATTCCCATGTTGCCTCTTCAATCATGTGGTTTTTCCACAAAGACATTACCTGGTGAATCACCTTATTCCATAACACTTTCTCCCTGTGGTCAAGAATCTGGACCGGTTTTTCCTCATAAGATAGGTTCTCTTCCAGCTGAACTACCTCTGGACTCAAAACATGAGATGCATCTGGCATATACTTTCTCAACATCGAAACGTGAAAAACATTGTGTACCTGAGATAAACTCGGAGGTAAAGCCACTCGGTATTCAACTGATCCAACTCTCTCCATAATTTCGTATGGTCCAATGAACCTTGGACTCAACTTTACTTTCTTACCAAATCTCATCACACTTTTCCAAGGAGAAACCTTGATAAAAACATGATCACCTACCTCGAAAGATAGATCCTTCCTCCGGTTATCCGCATAACTCTTCTGCCTGCTCTGAGATGTTCTCATGTGTTTCTGAATCAACTGAACTTTTTCTGCCATCTCTTCTACCAATTCTGGTCCAATCAACTTCCTTTCACCCACTTCATCCCAGAAAGCTGGAGTTCGACACCGCTTCCCATATAATGCCTGAAATGGTGCCATCTGTACACTGGAATGAAAACTGTTATTATATGAAAATTCAACCAAAGAAAGATGTTGGTCCCAACTTCCCTAATAATCCATAGAACAAGCTCTTAGCATATCCTCCAATGTCTGCATTGTTCATTCTGACTACCCATCTGATTGAGGATGAAAAGCTGTACTAAAATTTAATTCAGTACCCAATGAATTCTAAAGGCCTTTCCAAAAGTTAGAAGTAAACCTGGGATCACGATCTGATACAATGGAGAGGGGAACTCCATGTAACCTGACTATATCTTTAAGATACAAATGGGAAAGTTGATCTAGAGAAAAAGTATCTCATATAGCAAGGAAATGAGCAGACTTGGTCAAACGATCAACAATAACCCAGATTGCATTATTACCTCGAGATGTCTTCGGTAATCCCACAACAAAGTCCATGGATATATTCTCCCATTTCCACTCTGGCACTGGTAAAGGCTGAAACATCCCCTTCGGTAACTGCCGCTCTGCATTAACCTGCTGACAAGTGAAACACTTCACAGTAAAATCAGAAATATCTCTTTTCATTCCATCCCACCAGTAATACTCCCGCAGATCTCTATACTTCTTAGTTTTGCCCGGATGAACTGAAAACGGAGAACTATGAGATTCACATAACAACTCTCTCCTCAACTGTGAATCACAAGGCACACACAATCTCATCCCAAATCTCAAAACACAATCATTATCAATGTTGAATTCAGGCAACTTACCTTTCTGAACCAGCTCTACCTTTTTCTGCAACTCACTGTCTTGCTTCTGTGCTTGCTTGATTATGTCTGATAGAAAAGATCTCACTGATACCTGAAACAAAATAGAAGGACTTCCTGCACCAACAACTTCTATTCCAAAGTTCATCAAATCCTTAACCAAAGGATCACGTTCCAAACTCAACATTGTTGATGAAGCATTACTTTTTCGACTCAAAGCATCAGCCACTTTATTTGCTTTTCCCGGATGGTAATGAATTGTAAAATCATAATCCTTGATTAATTCTAGCCATCTTCTCTGTCTCATGTTTAACTCTTTCTGAGTGAATATATACTTTAAAAGTTTGTGATCGGTATATATTTCACACTTTACTCCATACAAATGATGCCTCCAAATTTTTAAAGCAAAAACAACAGCAGCTAATTCCAAATCATGTGTAGGGTAATTTACCTCATGAGTTTTCAACTGTCGTAAAGCATAAGAAATTACCTGATCATTCTACATTAGGACACAACCAAGTCCTTTCAATGAATCATCACTGTATATAACAAACTCACCATTCCTAGAAGTTAGTGCCAAAACTGGAGCATTCACCAATCTTCTTTTCAATTCCTGAAAACAATCATCACATTCTTTTGTCCAGATAAACTTAACACCCTTCCGAGTTAGCTTAGTCATTAGACTAGATAACCGTGAAAAATTTATAAAAAACCTTCGGTAATAGCCCACCAAACCAAGGAAGCTACGAATCTCGGCTACATTTTTGGGTCTTGGCCATTCTTCCAAAACTTTTGTTTTTGCAGGATCAACAGTTATTCCATCTTTAGAAACAATGTGACCATGGAAAGAAATTTGTTGCAACCAAAACTCACAATTGCTGAATTTCCCATACAGTTTCCTTTCTTTTAAGGTTTTCAAGATAACCCTTAAATGTCTTTCATGCTCCTCTTTACTTTTAGAAAACACCAAAGTATCATCAATGAAAACCACCACAAACTTATCCAAGAACTCGTGGAAAATTCTATTCATTAAGTCCATGAATACAGCAGGTGAATTGGTTAGCCCAAAAGGCATTACTACAAATTCATAATGGCCATATCTCGTACGGAACGCGGTCTTCGGAATATCTGCCTCCTTTACCTTTAGCTGATGGTACCCCGATCTTAGGTCAATCTTTGAAAAAAACTGAGCTCCCTGGAGCTGATCAAACAAATCATCGATATGAGGCAAAGGATATTTGTTCTTAACAGTGATGTTATTAAAGGCTCTATAATCAATGCAAAGTCTCATAGAACCATCTTTCTTTTTAACAAATAACACAGGAGCACCCCATGGTGATGTGCTAGGTCTAATGAAACCTTTCTCTAATAAATCTTGCAATTGCTCCTTCAACTCTAAAAGTTCAATTTGTGCCATTCGATAAGGGGGTTTTGAAATTTTCTTAGCATCAGGAACTAAGTCAACAGTAAAATCAACTTTCCTGATCTGGTATTATTCCAGGCAACTCATCAGGAAAAACATCAGGATACTCATTTACCACTGGAACATCATTAATCTGAACAGTTCCTTTATTTTCAACGACGTGTGCTAGGTAACATTCATTTCCATCTTTTACAAGTTTCTTCGCCTCTTGATATGTTATCAAACGTAAGGGTTCATTCTTGTAAACAAACTGAAAGAATTTCTGAAAAGAAACTTCTTTATCTCTACATTCAATCTTAGCATGGTAAATAGAGAGCCAATCCATACCCAAGATAACATCAAACTCTACTAGATGTAGAACAATAAGGTTTTCAAGTAGGTTCTTTCCACAGATAAGGATAGGAATATTCTTATAAATTCTTTTTCCCTCAACATTTCCCCCAGGTGTTTTTACCACAAGTTCATGAGTCATTTCTGGAGATGGTATACCCATTTTACTAGAAAAGGTTTCAGAGATGAAAGAATGTGTAGACCCCGAATCAAAAAACACACTGGCATAATCTGAAAAAACAAACAAAGTACCTGATACAACATCATTTGACGGCCCGACATCTGCTGAAGTAGTTGCAAAGGATTTCACCACCCCTTTCTGCTTGTAGTCTAACTCCTTCCCATCACTCAAGCTCTTTGTCGGACACTCATTTGCATAGTGACCCATCTCATTGCACTTATAACATGTCACTAACTATAAATCAAATTTTTTCTTACCTTCACCTTGATCCTTTTCAGTGCAATCACGAGCCTTATGTCCCATCTTACCACATTGATAGCACTTTAAAGAATTCAGAAGACATTCCCCTGCATGCCTTTTTCCACATTTATCACAAACTGGAAACTTAGTTTTCTTACCATCAGACTTTTTTGAATAATTCTTACCTTTCTCATGCCACCTCGGTCTCTTCTTCTGTTGGTTGTTATAGAACACTTGGTCATCGGAAAACTCCATTTCCACCTTCTCAGCACATCGAACAAGATTTTCATAACATTTAAACTAACGAGAAGCTAATTCCCTTCGATATTTTGGCTTTAATTCTGAGTAAAATGATTGATTTTACTATCAAGGTCTCAGATAAAATTTGGAGCATACCTTGCCAATCGAGTGAACCTTTCTTCATAGGCAGCCACTGAGTCTTCCTCTTGCCTCAATTCCAAGAATTGTTTTTCTATCCTAAGTTGAACAGCCTTAGGAAAATACTTCTCAAGAAACATACCTTTGAATTCATCCCAGTCAAGAGCATCAATCTCATCGGCGTCCCTGATATTTTTAACCATAGACCACAACTGATCTGCTTCACCCTCCAAACGGTAAATAGCAAGACTAACCTTTTGATTGTTTGAACACCCCATGACATCAAAAATCTTCTGAGTGCTTTAATCCACCCTTAAGCTAACACAGGGTCAGATGATCCTCTGAATGATGGGGGATGTTGCCTCATGAAATGTTCCACCACTGACATGTTCCTCCGCGGTTGGTCTGGCTGATCTCGTGCATGGATACCATTTCCATTTATCGCTTGAGTCAACTGTGCCATTACTGCAACAAACTATTCAGATCCAATTCCGACCATCTCAGGATGCTGATTTGGAAGGTTATTTCCTTCTGTATGCCTTCCTAGCACTGCTTCCCTGTTTCCTCTATGGAAAACCATTCTGAAAAAACATGTCTTAGATGAAGCAACATGGTAATCTTCAAATGCTATATCATTTCCAAAAAATATTTTTGGATAATCATTTAATAGAATTCTAACTCCTAAAGTTATCTAAACCAACCTTTGATACCAACTATAAGTCCCCAGCCTTAAACCTTACTTAATCTTGAGTTATTACAAGATTACACATTGAGGATCTTTTTGGGTTTAGTGTTTTAGAGAATAAGATCATAAAACTTGCATTACATTCCACATATAAACAAAGTTGTTACATAAAGATAGTATTCTTTATTCCCATCAATGGAAACATATTTAAAATAAACATGGATTCTTTCTTGACACTTCCTTGACACTATCATCATATCATGTACCTTTCCCTTGACCTGTGAAAAAAATTTCAAAAAAACTTGGGATGAGCATAAAAAGCTCAGTAAGGGATATAAAAATATGGAAAGGAAACATGGGTACACATATACATAAGGATGAGATCATACTTTACCCATAAAACATAATCACTTTAACATACCTCATCAAATCATGAATAAATCATATAAATCATAAGACATAAAGGTAACTTGAGGCATTCATAACATTCTTACGTAGGGAGTAACCCTCTTGGTTACGTTTGGAATACCCATCACAGTATATTCCCTAAAATCTCTTCGGAGAAACCTTAACGTTTCACTCCTTCACGTTACCCAATGCATTGGAGAGCTATATCGGGCTCACCCGCCCTTAGTTTATCACGGAACCACCCGTCTTGATAATAATTCCCAAGAACCATAACATAACCATATCACATAAAACATGCATAAAGGAAACATAAAATTTCCACATTTCAATCACAAGATATCAATACAACACACAAAAAAATTGTGAAAACCATTTTCAATACCAAAATAAAAGAAAAGTAAAACATGGTATTTATTTTTCTTTTAAAAAGAAGGTATGGCTTGTAGAGGAAGCCGAAACTCAAATAACGGTCACGATGGCGGAGAAGTCATTGTCGCCGCATACGTATGACAAAAACATTCCCTTTTGTCGTTTAGTAAACACTTCGTATAAAAAATATTCCTTTTGAATAAACGTAAAAGTCAAAGGTGTTTATACACCGTATAAAAGAAAGTTGTGTATAAAATAAAATATTCCTCAATGAAAGGAGATTGAGACGAAGTCCCATACCTCGTATCCGACTTGACTTGATCGTTCTTTAATCTCCTGAATAATAAACTTGAGTTAATCTCTACTTTCTTATTAACCTTTTTCAAGTTCATTATTCCTTTTATACCATGTTATGAACATCATGTAATCATTTAAGTTAATAATGTTCATTTTGTCGGTATTTGGTTCTTAAGTCAAAAATAGACTTCTTACACTTACATATTGTTAATTTGGTCAAAGGTTCATTATATCCAGAATGATATTAATGATCTGGATAACATATATATCATATATATTCATCATATACATGTATTTATAATATTACATCACATTTAGAGGTAAGAAATTAAATGCACCGTTCATGGAGACGGTAAGCCGTACGTACGCATGAACGCTACTTCCATTTCTATTTCGTATTTTCTGGAATGGAATCATAATGATATAAGAGTATATTATAATTCCAGTATATTAACATATATAATATCATTAACTTTATCCTTTACACATCCCACATATGGTATTAACGAATCAAATCACTTTCAGGGGGCGGTAGTCCGCACTTCCTAAAATGAAGATATCATGTTTACCCATAATGGAAACCATAAAGGTATGCCCAAAATGAAAAAAAACAGAAGCTTAAGGAAAACATAAACATATTATATATCATATCTAAAAATATTGACATCATAATGTCCACCTTTGAAGGTGTTAAATGAGTATTGAACAATCATCGTTTCGGGAGGCAGAATTTCGCCATCCACAGAAACCGTATGTTCTTTAACCATTTGATGTAGTTGTGTGAGAGTGTAGCTCAAATAAATCTTATAACAACATCCTAGTATATTGAAGATACTTGTTTTTTTACAAAATAATTAAATAAAGAGAGTTTAGGGTGTTGGAGAAGCAAAATAAAACAAATTAACATGAGAGAATGAATTACCTTTAAAAGTGTAACTCCTTTTGATTTGAGCCTAAAGGCTTCCATTGAAAGGATTCTGCCCAAAGGGAATCGTCTAGGATGAGGAGAGGGATGCGGATAGAGTAAATGGGCAGGGGTGTTCCGAGCCGAAGGCTTGAGGAGTGTGTGAAATGAGGTAGAGGTGGGGGCCTTTTATAAGAGGAGAGGAGGGGCACTTTTGGAAAGTAAAGATAAGTTACTTTATTTTAAAATAAGTTTCGGATTCAAAAGGTCCCACATTGATATAATTAGAGTATAAGGTGATAAGGCTTCAAAATCCACTCATCCAATTGGTTTTTTCAATGTGTTGGTTTTAGATTTTTCATTATCTTTCTATTTATTTAAATCGTTAAATAATGAGGTCATCGCTGCATCATCATGATGTCATAAATAATTTAATTTTTTTAAAGTCTAAAAATTATAAAAAAAAATACTATGATGTAGGAAACCTTTTTCTCTTTCCAATGACTATTTATAATCAAAAATCTGATCTTTATAACCCTATGTAAAAAATTGTTTTCATAAAACATATTATGTTTGTGTCATTTTTACTTTTACATTAAATAAAAAGTTATTTATGTCATTTCCCAACCAATGTGGATCCATGGGGTCCCCAAGTTGACCCATGGCTTTTTTTGGTCGTCCATGACACAACCAATGAGGGTAGGACATGTGTAAAGCTCATCTTATTTTATTAAAGCATTATTTTTACCTTAAACTACACTAATTACCACTAATCGCGATTAAAACTTAATAAGTTACTATTCACCAAAAAAATTATTTTAATCTCATTGAACCACATTTTAATTCTTAATGACAACCATGTATGTCATATTTTTGAAATTCAAAACACAATGATGGCAAAATTTCATTTAAATGGAAAATCAGTTTTTATAAGTACCACTTAGTGGTTTCACTATTCATCAAAAATTGAAGTTTTTCAGAAAATTACCAAAAATTCACCCTAAGCTATATTTGATATTCGGAATTCAAAAAATGAAGTCTATTTTACAAAATTCAAAACATATAAGTCACAATAATTAATTTAATAAATAATTCCCGCTGTCAGAGCAAATAGCGTGTTTTTATAAAACAATAAGTATCAAAAGATTGACACCGGTTTAAGTCTAATTTCAAAGTGAAGTTGATTCCAATGACCATAATTGGATGAAATGGTAAAAATATATTATAATTTTACTTCAAAACCAATTCACAAGATAATCTAATCATATAAATAAATTAGATTAAAAAGCAGTTTTGATGTAAAATGCAGTATTTTTCACTATTCATTAAAAAAATGAACATTGTCAGAAAAATACCAAAAATTCACACAAAGTAAATTTTGATGTCCCAATCATAAAGAATAAGTTTATTTTGACAAACATAGCTTATAAAATTGTCAAAATATAGATTTAAAAATGGTTTTCCATCATAAGGCAGTAAAACAATCTTTTAAGAATATTAGTGTATTTCATGCTTAAGATTGGATTTATTTTCATTTTAAGCCTCTAAAACACTATCTTAATCATTAATAGACATAGATAAAAATATCTATTATTAATTACTTACTTGGGATGTTACACGAAACCCTAGGTATGATACACATAGTGATAGAAGTGTAAAGACGAGATCCCCAATGTATGGAAACATTTTCCACTAAAGTGATTCTCATATTGAAAGACACTACAACATTGGATGAGGCCAGTATGTTTGATCTGAGTAATTGATATGATGATCAATTATTGTTACTGGTCATGGACCATGGTTATGTACACACCCTCTGGGTGGATTGGTTATTGGTTGGAATATGCATCATAACTTTCTTAATGATATTATGTCATGGAGTGAAGCTGATAGTTATTGGTAGATTATTTTCACATGGATTATTTATTTATTTCTGCTAGGTATATTACATGTATACAATGTATAAAATATTTATTTATGGGACTGTATTCGTAGTTCCATATATATTTTATACATACACTTTTCTCTAGTGGTAGTGGATCTTTGGTACCCATGAATAACTTCCACTTACTTTAAGAACAGTTTGGATAGAGGCTCAGATGGGATTATTCAGCTAGATAACTGTAATGGGATTAGAGATTAGGATGATTTATTTCTTGGTGATGTTGAATAGACTTTGGTAATTTTTTTATATAAATTTTTTTATATGTGATCGAAAATGTGTGTGATTATCCATGCATGACGCAACTTATTTTACATTAAATTTTATATTGACTTCTTTATTTTGTTTGCGTACACTGATTATTTTATAATATGGATGACGTTTTGTTATTCTTTACTATTGTGAAATTTTATACAGGGGCATAGTTTCTACACAGTACAACGCAAGACCCATGCTGTTAGTTAGGATATTTTGGAATATAGAAGTCATGCATGGGGTCTCATGGTGATCTGTTCCTATTACTACTCACCGAGTGAGTTAGGAGAGGGTGATAAAAAGTGTCAATATCAAAATTATTATTTTCTTACTATTTAAGGTTCGGTATACTAGAGATTTAATAATTTTTCAGATCTGATTATAGATATTAGACTATTGTGTCGATAAAAATTGATTTGTTATGAATTCTAGGTTACCAATGGTGGGATTTTAATTTTTGTTTCCAATTTCACATGTGTATATGATTTTCCCCTTGACTGCCTCACATTTATATTATATGTTACTGATTTATTATAGATTCCGCACTCTTTTCCCTTTTAAAATAGGCTATTGATTTATTTTTTTCTACTAACCTATGGAGGAAATATGTATCTCATAAATCATATCACACAAATAATATTCACATGACATATAGGTCTTCTAGTGTGTGAATTATCTAGTGGACGGGGATCAGTTTTTTAAAGTATTAAAAATTGATCTTATGAAATTTTTACATATAAGTACATGGTGTAATTCTACTCAAATGGTTCAACATACAAAGGTATTTTATTATGATGGTAGGCAATGTGGGTCTATGGAGAGAATATTGATGAAGAAATATTTATAGTCCATCAGTGTAAGGAATGTATAGTGATCCAATTGTTGATTCAATAAGGTTTCCTTATGGATTCCTTTAATTTATGTTTTTAAAATCAAAAACACTTTATCTTAAGGAAAATTATATTTCCCTAAGGATTATTTTCATAAGAAAAACATCCCTTCTCTAAGGAAATTTTTATCCTTACCTTAGTTTTAGTTTCCTCATTTTATAATCTCCCAAAACCAAACTCATTTTCTTACTATGTCTATAATTTGGATTCTTATTAAAAACCTCAGAATGTTATATTTCCTTGGTTATATATTCTTCTATTTTTTGACTCTGAATTCTCTAAAATTCAGACTCTTAATTCCATGAAATTAAGATTCTTAATTCTTTGAAATTACGACTTTGAATTCTCCAAAATTCGGACTCTAGAATCCTATGATATTACAACTCCAAATTCCTCAGAATTCAGACTCTGAAATCAATAGAATTGAGATTCTTAATTCTTTGTAAAATATAATCTGAATATACATGTTTTATAGAATCTGATTGTTTATATATTTAGACTTTGAATTCTATTTTTCCTAAGACTCCAAATATTTAGATTTACCTAATCTAATTCATTTTTTACACATATTGTTATTTTGAAACTATTTTGTACAATATTTTTCTATCTAATAGTTGATTGAGTGAATCATGTTCAAGTCCCTTCATGAATCAAGGAAAAATATGACCGTTGGAGGAGGGAGCTGTCCGTTGAAGTTTTTCTTGTAAATAGGAGATCCTTTGAAAGATCTCATCATATATGAATTATTCCAAGATCCTATAGATTACATGTTGTTTTGATATGGTGTAATTTCCAGAGAGAGAATGACACTCAATCTTTGTGCGTTTCATGAACATATTGTTCAGCCATGGAAATCTTGTTCAGCTTTCTTCATGCGACTCCGATTGTTACTAAGTACAATTGATGGCTTCTGGGGATAGGAAGATAGAGGTGCCTACTACATTAATGATCGAGGGATTGTGGGCATAGCAAGAGATATTATGATATTCCTATCGAGGTATTACCCTGGTGTGGGAAAGAATGACTTTCTTGAAAGTATAAATCAAGGGTCCTTTATCCATGTTTGTTGGATACCCTACTCTTTGGGTTAAAAGAACTCATACTTGTTACATGTTTTTTTTCATGTTTTATTTCCAATAAAATTTTCTTAATGAATGAATGTATTGTTTTCCTATACTTTCTCATACTTGTATACTATGATAAATAATATTCAATATGCTTTAAGGAAGAATCCTCCTTTACGAAAATTGTTTTCAAGTTTCATTTCTGGATTCATATTTCTAGAATCTATGATATTTTTTTCGTATAACTAATAGTGTATTTATGAATTTACTTTGTTTAACCTTTTTAAACAAGGTTTTCATTAAGGTTAAAAATGAATGTTTTTAAACTTACAATTAACCACTTCTTGAAATTGAGCATCTACATATACTATTTTGATCCTAGAATTAGTATTAGAGAAAGGTATTTGAAATACATATACTCGCATATAAGTTATCTTTCACAAATTGTTCTTGTTCAAAATTTTCATTCTTAAATTTTCTTGTTCATGTTTTTCTTTAAAAAAATTATCTTTTTTTATAGACTTTTTTTATCAACAGGTTTTGTGGAAATGAAACATTCTTATAGAATGATAGTTATAAATCTTGGTTCCATTGATAATATAAATCCTACCAGACCATATGTTTTTAAGGTAATGATTATGAGTATTGAGAGATTGAATGAAGAATTTTGTCATTAACACTGGAGTATAAAATTTTGTTATTGTCACTGAAGACTATAAAACTCCATACAAGGAAGTCAAAACCTTACCTTCACCAACCAAGAAAAAACAAAATATCAACTAAATTACATGGTACACAATACTTTGTTGTGTTCTTTAACTAGGAATATATATATATATATACTCAAATATATTTTGGTGAAGCTTCCAACTGTATTTGTAAGAAACTTGAAGTTACACATTTTGGGACTTCTAAAGTGATAAAGACCAAAAGAGCAATGTTAAGAGAAGAATTTAATTGATTTGTTTTTCCCTATGGAGAACCAGTTTTCAAAGTACAACAATGATTTTTTACCATTGTAAACAATATTCAATATATGGGATAAAAAGGATTAGATGGTGAAATTCTTGTGGACAAGATTATAGATATTATTACCAATGAGTGGGAACCAAAAAGAATAGCCATTGGTGGGAACATGAAAGTTTACAATATTACTATTGATGAAAATTTTGGAACCCTTCTACAACATGAGATAATAATTAAAAGATATGATGATATGAATAATAAGATTAATGGAAATGGAAGTGTATCCTTTTCTACAACTAAAGTCTAGTCCATGGAAATGGTTACAATATCTATGGCTAAAAAAGTCATTGTTCTATATGAGACTAGTGAAAGTGAACATTGGAAAAATGAGTTAGATAATATTTCTCAAAGGATGAACATGATAGTAAGAGAGAAATACTTTTAGTATAGACATTTGAAGAAGTAATGAAAAGACAAGAAAGGCTCAGAAGTCACTTTCAACGAATGAAAAAGAGCTACCCACAAGAGGACAGATTGTCCCATGCACAAAAGAAAAGTTATAAAATAAAATCATTCGGAGAGGAATAGATAGAAGTATTAAAAATCTAAATCCAATAAATTCTTGAAGGCTAATGATACATGGAGTCCTTGTGGTGGTGAATCGTTGGATTAATCCACAAAGTATAAATATTCTAGTCAAAATAATCTTTGTCTGCTAGAAAAACTATGAATTGAAAATCATTGTCTAATGGCCAAGGTACACAATGACAAATAAATTATTAATATATCTTTGAATGAAAATTATACTAATGATAAATATTGTAAGTTTTTAGATGAATAATCTTCTTCTTATGAATATAACTCTTTAACTTCTTAAAAAGAAGTTTCTAGGTTTTCCAAACTACTTGAAAATTAAAATTTGAAAATAAAAAATATGTTTGAGAAATTAAATTCTAGAGTTTATTTTCTAACAAAAGAAGTATCATATCTTTCTAAGGATCTAGAATAGAAATTTTTTGATTTTGAAAGTATTTCTAAAAACCTTAAGGAAAGTAATTCTGAGAAGGATAAAATTTATAAGGATCTTGAAGATATTATTTCTATGAATTGTTTTAGAAGATAACTCAGGTTATAAAACTAATAATTTAATTATATGAACTTAATTATTAAACTAAATTTAGAAATTTATTCCTTAAGTAAATTCCTATCAAACTTTACCTCTTTTAATGAAAACTATAACAAGATTTATTCCAAAATTCGTGCTTTAAGGAATATTTCAGGATTTGATTATACTCATTCAAAACCCATTTTTATTAATAATTATTTTGTTCCCCAAAGTGACCCATTTTGAACCAAATTTCAGTGTGGGGTACATTGGTAGAAAAATGTTTCTTTAAATAAAACCCAATATTTAGGTTTTTAGAAAGCTTATTTTTCTAAGAAAATTTGGATTCCTAAAATATTACATTTTGAAATTTGTGGTTGCAAGAACGTTTGGATTCAGAAAGTCTAACAATAATATTTTCAGGAAAATAATAAAATTACCAATGACAATATATAGTACATGGATAGTGGATGTTCGCGTCATATGACTGGTAATAAAAACTTCTTTGAAAATATTATCAAGATAATAGTAGTAAAAGTAACTTTCACAGATAATGCTTTGGGATAAATTGTTGGAATATGTAACATTATTCTTCTTGGAAAAACATTAATTTCAAATGTTTTATTTGTTAAGGGTATTAAAAACAACCTCATTAGCATAAATAAATTATTTGATGATGGTTACCTTTTGAATTTTAGGAATGATAAATACTTAGTACACAATTCCAAGGAAGATTTTATTTTTTATTCCCATAGGCATGAGAATGTATACACACAAAACATAGAAGACCATAAGAACCAAGATTTACATTGACTTAGTGCAATGGAAGATCAATACTAGTTATTACATAGAAGGTTAGGATACTATAACCTTAGGAATCTACGTAAACTCTAAAAGAAAATAATTTTTAAAGATCTATCGGAGCATATATTTGATGCTTCAAAATTCTGTGATCCTTTTCAATATTAAAAGAAACATAAATCAAGTTTTAAATCAATATTTGAAGTCTCAACTTATGATACATTAGAGTTAGTGTATATGGATCTTTTTAATCCAACAAAAATTGGACGTATTAGAGGAAAATATTATGTATTTGTTTTAATTTATGATTGCACTATATTTACATGTGTTTATTTTCTAGCAACAAAATCTGGAGCTTTTTTTCAAATCCTTTAGAGCCTCAGTTGAAAATGATGAAAACCTTCCATTTTTAACTATTCATAGTGATATTGGAGGATAATTTAAATATTCAGATTTTGAAACATTTTGTAGAAAGAAATACATTACTCGTAACTTGTCAACCCCAAAACTCTTCAATAGAATGGTGTAATTGGAAGAAGAAATAGTGTTTGTCAAGAGACAACTAGAACCATGTTGAGTGAATATTATATTTCTAAAAACTTTTGGGCTGAAGATGTTAGTACTTATTGTTATACTATAAATCTATTTTTAATCAGAACTTTTCTTAACAAAACACCTTATAAACTGTGGACTAGCTAAAAACCTAGAATTTATTACTTCAAAGTATTTGGTTGCGAAGTGTTCATACTATATAAAAAAGATAACATACATAAATATGCACCCAAATATGATGAATGAGTTTTACTAGGATATTACACTACTTCTAATGCTTATATAGTTTTTAATAAAAATAGTAGTACTATTGAATAAATAGTGCATGTTAAATTCAATGAATCTGATACTTCTGTTTTTAAACAACCCTAACTGACATCATCGGATATATTTCCAATTTTTTTAATAAAACTTTGATAAGAGGTTCTTTTATTAAATAAAATGTTCAAGAAAATGTATCTAAATTGTTACCAAATGAGATTTTATACTATATATCGATGAATGGGTTTTACAAAACCCAAATGAGTTGTTTCTTAAGAATCATCCTAGTGATAGTGTCACTGGAGATATAAAACAACCTATAAGGACTAGAAGTTCTTTAAGAAATAATGTAAAAAATCTATGATTCCTTTCCCAATTAGAACAAAAAATAACTAATGAAGATTTAGGTGATGATGATTGGATTAAATCCATGCTAGATGAGACAAATGAATTCAAAAAGAATAAAATCTGGACCTTGGTTGAAAGACCTGAGGAAACATCTGTAATTGGAGTAAAATGGGACTTCAGAAATAAGTGTGATGAAAATGGAATCAAAGTAAGAAATAAAACTAGATTAGTTGTTATAGGCTATAATAAACAAGAAGGAATAAACTATGAAAAACTAATGATCAAGTAGTTGGACTTGAATCTATTCGAATTTTACATTACTTTAAAGCATTCTTTGATTTCAATCTTTTTCAAAAGTTTGTGAAGTGTGATTTCCTTAATAGATATGTTCAAGAAGAAGTTTATGTTGAAACAATTTCTGGTTTGAAAGACACAAAACATCCTGAACATGTTTTCAAATGTAGCAAAGCGTTATATGGACTTAAAAAAGCCCCTATGGCCTGGTATGATAGACTTACATGATTTTTGTTACAAAACAATTATGTTTAGGGAACTGCAAATCCAACTCTTTTTATAAATGAATATAAGAAAAAGGTTTTGATTGTTCAAATATATGATAATGAAATTATATTCGGATCAACCCACAATCTTTATCTGATTCATCTGTGAATCTAATGAAATATGAGTTTGAAATGAGTATGATGGGTGAGTTAACTTTATTTCTACGATTTCAAATTTCACAAATACCATAAGTATATTATATATCACAACATAAGTATATTAAATATCTTCCCAAAAATTATGTATATGACAACAGTAAAAGTATAAGCACTCCAATCGGCACATAAAATTTTATTTATCACGATGAAGTTGAGAAATCAGTAGATCAAACATTTTTTAGAGGATTCGATAGGAATTTTACTATACCTTCAATCCAGTCATCCGGACTTAATTTTTTCGGTATGCTTATGTGGAAAATATAAATCCAATCCTAAGGAATATCATTTAAAAGATGTGAAATTAATTTTTCGTTATTTAAAATTAACCATGGACTTGGGTCTTTTCTGTACATCTATAAATGTTTTTATTATGAAAATATTTTCATATACTAATTTTGGTGGATGTAGAATGAATATAAAAAGTACATTTAGAACTTTTCAATTCTTAGGAGATTTTTTAGTTTCTTGATCATGTCAGAAGCAACAATCAGTAGCACTTTCCACTGCTGAAGCAGAATATATAGTTGTTGAATGTTGTTTTTCCCAAGTGTTGTGGATGCAACACACACTCACATATTATGGATTGATTTTTACCAAAACAAAAATATTGTGTGATAACACTAGTGCCATTACCTTGACAAAAACCATGAACATCAGTCCCGTGCAAAACACATAGATATTAGGAATCACTTTTTTAGGGATCACACACTTAAAGAAGATACCATTCTTCCATTTATCAGAATGTAAGATCAACTTGATAATATTTTTAAAACATATTTACCTATCGATAGATTTCAATACATTAGACAAATGTTTGAAATTATAATAGTAAGGAAATATTTTATATTACCTTTTTGTTGAAACCTATCTCTTTAAATTAATTAACTCCTCATAGGGGGTATATTTTATAAAAAAATTTGAATCAAATTTTTCGTAATAAATTTTTATTAATTAATTTTCATGTAACCATTTTTTTTAAATCAAATTTTTCATAAAATTTATTTTATTAAAATTTTTCACAACCAAATTTTTTAATCAAATTGTTCTTAAAAAAATAATCAATTTTTTCGCAACCAATTTTTTTAATCAAATTTTTCATAACCAATTTTTTTAATCAAATTATTTGTAGCCATTTTTTTCTTAATCAATTTTTTTGTAACAATTTTTTTTACCTTAATCAGATTTTTTATAACAAAGATTTTTCAGATTCCAAAATCGAAGAATCAAAAAATTCATTTCCATAATAATTTTTTTGAAATCGAATCTTCTTTTAAGAAGAATATTTTTCATTACTAACTTTTTTTTGGAAATCTAGAATGTATGTCTCTTTACATAAATTTTTTGTAATTTTATTTTTTTACATATTGGTATCTAATAGAAATTTTATCAGATTCACTTTTCCAAAATTAATTATTTTTCATAAAACCTCAAACGATTGGAACCTACAAAATCCTTCTTCCAATTTCATATCAACCGTCAAGTCATTTTGTGCTCTTTTCAACCATTGAATCAAATTAGAAATTCAAACTGTCCCCTTGACACAAACATAAAGGCCCCTATTTCTCATCCCACATCAGTTTTCATTATTTTCTGTGTTGAAGATCTGTCTCACTTCAAAAAAGCTTGTTCTTCTTTTCTATGTTTTCTTAGACTATGAATGTATTTGGAATAATCCCCAATGAAATAGATGTATTCATCCAAGGGACTTATAAATTGGAAAATATTCCAGGAAAGATTTTTTAATGCATGATTCTTCACTATGTATAATTCATTGATTATGAAAAACATCAAATAGAATGGATGAGAGAGCTTTTTCATAGCAAAGACAAAATTTCAGGATCTGATTTACCCTGAGTTGCTTATAGAATTATTTAATATAGTAAGATTTTATAACTATGGATGAAGAGAAAAAATTTCATTCAAGAGGTATGGGAAAACCTATTCCCTATTCTTCAATATTGAGGAAAATATTCTTGGAGTTCTGTATGAAGGAGAAGCAATTTTCTGCACTCACAAGTTGCCTGATCAGTCATGAAATTTTGAGAAGGAAAAGAAAATAGGGTGACTTAGACATAATGGAGTAAAATCACCGAATATTAACCATCTATAAAAAAATATCATATTGTGAGAATTATGGGTACATGGTTTATTTATTCTAAGAAAAGGAGACAAGGACTGCTTAAAGAAAAGTGACATCTTTATTTTGGATTTTTTAGGTAACCTCAAGAAAATTATCCCGGTTAAGTATATACTCCTGAAAATTACCAACATCAAGAATGGAACTCTCAAATACCAAATGATCATGTACCATCAATATTTTCTAATATCATAGTGATATGCATAGAAGCATTCAGAATTCCTTGTATATCTAAACTATGAAATTTCATGATCTCACTACTAGGTGATAACACCTTGAGGAGAATGAAAGTCAGTTTCAATACCATGTCTAGATAATTTTATGATCTTTTAGAAAGTGAGATTGAATCTCAAGAAAATAAATTGGAAGTGGGAGAGACTTCAACAAAATCTCAGAAGAAGATAAAGGAAAAAAGAACCAAAAAACAAATAGAAATCTACAGTTAAGGAAAGTCAGTTAGAATCACCAAAGATGAAAAATAAAAAGTATTACCCTGATGAAGTTGTAGAAAAATGGAGGGAACAAAAGAAACAGAAAAAAAGGAGGAGATGAAATTTTTGTCTGAGATCCTGCTAAGGAAAAGTCTCAGAAGATTAAAACTACTGAAGACCTAGAGAAACAAGAAAAATTGAAGAAACAAAAGAAGAAAATTCCTAAATCAGATAGTGTAAAATCACTTCTCCAGAATAAAGAGAAAGCCTATGAAAGGATTTAGGTACAATAATCCTTTATTAATGAACCAGTACTAGAAGAGACTCTAGGAAAGAAAGTCATAATTCTAGAACCTCAAGTTGAAGAATAAATATTTCAAGAAGAAGAAGTAGAAGAAGTAGAAGAGGAAGTAGAAGATGAGAGTGATGATGTTATAATAAAAGTTGAAGAATATCATGAGAATGAATGTACCTCTGAAAATATTTCAATTCATACATCCAAGGTTGAATTAACTATAATTTTTTCTCAAGGAATAGAGGATGAGGGTCAGGAAAAGGTTAACAAACTTTCTGATGATGAAAATAGAAATCATTACTTAATCCAACTTGATGATCCTAAATAAGATATTGAGAAAGAAGAGGTCACTGAAGATAAAATTGTACAACATTCAGATAGTGAGAATTAATCTCCCAAGGATGAAAAGACTATTTCCAATGTAGACAAAGGAAAATATGTGATTTATGATACACAAAATCAGCCTGTGGTGGTTTAGAAGGATGCTGGTGGATCATCCAAGAGGAAAGATATAGCTAAAAGAAGAATCTTCACCTACAAGGGAATCAGATTCTGAATCATCTTCCATGCATCCGGATTTTGTGGTATAGTCTCTAAAACATTTAGTAGCACTATACCCTGTTTCTATGCATTGATTAGAGTTGTCTACTGCTTAAACACTTCTTTAATCAGAAGTCAGATTCTATAATCTTGATCATAGAAAAATTCATCAAGCTTGAGGATGATTTCAAAACCTTCCATATTGGTTATGATTCTTATAAGATGTGTTGTAAGGAAATTACAAAATGGTCTAAGAGAAAAATTGAATACATGAGAATCATTGATTCCTTTCAAGACTCACTGAAAGAAGAATTCGATAAGTTAGATTAGTGTATTGAAAACCTTAAAACAAGTTTTACAGATAAGATGAACCTTAAACAAATATCCCATAAGTAATAAGATAAAGATCTTAATGGGAGGTTAAATTCAATTGCTCAAAATTTAAAGAGATAAAGGGAAATCTAGAAATAGATGGAAAAAAATTCAACTAATACAAATATATACTAAAGTCTCAAGCATTAATAATTAAATCTCAGGATGAAAAAAACAAGGCTCTGGAAAATAAAAATCATGATCATGTTTTATTTCTCAAGAGGTTTGAAGAAGATCACAAATAGCTCAGGAAGTTGAAGGTTATATTGAGGAAGATCATGCTGAAGGAAAAGATGGATGAATAATTTTTTCTCTATCAATTCTGATATTTTGTTGTATTTCCCTAGATCAATTTTCGAATCATAATGAAAAATATTTTTTACTTTTTTTGTTTTATTTTTTACTTTTCTAATCTTTCAAGTACAATTTTTTCCATTCTTTCTATTACTTTTTGAAAATCATAAAGGGAGATAAATGAACGATCAAAATAAAACCCATTATAAGGAATATAATTACCTAAGTAAGGGGGAGTATAATTAAAAAAGACTCTTTATATAAGAAAAAGAAACTTCTCTAAGGAAGTTATGAATACGATCATTAGGGATTTCAAAACCTATGGGGGATTTAGTCATATTCATAATGATTCTTTTGAAAATGGAGATAAGATTATCTTTTTAATGTTCATTTATAAAATTATTATACCGTATATTATTTTTTCAAAAGGTTGTAAGTGCTTTCCAAAAAGGGGGAGATTCTTGAGCCAATAAGGTTTCCTTTGGAATTTTCCTTTCCTCGATTTTTTGAAAATCAAGAACACTTTATCATAAGGAAAATTATATTTCCCTAAGCATTATTTTATTAAGGAAAATTTCCCTTCACAAAATAAATTTTTATCCTTAAATTTTTTTAATGGCCTCATTTTATAATCTCTCAAAACCAAACTAATTTTATTAAAAATTATAAAATTAAGATCCTTAAAAAAAACTTATAATATTATAGTTCATTGGATATAGATTTTTCTATTTTTAGACATTTAATTCTCTAAAATACAGACTTCGAATTACATAGAATCCATACTCTGAATTCCATAGATTTCAGACTCCAAATTCTCGGAAATTTAGACTCTAAATTCTATGAAATTAAGACTCTAAATTATTTTAAATTTAGATTCCAAATTCTCTGAAATTCGGACATTGAATTCTCATAAATTTAGACTCCGAATTCTCTAAAACTAAGAATTCAAAATATCTAAAATTCAGACTCTAAATTATCTGAAATTCAGACTCTGAATTTTCTAAAATTTAGACACCAAATTATTTGATATTAGGACTCTGAATTCCTCCGAATTCAGAATACAAATTCCTCATAATTCAGACATTCCAATCTATAGAATTTAGATTCTGAAATATTTGTAAAAAAGAATATAAATATTTATGATTTCTTGAATCTGATTGTTTATATATTTAATCTCTATATTCCTTTTCTCCTTAGACTTTGAATATTCATATTTACTTAAGCTACTATATTTTCCTTACACATGTTATTATTATGAAATGATTTCATACAATTTGTTTCTAACTAACTGTTGATTGAGTGACACATGTACATATCCCTCTAATATTAATGATAAAATATGACCATTGTAGGAGGGAGCCAACCATTAATGTCTTGACTATAAATAGGATCTCATTTGAATAAACTCATGATCAATGAATCATTCCAAGATCCTATAGATTACATATTGTGATGCTATGAAGTGAATTCTAGAGAGAGAAAGACTCACATTATCTGTGCATTTCTTGAACATCTTTTTCATCCAAGAACATCTTGTTCATATTGCTTCATATGAATCTCATTGTTTCTAAGTACAATCTAGGGATTCTGGGGATAGAAAGACATAGGTTCAAAATACTTTAAATATTGAGGTCTTGCGGGGATATAAAAAATATTCTGATATTCTTATCGAGGCCTTACCCTGGTGTGCGGAAGACATACTTTCTTGAATGTTTAAATCAAGAGACCATTATCCAAGGTTGATAGATACCCTACTCTTTAGGTTAAAATATTTCCTACATGTTACTTTTTATTGTTTCAAGTTTTATTTCTGCTGCAATTTTTTAAAAAAAAATTATCGTCTTCTTATACTTTCTAATACATGTGTACTCTAAAAAATAATATGCTATACACATTTAGGTAGAATCTTCCTTTTAAATTTTTTTTCATAAGTTTCATTTTCATATTCATATATCTAGAACCTAATATGGGTTATTTCATATAACTAAAAGAGACTTTGTGAATTTACATTTTTTAGGATTTGTTAAACGTGATTTTCCTTATGGTTAAAAATGAATGTTTTTAAACTTAACATTCACCCCTATTGTAAATGAGAATCTGCATACACTATATCAATCTTACACAAATTAGGTCACTACGAACAATAGATTCCTTAGTGAGGAACCCCAAGTTGGTAAATTTAATTTTAATGTGAGTTAAAAAAAATGTAAATGGGAATGATTTTTTATAAAACATGTTCCAACATATATGGTGCTTTACAAAAATAGAATTGAATGTTATTCAAAACAACCAACCCATATGAAAATGGTCACAAGAAAACTATCACAGGGGAGTGATGTAGTTATGTGTGTGGGGTTTATATAATATATTATCCTTGACAAGGTTACTCTTAAATGTAGAGGCTTGGTTGGGATAATTATGAGTTTGGGTTCCCAAGGGGGTAGTCTGGTATATAGGTACATGGTGAAGATGTTTTCCCTTATAGGTGATTAGTTAAAACACTATTCGATAGATTTTGACCCATTTTTGGGTGTTGTTTTTTGGGTTTGGTTATATAATGTGAATAGTAAAAACCTATATAGTATGTTCTGGTATTGATTGGATTGTCATTATTTTTAACCAAATTGTATTTTTGTAGTTATTTGATACAAATAATGTAGAAATATTACATTATATAATTATGGCCAATCACGAGACCTAGTTTGTGGGATAGGTGGTAGAACATAGTACATTGATATAGGGATTAAGACATGGATGATTTGATTTTCATGTCCAAGAAGTCTGGTAGAACCACAAATTCTAGTATCCCAGAGTCAGTTGTCACTTTATTACATTGCCACTTGATAAAACCTATCATATCACAATGGGCATAATATTTTACTATTCTTGGTATCCAAGATATATACTTGAATTTCATGCAAATTTTAAAATATAAAACACAATAAAGTGTTTTATTTAATAATATCATCATTATCACTAGAATATCTTAGCCTATCAATTATAGCACACTCCATGGAATCCTGGGGAAGGGAAAAAATAAGGGAGAGATCAAATGTTGAGTAAGGGCTACATACATAAGAAGAAATTTTTATATAAATATAGAATAATCTATATGGGAAAAAATAACTGAAACCACATTCCATTTAATCAAAAACATGAGCATGAAGAAAGATATGGTCAGAATTAATGATGGAAAAATAAATCCATATAAATAAATACATGATCTTGAATAATATAACTAGGGGTATCATAAATATTAAAATAATCACGTGGACATCAATAACTGATTTCATAATAATTTAATTTATAAATATGGATATCTTAAACATCTAATTAATTCCTCGTTAAAAGACATCATAAATATACCATCAAGGCCTTATGCCAAGACGTAATAAATAATTTGATATAGAATACACCAAGTACCCAAAATAGTTTATTTTATGAGATCTACCAATGCATCAAAAGTCTAAAATGGTCCCCATACATCACTTAATATTTCCATTTCATTCAACATATAAAATAGATGATTAAAAACTATGTTCATAATCAACATAAACCATTATATTAAAAAAGATGAATAAGAAATTTTAATTTATCACCCAATAAATAAATATAAAATTATCAATAGAAATCTAGTGTAATATGGAATATGGTATCAAAATATTATATCCCTAGTAATGAATAATATTGAACAATTAATTTAGACATAGATGAAAATACTTTAAAAATATCACAGGAATATCTCTTAATGAAAATAACATTTTCATTTTAAAATCCATTATATTAAAATATATAATATTATTAAATATGGTGTAAAAAATATTCATTCAAAAAAAAACTGTTGATAAATATAAAGGATTATTCAAATCCAAGAGTTTTCATGGAGGTGGAAAAAAGAAGCTTTCAAGGAGTATGTTAAAAAAAAATTTTATTGACACTATTGGTTGAATTTCCTCATTAGGAAGATGAAAAGAAAATTCCTTGAATTTTTAATAGAAATTCAAAATATGGTAAAAATAAAATTAATAAATAATTTTACAATATTTAAAATGTTAAAGAAAAAATGTAATGAAAATATTGAAAATGAAGAAAATGATTCACCGCTAGATTTTAAAACAATATCAGATTACCTTTAAATCATTACTTTAAAAATTTTGAGTTCCAAAGATGTAATAAGTAGAAATAATAATTGAAAACAACAATAATAAAAATTGAAAAAATTGATTTTTTTATGATAGAATGATCATATATATTCATCAATCGAAGAAAAAATATAAACAATCCAAAATAATGATGAGATTATCAAATAAACCATTTATAAATTTCGAATCATAACTGCTTGGATAAAATAATACGAATTTCAACATCAAAAAATAAAATATGCGTATGATATTTGATATAACAATTAAAAGGTCCAGAATATACACCATATAAATTAAATTATGCATATAAAATTAAAATATTCCTTAGTGAAGTCTAATTGTGACAAGATCCCCTATAAAGATTGTATCATTGAAGTGAGAAATAATCAATCATATGACTATGTGTAATAAAAATAAATCAAAAAAAGTGGAAAAATACATAATTAAATAAAATATTTGTAAAACAAATCATTGTAATATCATAACTTTTTAAAATAAATATTATATTTAATAGCATATAAGATGCACAACACCAAGTTTAAAACCAGTATAAAATATTATTATATTAATCTTAAAACCTATCTATTAAATTAGTGGGTATGAATAAGAATAAATAATTTATAAATTAAATATAAATTTCATTCAAAATATTAATTTGTTCATTAATTCTTAAGAAATAAGCACCCAGTATTTATTAATGTCATTATATGTTTCAAAAATATGTTTTTTTCAAAAATGATTTTTTATTTTTTTGTGGTAAAATATTATAAGTAATTTTAAGGAAATATTATAATATTTCCTGATAAAATAATTTTTTTAAATAATAATATAAAAAATATCTTATGGTGACATTTTTAGAGTTTCATGAAATTTTTAATCATTTTGTGAGTAGTGAAAAATACTGATTTTCACTCAATCCTGTATTTCTATTTCAATAATTCACAATGTTCCATTTTGTTTAAAAATGTTTTCTAAGTAAAATTAGTTTTATAACATTATTATTTGAACAATTAATGTCATTATAATCAATTATTTGATTTAATTTGGTTTTAAAACATTTTATTAGAAAAAAGAATTTTTTTTGAATAACTGATTCCCATCGTGTTTTACTGTAATAATTTTAAATTAAATTCTTACACATATAGGTAAAGAAACATTAAAAATAGATTCCATATTTTAAATAAGTTGGTCTATACTTTTTAAATATTTCCTTTTTATTTTTTGACATTATGAGAACTAACCAAAAGAATTTGTGTTACCATGGTAAGGGGTATATCGGGTCATTTAAAAATTAAAAAAACATTATATGAACAAAAAAAAGACCCTAAAACATGAATAAATTTTATTTTATGAGTTTATCTCATCTATAAACATCTAAATTTCTAATATGTATCCTTTTTCATTTTTACCAAATTTTTTACCTTTATAATATTTAATTGAATATAAATAAAAAAAATGTCACACTCATGATATTACTAACTATAATATTTTTGACATAGTAATAAATATATAATTTTTTAGTTATAAATTTTAATTTTAAATATAAATTATTTTTATCATGGTACTTTATTATTATCATTTTGGGTTGAAAAAATTTCCATAAAATCCTACGCAACATTGAAGCTATAATTATTCAATTAAAAAAAGAAAAAAATTAAAGATACTAAATATATTAAAGTAATATATTTTCAAAGAATTATTATTTTCTATGATTATTTTGGATATATATAAAAGTTTTTTTGTATGTTTTAATTCCATATATTCTAATTCCATTTAACTCATGTAATTTTTAATGTCAAATTAAATAAATAGTTGTGAAATTCACATTATTGTTATTTTATAATAAATAATATTTTATTATATGATTTAAAATTCCTAAAAAATTATATATTGAGCCATGTGATTAGTATATAGTTAAAAATATCAACCATGGTCCATTTATGGGACATTTTCAACTTTTAATGTAACTATATAAACCCATTAACTGTAATAAAACATTAATATCACTGTAAGTATCAAAAAGGTTATCATAGGGTTAAATATGATAAGGGTAAGCTTGTGATCATAACTTCTAAAAATTTTAATGAGTGATGTTTTTATTATTTATACTCATCTTATCTTAAAATATGATCAATTTGGAGCCATTTAAAAAATTAGAATTAATTTATATTTTTTAATATTTTATGAAACTCTCTGAGTGTCCGTCCCCTAACTTATAAAAGGGAACCTCTTCATATAATTTTTATACACATAAAGAACCATTTGGTTTAGGAAATATCAATCCAATTACATTACATAAATCCCTACCAATATACTAGTTTCCTTTTATTGATCATAAAAAAACTAGGGACATCTTTTGGTGTAAAATTTAAGAGGCTGTTCAAAGAAGAGGTATCATTCTTATCCAAATATTTTATTTTTATTTTTTTCTTCCACACCCTAAAATTTATTTCAACTAAGATGATATAACAAAATCAGTATATTAAATATACATATATTTTATAGTGTTAATTTCATAACATACCTCTGTATCCACTTCTATAAAATTGAAAATGAAATAGTTGCATGTTCGTTCGACGGACTACCACCTCACGAACTGCTGAAACATGTTTTACAACACCATATCTAACACCTAGATGTAATAATGTATTTAATACATATATATTTATATATGATATTTTGTAAATATGTATCATTATTTAAAAATAATATATCATATATTTTATAACCTTTCCATTAACTGAAATATGATAACATTGTTCCTGTGTATCTGTGGACTACAACCTCCATAATGTGGTGTGATTAATTTTTTCATGACAAATCATATGGATGATATATATATTGGTATATTAACAAAATAAGAATATATAATTTATGATATAATTACCATAATTTAAATATATTGTAATACCTACATTCTTTCTATAATGATTGTTGAAAAATAGAAACATTACTCAAGCGTATGTATGACTTACCGTCCCCTTTGTTGTAACCAAGTTCATTTTTTAGAACCATATTTAGTTGTTGTATATAAGTGTAAAATTGATGTAAAAATATATTTATTTAATTATTATTCTTCTAGATAATTTTAATTGATTACCTCTTTGAATATAGTCTACAAATTGAAGCACTTTTGGGTATATAAGTTGAATATCATCAAAACGTTTGATGGGAAAAAAAGTTTATTAAGTAATTGAATATAATATTGAAATAATTAAATAAAGGTAATATTAAACTAGAATAATGTAATTAATAATTTAAATAATTATCATAAGTTAACTATTTAGGCAGATAATGAATATATGTGACGATTCAGATATGAAGTTTGGGAATTTTTTTTAAAAAAGTCCTCTTTTTTGATTTCCCATAAAACTCTTTTTCTTACATTTAAATATTTTTGAAAATTAATTTATGGATGATTTTATATAAAAAATAATGAATTATAAACGAAATTTTATGTTCTTTTTTTACTTTATTTCTATGATTTTGAAAATGAACGTTTTTTACTTTTATTTCAATAGATAAAAGAAAAGTTATATTTTATTATAGACATAAACAATGACATTTCCCACTACCATAACCATTATATGATATTTTAAATCCATTATATTATTCCATAATATATTTAAATAAATTCCCCTTCAATATTTTTTAGTTATTTTCTATTAGGGTTTGAAAATGGAATCAATATTTTAATATTAAGAAATGTTTTCTTATCGGTGAAAAATATATTTTTTATGACTATAATGTTTAAAATGTAAAAGTAAAATTTTTATGATTATGTTATTATTACTGGTAACATTTATGATAATGTTTGGTTTTGTTATAAACCAAGTGTGGGTGCTTCTATTATAATCCAAGGATGGTTTGTTATGTTGCTTACCAAGGATGGGTGGTTCTGTTATATACCAAGGATATGAAGTTCTATGATATCCCTCAAATGAATTAGGTAAGGAAGTAAACTTGTTTGATGTTTAATTTGTAAGAGTGATATGGTAAATTTTTTCCCATGTTACCTACATGATTTATAAATTTTTTATATGGGATTTTAGAGATATCTTATGATTTCTCAAGGCATGATACTTATCATAGGTTTAAAGTAAAGTATATACTACTTTTTATGGGTGACATGCATATCATTGTGAAAATGTTTATAAGCGTTTTTCATGAATACAATGAAAACTTTATGATTTTTATTTCTTTACATTAATATTTATTATGGAATGTTTTGTGAATGATTTTGTGTATATTGGTTGATTTCTTAAATAATAAAATGATTATTTTGGACCCAAGAGTTTATTTAAAAAAATTGTAAGGATTCATGTTCCAACAGGTTTATTTCATTCTTTCTTTTTATATCCCTTTTTGGGCATTTTATGATCATATAATGTTTTAAAATATTTTTCATAGCATTTAAGGATGGGTAATTTAAAACAATAAGTCATGTTGAATGTCATAAATAATTTTCATGAAAAGAAATCATATTTTACTTTAAAAGAATTATATTATGGGAAAAATGGATACTTATAGAAGTATCAAATTTGTACTATATGGGATTTTTATGTAAGGGTTATAACAAAATTATATAAAACTATAATTCTAAAATATACTTTATAATTAAATAAAATTAATTCTAGTCTATAGACACTAGTTTAAAAAAAATTGATATTGGGTCCTTAGAATTATTGTATAATATAGTCAATGAAGTAGGATAACAGACCAATGAATTAAAATTTAGTGAAGAAACCACTTAACTCAAGTTTCATATTTATTTATAAAGATTTAAACACTTTAATAAAACTGGTAAAATTATTAATAATTTATACTAGAACCATATACATATTTATAATATTATATATGATACACTTATTTCATCTTATCACCCATTTGAAAACAATATTTTATTACTATCATTTCTTCGGGACCTAACTGCATAGTTTTCAAATTTTTGTTTCATTATAGATGTTCCATTTTGTATACATATATAAATGTTACATCATCTATATAATTATATTAATTTTATAAATATAATATTTATTCATTATATTTATTATATTCATTATAGATTCATTCTTGAAAGGTGTGTATAGAAAAATGAATTACACAGTTTGTAGTGAGGGTAGGCTGAACATACACATGAACAAGCCAAATAACTTTTTATTTGATTTTCAAAAAGACCTCTTTGAGGGTGAGTGGTAACCAACACATGAGAAAAAAATATCTAGTGGGATTCAACAACGGTGAGAAAAATTCAAAATCCAAACACACCAAATGAGGAGATCACTTTCAGGATATGATCTCATCAATTGAAGTTATAGTCATGATCATAATAAATCATCATTGATGTACCACCTTCATCATCACAGAATAATCTCCATGTCATCATCGTTGTCGATTCATCACTGCATCAGAAAGCTGGAGGCAACCGGTGGCCGGAACTAACATCACCACCAAGAAGCCAAAGGCAAGAAAGTCAATATGGAAACATCTGATAGGGTCTCATGTATCCGCCATTACATATTTGAAATGTCAGCGACATCACCAATGATCAATGCCTAACCGATTACTGGTGAAACTCCCAGCGAAGTATAACCCACCACAACATTAATTGAAGAAATCACCCACATCATCGTCGCTTCACCCTTATTTCCATCGTCAATGTCGATGTTCGACACCACAAGAGAAATGAAAGTAACTGAAACTAGAAAACAAATCTAAATCTTCATAGATTGAGGATAACATATCAAGATCTCAAAGAAAAAGAAAACAAACTTGCATCGATGTCTATGAGGAAGAATCACTAAGAAGATCTGACAAACAAGAAATCGCCTTCATAAGAGAACACAAAAGCATGTCGTGCCTGGAGCATCGATGGTCGCAGAACCACATCCCAAATCCTCATATTTCAACCACTCCACATCCAACTCAGAGGGGCACAGAGGAATACACTTCCAGAGTAGGGTATTGATATGATGTGGGCTTCTAGAACATGCATCATCAATGAAGAGGAACACCAAAAGCTGACATAACAAAAGTAATCTGACTCTGGTAGCGCTTGGAAACCTATTGACCACCAAAACACATAACCCAACCCCTCTTTGTTACCAACAATCTAACTCTGACCAGTAGAGGTGTGGAGTAATGTGAAGGTAGAGAATGTTTTGAGAGGCAGAGGGATTCCATAGGAAGCATCCATCGACAAAAATACTGAAAGAGTCATGGAAGAAAACCCAAGGAAGAGAGAACCTCCAGGAAGAGGAGAAAATGAAAATGAAGAAGCGAATCAGAGGGGAGGAATCCCGAAGAAGCAGAAGAAGAGGGTAAGATCTATTGCTACCGAGGAGGGCCACAGAAACACTAGGTGGAGAAGTAGAAACGAGAGTGGATAGAAGATCCAGGAGAATAGGACGCCATACCATAAACCCATCTACATACACATGAACACTATTTTATATTTTCTGATGATGAAATGAAATAAATTTGGATATGGATTTAAATTTAAATAATCATTATTATGTCATGTATATCACATATATTAATCAAATATATTCATATTACCATTTAGGTATAGTGTAACTGAAAAATAAATCACATCTCTTTGTGGAAGAAGTAACCCACATATATGTATAGGAAACGTTATAGTTTTATGATGGATGGAAGGGTGAGAAGGAAAATAAATAATTATATATAAATACTAATTCTTTTCATAGTAAATATCATATATAATCATTAGCTCTATCTTTATAATCATCCAATTAAAATGGTGATGAAAAGATAATTACACCTCTACATAGAGACGACAAGTCATACGTTCCCATTAGCGATGTTTTATCATAACCTTGGATTGAAAAGAGGTGTAAAATTAATATAAGATAATCATAATAAAACATCAATATATTTATTTTACAATATTTATTATTTTACGATCAGTATAATAGATTTTGGAGGAAGTATGACAATATATAAATATGAAGGAGTCAGTAAAAACCTTTACCACTTCTTTAGTAGAATTCATTTAGAACCATTTTTATGGATTTATAGAATGATATAATTAAAATTTGAAAACCTATAATTCATGTATATATGTTTTTATAAGAGAACATGTAAAATGTTGGTTAATATAGGCTCCTAAATGTGGGGTATAGAAGACATGGGATGGATGTCCCTTTATAATTGATGTGAGTGGGACATTTGTAATTTTTCTATGTTTTGAAATATTTTCCAGCCACATTCTTGGATATATGGATAACTATTTACTCATATTGTAAGGTGATAATGTTATAGTCCAAATAAAACCAACTAATATGGATTAATCAAGTGTTTTTTTATTTCTATTGTTATACTTTTAGATTAACCCCTAGTAAACATGTTTTGACCATAACCATGATGATAGAGATTTAAATATTAAAGGGTTATAATTTTACACATAACATAACAATTGGAACATAAACGACCAAGGGATGACATTCTAGACCATTTATCTTCCAAAATTCACTATTGGAACATTTATATGGTTTTCAAAACATATAATAATATATTTATTTTCATAAAATATCATTTATGTCATTTTTGATACTATTTATTTATTTTTATTATAAATACATCAATATAACTTATTAATTTGAATATAAACTCTTTAAAAATAAATTATTCATTATTATTATTCATAATACATTTTAGAAACCATAAGTCATCCAAAAAACATACTTTTTATGATTTAATAATTATTTACTTCAAATGTATAATTGTTTTCACAAGCATTTTTTTAACATCGTGAATGTTTTTAAGGAAATTATAACATTACTAAAAATTAAAAATATAATTTAATAATAAAAAAATAATAATTGTTCAAAATTATTTCATAAAATGATTTTATTTCTATGTGAACATATAAAATAAATTTTAAATCAATAGAGTTACATTTTAGAATTTTAATTTCCTAAAAAAATATATAAGTCATTTTCAAAGGGAATATGACAGAATAATGACGTATTGAGACTTAAAAAAAGAATGAAACAGTTACATATGGAACTTAAGGCTCACTAGATGATTCTAAAGTTGAAATACCTCCAACATATAACAAGAAGATTATGGAAACTCTTGATTATCTATCTCAAGAAACTATGTCTCTTGCAACTCAATGCGCACTGGAGGATTCTACTATCAAAACACCTCCGACATTTGATAAAAAGATCATGGATTCACTCATTGAACTATAATATGTAGTTGACAAGAATAAAGTACCATCAAAACCATCTTGTACTCATTTTTATAAATATGTTTCCAGAAGGAGTGAAGGCTGGAAGATAAATTCAAAAGAAGTTTGAATTAGGAAAGGTGAGAAGTTACCTATCACTATGTCTGGGGTGAATAGGAAGATGAATGTGGAAGGTGGTTGTCCACAAATATAACTACATGTAAAGAAGATGAAGAAACAATATAATACAAAGAAATTAAGATTTTTGGGTCAATGGTTGTGCTAAAATAGATTTGGGAACTATGAAATAAACTGTTGGTATAATCCTCATAATGTAAAATCAAAAAGGAAGCATACCTCATAGTATAGAAAGACAAAGAAGAAGAAGTAACATGCATAGGTCCTAAATCAACTGTTCACCTCAAACATATTTTGAATGATTTATAAAAACTCTGATGTATGAAATTGAAGTAGTCACAAGGTAGTTACATGCCCATATCAACAAGCATTAATTGTTGATAAGAAAAGAAGACCTATGATGCTGGATAAGTATGAAGAACCTTCCTTGGGAATATGACCGAAGAATATTGTGAATTTAAATTTCCCTAAGAAGATCTGGGGTTGGTAATTTGAGAAGACAATGGATTTTAGATCCATGAAATTGAAGGGAAATTTATCCAAAAGAGAAACTAAGAGGGATGAAACTCAGATGAACACGTGTCGAAGATCCAAACTTGCAGCAATAGTTCCAAATGACATATTGGTAATCCAGATAGAATATTTTGAAAGAATAATGAAACATGAATATGAAAAGGCCAAGGATGGTGGTAAAGTAAAATTAAAAAATTTCACGTTATCAAGATAAAGTGCATAAGAGAGTGAAAACCAAAGGAAATAAATGTGTTAAAGAAGTATCATGTGACATATGTATGAAATATGGTCACATTTAAAAAGGTTGTATAACCTTAATTACAAATAAATAAGTAGTCCTTAAATGGAGTAAGAATGTATCATTCATGATGGATGTTAAGAAGGACAACTCTCCTTGCAAAGCAGATCATAATGTTAATGGATCCATGTCACATCAGCATGGATCTGAAAAGATGTTCAGATATGTGAGCATGAAGACTAGAAAAATGGAGAGTCTTGGTTGCGGAAACCATCTTAGCCTTCCTTATCACATTTAATAAGAAATTATGAACCATCTTATTCCTTTAATCATTTGTGTATTGTATTTTTTCTGTTAATATAGAGAATTAAAGGTGAAGCATGATCTTAGAGGGAGAACAAGAGAAGTAGTGAATGCTATCAACTCTTGATAGCTATGCTGAAGAAGATTCCATCATTGGAAGATTATTCAATTGATATTCAAATATTAAAATTATAAAGTTTCACACTTGATGAAGATAATGAGGTGTGATTCACTTGAGGGGGAGACAAAATAAGAAGCTTCTGAAGTTATTATTTCAATCATTATCAACTTCAGTTGGTATGAAATTTAATTGCACATGAAATTTTTTAAATAACATGTAATTGGAAAAGATAATTCATTTCTCAATCTCTCATCATTTGTTACTCAAAATGAAGATCATTTTACAAAGGGGGAGTAACTAAATTAATCAGTGCCATAAGAAGAATGGAAGTGATCCAAGGCCACTTATCCTACCAATAGCACATGAATTTTTTTTATTTGTATGTTTATGTGAGTCCAAGAGTTTAAAGTTGATTATTTTATATCACATTCGATATATTCATCCTATAATTAAAGTGGAAAACCATTGAAAACAACATACATGAGTTATCATCTCATGTGTTATCATGATCAGTGAATAATGGACAACCATGTTGTCTAAATAAAATCCTCTTGTTTTCTACACCAAGAATTACTCATGTAAACTTAGAGTGAAATTATTGATGACACATTTCTTATGAAAGTATTGATACCCTTTTCCCATGAACTTTCTATTTATTTTAAATAAGGGAGAGAGAAAGTGAAATGAACATTTTAAAGATGAAGATAAAGAAAAAGAAAAATGGGAGAGTGAAGATTCTCATTTTTATATTGACACATTAATTTAAAGAAAACATTAAGGTATTTACAACGAAATACCAAGGGGGAGTTATTAGTGACCAATTTTTGTATGAAGTTTTATCTATTATCAATGGTATTAGAGGAAGATAAAAATGAAGAATGTGATGAAGAAGAACTCCATATTCGTTTAGAGTGGTAATTAAGATGATTTCTGAACTAATCCTATGTTCAAAGTATATGTATAAATGGTGATATATTTTCAAAAACAATAAAACCATCTCAAAGAGTGTTGAAGGGATTAATGTTATAAAGTGATCATGAAACATCGTATTCTTCAAAGAGACTATGAAAGATCCTACTTAAAGAGAAATGCATTATTGAATGAGGGGTCATGTTGAGATTGTTAAGATTTAAGAATGCTCATAAAATGTTGAGAAGATGATGTTAGTCATATTCACTGTTGATTGGAAAGAATGATGTTGCTGGAAGATAGGGAAGTTTCATTACTTTCCCTAGATAATCTAATGATGCTAAACCTGATCATTCAAAGTGTATGTATCATGGTGGAAGGAGTTCATGATGAAATCCACTGACTTATTAAGAATCCAAAAGACCATGAAGAAGTATGTGATTTCTTATCAATGTAGATATTTAAGGTGGTTCCATTTCCCAGAATTTCTTAAAAAATTTGACCTCCTAATCTGTTTTCTGTTTATGGAAATTAAATGATTTTTGCATAGGAGTTGATGAGATGCAGAATAGAGAAGGACATCAGCAATGAAATCAAATAATATATATCAAAACATTGATCATGTTTCATGTTTGAGAATGGTTTGTTGCCACGTACCTTGTAACAGGAATAGTATGAGGGAAAGTTCGTTGAATGGGTCATGGTACCAAAAATGGTTCACAGTGGAAGGAGTTGAGGTATGTGGGATGGCTCATCATTGGAAGAAGAGATGCAATATACAAATCGCCATGCTTACGATACATGGATGGTTAACGATATGTGGTAAGGGATTGTAGTACGTGATAGAGGATTATAGTATATGGATGGAGTTCAGTATGCGGTGAGGTTTGTCCCATATTAAACATTTGGGTAAAATTGATTAGAAAAATTTGCGGAGTTATTCACCTATATAAAGAGGGATAATCCCATCATTAAGAAAAAGAGAATTAGATTAGAAAATATCATCATTGTGGAAGAACTCAGCTTTGTCCTAAAGTAGTATGTTGGAGATATTCTTCATATGATGAAGTGGTATGCAATAGGGGAAATAGTTCATAAAATTGGAAGGAGCAGTCCACGAAAGAATTTCAGCATAGTAAAAAGTGGTATGCGAAAGACAAAATAATTATCTAAATTTGAATAAGAATTCCGTGGATGGAAGAAATGGTTTTCCAAGTTGGTATACAGAGTTGGTATATGAAGTCAGTATGAAAAGGGGTTATGCAATGGTAGTACGTAGAGGTAGTATGTGGAGGTGATGCACAAAGTAGGAGAGGTGTGCAGAGTAGGCACGGTGTGCGGGGAAGGTGCAGAGTAGATGTGGTGTGCGGAGTAGGTGTGGTTTATAGAGCACACATGGTGCACAGAGAAGAGGTTGTACACAGAGCAGGTGCAATATATGGAGTAGGCGCGGTACACGGTGTAGGCATGGTATGCGGAGTAGGAATGGTAGGTAGGCCATAAATAGTTTACAGAATCATGAATAGTTTGCAGAAGCAGTAACATCATAAATAGAGTTTGTAATTCTATTGAGAACAAGAATAATTTTTACTGAAATCATTAATTTCACTAAACGAGAAAAATAAATATGTAATAACATCAATTCGGTACTTTGAAGCAAGTAGTGTCTCGTACTGAAAAGAGACTAAGACTTCGAAACCCATCTGTTAAAGAGACCTTCAAGTCGATAAACTGAGTGAGACTTCTCCCAAGGCAGTGAGCTCGGGAGAGTCTACATAAGTGATCCAAGGGAAGAAGTGATCTATCCCTGAACCTTTAGGTAGTGTGCCTGGAATAGAGTGACTATGACCAAACCTTTATAATCTACAGCTAATAAAGATTAGTTGAATTAGTTATGACGGGAAACCTATCAGCATATGATCCTTGGACTTATCCCATAGTGGTGAACCTAGTAAAAGTTTTATGTTGTCCATCTACATGTGAATTTGTTAATTACTAAACATATCTATCATATAGGATTAAACATGTTCCTACCAACATGTTAACAAGATCCAGTAATGAAGAGAAAAAGTTGACACCCAGATTCATCCCCCTCTCAGGGTGGTCTAGGTTTCTTCATAAAGATGAGTTTTATGAAAATATACGATAAATTATATAATAATTATTCTTTAAATATGAATTACTATTTACCATTATTCCATTCTATCCTTTAATAAAATGAAAATAACATCCATGAGACCGTACAAACAACCTCTCTACGAACATTGTAACTCAATTTTATTATCTCTAAATTTCATAGACTATTATAAATATGTTTATAATAAATATATATAATATTTATATTTTTTTTAAAACTATTTATATGATTTAATAAAGATCAATTTGTAAGGATGGAAACTACCAAACAAAAACTTTTATGAAAAATAAAACATTGATTACCCGAAAGAGTGAAGTTAACTATGAATTGATAATAAATAGATGAAAAAATATTATAATTATACCATATATTGTATTATACATATAATTATGGTTCTACGATAGATTTATAATAAATATATATTTATTGTACATGATTTTTAAACATGTATGATAGAATTCAGCCCTATATTATGGGTCTATTTCACAATCTCATATTTTTTCAGGATTATTTATATTAAAGTATCCACATGGGAAATTAATTGATATTTTTATCTTAAACCCACTATTGTTTCTTATTCTATTTTTAATTATGGAAATTAAAATTATCCCTTTCAATTTACCCACTTTAAGAACTCAATATACTGAAATAATATTTTTGGGGAAGATTAACAACATTTCTCTCTTGGGAAAAGACTTTATTCTCTTTAATTTCCTTGTTTTCTAAAAATGTTTTAAATTTTTTTAAACTACTCTACTATCATATTTTATTTTCATTATTACCCTTTTTTGTAATTATAAAAAATGGTTTGAAATGAATCTTTTTATGATTTTCCAAATTATGTACCTTATTAATTGTTACCAATAATGTGAATGGAACCTTTTTTTAAACATACTAAACATGAATTTAATTTCAAACCATCATGAACGGTTTTTATTTTAAACTTTATTTATAAGTTTCTGTGAATCCTTTTAAAGAAATGTTTTTTTAATATTCTTAGAATTTGTTGTTTTTAAAATTTATTTCCATATTAAAAATGGTGTTTTCCTTAATAATTTTTTCTATGAAATTTTAATGGTATTTCTATTAACCAATGACAAAAACCCATATGAAACTAATTCTCCATAATGAAAAATGCTGTAATGATATCATCCATTAAATTTATCCATATAGTTTTTTATCAGTTTGACTTGGGATATACTAGTTTGATACGACTCTCCAAATTACTCTGGATGGTTTATGATTATGTTTTTATTTTGGGGGGATATATTAACATTGTATATGCCCATTTTCACTATTAATGCTTATGTTGATTATGGTAATACACTTTAATATGAATAATTCATTGTACTTGGTAAGTGATTGGAAGGGACCATTATACCCCATCGATGAATCGTTATGTCTCAAGTGGAAAACTAACTTGGGTATTTTGCGGAGGACTTACCCATTTATTTAAGATGTCTTGTCACTGGGCCCTGATAGTATGCTTACGATGTCTGAAATTATGAATTCTATTATTAAGAGATTATTTATTGATTTCCATTTGACTATTTTATTAGATATGTTATTCATGTATTATTTTCATTCTGATGTTATTTTTTATATGGAATTATATGATCATAATTTATTATTTCCATGTTACTCTTTATTCCTATGTTATTAATTAAATAGAATCTATTTTTAGTTATTCTATTTTACTTATTTATTAAACCAATTATAAGCTAAGTGAAATACTATTCTAAAAATGTTAATTATAAAATAGAAATATTCGAAACATAGGGGGTCTACAACGATGAGAATGAAAAACACCACATGCATCCAAATCATCAAGATATGAAAAAAATACATAGTAACAGAATAACATCTCAAGGAAGCCTCCACAATTTCTATCATTAATATATCATAAAAACATGACTTTCCTTCATAAGATTTTGAGTGACATCCAGATGATGATGTTCAAATTGTTTAAGGCATTCAATCCATGATGGATACATTCTCCATGGGAAACTTCTATATCCAGTCTTAAAAGTATGCACTATTGTAGAATAGTAATATTCCACCCAATGATGTCTCTATTCATGATGGAAAACATAAATTATTGCTTTAATAATCAATCATAATTCAGACTCAGTGGCATAACCAATATCAAGGCAGTGATAAAAAACTTTTAACGAATCTTAGATGGGTATGAAAGAAACCACCACATCCTGAGGTTCCTGGTGAACCTGAAGCATCCCCATCCACATCCACTTTCTAACATAGTGATATTTATTTTCCTTATTGATTATTCCATATTTATTCATGATAGTTTTAATTGTATGAATACCTGTAATAAGATTTTGAGATAACACCTTTATTATGTTTCCTTTCTTTAACATACAAGAATGTGTGTTATGAGTGAAATACAGGGATATGCTTATGGGGATGATGTTTTTATAAAAGACAATATCATATTGTAATTTACATTTTAAATTTAATTGTGAGATTCAAGTATGTATCTTGTTTACCAAGACTATTAAATTAATTGTTCCTTCATAATGAATTCATTTTATATAGTTATAATGTAATAATGTTACCACTGACCATGTTCTACTAGGGTCAATGTCTTTATAGTTGGTATGAGATAATGTTTATTATAATATTTAGAAACTATTTTTACAAAAACAATATTAGGTAATATATCCCACATGAATTACATTCATCATATATTCATGTATATGATAACATCCAAATGAATTGTAAGGTATAAATTATGTGATTATCCTAGGAAAAATTAATGTATTTATACTAGAAGTGGATATAAATCTAGAAATTTTGTACTTAGGGTTAATAACTCCAAAAGGGGATATTGGGAATTGAATCAATCATTACCTAGTTCACAACAATGGGCCATGTTTCACACCAAATTTGGCACTCTTGAGGTATATGATTCTGTTATTTCAAATTTTTTTAAATAACCATTATGATGGATTTGAAAATAATATTATAATTTGAGAATATTCTTAAAAACCAAGTTAATAATTTAGAGATTTTTATGCATACAATTTTAAATTTATGTTAAATATTTCACTAGTTATAAAATTATATATAATGATTCATAATGTTAAAATTTATATATAATATATTCCATTATTTTAAAATGAAGGATAGTGGATGGAATGAAAACCAAAATAATTCGATTAATATATCTAGTTATTACTCTCTTCGGAAAGATAATGAAGATGGTTATGGTACTTTAGTTGGAGACGAACAAATTATTACTATATTATAGCTGCTGACTTAATTTATAACCAATAACCTTAACTGTATGGAGCATCCAATTGATTCTACATACAATGTTACATTGTTAAAATTATTCATTGATTAGGAACCTTTATAATTCAATGGTACTATATTTTCATTGGTAGTTGAGTAATGGATAATATCCTTAGAGATGATATTTCTCTCAATAGGATGTAATGAAAAAGAGAAGATTTTTATAGTATTTTATCATCTCTTGGAAGATTTAGATCAGCTGTAGTCATTGATTCAAAAACATAAGGATAAAGAGGAAATAATAAACATATAATGGATTTATTTTAAGTTAAATTTATTTGAAAAGTGTTTTAATCATGAAAAAATGAGTGGATATGGAGAGAAAATTATTGAATTTCAGTCAAAAGGAAGAGGAAAATGATTCTAAGAATGAAGCTAAATTTCAAAGGTTCAAAATGAATTTTTCAGACTATATATGTAATCCAAATAGAAAGATAAATGGATTTTTTGGTGAGATTAAACTAATCCTTAAAGTGTAATTATCTTTAAAACATTCTCATCTTATGAGAATATAGTATCATGTGCTATCGAGAAAGAGAAATAATTCAAGTCACATGGTTTCAATGGAAAATAAGATAATAAATGAGTGGTTGAGATCTCTTAAAAAATTGAATATAGTAGAAGGGAACAAGAAAATGGTATAATTTAAAACATACAATAAATGTTAAATGAACCAACATGGAATTTGTTTTTTGGGAATGAGAGTTTTCTATATGTGTGGAGAGAAAGGACACTAGGATCATGATGGTTATGGAAAGAAATTAACATCCAATTTTTATTTCATTAATTTTAAGTAGATGGGACACTATAAAAATTATTTTCCTAGTAATAAATGTAATTTTTTCTAGAAAAATTCAAAAGAGAAATTCTAATATTATATTATTAAAATAGATGGAGTTGAAGTTCTTAAAGGTGTAGTGGAAGGTAATTTAATCACATCATCAGATTTAGCAAATGATTTATTTAATTTTGGATCATACCAGTCTTTTATATCTTCCATGGTTTATATGAAAACTAATTATTTAACTAACACCTTAATAGGGGAGTTTTAAATGAGGACTCATATTGGATATATAATTGAAAAAAGTACATGTCCATCAATTCCTATTATAACACATAATCAGACCCTATTTTCTGACATCATTATTATACATATGGTTGATTTGGATAAAATCACTTTCTTTAAGTGGATTTTAAAATATAATGCATGCATGGATTAAAAAGAGGCACAAATTCTGATTTTTGATGATGATATGGAATTTCTTTTCATTAAGGGGAGACTTAATCATTGAATTAATGTATATATCCACCCCCTGTAGCCCTTTTGCATAATAATATTAGGGTAGAAGAGAATATAAAATTGATTGATAAAAATTTAGTCTTCAAATTGAGTAACTATTTTATAGGAATAAATTGATGTGTTTCATGGGTAATTTCCTAGACATCCATAAGATAGTGATGTTTTATTTTCCATTGCTTTAATTTTTTGGTCCAAGACCTATATCAAGGACCCATTATATAATTTCCAATAAGGAATAAATGGAGTTTAAGAATCAACTATATCATTTTTGTGATAAGGGATTTATTTGATTTATTTTTTTCATTAGAGAGACCCAGTTCATTTTGTTAAGAATAAATAAAAAGATATCAGGTTTTTTATTTATTTTAAGGAACTATTTAATGTTACAATAAAAAATTATCATCTACTATGCATTGATGAATTATTAAATCAACTTTGGGAAGCTTAATATTTTTCAATGTTTTACTATCTCTATAGGTTAACATCAATTTCATGTAAGGAAAGAATATATTACAAAAAATTTTAATAATGTATAGAAATTATTAATTTATAGTAATTCCATTTGGATTGATGAATTCACCTCCTATTTTTTATGGATCTAATGAAAAGAGTATTAAAAGAATGTCTTGATGATTTTTTATGGTATTTATTGTTAATATAATTCAATACTCTATGATCTATGAGTACCATCGGAATGTATTAGAAAAATTTCATGATAATCTTATAAGAAAAGAGTTATATGGTAAATTTATCAAGTGTAAATTATATCTTTATAATTATTAATGTATTGGGAATATTTTCTCTATGTATTAAATCTCAGTTGATCATGCAAAGAAAAAGTTGGTCGAATAATGGACTATACCAATGAACATAACCAAGGTATGTAATTTCATTGGTTTAGAAAGTTACTATTGTTCATATTTCCAAAATATTTCTTGACTGGGTAACCTATTAACCAAGCTTACTCCTAAAGGGATTGATTTCATAAGGCTAATGTAATGTGATGAAAATTTTGAAGAATTGAAAAATATATTAGTGAATGCTATGATTTTTTATTCTACCAGTATGAAATTATTAATTTGTGATATATAGCGATGCATCAAATAAGGGACATGGATGTTTCATTGTAATAAATGACAAGTTCATTTCATACGCATCATAGTATATAAGGATTCTGAGAAAAAACTATCCCACCCATGATCATGAGATCGCAGCCATAGTATTTTATTTGAATATTTTGAGACATTATGTCTATGGATAAATATGTGAGATATAAATAGATTATAAGATTATGAAAGATATAATTTCACAGAATGAGAACAAAATTAAGAAAATATGATTACATCGTCTACATAATAATTATGATACCTATGTACAATACCACCTAAAGAGGAAAAATTATGTATCAGATGATATAATTAGGAATGATCACATAGTTCAAATTAAAATTAGGATCTATAGGGAACACATGTCTATGGATATAATAAGGGTAGATATGGGAATTATTAGGTAAGGGGAGAATAACACCTTTTTAAAATGACTTCCAAAACATCATTGTTTAAATGAATATAATTTCATAACCTTTGGATTAAAATTTTCTAAATAAAATTTATGTCCTGACTGATATAAAACATATAGACATCAATTGTAAAAATGGTGTTCTGAAATTTCTAAGGTGACTATATGTTCCCTATATAAATAATCATAAAACTGAATTATTGGATGATAATTGTAGCCTGAATTTCTATTTACACCAAGGTATCACAAAGACGTATATAAATTTTATGAAAAACTTTTGGTGGGATATTATGAAGTGGGAAATGTTTGATTATGTGTCTAGATGTTTGTTTTTTCAACATGTGTAGGGTAAGATATTGTATCATAGAAGAGTCATGAAACCTATACCTATTTCTATATAGAAATACGATGATATTATTATAAAATTTTTCACTATATTTCAAAATAATACAGGAATGAATAATACAGTATGTGTTATTATATATTGACTTACCAGATCTGCACATTTCCTTAATATAAGAGAATATTTTCCTCAAGAGTTCCTTAAAAAAATATTAATGAGGATTTATAAAATCTTTTCCCACATATTACAATTTTTTTGGACCATGATCCACAATTTAAATTGAAATTATGGAAAAATGCTTTGAAGGCTCTTGATATTGAACTTCATTTGAGAACTGTATATCACTCTGAAACTGATGGATAGTCTAAAAAGGCTATTCAAAACTTAGAATACATGTTTAGGTTGTGATCTATTGACATTGAAGTTATTTTTTATTAATATGTACCTTTTGAATATATAGAAATACAATTCATTTTGTTATTAAAATGGTGTCACATGAAGCATTCTATGGAAATATATTTCATAATCAAACTTGTTGGGAAAAAGTTTGTGAATGTAATCATGTTGACCCAGAACTTTTTGAGGATACAATAGTAAAGGTAAGGATTATTAAAATCCACATCAAAGGATCTCAATGATGGAAAATAATATAAGATGATTACCAGATAAATTATTTTTAATTTCAAGTGGGACATCAGCTTTTCCTGGATGTATCTTCATGTAATGGTGTTATAAGGTTTGATAAGGAAGGGAAGAAAATCCCAAGGTACATTGGACCTTTTGAAATCCTAGAATTAATATAATTGAGTTAGTATAATTTGTAAATACCACAATGTCTATCTAATGTAAATGATGTGTTCCATATAACATTCTTAAGGATATACTAGCAAGACCCAATTCATGTGCTCACTATTAAAGCAACCTAATTGGAACCTGATCTATCATAATATAAAGAACCTACCCAAATTATGTACACTATACAACAAGTATTCCGTAATTGGAAGACTTGACGAGTAAAGGTACTATAGTGAAATCATTAGACAGAAGAGGTGATGTTGAATCCTAAGGAAATTGTGATAAATAACTAACCAGATTTATTAACGGGGTTACATTCAGGAAATTTCTATGAAGAAATTATTTTAAGGAGGAATGAATGTAACACCCAAATATTTTATAGTATATTTATTATTAAATAAATTTAATCTCCTTAATATCATATGATACATGAAACATAAAGTATAAATGATTCGGATACTATCATAATCCTATAATTAAATTGGTGAGCATGAATATGTCTGAATAAATTATGAAATATATTTTTTCATATGTATAAAATAAATCCATCATTTATTAACTGATGTGGAATTAATATAAAAATCATTTGAAGTTAAAAGAAATATTTCTATGGAAAATTATTTTTATGTGAGAAGTATTTTTTTATCCTAATAATTTTAGTTAATAATTTTTAGTAAATTATATTAAATTAATATCAATATTAATATTAATAATTCAATGTAATTTTTTATCATACATATATTATTTTTTCTATGTATGGGGTTATAATAAATCATGTTTTATTCCAAAAAACTGTATTTTTATAAAAAGATGGTTCAATTCATTTTGTACACAAAATTAAAAAGATGAATTCCTATCACTTTTATAAATCATATTTTAATAAATTAATGTTTTTTTAAATAAACATGTTGATATTATTATTGATTTTTTTGGAATTTTCTAACATTATTATATTTTCCATTAATAGTGAAAAGTATTGATTTTTATTGGAAACCTCCATTTCATTTAAAGCATTTAAAATATTAATTTTTTTTCATAAAATTATTTTAAAAGTAAAATTAGTTCAATGATATTATTATTAACATAATTATGATCATTTCAATCATGTTTTTGGTGAATTTTGATACAAAAACTTTTATAACTTAAGAAAACTATTCTTTGTAAAACCATATTTTTATCGTGCTTCTGGGTTTAATTTTAACTTATAATTTTAAAATTATATGAATTGAATTTTATAAAATAGATTAAATATTTATATTCATAATAATTGATATTATTTATTAATAATAGTGCAATATTTGGTCATAATTAATAGTAAGGACATTAAAATTTAATTATTGTGGATATTGTTAAAATAAGGTTTTGCACATTACATGAGCCCATGTTAAAATTAATCTTCCACACAAATATTAATTATATTTGATAAATTATATTTTATGTTTGAAATCATTGGGTCAAAATTATCTAATTAGGATCATTTACATTAATTATTAAATGATAAATTACCCGGGTAACTAAAAAACTAGTTATCGTGGTGAAAACTAAAATTATAAAAGTGTTAAAACATAAAGGGTAAGGGAATAACATTTATTAAACATGTTTATACTTTTATTATGGATGTTTTTATTAATCTTATTTCCCCTAACCTTTTTATTTATCAATTTTTTACATACATTGGTTTATATTGACTTCCCGTTGTAGAATAGATTTGGGTACTCTAAAAAATTTCAGGAATCCTCAATTATAAAAGGTCACCTATTCCCCTCACTTATTAAAACCTACTGATACATCTATCTAGAAAAACATCTTCCAAATGATCTACCCAAAATCATTAAGCACGCTATATAGATAATATTCTTACCCAAAATTCCATCCATAAGGGCCTTAAAAGATATCCAATGGGAGTTTTTCTATGTGATGTTAATTTTCAAAACTAAGATATTTCTTTTTAATTATTCTCTTACAACCGTAAATCATGTTTAAATAATTCCCATATAATATAACAATTATCTATCATATACTGATATTTTATTATAATTATTTAATGACCAATATCTATATCGTCTTTCATCAAATGTGAAACAAAACTATCGATCATGTTTATCGAAGACTACCACCTTTTGAACCGATGTAATTTTATTTACATCCCAAAATCTCACATATGGATATATTTTTGGATTTAATATTTATATATTATATTTATGATATATTTATAATTCAATAATTTAATATCATATATAAATTCTCACCATCCAATCTCTTGGAAAATGATAACACCTATTATTTGTATATGTTGACTACCCCCTCCATGAAGCGACACGATTCATTTTTCATTTATTTTTTACATTGATAGAATTGATTATGGATTTTAAGAACAGATATGTTTTATATTAGATAATAATGAATATTTAAGGGTGAATTATTATTTAAAATTATTTAATTCCATCCGTTAAAAAATGAAAACAACGTTTATGGATACGTATATCCCACAAAATTTATGAACAATGTAACTCAATTTTCAATCTCTAAAGTTTATGGAATATTATAAATACATATGTAATAAATATATATAATACTTATTTCATGGTCAAAATTCTTTATATTATAGAACCATGATCAATGTATAGGTATCAAAATAATAGAACAAAAACATACATGATGAACAAACCTATTATTACCTGACAAAATGATTATAACAGTGAATTATTTATAAAAAAGTGATAAATGATTATAATTAAATCATAAAAGGTATGATAAATATTATTATGGTTTTATGAATTATTTATAATAAATATATATTTTTTATTCATTAGGTTTGAACACGTACAAAGTATTTTAATATGAGGTGAATTATTATTTTATAATCTAATCATTATTCATACTTGTTTAAGTTAAAGTCTTTGTCAAGAGAATTATATGATATTTTTTTCCAAAGACCAATATATTTTCTTTCCCCCTAGTTATTTAGGGAAATTAAAAGTTTTAATTTTAATTTAATATATTTAAGATCTCAATAGATTGATGGAATAATTTTAAAAATGATGGACTTCATTTCTCTCTTCAGACGAAAATAATTTCTCTTTTATGTCTATGTTTTTTAGAATAGTTTCCCAAAAAGTTTTTCAAAATTACCATATTTTTATTAAAAGTTATTTTTTCCATTTTTTGTATTTTTAAAAAAATTTCAAAGTAATTTTCCAGTTATTTTATGAACGAGGAACATTTTTACTTTTTACAAAAAATTTGAAAGGAATCATTATTTTTAACATTCTTAACGTTGATGGGATTTTCTTCCATTATAACCCCTTGTTTCTTTGAAAATTCCTTATACAATTTCTATTATTATTTTAAAGGGGATTGTTTCCATGTATTTTAGTATTTTTTAGATTTTAAAAGCTATTTTCATTGTTAAAATCATATTTTATTCAAGAATTTTTAAATGAAATTTTATGGTATTTCAATTTATCTACAAAAAAATTATTATGTGACATATTATCCATTGGGAATGTGTTGTAATTATACCATCATTTTTATTTATATGGATTTTTTATGATCTGTTTTACTAGGGAGGTGTTATTTCGATACCATTCACCATGTTACTCTAGATGATTTATGAACATGACTATTAATTGTGTAATGTATTAAAATTTCAAATTATTTTTTTTCAATATTAATATTTTCAATTATTATGATTCTCACAATTCATATATGGACTGAATTGGACTTAGTATTTGACAATCATGGGCCTCTATATCTCCTTGATGCATTAGTAGGTCTCATGAGAAAAACATTCTTTAGTAGTTGGCTAAGGGATTACCAATTTATATAATAATTCATGGTATAATTCCTTGATAGCGTGTTTAGGAAGTAAATCGTTATTAATTACCTTATTATGAGATTAGTTATTGTTTTCCATGTAATTATTTTATCAGTTAAGATATCAATGGATAATTTTCAAGCTAATTTGATTATTATATAACATTATCTTATCATAATTAATTTCTCTTATATTATTCTTCATGCTCACGTTATTGATAAAATGAAATGTGTTTTCAGTTACTTACCTTTCCATAATGATTATGCCTCAATTAATCATGATATATTATTTTCTATGAATACCCTTGTTGGGGATATGTTCACACCCAATTTTCATGTTTCATTTTCCCACGATGGAAGGAAATGCATTATGATCCATATAAAAATATATTTTAAAATTAATAATGGTCTTATCAAATAAAATATATTATTTTTTTTTCTTTTTGTTATATTATGTGATTAATGTATATATCAGTTTTACTAAGACTATTAATCAATTAAACCCATAGGGATGTGAACCCCTATATCTAGTGCCAATTTAATAAAGTAGCCACAACCTCTAGCCTACAAGGGACAGTGTCTTTGAAATTTTATAAATATTGAAGAATATGATTACTCGTATTCATACCCTCTATTTCAATAGATATTTCATAATTAAATAATAATATTTTTATAATATCTCCCAATTTACATAATACCCGATGTTTCCTATTAAATAAGTTTTTAGGATAAGTATAATTTTAAACTAAATGTTCAGTGTGATATATTCTTATACAGCTAAATAAATTGGTCTCTCAGAATTTTACATCAGTCATCAATGATAAAATATTTTAAAATACCTATATAATAAAATGACATCATACATAGAAATAACAAAACTTCATTTAAATATGGTAAGTGTGTTATATAAAGGTTTACTAATAATGAACATAACTGGTTTACCAAAAAATTATAACATTGGTGGGAATTTAAAATATAAACATGGAGTCGAAAAATAAAATATAAATACTAATAGAGAGTGATAGAGAAAATGGTCATGAGAAAGTTAACGACCACAAAACTACGAAACTCTGTGGGGTGAAAAGACAAAAAAATCATCATAAATGAATTTAGAAGGATAAAAATATTATTTAAATATTTATTTCTTAATGTTGAGGGTTTTTTTACTATCATGATAGAAAACATGAGAAAGTTTACATACATGATTTCTTTCAATTTCATAAGTACAATTTAATGATTTGGATTTTCTTCTATTAATTTCCACTTCATCTCTTATCTAAAAAGTGGATATTTATGATGAATGTTTCATTATGGAAGCACTGAAATTAAATTTTAATGGGTCATAAAATCCCTAGAAATTAAAAATTCCTTCGTTATCTAAATACATAACATAACCAAATTTGATAGTTAAAGTTATCCAATATGGGTAAATATAATATATTAATCTTCGAAACCACATTAATAACCACAAAAGTTTATCTTAATCTATTACATAGATAACTAAAAATAAGAATCCTCTAAAATATGACTTACCAAATTCAAAACCCAAAAAACTGAAATATTTGAACCAACATTTATCCACAGACCACATATGGTGACATATAATGTTATATACCAAAATTGTGAATTCTTTGATCATGTATTCTCAAGAATAAACAAATATTTTACCAAAATAAATTGAATCACAATAAAACGAAAAAATATATATATTTTCTTACACAAATTAACCTAATCTATAGTCCTCAATGTTTTGACATTAATCATATAATATTCCCAATATTGTGAACTTTACAAAAAATAAAAATTACCGCTTAGTCACAAAATCACTTATCAATCTCATGGTATTCTATATGATAAAAATATATTCCCCAAATCTACAAAATCATTTATCCTAATATACCATAATTACCACTACATCAATGATTATTTTAAGACAAAATGTTATCAATGACTTTGACTTATGTCCACACAATATAAAATCATTATTTCTCAAATAACCTTTTCAATAAATCTTATACAAAACTTAAGGGTTGTACTCCCATAAATGCCTCCAAAAATAACCATAATCATGATAAAAATTAATCACATTAAAATGATAGAGGGGTATCTATGACATTAAATTCATGATTAACCTTAAAATTACCAACCCAATTGAATTTAACTTTATCCCATATCACTTGGAATATTAAATGATAACATAGGGTATATTCTATCATTCATAAAAATGGTTCTATAATTAAAAAATTAATTAACTCTAGCATATCCCCTCAGAGTGTAAAACTAGGTGAGTAATAAGGGAACACTCACTATGCATTGGAATTATAGTTGAGATATAATAAACTATCTCTTTATATTTCTATTACACCTTGATAATAATGTTCCAAAACCAAGTCCAATTTTCTTTCCATATAGGGTTGTGTTTCAAGAAAAACCAGATAATATCTTCCTTACCAAAATATTTGGATGTTAATATGTTTATAGAATTACTGAAAATTTATTTAATATGGTAGTTTTCTCTAATTTATGTTTTCTAAAATCTAGTTCCCAAGGTTTCTTCTAAAAATACTCTAATACCAACTATAAAGAACATGACATGAGTATCCTACAGTTTTTGGTTACTTTATTACATAGGAACTACATACAAGTTATTATATCCCAAAGGATTGAATTGTTTATTAGTATTTCTACACTAGATACATATTTGAATCTCACATAAATTTTAAAACATAAAATACAAAAATGCTTTTTATTTGATATCATAATTAGAATATCTATAATATCATTCCATATCAATTATATTACACTTAATTAAATCTTGTGGAAAGGAATAAATAAAATGATGATCCCAAATGCTTAATAAAGGATATATAAAATGGAATAAATTTTCATAAAATAAGTAATAATCAATGTGGCATGACAAGTAACTAAAATAAAATTCCATTTAAAAATCATTATAATGTAGAATAATATGGTAGGAATAAATTATGAATAAATAGTCCCATATAAATAACAATATGATCTTAAAACAATCCTAGAATATAATTACTATTAAAATAATCACTTTTACATAAATAAAAAAATTTATAATGATGGAATTTATAATTCCTCGAATCTTATAATTACAATTGAGTCCTTGTGTAAATACATCATAAAAACACTGTCAAGAATTCATTTAAATACATCATATATAAATGTGTAACTCAAATGATGAATACTAAGAATAATTTTTCTCATTAGAACAAATGATTCATATAGGGACTATACCAGACCGCTCACAACACTTACTAAGTGAAATAAATTCATCATATGAAAGGGGTGAATACAAATCCAATACATAATCAACATAAACATTAGTGTTGAAAAACTACCATATAAAATGTTGTTATGTTCCCCAATCAATGAGTATAACATGATCATATAACATCCATAGTAATATAGAAGATGGTATCAAAATATTATATCCCCATAAAATAATAATAATTACTAAAGAATGTTAAAATAGATGATAATACCTTTAAAAATATAACTAGATGATTTGATGATAAAATAAAAATTTTATTTTGAAATCTATTATGTTAAATTCTAAAAATTTATAGATATTAGGAAATTCATTTTATTTGAAAATAAAATTTGAATATTATAAAGGATGATTCAAGGATAATATTAATCATGGTGGTGGGAATATTTTTTTGTATGATGTATGTTAAAACAACGATTTTCTTATCACCTTTGGTAAAAATTTCTTCAATTAAATTAATGATAATAAGATTATTTTTCTAAAATACTATCTAAAGTAATATTGGGGTACACATGTCATTAATAAATAATTTGAGTATATATAAAACTTTCTTGATATTTGTTAAACTAAAATATACAAATTTTATAATAATATTCCCTTCTATATTGTAAATTAATATCAGTTTTCCATTAAAAATTTATATTGGTGTTTTTTAAGTCCAATAAAGTAAAAAATGTAAATAATACCTAAAAACAGAGTAATTACTTGAGGAGATGAATGTTTTTGGGTTAATATATAAAGATCATATAATTTCCCCAATGGAAACTTAAACAGAAAAATTATTTATTAAGGATGTGGTTTGTGAAATAAACCACTTTAGTAACATTCGAATCAAAGTCCTTGGGGTGAGATATTTTGAATTTTTTTACTTAGAATAAAATTTAATATGAAGGATTCATGATATTTTAATAAAAAATGGAATTATATACACCATACAAAATAAATTAGGTGCATAACATTAAAATATCATTTAACAAATTGAAATTGAGTGAAAATCCATTATAGAGATCATATCATTGAAATGAGAATTAATATATGATTTAATTGTTTGTAATAAATTTAAATCCTAAAAAAAGTGAAAATGTAACGACCCTGACCCCAGTATACCTTAGCTGATTACTTACTTTATTACATTGGCATATATACAAGATTCAAGTCCCAATAGACTAAATAGTTTAGGAGTTTTGGAAAATAATATTTCATACACGATATCCATTTTATATAGGGAAAAGAAAATAATTTATAACAAAAGTAAACTCTCAACATCCTTGAAACTCATTCCAAAAAATTCATCTTCATTTCTAAGGGAAAAGAAGAAAAATAATTTTGGTCTCAAATTCTATGTATGGTTTAAGTGCAGTTAAAGATATCATAAATCAATAAATAAAAATCATCTTGGAAAGAAAAATCATTGAAACACATTAAAATTAATTAATAACTTTATATTTATATAGAAGGAATAAAAGATGATAAACTAATGTCATATAAATAATCAAATTAAGTTGAAAATTGACCATAGGAATTCTAACTAATCTAATAATCACAATGAATATCAATTAGGATGGAATTAATAATTTCAGATGTCTGAACTATCTATATCTATCCTCATTATAGTTATTGTTAATATATATACTCAATACAGTTTATGTCTATAGGTAAAAACACATCTGATTTGGCCCACTAATTTATCTCATGAGACGACTGATGCATCAACAGGGTTACATTAACCAGTCCCCAACCCATGTAATTAATGTCCAAAACATTGATCTTATGTCTAATAATAAATTTAAATTATGAACAATATTCATTATCAAATATCTTTATTGTGTAAAGGATATATATTTATTAATATTTCAATAATTAATTAGATAACATTCATAGCATGCACCATATGTAAAAATGGTATAAATATTCTGAAATAATCATATCCATTGAATAATAATATGGATGTTTTAAATAAATATTTTTTTCAATGAAAAATTATTAAAAAAATGTGATTTTTTTCGATAAAATCAACAATCACAAAAGGATTTGAGATTGTATGATACATTTTACCACTTGGTAATTTTAAATTCAAATACCCTTGGATGAGATAATTAAAAATGAAACATAAAATACCATTAAGTATGAATGAATTGTGATATTACATGTCAATAGGTAATTATATACACCTCATAAAAGTGAATTGGGGTATAAAAACAAATAATCCTCAATGGAATGAAATTGAGATGGAATCTCTTACATCGTGCTTCCTATTAATTGTATGTTCCCTAACCTATTTTATAATGGTATTAAACATTTTATTAAATTATAATAAAGGATTATTAATATTTCAAACATCATACATGAAACCATTATAACATCTTATTAATCTATCATTAATTTTAATTCATTATTTTCATTCTTTTTAGGTGTTTATTGCCTTGTTTTCTTATGCATGTTTTTTCATTTAATAAATTGGAATTGTATATATTAAAGAGTTTCATCAAATAAAAAATAATAATCATGAGATATTCATAATTACTATACATCATTAATAACATTATGAACAATAATGAAATATGTTTTTTAAAAGAGAGTCATATCACTTCGTGAAGGTTCTAATCCACACATATAGAAATGATATTATCATCTTTTTAGTGTACAAAATAGAATCATATATATTATCTTTTCAAAATAAACAATAATTAATGGATATCATAATTATTTCATTTTATCACATATAATCATTACCATTATCTTTATAGCATTCCATGTGAATCATTATTGAAAGATGAATCACATCACTTCATAAGGAAATAAGTTTCCATCCATATGAGCGACGTTATCATATCTTCTATGAAATAGATAGTGATAATATATATATATATATATGATATAATTACTCAATATATATAAATATGTTATAAATATAATATATATCATATATAAAAAATAAATCCATCATTATTCCCAACCATGAAAGGTGGTAAGGCAAAAAATGAATGATGTTAGTTCATGGGGCGATAGTCCTCCGTACAAACAAAGTATGAAATTGTACCCCATTTGATGGATGTGTGTTTGGTTGTAGGTTATAACTTTAACATAATATAATATCATTATATATAGGATACTGATGTTGTTTTATAATCATGTTATAATAGAAATTGAAAGATGTTGAGAAGGAAATTAAATAAAGATGCGTGTTAAACAACCTTACCTCTTCTTTGAGTATATTCCATTGGATTTTACTATATCCATATTTGGTAGGATTTTTCCCAAACAAAGGCTTATATGTTGAGATGAGGGAATTTTGATAGTGATTTTTGAAGGTTTTGGATGATCCAAATTGATTGAGTTGGGGAGGAGTGTTGAGAGTGAGTGCCCTTGTAGAGTAGAGGTGGAATGAAAGTATTGTGAATCCTCAAAATAATTCACTATTGGGAGGCCTTAATTAACTCATGTGCCCGAAAAATTATTAATAATCGAATTTAGGTTTTTTTTAGTTGATAAAATCATCCACCATACAAAAATAAATTTATTTTTTTCATTTTTTTCTATAGTCTTTTAGTTTACTCAATTATACCCTTTTTCTCTTTAACATGGTAACTAGTTTTCTAACATAGGTAATTTAATAATTAATAATAAATTAAAGTGAGACTTACTATATAATTTATAACCACTGATTATAAGTATAATATCTAATTCATAAAATAAAATTCCATTGTGTGTTGTAAATTAATTTTTATAGAAGCATAAATAATGCGCAAAACATTCTTGTAACCATAACAATGCTAACAAAGTTTTTACTATTTAGTGGACAATATGTTCAATATAATCAAAAACTTGTTTCATGAATAGACACTATTTTATATTTAATAAATTTTAAAAATAACTTTGAAGACTATAATATTTTTAGTAATTTTAAATAATTTAAAAAGATATCATTTTTTATATAATAACATTAGTGTCAATATTGACATTATCTATTAAATTTTATTTTAAAAATATAAATATAATGATTTAATTTGATTATATTACATTCAAAAATGTGTATCATGATATATTATTATACAAAATTAATTCCAGATAATAATTTATTCAATTTACCTCACTTTTAATATTTTTAGTATCATTTATTTTGTTAATTGTTAAAAAAAATAATTACAACATTGGTGTTCTTTAAGAATTTAAAGTAACAAATTAATCTGTAAAAATTAAATGTAAAATATTATGATAACAAAATATCATTTATATTTAAAATTAATATGTATAATTGAACCAATGTTCTTTTTTCTCTATCCTAAATATTTTTGGTGAATAAGGGAAAAGAAGGTTTCTTTTTTTCTTTTTCATTTTTCTAAAGGTTAGGGCTGAAGCCTCATTTATTATTAAAACAAAGCAATAACCTCTTTAACTGGGTAGAGGGAGACCCATTACATAGACTGAAGGCCAAGTGGGCATTTAGCCCATTACATGACCTGTATGCCCATTTTTTGGCCTAAGGCCCATTCTGTGACTAGTACTACTATAGTACCCACACTGCCATAGTACCACCACTTCTATAGTACGCTACAGTTCCCTGCCACACTGTTTGCTATTTCATTACATAAATAATTATATATGTCTCTTTCATGAAATAGTGTCCCTAAAACTCATAAACATCTATCAAAAAGTCATAGGGTTCAAAATATGGAGAGAAAATGGATATTGGAAATGTTTTGGGTCCTTCTTAAACATTATATTATATGTTTTACCATTATGTCAATTTGTATTTACCTTAATCACTGTAATTAATTTTACATTTTTTCACTAATTATTATTGTAAAAAATTAATTTCAAATTATTAGGTAATATAAATTATTTTGATTTAAATTATGGAATTAATTTTTCAAAATATAACTCATAGAATTGTAAGAATTTAATTTAATATATATCCCATAGACGGGATGAGAAAGTTGGATTGTAAATTGAAAATATCCATAAGATTGAAATATTTTTATATCCATATTCAACATGAAGTTGATATGGAGGTTCTAAATTTGATTAATTGATATAAAATTTAATTAATGTTTATTTAAACTAATTTAAAATATAATTCAACACTTTAAATTATTTAAATGAAATGGCAGTTTCAAAAAAAATTCAGTATTTTTCACTATTCATACCAAAAATAAACATCTCATAAAAATATAAAAAATTCACCCACATATAATATTGGAATTAAGATTATAAAAATTAATTTTATTTTTTCAAATAAATTTTCTAAAAGTGGTAAAATTTAGTTTAAAATTATATGTGCCAAGTAATATTAAACAGTCTTTTAGAAAAATATCATTTTCTATAAATCATTTAATTTTATTTTAAATGATACTTATTTTATTTATAATTAGAGATTACTAATAAACATATGAAAAAATATATATTTTCATAAGTTATTTAATCATAGTCATTCATGAAATTCTAATGGTTGGTGATAACTAACAAATTAAATGATAATACTAATAGTATATTGTTATTTGACAATACTCTATCTGACATTAAATGCATGCTATCAAGGAGACTTTTTGTTATTTTTAATGAAATATAAACTCAATGTTTCATGAATTTAATGTTATATAATATATTTAATTTATTTTAAATAGTAAGTATATCATAATGTCTCAAGATGTTATATTCCCTTGTACGCTTGCTGTTGTGTGTTATATAAAATATTGAATAAATTTTTCTTACTTTAGAATTTTGAGGTGTTACTTCTTCAACATATTAATAAAATTTCATCTATATAATTTAAAATTGATCTAAATAATCAGGGGCTTTATATTTGAGAAATTCTTTGCTGAAAAACCCTCATCGTAAAAGGGTTAACAAAACATTGTCTTAATAATTGAGGAAGGGAAGTACAATGTTCATCGGGAATAATCAGATAACTAGAGTTCTAATTATGATAACATATTTGGGAAATACAAATATTAACATTTAAGATAAAACTAACACACAAATAAGGATGGTGAGTGATAGAGAACATGTTCTGGAGAAACTTAATGTCAAAAAATCCCTAAACTAGAGGTGTGAAAAGAACATTGACATCCTAAAAAATATTTATATCAGGACAACATTTTTATTTAAAGGCCTTGTCCCTAGAGTTAATTAATTATTTCACTATGTAAGAATATAAGGAAATATACTTAATTGATACATTTTTTTCATTAGAACCATTTTAACCTTTAGTTTCAATCTAAACTATTTATACTTCGTTTATTAGAAAATGTTTCATCATATAGCGATGTAATAGAATAATTTCTAAAACCTCATCCAATGAGAAATTTAAAACATTTAATAAACTGTTAACCTTATGAACCTTCCGAAATATTATGTTACAAAACATTATAATCAGTTAAAAAGTAGTTATTAGTATCCAATTTAGTTTTCCCATATTAATTATATCTTTATTCCATCAGTATTATATCAACATGAGAAACCTAGTAGGGATTATCCTTCTTTCAACCTTGTGTTTTCCAAAAATTTCCACTTAATACTAAATAATATTTCTTGTTAACATTAAACATATTCATTAAAATACTTTATAAAATTGTACTGTACTAGAATCCTTATATATTTCAAAATTATTATTATGAGAAAATAATAAATGAAATACTTTTAAAACTTATTTCATGGATCCAAATACACAATAATATTAATCATTACACTTTGGTTTTATCAATAGCATCCTCTTGACCTTGACCCATTAGCTTCTTCTAAGGTATATTCCCTAAATTCATGGAGCATCAATTTGTGTTGTTCCCTAATTTACTATAATCAAAACACTGAATAAATGAATTTTCACTCTATCCATTTCATTATTTTTCACAGTGAGCATTTTTTCTAAACATATAACAAACTCCCAATACATATAAGCATTTCTCATAGTGATTATTACAATAATTATTACATGTGGTAAAATCCTTCTATCCCTTCTTCCCTTTACACATGAGTTTCATTATCATCCAATTATTCTATTTCATACTTTAGAATCCACAAGACATGGATAATTATTTCTATTTCTTGGTAGGGCATCAAACTATTTCATAATATGTACAATTTTTTTAGATAAAAATTCTTTTCGACTAATTGGATTAATCCATTCAGTGAAATGGTCAATATTATACTCCATATTGCATGTGTAATCCATAGAATACCATTTTGGTAGATTCATTATCTTTAATACTTTCTTACTCATTTTTTTAAACTACATAACTTCCTCTTCATCTTAGTTTTATGATCACGTGGGAAATATTTTTCAAAAAATGTATCCTTAAAAGATTTTCATCCATGAATTCTATTTTAACTTCTATCTAGTATTCTTGATCAACTACCACCTTTTATCAGCATCTCCATTGACACAATACATTGAATGTGTAACCTTTTTGGTTTCACTACATCCCAATTCCATAAATATCTTCTCTAAAGACATGATATATTTCTCATCTTCAATTGGATTAGTAGTCCCACTAAATAATGGGGGTGTCTATCGCATAAATCGATCCAACATCATAGAACATGAAAGTGGAATATGACGCTCTATCTTAGAAAGGTTATGTGTCATAACCTTATTAACCAATCCTAATATATTTCTGAGTATTAAATTTTACTCAATTTTACAATTTTTTGTTTTTATCATGTTAACTAGTTTGATATCCTAGGTAATTTATTCATTAAGACTAAATGAAAGTGAGATATATTAGATAATTTAGACATAATGATTAAAAATATAATACCTAATTTATAAAATAAAAAATCCCATGTGTGTTGGAAATCAATTTTATCAAAACCACAAGTAACATGCAAAAAAACAACTTTAAATCTACCGTACTAATCATGTTTTTACTATTTAAGGATAAATATGTTCATTATAAAAGATAAATAGGTCCTTTAATGAAACATATTATATATTTATAAAAATTTTCAAATAGCATGGAATAATATATTATTTTTATTAATTTTAAATCATTTAATAAAATATAATTTATTATAAAATAACCTTAATGTCAATGTTGACACTTTTTATTAAACATGAATTGAAAAATATCATGAAAATGAAGGAGTTTGAATATATTAAGTTCACTCCTGTGTAACATGATATATTCATCTAAAAGTTTATTGCAAGGCATCACTAAAAAATAAATATAAATTATTAGGCTGATGAAAAATCATTTATTTTTAAAAATAATATGTATAATTTAACCAAAGTAGTTTCTACCCTATTTCAAAGATTTATAGATAATAAAACAAAGGAATGGTCTTTTTGTATGTTTTTTAACATAACATATTATATATGCCTCTTCCATGTAAAATATTCCCTAAACTAATAAAAATCAAACCAAAAGTAATATAGGTTGAAATTTGGCCAGCCAATGGGTGTTAGACAAGTGGTAGGTCAATCTTACACCTTATATTCTATGTTTAAACACTAAGTAAGCTATTTTTTTCCTTAATATCTATTATTAATTTCAACTATTTAACTAATAATTATAGAATAAATATAATTTGACCACATTAGGTAATATAAATATTGTTAATTGAAAATATGGAATTTATTTTTTCAAATTAAATTCACAGAACTGGCATAATTTAATTTAATATTAATCTCGTACATGGGGTGAGAAAGTGGGGTTTTATAGTGAAAATGTTAAAAATATTGAAATTATTTTATATCCAAATTCAAAATAAAATTGATCCAAATGACCTAAATTATATTATTTTATATAAAATTAAACTAATTGTTCTTTAAATCCAATTGAAAATATAATTTAACACTATAAATTATTTATATGAAAAGTAGTTTTGAATTAAAATACAATATGTTTCACTACTCATAAAAAATTCCATTTTCTCAGAAAAATCCAAAATTCACAATAAGATAATTTGGGAATTCTAAAGTCAAAAATAAATTATATTTTATTAAATAAATTTATAAAATTAGAAAAATTTAATTTTATATTATGTGCACTAAGAATGATTAAACTGTCTTTTAGAAAAAATACAGTTTTTGTAAAAAAAAATTTATTTAAATGATTCATATTTTATTTATAATCACAATTGACTAATAAACATGTGAAACATATATGTTTCCTATTATTTTTTAATCATATTCATTCCCTCTATTCTAATGGTTATGTGATAACTAACATATTAAATTATAATATTAATAGCATATTGTTGTTTAATAAAAAATTGTATTGTGTGTAATACATGGTATCGAGGAAACTTGTTGTTGTGTGTATGGAGAGAAAAAATCTGTGTTATGTTCATTTCAAGATATATAATATTTTAACTTTATTTTAAAAAATGAAAATATAATAACTATCATGATGTTATATTCCCTTCTATGCTTGGTGTTGAATGTCAAAAATGTTATCAAATGCAGATTTCTTACTTTTGAATTTAGGGGAGCTACATTCTCCCCGCCTTAATTAAATTTCATCATCATAACTTATACTTTATCTTGTAAATACAGGGTTTTATATTTGATAATTATATTGTCAAAATACCCTCATCATAAAAGGATTAACAAAACAACCTCGAAATAAGAGAGGAAGAGAAGTAAAAAAAGTTATTTGTAATAATCACAACACTTGGATTCCACATATGATAACATAGGTGGGAATTGAAAACATGGAAATGGAAGAGAAAAATAATGCACAAATACTGATACAGAGTGGTAGAGAACATTAATAGCCATGAATCCATAAACTAGAGGTTAGAAAAAGGTCATTAATGTCATAAAAATGATGATAATAAGACAACATTTTTGTTTCAAGACCCTTTTCATGGATTTGAAGAATTATTTCACTCTCTAAGAATATAAGTAAATATAATTACTAGATAAATTTCTTAAAAATAATCACAATATTATACATTTTTGTACCTTTAACTATTTCTACTTCATCTCTTCGCACATGTTACATCATGTATTGAATTAATATAATTATTATACTCCTATAGTTTTAATGCTCAAAAATCATGCTTAATTAGGTTTTATTAAGTTACATCTTGTTTAACCATGTATACATTTAATATTAACCTATCTTTTTAGTATTTACATCATAATACATGATTCCAAGATTTGGATAAGTATAAGTCACCGACACCTGACCTATTGATAGTTTCTTAGAATTTTTGCTAAGGATGATTTATCAGTAAAAAACCTACTGAAAGAGCACAAACCGACAAAGTACCTACCAAAATATTATCATAAAATTTACTAATGAAAATTTTCTGACAAAATTCTGAGTTATAGACATCATGTGTTACCGATAGAACAATTGACCGATACTCAGAATTCGAAATATGACTAAGTTACCAATAACTGATTGACCGACTGACTGATCAACACATCACTTACCGAAGCATCACCTAGTGACACATCACCTACTAATACCACACCTACCAATACATCACTTACCAATAGAATGATATTTTGACAGATTAACCTACCAACATTATAAGTCACCAACATTTTGAGACACCGAAAGACTAACCTAACAATCCTGAGACATCGTCCTTCGATCCTTTGTCATTTAAATTCAAAAGTTATTCTAACGGTAATATTTATGAAACATAAAATTTCTTATTGTATTAATGATATTATATATATTTTTTAACAAAATATAGTTGATATTGGAGACCAGTATAAGGTATAAGGTACCAGAGAACATTCTAATTGTCTTATACACTATATAAATAGAATATCTAAATCAACAAGAAATAAGTAGACATGATCTAAGAAAATATACCGAGATTCTTGTGTGCCCTAGAACAATACAATAACTACTAAATGTGCACACTCTATAATATTATTGATAATCTAAAAGGAAGAACATTTTTTCTCCAAGGCGAAGAGCTCATCTGCCAAGTCATACTCCTCACTAGAAATAGAAGATAGAAGAACTCACAACACTCTGTTTGGTGAATTCTTTTAGAATTTGACTTTAGTTTCACTTCTACCGTCCTTGAGGAGTACAGAAGTTGTAATGAACATCACACAGAGCCTTATTACACTATTCTCATCATATTTCTTTTCATGTGTACATTAATTACATTTTGAATAGTGTGGGTGTCTATATTTTTTAATCACACACGGTATCATATTCATAACTAGAAGATACATTGATATCATAACATTCTTTTCATTTTTCACCTTACACTACCATAGATAATAGTGGAAGAAGTCCCTATATGGCCTTCTGTAATTTTCACTTCTACAAAACATTGTAGAAGAGGTCTTGTTTATTTGAATAGTTATGTATCCTGTTGTTTACCCAAATCATGGATGAGGGTAAAATTTATTTATATAAATTTCCTGGTGTCATATGATCACCAAGTGGACAGAACTAAGTCATAGCTTGTGTCTGAACCACTTGTTTAATATCTGTTGTGTTTTACAATTTTTTTTCATAGTTTTATTTAAATCAGAAAATATTACTAAAATTTTATAGTTAATCTTGGATAGTATTTATATTATAATTTTGATTCGTAGATTTATTAGATATATAATAACTAATTTATAAAATAAAAAAATCCCATGTGTGTTGGAAATTAAATTTAACATAAACACTAGTAATACCCAAAAATGGTACTTTAACCCTTACTACACTAAAAATGTTTTTACTCTTTTGGGATACATATGTTCATTATAAAAGATAAATTGGTCATTGGATGAAACAAATTATATATTTATTAAAATTTTCAAATAAAATGGAACAATATATTATTTTTATTAATTCTCAATCATTTAATAAAATATCATTTATCATAAAATTACATTAATGTTAATTTTGATACTTTTTATATAATTTGAATTGAAAAATATCAAGACAATAAATGAATTTGAATATATTAACTTCAAACCCATGTAACATGATTTATTCATCTAAAACATTAATGCAAGACATCACTAAAAAATAAATATAAATTATTATGATGATGGAAAATCATTTATCTATCAAAATAATTAGTATAATTTAACAAAAGTGGGTTTGTCCCTATCCCAAAGCTTTATAGATAATAAAATAGAGGAAGGTTACTTTTTAAGCTTTTTATTTACATGACATATTGTATAGGTCTCTTTCATGTAAAATATTCCATAAACTGATAAAAATAAATCCAAAAGTAATACATATTGAAATATTGCCATCCAATGGGTGTTGGACAAGTGTTAGATCATTCTAACACCTTATATTCTACGTTCAAACACTAAGTAAACTCTATTTTCCCTTAATATATGTAGTTAATTCCAATTATTTAACTCATTATTATAGAAAAAATATGATTTTACCACATTAGATAATATAAATAATGGTAATTAAAAATATGGAATTAATTTTTATAAATTAAACTCACTGAAGTGGCAGAATTTAAATATAGATTAATCTCATAGACTTGGTGAAAAAATGGGGTTTTAATGAGAAAATGTTAAAAGGTTTGAAATTATTTTACATCCAAATTCAATATAAATATTTTTAAATGGCCTAAATTGGATTAATTGATACAAAATTGAACTATTTTTTCTTTAAATACAATTCAAAATATAATTTAACACTGTAAATTATTTACTTGAAAATGTAGTTTACAATTATAATTTAGTATGATTCATTACTCCCCAAAAATGAATCTTCTCAAAAAAATACAAAAATTCATAATAAGATAATGTGGAATTATTTTTTCAAAAATGAAGTATATTTTATAAAATTAATTTATAAAATTGGTAACATTTAATTTTATATTATGTGTGCGAGGAATTATTAACCGTCTTTTAAAAAAATACTGTTTTTGTGAATCATTGTTTTACTTTTAAAAGATTCTTATTTTATTTATAATCATTATTAATTAATAAAGATGTAAAAAATATATATTTTCATCAGTTTTATAGTCATATTAATTCCCTCCATTGAAATGGTTGGGTAATAACTAACATATTAAATTATAATATTACTTGTATGTTTCTATTTAATAATACTAGGTATTGCGTGTAATACAAGCTATTGAGGAAATGTTTTGTTGATTGTAAGGAAAGATAAAATCAGTGTTGTGTTCATTATAACCTATATAATATATTGATTTTATTTTAAATAATAAATATATCATAAATTATTATGATGTTATCTTCCCTTCTACGCTTGGTTTTTCATGTCATAAATGCTATCGTATACAAATTTCATACTTTAGAATTTTTAGGCACTACATTCTCCCCACCTTAATTAAATTTCATCATCATAATTTAATGTTTATCTTGAAAATAAAAGGTTTGATTTTTGATAATTATATTGTGAAAATACCCTCATGGTAAAAGGGTTAATAAAACATCCTCTAAGTAAGATAGGAAGAGAAGTATAAAGGTTATTTGTAATAATCACAACACTAGGATTATGCATGGGAGAACATAGGTTGGAAATGGAAACATAGACATGGAAGAGAAAACTAACGCACAAATACTGATGAATAGTGAAAAAGAACATTTTCCAGGGAATGTTAATAGTCACAAATCCATAAACTGAAGGTTTGTAAAAGGTCATTGATGTCATAAAAAATGATGATGATAAGACACAATTTTTCTTTCAAGACCCTTTTCATGGAGTTGAGGAGTTATTTCACGCTCTAAGAATATATGTAAATATAATTACTTGATACGTTTATTTTTAATAAGCTCAATATTATCATTTTGTTGCACCTTGAACTATTTCTACTTCATCTCTTAGCACATGTTGCAACATATTTTGAATTAATATAATTGTTGGCCTCCTCTAGTTTTAATTTTCACAAATCATGATTAATTATGTTTTATTAATTTTTATCTTGTTTAACCATGTTTACATTTAATCTTTACCTCTCTTTTTTGAATTTTCATCATAATACATGCTACCAAGATTCAAAAAAGTGTAAGTCACCAATATCAGACCTACTGAAAATTTCATAGAATTTTATCTTTGGATTATCTACCAACAACTTAACTACTAACAGAGCACCTACAGTTATAGTAACTACAGAAATATTCTCAAAAACATCACTAAGGATGAGTCTCCAATAGAAGTTTGAGTTACCAACGACATGTGTTACCGAAAGAGCAACCTACTGATAGGGCGATTGACGAATTCTCAGAAATCTCACTGATTCTAATATACTAATAACTGAATGACCGACTGACTAATCGACACATCACCTATTGATGCGTCACATATCAATACATCACCTACCGAAATAATAGCTACCAATTCATCACCTACCGATATAATTATCTACTTACAGATCGACCTACCCACAATATAAGACACTGAAATTCTTATCCACTGTCAGACTGACCTACCAATCATGAGACACCGTCATTCATTCATTTTTCATTTAAATTAAAAATTAATTATAATGGTAATATTTATGAAACTTAATAGAGCTTATTATATTAAAAATCTTGTATGTCTTTTTTAGAAAAAATTTAATGGATGTTGGAGACTAGTATGAGGTATAAGGTACCAGATAACATGCTGCTATTCTACGACACTATATAAAGGGAATATTAGAATCAACAAGAATAGAGGACGCACGATCTAAGAAAATATACAGAGCTTCTCATGAACCCAAGAACAATACAAGAACTACTCTATGTGCACACTATATAATATTTTTGACAGCCTAAAAGAAAGAACATTTTTTCTGCAAGAAGAAGTGACCATTCCCCATGTCATACACCCCACTAGAAATATAATATAAAATCACTCATGACACTCTATTTTAGTTCCTTCTTTCAGAATTTGACTCATGTTTCACTTTTACCATCTCTAAAGGGTTTAGAAGCGGTAAATCACATCCCACCGAGCCTTCTAACCATATTTTCATCAAATTTCTCTGCCGGTGTACATTATTTACATTTCGAACTGTGTGTGTGTCTCTATTTTATAAGAACACATCATATCTTATGATTAATTAGAAGATACATTGATATCTTAACAATATTATCTTTTTACACCTTACACTCCCACATATTATTAGTAGAATAGGTTCCTATGAGTCCTGAAATAATTTTCACTCCCAAAAAACACTGTAGAAGAGGTCTTGTTGACCTGAATAGCCATGTATCATGTTTTTTAACCCAATCTAATGTGTGTATAAAATTTATTTATATAAATTTCTTGGGGGAATATTATCACCATGTGAAGAGGACTATGTCTTACCTTAAGACTGAACCTGTTGTTTTAAATCTGTTGTGTTTTACAAAGTTTCATTTTCATGTTTTTATTTATATCAGAAAACATTAGTTAACTTTTATAGTTAATATTAGAAATTGTTTATATTATAATTTAGTTTATTAGATTTACTTCAAAATATAAAATACTAATCCATATTTTTAACTTATAACAAATCAAACATTGAGAAATAGTTACTAAGATCAAAACATTTATAAATCTACTAGTTTGGTTAATGGGTTCATATCTAATTTTAAATTGTGGGATTTTTAAATAATAATTTTAGATATATAATTTTTATAAGAACTCAATTAACCCCATCTTGAGTGTCATACACTAACCAAAATTTTTTATGAGAGGATTTACTTTTCAGTTTTATAAGATTTTAAAATATTCATACTGTTTTAACTATGATTTTATATTTGTTTTAAAGATATCTAAATTTCCGTCAGTTCAAAATTTATAGTTCTTTAAAATATTTAAAATTTGATTTAAATGGAAAATATAAAAAAAAGAATAATCTTCCAACTTGATTCCCTATTTTAGTGGAACACATTATATTGAGCACAAAATTAGAATGAAAATGATTTTGGAAAGCATGGGTTTTGAAATCTTGTCTGCTATATTTGATGAATATAAAATTTCTACTACTTCAAGAAATACATGGGATGATTCCACTAAGGATTCTTATAACAATAAAAGTTATTAATGATTTATACTGTTCTTTAGGTGATGGTGAATTTAAAAGGATTTTTTCATCTAAAACACCCTATGAGATTTGGGATAATCTAGCTATTTCACATGAAGGAACCACTAATTTCAAGGAAATAAGGATTAACACATAGACTATTATATATGATAACTTCAAAATAAATCATCATGAGCCAATTTTTGACAAGTATCTCAGGTTCAATGAGATTGTGAATATGATGATTTCACTAGGAAATTTAATTAGTACAAGAAAACAATTCATGAAAATCTTCATATGTTTAGAAAACATATTGATATTAACCTCATTGTCAATAATAAAATCTTCTGACATGAACACTATACCAATAAAGGATCTTATAGGTTAGTTTATGATGTAATAAGAAGATTTGATGTTTAATAGAGAATATTATAGTGAACCAATGATAATTTCAGTGGATTTCAAAACCACCGATTCTAAATATAATGAAAAAGAGAAACTTCAAGGTTATGCTGAATGATCCAACAATGAAGAATCATCAAGTGACAGTGATGAAGAGATGGATCAACAATTCATAAGATTCAAATAGTTCTATAGAAATAAGAAATTATTTAGAAATCCTAGTTATAAATCGAAGTATGAAAACAAGGGTAATAGGAAAAAACCATAATAGAAATGAAAATACTAATAAAATAGTCTGGTATGAGTGCAAGAGAAGAGGACTTGTAAAATTGACTGTCCAAAATTGAAGTACAAAAAGTAGTATGATGAATGTGATAGAAAATATAAGAAGGTAATGAAGGCCACCTAGAGTGCTTTTGAGTATAGATCAAGTGACTCTGAATCATCACATAATGAAAATGATGGAAAATCCAACATGTTTTTCATGATAAAAACTTCTGCGGTAACTCTAGAATCTCTTATACCGAATTATTAATATTCTGGAGATGAATCAGATTCTGAATATATCAAAAATGAAGAGATGTTTGACTATTGTAAAATGAATAAAGATACATGTAATGAACTAAAGGATAAATATAAGTCTCTCAAAATGGAACATTCTCTTTCAGTTTCTATTGAATCTGGCCATACTTTTGAAAAGGAAAACAATACTCAACTACTCAATGAGAATACAGAACATAAAATGTCTAATGAGAAATTAAATAAGGATTTAGAGAAATTCACAAATGATAAAAATAATCAAATTAAAATACTTCTTAAATAGGTAATCCCAATATATATTACCAGTATTGGTTATCAAACTAGAAAAATAAATTTTTTTAAAACAAAATTTTTATCCAAATCAAGAAAATATTATTTTATGTGTAAATCTAAAAAATCAATTGCACATTTTAGCAATATAAATGCTCTCATTTATTTTAATTTCTCTATATTTAATAAATTTTATTATTATAATACTTTATAAACTATTTATATGAAATCCATAAAGAAAATTTGGGTTCCCAAATATTTAATTACTAATGTTACTAGACCCATGAAAGTCTCGTTACAAAATTAATTTCTTATTTGATCTAATTTTTGTAGGAAGTTTATTTCAGTATATTTCAACAGTTCTGATAAGAGATTATGGTACCTGGACAGTGGGTTTTGAAGACATAAGATAGGGGATTATTCTAGTTTTAATAAACTTATCATGATAATAGTGGAAATGTCACCTTTGGTGACAATGTAAAAGGAAATATAATTGTCCTTTGCCAAATTGGTAAAACTAATTTAGTTTTAATTTCTAAAGTTCAATTTGATGATAGTATTAATTATAATCTACTTATAATCTTAAAGTTATGTAATGATGGATTTCATGTTAAATATTCAAGTTATTGTAATTATGTTTTCAATTATAAAAATGATTTAGTATTTACTGATTTTAGAAATTGAAATGTTTATGTAGTTAATTTAGATTATTTAGTTTCATAAAATGATTCTTACTAGAGTTACTTTTATAAAGTGTCTTGGCACTGGAATAAGAGATTAGGAAAATGTAACATTCACTCTATTAGAAAGATTACTAGAAAAGGGCTAGTCAAGGATCTACCAAATATTGTGTGTCTAAATGATAAATTCTAAAATCATTATCAAAAATGGAAGCAACACAAAATATCTTTCAAACCAAAGAATGAATTTTCCACTTCTCAGCATCTTGAGTTGGTTCACGTGGATTTTTCTTAACCATATAGAGTTTCTAGTATAAATGGGAAGCACTATGTCTATGTTCTAGTAGAAACCTTTTTTATATATACTTGAACCTACTTTTTAGACCACAAGAGTGAAGATTTCTCTTATTTCACTAAGTATTCTAGGTCAGTAGAAAACTTCTATTGAATTAGGATCAAATCCTTAAAAATAGATCATGGCTGTGTGTTTGAAGATCAATAATTTTAATATTTTTTCTCACAAAATAGATATAGTCATAACTTCTCTACTCTTAGGATACCCTAACAAGATGAGGTTATAGGAAGAATAAATATAACTTCATAAAAAATATACCAAAATATTCATAGTGAATATGACTTACCTGTTTATTTTTGGGTAGAATTTGTAAATACACCTTGTTTCATAATTAATAGAGTTTCAATTAGACATATCCTTAAGAAAACTCCCAATGAGCTATGGAATAATAGGAAACCCAAGGTTAATTAATTTAATGTTTTCAATTAAGATGTTTATATCCTTGATAAAAAATACAATCATTAGAAATTTTCATCCAAAACTAATGACGGAGTTTTACTAGGTTATTCAACCTCTAGAAAATCCTATATGGTCTTCAATAAAAGAAAAATGTGTGTGGATGAATATATACATGTCAAATTTGATGAAACAGATCCACATGAACCTAATACCTCCCTAGAAAATATTGTGGATAATTTTTCAAATCTTGACATAAATTTTAAATCTTATAACTCTACTTTTAAGCATCCAACAAAATCCTCCAATTCATGAAAATTTACTGATTCTGATCACAGTGAACCAGAAACCATAGAAGAACTTAAAATAACTAGCCTATATTTATCTTGATATGTTAGAACTCTTTAAAACCATTCTTTAGATTCAATTTTTGGAGACTTAGATAATGGGAAACAGAATAGAGCTTCTCTAAGAAACTAGGTTGAACATCAATCCTTTTTGTCATGACTTGATCCTATGAATATAAATGATGAAATCAATGATTAATTTTTTATTATGTCTATAAAAGAAGAATTAAATCATTTTAAAAGAAAAGAATTTTGGAAAATTTTTGATAGACCCAAAGACACCTTCATAATAAGAAATAAGTGGGTTTTTAGAAATAAATTAGATGAAGATGGAACTATAGTAAGAAATAAAGATATATTAGCTTCACAAGGTTTTAGTCAAGAAGAAGGAATTGACTATGAAGACACCTTTGTACCTATTGCGACTCTTGAAGCCATTGGAATACTACTAGCTTATGCAGCACATCTTAATTTAAAACAGTATCAAATGGATGTCAAATGTGCATTCATAAATGGGTATATAGTTGATGATGTTTTTTAACAACCCTGAGTTTTTAAAATCCTCATTTTCCAAATCATGTTTTCAAATTAACAAAAGCTTTTTATGGTTTAAAACAGGCTCCAAGAGCTTGTTATGATAGGCTCAACACATTTCTTATTTTTAAATGTTTTACAAAAGGTATTATTGATCCTAGTATTTTTATAAAAATAATATATAAAGATGTATTAGTTGTTCAAAAATAATTTGATAATATTATTTTTGTATCTTCAAAAATTTATTTAGGTATTTATTTTTCAAATATGATGAAAAATGAGTTTGACATGAGCTAAATGGGTGAAATTAAATTCTTTCTTGGATTTCAAATATCTCAAAATAAAGAATGTATTATTTTAAATCAAAGTAAAAAAAATAAAGATTTTTTAAAATGTTTTTAATTGGATATCACAAAAATTGGTTATACTCCTATGGGTACCACCTATAAATTGGATCTTGGTGAAAATGAAATTTTAGTTGATTAAACCAATTTCAGAGCTATAATTGGAAGTCTTCTCAACTAAACTATTATCTGACCTCATATTATGTGTAGTGTGTGTATGTGTTCTCTTATTCATGAAAATCATAAAGGGTTGCATATAATTTTCGTAAAAAGAATTTTTAAATTCTTTAAGTATACTACCAACTTAAGACTATTATAACCTATAAGACAATTATTTTGATTAGTTATTTTCATGGTTTTTTTTAAGTTAGAAAGAAAAATAACCTATAGAACATGACACTTTTTGGGAAAGTCTCTAGTTTCAATGTTTAGTAAGATATAAAATTTTGTTTCATTATCTATCACCAAAGAAGAATACATAGCTGCTAGTAGTTATTATGATTATATTTTGGGAATGAAACACACATTACTAGACTATTGATATCAATTGTGGCATGTACCCATATATTTTGACAATAGACATGCTATTAATAATTCTAAGAACAAATTTTCTCATTCATGAACAAAGCATATTGATGTAAGATATCACTTTTTGAGAGATCATTATTAAAAAAGTTATATAAATCTTTAATTCATTGGTGATTAACATGTTCTTCTTGATATTTTTACTAATTCAATAAATTTTGATAGAATGAGTTATATCAGACAGGATTTAAGAATGATCGACATAGAGTGACTGACTGTCAGATGTCTCACTAATGATATCTCATAGATGATGTCTCACCAATGATGAATCAATGGTAGAAATCACTAATGATGACTCACTGACAGGACTCAGTGATGATGAATCACTGACAAGACTCACTGATGATGACTCACCGATAAGACTCGCCAATATGACTCAACGATGATGAATCATTGATTGGAATCACCAATATGTCTCACTGATATACTTTTTCATTTATCTTTTTTGGAAGTTAAAACATCACTATTTTATTTATTTCATTTTATTTTAAACCTTTTTTTCTTATTTTATGATTTTAAATCCCTAAATGATAAAATTAAAGTCTATCCTACTCTTTTTCCCACTCTTACACTCTTTTTTTCACTCTTTCCTTCAAACCTTTCTCTCTTTAACACCAACGATAATTCTCATTCGAACATAAAACCCTTTAACATCACTAATGGCTTGAGTTAGATGTGTTTATGAGAAATATATGGATGATTAACATCTGTCTAAGAAGAAAAGAGGTGAATATAGTCAACCAAAATAAAAACATGTTCATTTGGAACTTGCAAATTGTCTTGTTACTCCTGAGAAAGAAGTGCACTCTAAATGGATATTGACAAGTAATACACTTTTGTTAAATTTGTTCCAAACTCAAGGATGGTTGGAGTGATTCTTCAATAATGAAATACCTTTTAATATGAGGTTACTTCATGAGTTCTACCTATATGAAGAATTTCTTCTGGAAGTATCAGAGGTGTTTTTGATCAAATCTGTAGTAGATGAAAATATAATATCTATTTTAATCCAATCATTTATATGAATTCTAGAAGGTACCCATGAGGTTTTTTGAGATTATAATCAGATAACTAAACCTCCACCTAGTGATATAATAAATTTTGAGGAACCTTTGAGTGAGCTAACTGAAAATGGATACCATAGAAGGCCTATATCAAGAGATTTGAATGGTGAGTGCAGGATATTGTTCAAATTTATTCAGAATCAATTATTTCATAGGAAAGGAGACTTTTCCCCCCGCAAGTACCAAGATGTAAAATTTATTTATGTGTTAAATAATGGATATAAGGTTAAACTATGTAGATATATGATGTTTCATATTAGTGAAATGATAAAACCCTACTAAAAAACAAATTCAATTTTTTATCCTAGTCTTTTCTCAACTATCATGAAAGATAAGGGATTAGTGAATGAGGGTGAACAAATAGTTTTAGTCTATGATGGTTTCTGTATCAAAAATACTATCTCTAATAGAATGAAAATAAATTAAAATCCCTGGAAGAAGATTTGGTATGAGTACAATGAAATAATGTGTGAATATTTTAATTCTATTGAGTATCCCCTAAGGCCGAGGAACATGGTAGATCCTGTTCTAGGACCAGATGATGGTAGTGAGTACTCAGATGAGGGAGATATATCGGAGGAAGGAAATGAGTCACCAATTGATGATATAAGTGACCCTACTATAGCTAAATGTCCGAAAAGTATGTCCTATGGACCTAATAGCCCTCTTAGGACTCTTCGTACAAAGGAAATTCTTATAGTTGAGGATGATGATGATGAGACTAAAGAGTCAGAGTATGATAGAATATCTGATAGTGATGAGGAGTCAAATAGTGAAGAAGTAGAAAGTGGTAGTGACTGTAAAGACCCGAAGCATGACGTACAAGGACATTACATTAATTTTGCAGAATACTTAATACATAACAAAAACAAACACATAAGGATCGTAATAGTTTAGTGTCTTTGGAAACTCGGAATATAATCTTCTAATTGTGGAGAAAGATCTTGAACATCTCCTTTAATGATCTTCCCCTTTTGATTTTGTACCTAAAACCTTTCTTTAAATCTTGGGAAAAAGAAAAAATGTAAAGGGTGAGCTCAAATGCTCAGTAATGGTAAGCATAGAGAACATAAAACAATCCTTAGTCATTTGAATGTAAAAAACATGAGCGTAAAATCAAAACATCAAAATCTGGATCAATGACATAAAACATGGAAGTACATAAGGCATAGATCATAATGGAACATAAATCATGATAAAATATCATGGGAATAAAACATGTAATTTTGGAAACCATTCATCACTTGTTATGATTTCTATAGTAGCCAAGGCATTTCTACCAGGACCATCTTAGTGGATAAATTTTCTTTCTGAATCGAGTTCACTCCTCGTTCCAGTCCTGTATTACTTAACCAGTTTAACTTGCCATTCCATCCATGTCTATATCATGAGATATAAATCTTTACCCAATGCATTGGATGGAGATATAGGTCCCACCCATCTCATAATGAAATCATTCTTACTTGTGCCACAACATGAACATAAATCATTCATCATTACCCAAATTATAAAATGGGTTTCATAAACATCATCCCATCATAACATAATCCATAACAAAAATGGATATCAATTAATCATAAGAAAAGTGAAACAATGTAAATCATAGAGACATTAAACTTGAAACATTCACTTATGAAATAATGTCATCCTAGATGGAAAATGGTTTTGATAAAACATTCGAAATGAATTCTTGAGGAAAATAACCTTTCTTCTTCAAAGTCATTTTCTTTTCAAAAAATGTCATGAAATTTTTTTAAAAAAAGGAATTTTTATAAAATAGTCATGAAATATTTTGGAGGAAGCTTCAGGAAAATAAGGCTTTATAAAACTGTAAAAATCCGTTCATGTCGTATAAGTTAAAAAAACATTCTTCTCATACTTTTGCCGAAAAATTCAAAAAGTACCTCATAAAAGAAAGATTTTGTACATACCATTTATTAAAATTCAAAATGGGTAAAAGGGACATTAAAAATACATGAAACCATTTTTAGGAAACATGGACATGGATGAGAACAATAACCCCAGTAAATACTTACGATTAAACAATCTCAGATATGAATGAGATTGGAAAAGTTATCCCTTACCTTAGGCCCGATATGCTTCGTATGGATATGAACCCCCTGTATAATGATTTAAATAATGTCATTGACTTATTATATAATCATATTCATTTTTATGATATCATATATGTCTCACTTATGACATTATATTACCTGTTCTTTTTTAAATTCCATGTAAAAGTAGCGTTTTGGGTAAAATCATTTTATTTATCGTATGTGTTTCGACTTGTCATTATTGATATTATTACTTATATCCTGATTTAAATAATTCTAGAATGTAAAACATGATTTATATATAATATATATTCATCATATACATATATATTATAGATTGATAAAAGGAATGAAATACACCGTTCATGGAGACGGTAGGCCGTACGTACGCATGAACGATGTTTTCGTTTCCTTATTGAATTGAATGAAATTAAATAGATGACATACATATATATATACATAAATCCAGTATCATTATTATTTTATATATTTCATTATTATTCATTATATAAACTTTCTGATCAATCATGTATGGTTAACATGGAGAATGAATCTCACCGCGTCGTGGAGACGGTAGTCCGTACGTACGCACGAGCGATCATATCGGTCCCATAATTATCGAATAGAATTGGAGTAGATGATATAATATATCAGAATAATTATTATGTTATAATAACCATATATAGTTATTCTTTATACCATTATACCCATCCATGAAAGGTGTTGGTGGAAAAACAGATTACACCACGGCGTGGAGACGGTATTCCGTATGTACACACGCGCGGTGATTTTGTTTTCCATAGGATGGATAGAAGGTGAAATGGGGTTGTTTCATATTTATAATAACATATCAGTATATTATTGATACTAATGTTATTACTTTATAATGATATAACTAAATAAGAAGAAGTTGAAGAAGAAATAAATTGGAAAGGATCGGTAATGGATATTACCTTTTCTTTGGTGCGCCTCTTATTAACCTCCTCTTACGGCACTAGGGATGGTATTATAAGAATACCAAGACCTCTAAGATGTTTCTAAGGAGTATAAAAGAGAATTTTTCAGGGTTTTCCGAGCTTGAAGGCTCAATGTTGTGTAAATATGAGAGGGAGGAGGTGCCCTTTTATAAGGGAGGAGAGGGGCACCTTTGGAAAAACTCAGAATATTATTTTATTATAAAGTCATATTCGGTTTTTAATAGGTCAAAATTGTTTTATTTCGAAGATAAGGTGGATATGGGTATAAATAATCTCATCTAATAGAATTTGAACAAGTTTAGGTTACTATTTTAACCTTATCATTTAGATTTAACTTTAAGTTAGATAATTTAAATTTTACCGTGTCTTCTTATTTTCTTACAGTATAAGGTTAATAAGCTTACTATAACAAGACAAACAAACCCCAAGTTGTATATTGTTAATATATATAACCTTATCTAAGTCATTTGGATGAGCCTCAGATTTTTAGGAATAAAATAACAATTAATAATATAATATTTTTTTAAAAAACTATTTTATGTCAATTTTGACACTATTTGGTAATTGATTTTTGTGAAAATCATAACAGAACTATTAGTTATAAAAACGTTAATTAAATAAATAATAACATGTCATATTAACATAGAAAATTATTTTAATTCATAAAAAGTCTCAAATTACATTTATTTTGTTATTTATAACATCAGTTATGTCAATATTTTATTAATAATATAATTACTGCATCGTCATTGTGTCATAAATAATGTAAACTATTTAATGTCTAAAAATTACAAATAAAATATCATTACGTAGTAAATCGTTTTAGCTTTCAAATTAATATTTATAGTATAATTTATTTTATGTATAACCCTATATTAAAAATTATTTACTTATTAAATTTTGATTTTAACTATTTTAACCTTTCTTTAAATAAATTATTATTAAATGTCCTAATCTAATCCAAGTGGACCAAAATGGCCATATTTTCTTCCTAAGGTTGTTTTTGGTAGAATTACACTTATCCAATAGAATTATGACAAGTTTTAGGGTAATAATAATATCATTTTTACCCATAATTACCCTATTTACTTTTAACTGTGGTAAAAAAGTAAAAGGTTACTATTCACCACATATTATTTTCATCTTATTGAACCAAATTTTACTTACTGAAATCAACTGTGTCTCTCAGATTTTTTAAATTCCATTCAAAAAAGCAGTAAAATTAAGTTTTATGTAAATTTGCAAATTCTCCTAGGAGGTGGGTAAAAGACGGTGACAAGATCAATAAATTTTTTATATATCTAAAATTATTATAAAATAACTCCAATGAATTACATTGAACTTATATTGGTATTATGTATCAATTTTTACCTAAAATAAAGTTAAATAAAATAAATAATTATTTAAATAAAAATTCAGTTTTTAAATAGTAACCTAGTGTTTTCATCATTCATCAAAAATTGAAAGTTTTCAGAAAAATACCAAAATTTCACCCTAAGCTAATTTTGATATTCAGAATCCAAAAATGAAATCCATTTTGAAAGATAAGATTTCAAAAAAGTGGGAATTACTATTCATAATGGCTAGTTCATCATAATATTATAATAATATCTCGTTTAGTGAAACATGGTATTGCGGACTACACACGCTATCGAGGAAGGTCTTGATTGCGTATAATGCAAGCCAAGTCAAGGTTACGTGTAGTGAAATCTCCGTTTTGTGTTGTGTATAACATAATCAAAACTTATTTCATTTATACATTAAACAAAATCTATACTTGATGTTGTGTAGAATAATTTCCACAAAACGAACTTGAAATAGTGTGTAACACTAGCGAAGAATAGTGTTGTGTATACTGCAAGCTAATACGGTGTTGCGTATAGTACAAGCTAATCTTGGTTTAGCGAAAAACACAAGACTTCTAAGTAAATAAAAAAATAATATTTCTCATAAAATATCTGGTTGTCACATTCTACCCCCCTTAAAATGGATTTCACCCTCGAAATTCATCAGGGTTGTAAATGGTTTACTACTTGAAAGTATCTTTCATAGAAACCCACATCGTAAAAAGGAATGCTTAAATTTAATTTTAAAAATGAACGTTAGAAACAAAATGGATACCCAAATTAACTCATCACATGGGTTCCCACAAAGGAGGACATAGGCGAAAATATGGATATGGAAGAAAAATCTAACAATCATGTTCTGATGGAGAGTGGTAGTGAACATGGCTATGAAAAAGCCAACAATCAAAAAGCCATAAATTTGTGATAATCTAAGGTACCATCTGATTAATCGGATATAAGGGCACTAGGAAAACATTTTTTGGTTTTCAAGATCATTTCCCTAAATTTGATGAATTAAAAGAAATACTTTCAAGATTTTGGTATAATCTCACTATTTTTTGTGATTTGAAAAATTTCCACTTCATCTCTTAATGAAATGAAGTTGAATTTGTTATTCGTGAAGCGTTAGCAGATCATGTGATGCAATGATGGGTCATTCCATCTGTTTCAAACAAAAGTTTAGAAAAAGTTATAAGTCCATCTTATGGTGAGATTAAACATATATGCTTCCAAAAATGGACTTATACTTTATTTATCATACCGCTTAATAAAATAAAACTACTATACACTAACCATGGTTTTCTTGTAGGTCAGTGGTTGGCGATAAAGGCCAGTCGCACTTCGGTTGTGGGTTCGATTTCCACAGCCTTGTCCGACGCGACGGGTTGTTTCCCATCTTGCAGGTTGTCCCTTTTTATAAAACTACATTATAATAACATTCCTGTAATAATATCGAAAAAAGTCCTAGCCTTAAACAATACTATCTGATGTCTGACATAACCCTTTCCAATCTTTAGACTTATCCAAAATACATATGTCCATGCTCATAATGTATAAGAAAATGATTACTGGAAAGGTCACATAACAAGAACGTGAATAACATCATTTTATCATATGATATATCTTTTTCGTCACATTCCAAACATGTGAATTCCTTAATCATGTATTCTCTTGAAAAATGAATACCAATTTAACCTTAGTGAAAACATGAATGCTGTCAAAAGTTAACTCTTTCCACATACCAAAATCCCAAAATTTCTATATACTCTAACCAGGATATCACTTTGTCCTTATTTTAGTCATGAGATCATGATTACTATCATATTATTTTCTCCTTATCCCTTCCATATGCACATTTCATTTTATTTCCAAAAATATTTCAATCTCTTTTTCATGGGTACCAGTACCATATAATAATTGAAAACCAATACATAGATATTCAAAAATTCCACAATACCATAAATGAGATTCCTTGATACTGTTTTTAAATCCCATTACATAAACACTTAATCATTACACAACATCATTTTCATACTCAACATCACAAATAGTGATCGCATGAGACTTCCCTTTATCATTTTCTTTAAGAGGTTGCTCATGTTGATCATCATTAACCCGTGGATTAGGTCATTTATTAGCCTAATGCACCATTTCATTGTACTTAAAGCATTGAAGTGTTGGTGGTGCATTCTCTTCAGTCTTTTATTTATAATTAGTAACCCTTTTTCCATTACTTCGACACTCAGCTACTCGATGACCTTCTTTTCCACACTTAAAACATTTTCTAGTCCCTTTAAGACAATATCTTCCATGCTTCTTTCCACATTTTGAGCATAAAGAAAGATTCATCTTCTTTTCACCATTGTTCTGAGATTTCTCCTTGAAATCCATCTTTCGTTTCTTGTCAAAACCATGAGATGGATATGTTACACCAACTTCAAGTTCTACCTTGATATCACAACGCACAATTTCTTCATAGCTACTGAAGTCTCTTATAGCTAATTCCCTTCGAAGACTCGGTTTTATGCCACTGAAAAATCGATCAAATTCACTTTCAGGATGGATGATAATGCGAGATTCATACCTTGCAAGTCTTGTAAAATTCTCTTTGTATATACCAACAGATTCATCATCCTTCTGCTTAAGCTCAAGAAACTCATTTGATATCTTTGTTCGAAGAATACGAGATAAGTACTTACTGAAAAACAATTTCTTGAACTCGTTCCATTCCATGGACTCAATTTCATCTCTTTTCCTCGTATTCTTGATAAGATTCCCACATTGATCAGCATCACCTTCCAAATGATATACTGCTAAGATGACTTTATCATGCTTAGAACATTGTAGAACTAAAAATACCTTTTTATTAGTATTGATCTGTTGTTCATCCACTAAGGGATCAGAAGACCCTCTGAATGAAGGTGGATGCTGCCTCATGAAGGATTCAACAAAATGTTGGTCCTTTCCATGCTCATTTTGAAGTTTGGAATGATTCATAGCTTGTGTAAGTATAGAAATCAGATTGTGCACTCCATATTCCATGAAATTGGTTTGGTCATGAGGAAAATCATTGCATTATCCATTATATTGATCAACATGGTTCCTTTGGGTTCCAACCATCATCTAAAACCCAAAAATAATAGTGTGAGAGGCAAATACCATGCTAGGGAAAACAAAAAAATAAAGGGGGAGTACCTTCAATATCTAACATCTTAGGATTAATTCTATAATCGTTAGCACAATTCTAGGAATATAACCTATACGTATACTTAACCTTAAGGACATAACTAGACATACCTTATAAATACCTCTAGGGATCTCACTAACACTTTCACATCCTAGTTTCCAAAGGTTGACTATACGTTTCCTCTAATACCAATTGTAGGGACCTAAATCTTGACGTACATGGACATTACATTAATTTTGAGGAATACTTAATACATAAAAAAACATACACATGAGGATCGTAATAGTTTAGTGTCTTCGGAAACTCAGAATATAATCTTCTAATCATGGTGAAAGATCTTCAACATCTCCATTAATGATATTCCCCTTTTGCTTTCTTACCTAAAACCTTTCTTTAAATCTTGGGGAAAAGGAAACATATAAAGGGTGAGCTCAAATTCTCGGTAAGGGTAAGCATAGAGAACACAAAACAATCCTTAGACATTTGAATGTAAAAAACATGAGAATAAAATCTAAACATCAAAATCTTGAGAAATGAAAAAAAACATGGAAGTACATAAGGAATAGATCATAATGGAACAAAAATCATGATCAAATAGCATGGGAATAAAACATTTAATTGTGGAAACCATTCAGCACTTGTTATTATTTCCATAGTAGCCAAGGCATTTCTGCCAAGACCATCTTAGTGGACAAATTTCCTTTCTGAATCGAGTTCACTCATCATTCCAGTCCTCTATTACTGAACTGGTTTAACTTGTCATTCCAGCCATGTCTATCTCATGAGATATAAATCTTTACCCAATGCATTGGAGGGAGATATAGGTCCCACCAATCTCATACTGAAATCATTCTTACTTGTTCCACAACATGAACATAAATCATTCATCATTACCCAAATTATAAAATGGGTTTCATAAACATCATCCCATCATAACATAATCCATACCAAAAATGGATATCAATTCATCATAAGAAAAGTGAAACCATTTAAATCATAGAGAAATTAAACTTTAAACATACACTTATGAAATAATGTCATCCTATATGGAAAATGGTTTTGATAAAACATTTGAAATGAATTCTTGAGGAAAATATCCTTTCTTCTTCAAAATCATTTTCTTTTCACAAAATGTCATGAAATTTTAAAAAAAGTATTTTGTTGAAAATATTCATGAAATATTTTGGATGAAGCTTCATGAAAATAAGGCTTTATAAAACCGTAAAAATCTGTTCATGCTGTATAAGTTAAAAAAACATTCTTCACGTACTTTTGTTGGAAATGTCAAAAAGTACCTTGTAAAAAAAGGATTCCATACATACCATGTATTAAAATTCAAAAATGGGTAAAAGAGACAATAAAAAAACATGAATCCATTTTTAGGAATCATGGAAATGTATGATAACAATAACTCCAGTAAATACTTACGAATAAACAATCTCGGATAAGAACGAGATTGGAAAAGTTATCCCTTACCTTAGGTCCGATATGCTTTGTATGGATCCAAACCTCCTGTATAATGATTTAAATAATGTCATTTACTTATTAAATATTCATATTCATTGTTATTATATCATATATGTTTCACTTATGACTTTATATTACCTGTTCTTTTGTAAATTCCATGTAAAAGTAGCGTTTTGGGTAAAATCATTTTATTTATCGTATGTGTTTCGACTTGTCATTCTTGATATTATTACATATATACTGATTTACATAATTACATAATGTAAAACATGATTTATATATATTATATATTCACCATATACATATATATTATAGATCGATAAAATGAATTAAATACACTGTTCATGGAGATGGTTGGCCGTACGTAAGCATGAACGCTGTTTTCATTTCCTTATTGAATTGAATGAAATTAAATAGATGAAGTACATATATATATATATATATACATAAATCTAGTAGCATTATTATTTCATATCTTTCATTATTATTCATTATATAAACTTTATGATCATTCATGTATGGTTAACATGGAGAATGAATCTCATCGCGTCGTGGAGACCGTAGTCCGTACGTACGCACGAGCGATGATATTGTTCCCATAATTGTTGAATAGAATTGGAGTGGATGGTATTATATATCAGAATTAGTATGATGTTATAATAACCATATATAGTTATTATTTACACCATTATACCCATCCATGTAAGGTGTTGGTGGAAAAACAGATTACACCACGGCGTGGAGACGGTATTCCGTACGTACGCACGTGTGGTGATTTTGTTTTCTGTATGATGGATAGAAGGTGAAATGGGGTTGTTTCAAATTTATAATAACATATAACTATATTATTGATACTGATGTTATTACTTTATAATGAAACAACTAAATAAGAATAAGTTTAATAAGAAAGGAATTGGAAAGGATCGGTAATGGATATTACCTCTTCTTTGACGCGCCTTTTATTAACCTCTTCTAAGGGCACTAGGGATGGTATTTTAAGAATACCAGGACCTCAAGGATGTTTCTAAGGAATTGTAGAAGAGAATTTGGCAGGGTTTGGCCGAGCATGAAGGCTCAATGTTGTGTAAATATGAGAGGGAGGAGGTTCCCTTTTATAAGGGAGGAGAGGGGCACCTTTGGAAAAACTCAAAATATTATTTTATTATAAAGTCATATTCAGTTTTTAATATCTCAAAATTGATTTATTTCTAATATAATGTGGATATGGGTTGAAATACTCTCATACAATATAATTTGAACAAGTTTAGGTTACTATTTTAACCGTATCATTTAGATTAACTTTAAGTTAGATAATTTAACTTTTACCGTGTCTTTTTGTTTTCATACACTATAAGGTTAATAAACTTACTATAACAAGCCAAAAGAACCAAAAGTTGTTTATTATTAATATATATATCCTTATATAAGTCATTTGGCTGAACCTTAGATTTTTAGGAATAAAATAACAATTAATAATATAATATTTGTTTTAAAAAATATTTTATGTCAATTTTGACACTATTTGGTAATTAATTTTTGTGAAAATAATAAAAGAAGATTAGTTCGAAAAAAGTTAATTAAATCAATAATAACATGTCATACTAACATATAAAATTATTTTAATTCATAAAAAGTCTCAAATTACATTTATTTGGGTATTTATAACATCGGTTCTGTCAATATTTCATTAATAATATAATTACTGCATCATCATTGTGTCATAAATAAATTAAATTATTTAATGTCTAAAAATTACAAATAAAATATCATTATGTATTAAATCGTTTTACAGTTCTAATTAATATTTATAGTCTAATTTATCTTATGTATAACCCTATATTAAAAATTATTTAATTATTAAACTTTGATTTTAACTATTTTAACCCTTTTTAAAATAAATTATTATTAAATGTCCTAATCTAATACAAGTGGGCCTAAATGGCCATATTTTATTCCTAAGGTTATTTTTGGTCGAATTACACTTATCCAATTGAATTATGAAATGTGTTAGGGTAATAAAAATATCATTTTTACCCTTAATTACGCTATTTACTTTTAACCGTGGTAAAAATAGTAAAAAGTTACTATTCACCGCAAATTATTTTCATCTCATTGAACCACATTTTACTTACTGACATCAAACGTGTCTCTCAACTTTTTAAAACTCCATTCACAAAAGCGGTAAAATTATGTTTTATGTAAATTTGCAAATTCTCCTAGGAGGTGGGTAAAAGACGGTGAAAAGTTCAATAAAATTTTTATATATATAAAATTATTATAAAATGGCTCCAATAAATTACATTGAACTTATATTGGTATTATGTACCAATTTTTACCTAAAATAAAGTTAAATAAAATAAATAATTATTTAAATAAAAAGTTGGTTTTTAAATAGTAAACCAGTGTTTTCACTATTCATCAAAAATTGAAAGTTTTCAGAAAAATACCAAAATTTCACCCTAAGCTAATTTTGATATTCCGAATCCAAAAATGAAGTCCATTTTGAAAGATAAAATTTCAAAAAGTGGGTATTAATATTCATAACAGCTAGTTCATAATAATATTATAATAATATCTCATTTAGTGAAACTTGGTATTGCGTACTACACACACTATCGAAGAAGGTATTTATTGCATATAATGCAAGACAAGTCAGGGCTGTGTGTAGTGAAATCTCTGTTTTGTGTTGCGTATAACATAATCAAAACTTATTTCATTTAAACATTAAACAAAATCTATACTTAATGTTGTGTAGAATAATTTCCACAAAACGAACATGAAATAGTGTGTAACACTAGCCAAGAATACTGTTGCATATACTGTAAGCTAATATGGTGTTGTGTATAGTACAAGCTAATCTTGGTGTAGCGTACAACACAAGACATCAATGTAAATAAAAATAATAATATTTCTCATAAAATCATTGGTTGTCAAAGTGACAAAGGAAAATAATATGATGGTGATATATTGAGGAATAAAATAATGAAGATGATAAGGAATATGATAAATAAGACTCATACAATGCAAGTGTTGAAGAAGTAAAAGGAAGTAATGATAATATTAGTGGATCAAATTATCTTGATGATGATCATAGTCCTGATGTTGAACCTATTGTTCTTAAATTCGAGCATGTTGAGCATGAAAGTCCTGTTGATACTTCTATAGTGGAAGATAAAAATGAACCAGTTGTCTAGTCCCATGTTTCTCCTGAGTTAGTTGTGGTTAAGTAAAGATCTCTATATCTTTGTATGAATTAAGAAGTTCATGCTGACGAATAAGTTCTAGTGACTCCAATACAATAACTTGTTTCTGTCAGGAAGAAAGAATATGTTGAGAGAAGAGCATCTGGTGATGGGGAGACAAGAAAAATATTGAAAGATGATGTTATTTATCCTCTTGATGATATATAAGTTCCTGTGTGGAGAAATAATCCATGGTATGTGAATTTGGGATTGGAGTACTCTAATTTAACAAATAAGATTGTTGCTCCTACTCCTACTCTTGTAGTTGTACCTGAGCATGTAGAGTAAGTGACTAAGGCTGAATTTAATGCATTTAAGGAATAGTTATTTTTTGTGGTTAGATCTTCCCCTTCCCATCAACCTAATCCTATTTCAAGGATTAGTGAAAGTGAAGAAGTTATGACCATTAAGAGGGTGGTTTCTCAGGTTAAACCTCATTTGATCTCACTATTGGAAGAAATTGTCAAAGACAATCAAAAGATGCATAATGAATTGATTTCTATGGTATTTTCCATTAACAAATTACCAATTAAATACTGATAGAATGATCTACAGATAGACTGACCTACAAAAATTTTGAGACCCCAAGAGTCTCAGACACAGACAAATTGACCTTCTGATCCTAAGACAGCGTCATTACTTCCATTTTCATTTAAATTCAAAATTACTTCTAACAATAATATTTAATAAACTTAGCGCTTAATATTATATTAATGAGGTTATGTTTGTTTTGTAGAAAACATATAATGTTTTTTAGAGACCAATATGAGGTATGAGGTACCAGAGAACATGATACTTATCTATTACACTATATAAATGGAATATCCAAATCATCATGAAAGAAGGACATGTGATTTGGGAAAATATATGGAGCTTCTCATGCACCCTATAAGAATACAAGAACTACTCATTCTGAACATTATACAATACTTTAGGGATCCTAAAATGAATAACATTTTTTCAATAAGAAGAAGATCTCATTGACCAAGTTATACACCTCATTAGAAATAGAAGATAGAAGAACTCACGACACTCTGTTTTGGTGTCTTGTTTCAAAAATTGGCTCCAATTTCACTTATTCTTCTTTAAGTAGTTCATAACCTGCAAGGAACATCACACAGAGCCTTCTAAACCATATTATCATCATATTTCTCTACCTACGTACATTATTTACATTTCAGGTAGTCTGTGTGTGTGTGTTTGTGGTTTATAAACACACATTGTGTCCTATGAATAACTAGAAGATGCATTGATATATTCACAAAAATAACTTTTTACACCACAAACTCCCATGGATAATAGTAGAATAGGTCCCTACAGCACCTATTGTAATTTTCACTCCCACAAACCACTATGGAAGAGGCCTTGTTAAACTCGACAGCTGTGTATGTTGTTGTTTACCCTACTCTAGGGTCTGGATCAAATTTATTTATATAAATCTCATGGTGGAAGGTGATCAAAAATTTGGGAGGACTAAGTCTCAGTTAGACTTTGAACCTCTTGTCTTAAATCTGCGGTGTTTTACAGTGTTCAATTTTCAATATTTTATTTAAATTGTAAAGCGTTACTTTACTTTAATATTTATTATTACATTGTTTTTATATTATAATTTCATTTAGTAGATTAAATTAAAAAGATAAAATAATAATTTATATTGTTTTAACATAGAAATAATCAATCTTTGAGAAATATTCGAAATGAGAAAAACATTTATAAATATTTTTCGTAGGTTAACTAGGTTGTATCTAATTTTAAATTGGGGTATTTTTAAAAAATACTTTTAGAAAAAAAAAATTATAGGAACTTAATTCACCCCTGTTGGAACTGGAAAACGCATCCCTAAAATATTCCAAATTCTTTCATACATGATCCAAGATCATAGCCCATTTCTCAAGCTTCGATTTGGTAGGTCATAGGTCCCAAACAGAGTTATGGATTAGGAGTTATGGACATTTGAAGTTGGGCTAGAAAACTAGTTCGTGGAGCCCATTCGTGAAGCTCCTTCTGCGATCGTGGAGTGGAGGAACTTTACCAGGGCCTCGTTCCAAAGCAATGCTCCTCCTACAAAAATCCACCACAGAGCAAGGAGGCAGGATGCTCCATGAACCCCTTTGACATTTGTGAACCCACCATGGATTGAGGAGGTGGGATACTTCGTGAACCCCTTTGATGTTCGTGAACCCACCGCGGAGTGAGGAGGTGGGATGATCCGCGAACCCATTTAATGTTCGTGAACCCACCGCGGAGTAAGATTTGGCTTCGTGCGGAGTGAGCTCTACTTCGCGGAACCTCCCCCTATAAATACCCAGCTCACCGCCCTTCATACGGATGTTTACGCTGCCCCTTGGGTGGTCGATCGTTCCCACTTTGTGGACCTCCCGAGCTCTGCGATTCCATGCTCCGTGAGTATCTTCATTCACAAAGATGCTCTACGGGTCCATGCTCTGCGAGTAGCTACCTTCGTGAAACTGCTCTGCGATTCCATGCTCTATGAGGAGCTTCCTTCATGAGTCTGCTCTGCGAGTCCATGCTTTGCAAGCAACTTCCTTCGCGAAGCTGCTCCGCAAGTCCATTACGAAGGTTCTTCCCAAAACCCCATGTTCCACGAGCCCCTTTTCTCCACAAAGCTACTTCATGAAGACCTATCCTTTGAGAGGCTCTTACCTTCGTGCCCCCCGATCTATACCATGGGGATTCTCCCCCGCACCCTTGCTTTGGGATTTTTCTTGGTTGTGGTCCCAACCCTCTAGGCTGGTCCCTTCGCTACATTCATTGACCCCCATGAAAAATGGAGAGTCGCACTGTGAACTTTTTGGGTCGAGACGTTGTCAATTTCTATTGTGCACTTTTGTATAGCCACCTTCCACCTATGGGATATCATGATTTGAGATAATCCTCCACACACAATGAAACACCTTGACACAGCATATTCCTCTTGGTCTGTTTCCTATGTCGTGAGTTGATATTCTCATCATCAATCCCCCCCGAGTACCTTGAGCTGAACCATTCCTCATGTAACTCATCCAAACACCATCGCTTGGTTCATATACCTGGTTGAACCAGAAAGGTTCACCCTTGTGTAAGTCCCAACACCAACCATTTCTTGGCACCTTATGCCAACAGTCCTATTTACATGACTATAAATTGTATTCCACCCTATGTTCCAAACATAGGATGCATCTTGCTCCAAACAAGAGATGCCTTATTCTCCAAGCATGAGATGCCAACAGTCCTATCTATATGACTATAAACTGTGGTGCACCCTATGATCCAAACATAGGATTCCTCTTTCTCCAAATAGGAGATGTCTTATGCTTTAAGAATAAGATGCCAAATGTCCTATCTACATGACTAGAAACTGTGGTGCACCCTATATTCCAAACATAGGATACCTCTTGCTCCAAAAAATATATGCCTTATGCTCCAAGAATAAGATTCCAATAGTCCAATCTACATGACTATAAACTATAGTGGACCCTATGTACCAAACATAGGATGCCTCTTTCTCTAAACAAGAGATGCCTTATGCTCCAAGAATAAGATGCCAATAGTCCTCTTTACATGACTATAAACTATAGTACTCCCTATGTGACAAATATAGGATCCCTCTTACTCCAAAAAAGAGATGTCTTATGCTCCAAGCATGAGATGCCAACATTCCTCTCTATATGACTATAAACTATAGTATTCCCTATCATTCAATAATAGGAAGCCTCTTGTTACAAATAAGAGGTTCCTTGTGTGACAAGCATAAGAAGCCTCATTCCACGATTGGAGTGGAATAATTTCAAGAGCATTGGAATCTGTTCAAACATTCCATCACTCCACCTCACACTTTGCAAGTCCTTCATTTATATCTTAATCCCCTTCCATGTCTGAAGTGACCCCCTAATGGCTTGGTCCCATGCTGCATCGGCTCACCTACTATCCTGGGCCAATGCCGTAGAAGACTTGGGATGACACTTTGAGTCAGCTCCTATGTTTCAAACATGGTCAACTGTCGACCCTCATTTGTTTGTCCCCATTTCAGGCTAATTCGATATGGATGTCGTGTTTCAAACATGGAAAACAGTTCTCCTCCATCATTACGCCACCATTACCACATTTCAAATGTGGGGCTTGTGATTCCCACTTTTCATCCCCTTTTTTTTCGGACCGATTCATGTGACCTTAGAATTATCCTTCTTGTGCACTAGCGCATAGGTGTAAGCCTCAATCATATGACTCAACTCACTAGTGAGTTTGGATGCCCTCATTACCAGACATGATGAAGACATTAGGGTCATCTTTCTTACGTAAGCCCCATCCACCATTGCCTCTCCATAGTGTCACATGGGTAACTTCCATGCATAAGCCCCATGCATAATTGTCGCTCCATAGTGGAACCCAGGAAGCTTCCTTGTGTAAGCCCCATTCACCATTGCCACATCATAGTTGCACCTGGGCAGCTTCCTTGCATAAGCCCCATTCACCATTGTTTCTCCATAACAGCACCCGGGAAGCTTCCTTGTGTAATCCCAATCCTCCATTGCCGCTCCATAGTGGCACACAGGTAGCTTCCATGTGTAATCCCCATGCACAATTGTCACTCCAAAGTGGAACCCGAGAAGCTTCCTTGAATATGCCCCTATTCACCATTTCTACGTCATAACAGACCATGGGCTGCATCCATGTATAATCCACATCCACCATTGTGGTTCCTTAGCAGTAACCAGGTAGCTTCCTTACATAATCCCAATTCACAACTCTTCATGGACGCACATTTGCACCATGATCGTCGGGCCTTTGCTGTCTCTTATTTCTCACACCGAGCATGACTCATGTGGGCTTAGAGTAATCATCGACCATGAAATCCTCTTTTGGCTGCCTAAGAGTGTAATCCCCAAACCCAACCTAAACTATGTGGACATTGATCCTTGAAAAGGTAGAGTACAGAGGAAGCCTCCATGAGGTTCAATCCCTCCATCCATTGGTTCCAACCATAATTCACATCAGTTCACCAAACCCATTACAAAATTTTTGGGCTTTGATCCTTGTCTCCTAGGCAGGGTATGTAGGAAGCCTCCCTGAGGATCGACCCACGAAATTGTCATTGCCTTCTTTCCCTCAAGGGTGGGCGTGTATCAGTTATGTATGTCATATGGGTGCATAGTGAACCTACCTCATCCGAGCTGCAGGATGTTAAAATTCCAAGCACCTTTGTCCTCAACACATGATGTTAAACTGTGACCACGCCCCGTGTGTCGGTCACGGGGATCCCCCATCTTGGACATTCTTCACACCCACTAGTCTCCAGGGGAGTGATATCATTCCTCACATGGAATGAAATCTTCTTTATCAAAGTGGTGTCTGTCTATGGAGAAAGGGGAAACCACCTTGGTGTAATCCCCTAGATTTTATTCCATGAGGTTGTATCCCTGCTCCTCCTCTCTTCTTGGGTTCCAAGTCCCTCTCCTATTGGGCTTTGTCACCATCCAGGCCTCTATCCTAGAGTAATTCCCAATCTCAATCACCTCAGGATGCTAAAAGGGAATAATCCCATATTTTATCTTTGGGCCTCTAACCACACGTAAGACTCCATTATACTTCCCATGGATGCACCTTCTACGACGTGATCGCAAGGTCTTTACTGCCTCTTGTTTCTCCCACCAGGCATGACTCACGTTGGCTTAGAGTAAGCATCGACCATGACATTTTCTTTGGGAATCATAGAGTGTATTCCCCAAACACCATTATGAACTATGAGGTCTTTGATTCTTTCCAAGTTAAGGTACATAGGAATCCTCCCTGAGGTTCAAGACCAACACACATTGGTCCCAAAAATCATCATGTCGGTTTACCAAACCACACCTAAACTATGAGGTCTTTGATCCTTGCCAAGGTAAGGTATGTAGGAAGCCTCTTTGAGGTTCAAGACCACCATTCATTAGTTCCATCCCCCATTCACATCATACCACCTTTTTCCCGCATGACATTAAACTGCATGCCCCCCTTTTTCATCCTACAAGAAATTAAATTGCATCCACCAACCTGAACTACGAGGTCTTTGAATCTTTCCAAAGAAGTTATGTAGGAAGCATCCCTAAGGTTCAAGCGCAACATCCAACAGTCCCGACCATCATCACGTCGGTTCCTACTCCATCATGAACTATGAGGTATTCGATCCTTTCCAAGGCAAGGGACGTAGAAAGCCTCATTGAGGGTCAAGCCCACCACCCATTGGTCGCTCCGACCCCTTTCACGTTAGTTCACCAACCCAACCTGGACTACGTGGTCTTTGATCATTGCCAAGAAAAGGTACATAAGAAGTCTCTTTGAGGTTCATTCCCAACAACCATTGGTCCCAACCATCTTCACGTCGGTTCACCAAACCCACCTAAACTACGGGGTCTTTGATCCTTTCCAAGGAAATTTAAGTAGGAACCCTCCTTGAGATTCAACCCCACCATCCATTGGTCCTAACCATCTTCACATCGGATCACCAAACCCAACCTGAACTACGTGGTCTTTGACCGTTGCCAAGGTAGGGTACGTTGGAAGCCTCCCTAAGGTTCAATCCCACCACCCATTGGTTCTGACCCCCTTCACATCAGTTCCCACTCCCACTAAACTACATGGGCTTTGATCCTTTGCTCATAGATAGGGTACATAATAAGCCTCTATGAGGTTCAACCCCATCACCCCTTGGTTCTGACCCCCTTCATGTCAGTTCCCACTCCTACTGAACTACATGGGCATTGATCCTTGTCTCCTAGATAGGGTACGTAGGAAGCCTCTATGAGTTTTAACCCCATCCAATACTAAGATTTTGTGACCCCATCATGCGTTAAGCCATTGTGACCCCATCCAGTAGTAAGTCGTTGTGACCCCATCTAGTGGTAATTCATTATCAGCCCCATCTAGCGGTAAACTATTGTGACCCATTTATGTGGTTAGCCATTGTGGCCTCATTATGCAATAAGTCGTTGTGACCCCATCCAGTGGTAATTCGTTTTCAACCCCATCTAGTGGTAAACCGTTGTGACCCCATCCAACGATAAGCCATTGTCCCACCCAAATAACAGAAAGTTGTCTTCAGATAATCTATGTGGACTTTGATTCCCTACCACAGGGATATGTAGGAAGCCAATTTGAGGTTTAAACCCATCACTCATGACTCATACTAATCTACCTCTCGATCTCATTTGTTCTAGGAAGATAATTCCCCAACCTAGAGGTTCTATATCCTCTGAATCTCATCCCTGCATCCATTGCCATGGGTCGCCTCCTTAGGTGTCCCATCGTCCTACTGAACTACGCAGACTTTGATTCCCTACCACGTGTATAAGTAGGAAGTCTCTTCAATGCTCAATCCCAACATCACCATCTTCCTCATGTTGGTTCTATCTCATTCCCCCTCCACTTCATTAAACTCTACATAATTCATCCTGATTCTCACCCGGGCTGCCACATCTCAGTGAGATCATGACATTCATCCCAGCACCGATCTTTGCGTCTCCTGGGTAGATAACCATGCATATGCCCCACTCAATCCATAACCATCCACCCAAGAGTATCCCTCTTGTGATGGGACTTTATCCATGTGTAAACCCCAACATGTATCCAGACTGTTGTCCTTTGTGTACATCCCGATTCATCAACCCTTCGAACTATGTGGGCTTTGATCCCTGTCGTCTACAAAGGGTACATAGGAAACCACCACGATATTCAATCCCAGCCAATGGTAAACCTTAGTGCTTCCCATTTTTAGGGTCCACACTAACTGATCCTCCCTCAGTGATGTCCAAATAAGCCTTCATGGTGTGACATCTTCCCTTTATGGGACACACCATCCTGGGTATTCTCTTATTGAGTGTTCGGATCCATCTACCCGGTAAAAACTCCTAGAGCTCCCTCCAAGGGATCTACTAATTTGACCCATCTCTATGGGGCGTTTTGATCACCCTTATTTTGTCTCCTCAAGACGTTAAACTCACAGCCTACCTCATGTTATATATGAGATATCTGAGGAAAACCTTGGAGGACACGCCTTTGGTGTAACTGTCTTCGCAAGATGTTAAAATCATGGTGTACCCCATGGTAATCATTGGAAGCTGAGGAAACCCTCAAAAACATGCCTCTAACATAAGATGCCCCACGACTGACGTGGGATGCCTCAGGATATGAACCCTTGAGATGTCCTCTTATGAGGAAGAATATAGGTTCCCCAATGTCCATGCATCCAGAGATGCCCTGACATGCCTGATGTTACCATCTACTCTGACCAAAGGTTACTATTATGTCAAGACCCTATTGAATGTCCTGAAAGAAGTAGTGTAATTAACCATCGTCCACATTGATAGGGCACCGGGAATGAGATTCACGAACCATGACTTAATCTTTAAGGGATACCCGGACTAGGTGACGAGTTCCGAGGAGGAATCCACAGAAGGAAGAACCAACATCCCATCATCCCATTTTGATCAAGGAGAAAATGCCCCTGAACAATGAACAAATGTCTCCCACCTTTGGAAAGAATGAATGTGGGGAAACAAACATCGTTTCTATCCTCAAACAGACAGATGTTAACACCCTGATGAAAGCATCGGAAACAACCCCTCTCTTTAGTTTTATACTCCGACCAACAAAAATAATTTCAAAAACATTATCCAAAGTTCAACTTAAACCATTTCATAAATGGTTAACCTGACGAACCTTCAAAATATTATGATCCCAAACATTAGAATCAGTTCTAAGGTAGTTAGTAGTATCCAATTTACATTTTCTATATCAGTTATCTCTTTATTCAAACATTATTACCTTAACATTATGATCATTGTAAGAGTTTTTCTTTCCCTCGACCATGTGTTTTCCAAAAAGTTCAATTTTATATTGAATCACTTTTTTGGGTACCATTCAATGTATGATTTCAAATACTTTGATAAATGGTACTTTATAAAAATCCATTTATATTTCATAATTATTATGATGATAATATCACCCATAAAATACATTTCCAACCTATTTCATGGACCAAAATACACAATAATACTAATCATAGTAATTTGGTTCTATCAATAGAATAAGGCTGGCGTTTATATATTAGATTTTAATGAAGTATATTAACTTTAATATTTGTGGTTTTATTTTTTTAGTTCCCAATTTAACTATAGTTAAAACACTGAATTATAGTCTTTTATTTATTCCCTTTTTCATTTTTCCCTTGTGACCCTTTTCTCTCTAGTTATAAAAAACCCCAAATCCTTTCAATCATTTACCATGGTGATTCTTTCTTTTATTCCCTTTATCCATTATTTTCTATACCATACTCTTCTTCTCTTGCTTCCCTTTGAATCTGAATACTTGGGGAATTATTTCTCTTTCTTGATAGAAACTAAAATTATTTCATCATATGAATAAAAATTTTGAGAGACTAGCGCCTTTTATAAAGCCCTTCGATGAAATGTTTAATAATGAATCTTCTGTTGCGTATACAATCTATTGAATAACTTACTATCCTTATAAAGGTATCTTCACACTCTACAAAATTTTCCTCCAAATTTTTCTTTAAACTAATTAACTTCATATTCATCTAAACTTGTTTCTCATGAGAGAAATATTTGTCAAAGAATTTATCCTTGAAATATTTTTATTCTAGGAGTTCTATTTCCTCTTCATCCCTAGTGTTCTTAATCAGTGACCACCATTGATCAAAAACCCCATTGAGATAATAAAAGGAAAGTGTAACCTTCTCCATTTATCCACATCCAAATGCCATAAATATATTCTCTAAAAACAAATTTCATTTTTTGTCATTCATTAGATCAATAATCCCACTAAATAATGGGGGCCTTTTTCACATAAAGTGATCCAACATCAGGTAATCTCTATGTAGAATAGGATTCTCCATCCTGGTAAGGTTATGTGTCATTACTTGATTAAATTTACATAATTTATTCATAACTTCCTCAGTTCGAATACTAGCTATATTAGCTTCTTCAATAGTTCAACCTCTACATTAGGCATGAGTATCGATACCTTTATTCATTCCATGTGACATCTCTAAGAAATTTCATTGTAGGGTCCTAAAAATTCATCAATGGGAATAAAGATACTCCTACAATTTTTTCATGAAAATGGGTGCATTTTTAATTGAAAAATTGGGGAGAAAAGTGAAGAAATCATGTTTGGAAAATGACCCAAAACAATATTTGTATTGATTACCGAGAAAAGTTCACGGAAGGAATGAGACTCAAACCATCCGGTTCGCAGAAGGACAATGATGCGCTAGCCCTCATGGCATTTTCCAGCGAATGAAAATGTTTATGGTGAATTTCTGCCCAAGAACCGAAAACCCTGAAAACTGTTCTTGCAGGCAAGAATCTAAAAAAGTGAATCTGCATACCATCCCCAAAAATGATGTGGTTTGCGGATGCAGATATGTCGATGGTATACCGCACATCCACAAACCCCAGATTGACCAAGTCTTTAACAGGTCAGATTTCTTCCATGGGCTTTTGGAGAAGGTGTCGCTCGTACCATAGATACAGATTTCTCGGAACACTATAAATGTAACACTAGGGGAATCGAATGACAGTTGAAAGGGAGAGAGCCTTGGGATGGGCTAAAAGGGTTTTAAGAGCATATAGGGTGTGGGAGAAATTTTTCCCACAACCAAAGCAGTTTGCAAGACTCCATCCCGCATCTGAAGCTGTTCAAGGATTCCATCACTCGAATAATAAGCAGTTTGTGGAACCCATACCGCAAACCAAATGCATAAATCAGTTCGCAAAGGTCCTCCCCACATACCATATTCGGATGACTCTCTACATCCAACTACCAAACCAATAAAAAAATATATAATACAAAAAGTTTTCGGATTCCCATATGCGAAAGACAGTTCGTGCAGGACCCTATCTGGAAGACAGTATGTAGCATGCTCCTCCGCGTATCATCATACGCGGCCAAATCATCTGCATACTCGTATAAGAATCCATCCCTTACGTAGCCAGCTCTTATGTGGCCAGGACTATGTATAAAATATTTCATACCCACCAATCCATAACATAGGGGCTACGCCCCCGCCCCCTCGCTCGAGATCACAATAGGGATATAGTCACGGTCATCTGGATTGGACCCTTCACTTCTGGCGCTGACCCCCAAGAAAAATAGAGAGTCGCACTGTGAACTTTTTGGGTTGGGTCAAAAAAATCTTTCATTGTTCCCTCATGCCTTCAAAATATCCATCCCTTAAATACTATGAGAAGAGACATTCCTCGTGCACCTCCTGAAAAATACTATTGTAACGTCCCAATGTTTTTGAATGGAAATTCTCTTCTTATATTTATGTCCTAAAATCACATGAAAACACAAAATAATGAAATACTAAGTGATAAGTGACCTTTAAACATATTTTTTTTCATTTATGTGATTGGAATTTTGAAAATATGACATTCAAGGTTGTGTTCAAGATGATTTTTGGAGTCCAATGAAACAAAAAAAAATTGGTGAATAGTAACCTACCATTATGAATAGTAACACACCCTTATGAATAGTAATATGACCCTTATGAATATTAAATCATCCAACATAAGAGTAATCTTACCCATTAATAATCAAATAAAATTTAGACATCTTAGAAAGTGACAATTTGACCTTAGTAAAAATTTTGGTATTTTCTAAGTCATAAATAATTAATTATAATTAATTAATTAATTTTAAAGAAATTTTATTTTCTTAAAATGTATTCATTATTTATAAAATAAATGTCTTATAGTTTTTTTATAATTTTATAAGACCCTTCATAATTTTCGAAAGCACTATAAAATCAGTTTTAATCTTAAAAACTGTTTTTTTATGTAAATTATGATTTTAATTAAATATTAAATTAATAATATTTAGAAAATTATTTTTGAAAAATGGACTTCATTTTTGGATTCTACATGTCGAAAAAAATTTGGGGTAAATTTTTGGGATTTTTCTGAGATACTTGAAATTTTTATGAATAGTGAAATACCGTAATTTACAAAAAAAAGCTAAATAAGCTAATTATAGAGTCATGTGTGATGTTCTGCTGATGTAAGCCCAATTAGTTCGGAATAACATGATAAAACTACTATTCTTGGTCAATCAAGACTCACTATTTCTTGTCTTAGGGGAAATTAATAAACTAATGAATTTTATATTAAGGAAACCCCTCTCCCCTCCACTATAAAAACCACCCTTCACACCCTCATTTCATCACACCTCTCAAGCTCCAAGCCTTCTATAAACTCTGCCCAAACATCCTATTTATCCCCTCTCCCACATTCAAGAGCTTCTGGTCTAATCAAAATACCATTCCTAACTTCCTTAAGGAGGATCTCAAGATGAAGATTTAAAGGGAAATTAAAGAGAATGAAGCATTCAGATAAAAGGTAAGGGGAAATTCTCAAACCCAACATTCATCCTTAGGGTTCTCCCTCTTTCACTCCTTTTGATATGGTTACTCCTTAAAAGTATTTTGTTCATAATTATCTTTAATCTTCTCTGATATAAATGTTTTTCACTGGTATTTATGAAAAACCAAATGTTTTCCAAAAGAACTCTTCTTTCAAGAACACACCTTTTACTTCTCATTCAAGATTGATGGTTCTTGTAACAAGTATGTTATTCCCTCATTCTTTATGGAACCAAATGTTTATTAATGTGTAATTATGAGATGAAACCCATTCCTTTTCACGGGTTCATTATGTTAATTTTTGTAATATGTTCATTACGGCATGCATGATAAATGATAATGTTATGATGTGACGGGTGCGCCTAGAATTATATAGCGCAATATGAATGTTTAAATGTGATGGGTGTACCCAGAATTATAAAGTGCTCCAATTCATTGGGTAAAGTGTTGAATCTCCTGAGTAAATGTGAAATGATGTGTGAACAAGATGCTAGCTTGGTTCACAAGTATGTATGGTAGTTAACCACTAAGACATGATGTTTCATTTTTATGCATTGCCACATTTCAAGTCTTATATATGCTTCCTCTCATTTTCATGATCTTTTTTTGCCATGTTATGATTATGATCAACCCATGCTATATTATTATTATCTATACTTTTACTGGGCTTCTATATCACCCCTTTTGATGTATATCCTTAGGTGGATACATGTACTAAGGAGATGACAAGTGCGAATAAGAATCTAGAGAAGAAGAAATTAAATAAATGATTATGCTTGATGTTGTATTTGTTATGTGTGGTCCTAGTTTTCCCAAGACACTAAACCTTTGGATCCTCTATGTGTAATACTATTATGTTTTTTATCGTTAAAATGATGTAATAGTAATGTAAGAAAAGGCTCGGGTCACAATAGTTGGTATCAGAGGAAAGGTTTAGTTAATTTGGGAATTAGGATTAGTGAAAGCTAGAGAAAACCTCTAGTATGAGACTAAGTAAAAATATGAACACAAGAGTATTTACATAGGTATCCCATATGTTATGATTTTATAATAAATTGTTTAAATGAATAAGTGATGTATTCTTGACTTGTTTACTTATGTTTTGTTCTAACATTTTCTATTTTAGAAAATGGTGGGAACCAGGAGAAATCAGAACAACAACTCGTGCGGGGGCCAATGCAATGATTGCCCGAACAACCTCCCCAGTGATTTGGGAGGTGGAGTTAAACACTTCATGGTGATGCTTACCAAATTATCTCAGGTTATGAACAATAATCATAATAATGGGGAACGTCCTCCTTTACCAAAGAGGGAGAAATTGGGTATCTATTGTTTTATACGGCAACGACCACCGACATTTTGTGGATATTTTGAACTACTAGTTGTGGAACAGTGGGTCAACCCCATGGAGAAGTTCTTTTCTGTGCTACACTATTCTGAGACAGAGAAGGTGACTCTAGACATTTATCGTCTAGATGGAGAAGCCGATCAATGGTGGGATTTGATTAAGAACACCAAGCTAAGGGAGGAAATTGAATAGATGGAATGGGAAAACTTTAAGATAATGTTTCATAATAAGTATTTCCCATGAAATCTTCGTACAATGATGGAGATAGAATTCATAGAGATCAAGAAAAATGAAGGATAATTTGTCACAACCTATGATATAAATTTCACAAGTCTAGAAAGTTATGCTTCGGGTTTTGTTATCAACAATGATAGCAAAATTAATAGATTCTTTAGTATATTAAAACCACACCTTCGAATGGCTCTTGTAATTCGAGACTTTGGGAGTTATGAAGAAGTTTTTCAATGTTCCCTCAAAGTGGAGATGGATTTTGGAGAATGGTCCCATGGCTATGGGGATAAGAAATGAAAGACGGAGTTTCAAGCAGGTGGATCTAATGACAAAGGTGGGAAGAAAAATCAATGACCCACATGCCAAAAATGTTGGAAGTCGCACCATGGGAATTCACTCAAAGGGATGGGTAAATGCTTCAAGTGTGGGAAAGAAGGACACCATGCATAGGTGTGTCGAAAAGACACTAAAATTGGGAGAATGTAGCTGATGAAAGAAGATAACCACTCATGGTTCAATGCTACAACTGTAGGGAGCTAGGGCACTATGCAAGTCAGTGCACTAAACCTCGAGTTCTCGAGGGTGATCAATGTCAGAAACCACCAAAGCCAAAGGAACAAGGGAAGGATTATGACATTACTATTGTGGATGTGGAGCATGATAATTAATTCATACAAGGTACACTTCCTATTCACTCAAGAATGGAAAAGGTTTTATTTGATTCTGGTTCTATGCATTCCTTTATAGCTTGCATGTTTTCTAGAACTATAGAATCAAAGCCCCAAAATCGCGAAGTAGAGATATCTGTAAAAACACCAAGTGGTGAAATAATTGCAACCCAAGTGTTTGACTCTTCTCATGTTGGTGTATGTGGGAATATTCTTCTAGAAAATCTCAAAATACTTCCCATGGTGGATTTCGATGCTATAATGGGAATGGATTGGATCACATTATATAGAGAACATATCAAATATCAGGAAAAGGAAATATATTTTCATATTTCGAACCATCCCATGCTCCTCTACAAATGAAAGGAAGACCATGAATCTCCTTTGAAAAATCCTTCGATGGTGTGGGTGTTTATTCCCTATGACGAAGAATACCTTGCCCAAATGGTTGAGTTGAAGAAAAGTGCCAACCTTGAGGAAATGCCCGTCGTGAGGGAATACAGTGATATATTTCCCGAAAATTTACCCATAATTCCCCCGGATCGTGAGGTAGAGTTCTCAATTGAACTCATATCCAGATCTACTCCTATCTCAAAGTGTCCCTATAGGATGGATCCTATCGAAGTGGAGGAGCTAAATAAGCAGTAGCAAGAGCATCGGGAAAAAGGGTTCATACGCCCTAGTGCATCACCTTGGGGTGCACCAGTGATCTTTGTGAAGAAGAAGGATGGAGCAATGTGGTTGTGTATTTATTATCAGGAACTCAACAAGATCAAAATAAAGAGAAAGTGTCCTCTCCCAAGGATTGGTGACTTGTTCGACCAGTTAAGAGGAGCTCAATACTTCTCAAATGTGGATCTTCATTCCAGATATCATTTGGTATTGGTGAAGAAGGAAGATATTCAGAAGACTGCCTTCAGTACAAGGTATAGGCACTATGAGTTTTTGGTGAATCCCTTCAGACTTACTAATTCCCATTCAATATTCCTGTATTTGATGAATATAGTCTTTATACAATACCTTGACAAATTTTTGGTAGTGTTTATTGATGATATTCTCATCTACTCCAAGATCAAGGAGGAACGTGACGAACATCTAAGACTTGTGTTGGCGACATTAAGAAAGGAGAATTTGTACGCCAAGTTCAGCAAGTGTGACTTTTGGATGAATCAAGTCTCATTCTTGGGACATGTGATCACAAGTGGGGGAATTTTTATGGATCCTTCAAAGACAAAGGGGATTGAGAAATGGCCCAGGCCCTCTAGTATCACAGAAATTTATAGTTTTTTTTGGATTAGCTGCGTAATTCCGACATTTTTTGAGAAACTTTTCACGATTGTCAAGCCCGCTAGCTATGTTAACAAGGAAATGGGTAAAGTATGTCTGGAAAAAAGAATATGAGGGAAGCTTCAAGGAGAAAAAGAGAAGGCTTATCACTTCACCTATACTCACACTACCGAAAAGTGGAGAATGTTTTGTGATATACAGTGATGCTTCAAAGAAATTATTGGGTTGTGTACTCATGAAAAATGATAATGTGATAGCATATGCCTCATGAAAGTTGAATATCCATGATCAAATCTACCGGACATTTGATCTAGAGCTAGCAGCCATGATTTTTCCCTTGAAAATCTGGTGGCACTACCTTTATGGCAAAAAGTGTGACATATACACTGACCACAAGAGCCTAAAGTATATATTCACACAAAAGGAGCTCAACATGCATCAAAGGAGATGGTTAGATCTAATCAAGGATTACAATTTCTCTGTTCACTATCATCCTGGAAAGGAGAACAAGGTAGCTGATGCTCTAAGCAAAAAAGAACCTGTTACTCTAGCCATGTTGCAGATTGAGAAAGATCCTATCTTCTGGGATTTGAAAAGAATGGATTTGGAAATGATAAGGGTAGGGGATAAATCCTACCTTTCCCAAATGATTTTCCAACCATCCATCCAGAAGAAGATTAAGGAAGCACAAAGGGGTGATGTGGAGATACAAAAGAGGGTGAATGCAGTAAAGGAAGGAAAGCTGCAAGAGTTCCATATCGTTGATGATGGTGTGATTTGGTTTGGAACGTGGCTTTGTGTGCCTTCATCACTCGGGATAAAGAAGGAGCTATTGGACAACGGACATAGCTCAACTTTCTCTATCCATCCTGAGAGTACCAAGATGTAACGTGATCTCCGAGAACACTTCTAGTGGGATAACATGAAGAAGGAGATTGTGGAATATATATTAAGGTTCTTGGTATGTCAACAAGTTAAAGCTGAGTGAAAAAAGTCCAAAGGTATGATGCAGCCACTGATCGATGCACCAAGACTACCCATTTATTGCAATTCGAGAAGATCTCTTTCTTGAAAAACTTACAAATATATATGTGAAGGATGTGGTGAGACTGCACGGTGTTCCACTCTCAATTTTCTCTGACCATGATTCAAGGTTCACATCTAATGTTTGGAGGAGCCATCAACATGCTTTGAGTACTGAATTAAATTTCAGCATGGCCTATCACCCCCAAACTGATGGCCTGTCTGAAAGGACTATTCAGACACTTGAAGATATTCTAAGGGCCTGCTCTCTAGAATTCAAAGGTGAATGGGATCAGCATCTCGCATTGGTTGAGTTCTCATACAACAATAGCTTCCACTTGAGTATTCAGATGGATCCATATGAAGCTATGTATGGAAAGTAATGTAGAACTCCGACCTGTTGGGATGGAGTTTGAGAAAGAAAGCTACTTGGACCTGATCATGTGTAAGAGATGACAGAGAAGGTTCAAGTTATCCAGAAACACATCAAATCTACTTAAAGTCTGCAAAAGTGCTATGCTGCCAACCGTCGAAGGGACTTGGAGTTCGACGTTGGAGAGAAATTCTTCCATCTAATATCTCCATGGAAGAGAGTCATGCGATTCGGGAAGAAAGGGAATCTATGCCCTAGGTATATTGGCCCCTTTGAGATCTTTGACCGCATAGGAGTCGTGGCCTATTTTCTTTCACTTCCACCGAATATGGCTCAATTTCATGATGTGTTTCATGTATCAATACTGAGAAAGTACATACCAGACCCCTCCCATGTACTAAACTCAGAGGTGGTGCAGTTGGAAATTGATCTCTCCTATGAGGAGCAGCCAGTAAAGATTCTGATTCAGAGAGATAAGATTCTATGCAACAAGAAAACCCATCTTGTCAAATTGTTGTGGAGGAACCATATGTTTGAGGAAGCAACTTGGGAACCATAATAGGCAATGAATGAGAAGTACCCTCACCTTTTTGTGTAAACTGAAATTTCAGGGGTAAAATTTCATAAGGGGGGAAGAATGTAACGACCCAAAGTTTTTCAAAGGAAATTCCCTTCTTATATTTATGTCATAAAATCACATGAGAACACAACATAATGAACTACTATGTGATAACTGACCTTTAAGCATAATTTTTTCACTTCTGTGTTTGGAATTTTGAAAATCTGACATACACGGTTGTTTTCAAGATGATTTTTGGAGTCCAATGAAACAAAAATAATTTTTGGTAAATAGTAATCTAACCTTATGAACCGTAACATACCATTATGAATAGTAATATGAACCTTATTAACAGTAAACCATCTAACATAAGATTAATCTTACCCATGAATAACTAAATAAAATGTAGACATCTTAGAAAGTGAAAATTTGACCATAGTAAACGTTTTGGTATTTTGTAAATCATAAATAAGTAATTATAATTAATTAATTAATTTAAAAGAAAATTTATTTTCTCAAAATGTATTCATTATTTATCAAATAAATTTATTATAGTTTTTAGATATTTTTATAAGACCCTACGTATTTTTTGAGAGCACTATAAAATCAGTTTTAATCTTAAAAACTGTTTTTTTATGTAAATTATGATTTTAATTAAATATTAAATTAATAATATTTAGAAAATTATTTTTGAAAAATGGCCCTCATTTTTAGATTCTACATGTTGAAAAATGGTTGGGGTAAATTTTTGGTATTTTTCTAAGATACTTGAATTTTTATGAATAGTGAAATACCGTAATTTACAAAAATAATCTAAATAAGCTAATTATAGGGTCATGTGTGATGTTTTGTTGATGTAAGCCCACTTGGTTCGGAATCACATGAGAAAATTAGTATTCTTGGTCACTCAAGACTCACTATTACTTTTCTTAGAGGAAATTAATAAACTAATGAATTTTATATTATGGAAACCAATCTCCCCTCCACCATAAAAACCACCCTTCACACCATCATTTCCTCACACCACTCAAGCTCTAAAACTTTTCTAAACTCTGCCCAAACATCCTCATTATCCCCTCTCTCACGTTCAAGACCTGATTATCTAATAAAAAGACCAATCCTAGCTTCCTTAAAGAGGATCTCAAGAGGAATATTTAAGAGGAATTTAAAGAGAAGGAACCATTCAGATACAAGGTAAGGAGAAATTCTCAAACCCAACATTCATCCTTAGGGTTCTCCCTATTTCCCTCCTATTGATATGGTTACTCCTTAAAAATATTTTTTTCATCATTATCATTACTCTTCTGGGATATACATGTTTTCACTGGTATTTATGAAAAACCAAATGTTTTTCAAGAGAACTCTTCTTTCAATAACACACATTTTACTTCTCATTCAAGATTGACGGTTCTTCTAACATGTATGTTATTCCATAATTCTTTTGGGAACCAAATGTTTATGAATGTGTTATTATGAGATGAAACCCATTCCTTTTCATGGGTTAATTATGTTAATTTATGTTATATGTCCATTATGGGATGCATGATAAATGATAATGTTATGATGTGACAGGTGCGCCCAGAATTATATAGGGCAATATGAATGTTTAAATGTGACGGGTGTGCCTGGAATTATAAAGCACTCCAATTCATTGGGTAATGTGATGAACCTCATGAGTAAATGTGAAATAATTTGTGAACAAGATGCTAGCTTGGTTCACAAGTATGTGTGGTTGTTAACCACTAAGACATGATGTTTCATTTTTATACATTGCCACATTTCAAGTCTTATATATGCTTTCTCTCATGTTTATGATATTTTTTCCATGTTATGATTATGATCACCCCATGATATATTTTTCATATATATCATCTTATGGGGCTTCTAACTCACCCCTTTTAATGTATATCTTCAAGTGGCTACATGTACTAAGGAGAGGACAAGTTCAAAAAGATGCTGGAGAAGAAGAAATTAAATAAATGTTTATGCTTGATGTTGTATTTGTTATGTGTGATCCTATTTTTCCCAAGACACTAAACCTTTGGATCCTCTATTTGTAATACTATTAAGTTGTTTATCATTAAAATTATTTAACAGTAATGTAAGAAAAGGCTTGGGTCACTATACCTATCAACTGCCTCCTATGCTAGGTAGACCAAGAACTCCATGGAAAATCACAACCTGAGTGTTTCTTAAGTGCCCAAACACTTCCTTTCCACCCATTAAAAATTATTTCTCTAGTGTATCTAAGTCCTCATAAACTTCTAGGGATATAATAAGTAGAAGGCCAGTGTCCTGCATACACCTTTGTTTGACTATGAACATCATGCCATGTTGGCTCTGCATATGAAACCAACAAGACGGCCATCAATAAAAGGAAAATTCATCCTCAGGAGAGTCCTTTCCTACCTCAGTACGCCTCAATGGTTTCCATTCCCCATATCAATTCTTCTGATCTGAGAATCCCTAAATCCACAGTTTACACATTCCTTCCCTCTCATGTTTGAGGCATGTCAAAACATCCCAACCTAATTTTCTTTCTGTTAATAATGGCTCTTTCCCTCCATGGTCCAACAATATGACCATAAACTATGAGTTATCTTCATAACCACATGAAATTAAACTGTACGATATTCATTCAAGATATATGAATTTAAACTGTAGTATACTGGGAGATTTCAAATCTTCATAAACATCCTCCTCTATCTGAAGCGGAAGGGCGGTATCCTGTGGACACCGTTGTTGGACTATGCACATCATGCCCTGGTGGCTCTGCTTATGAAGCCTACAAGACGTCCTCCAATCAAAGGAAAATTCATCATCAAGAGATTCCTTTCATACCTATATATGCCTAAATGGATTCCATGCCCATTATCATTTATCCTGATCTGAGAATCCCTAAAGTCATGGTTTACACATTCCTTCCCTCTCATGTTCAAGGCATGTCAAAAAATCCTAGCCTTATGGACACCTTTGCTTGACTATGCTCATCAGGGAGATTTTAGATCATCATTAACATCATTAACATCCTCATCCATTTGAAGTTGAAGTTCGGTGTCATATGCACACCTTTTCTTGACTATGCTCATCATGGCCTGGAGGATCTACATATATTGCCTACAAGATAGCCATCAACCAAAGGAAAATTCATCCTGAGGAGACTCATTTCCTACCTATGTACGCCTCAATGGCTTCTATGCCTTATAACATTTCCCATGATCTGAAATCCACCATAATAATGGTTTAAATGTTATTTCCCCCTCATGTTCAAGGCTAGTCAGAATGTCCCAACCTAATTATCCTCTTATTAATCATCATCCATGATATATGAAATTAAACTGTAGTACACCTCACATGAAATTTATGGGACCTCCCACTGAGGTAAGTCCCCAATCTTCCAAGGAAGGGATGAATGACCTTTAATACTATTTCACGTGGAAAGGTTCATTTCTACGTGCCCTCTCCCACAATCTCCCTGGCCTCTTCCGTCACAAGCTCTCCCTCCCCCAACAACAGGTGAGGAGGAATGTTCATTGTTAAATCTTTAAAATCCTCTTGTTTCACACACCGATCATGACTCACATGGGCTTATAGGTTTTTGAGGATTAAAAAATCATCACACAATCTGATCATTGAGAACTCTGATTCCTGACCAAATCTGGATACGTAGGATGTCTTTAAGAGTGCCCAAGATCCAAAGGGTTCCCATCCACAAAAGGGTCCACCCAACCATGCCCCCAAAAATGGGAAACTTCCACACATAATCCCCACACAATCTGAACTATAAGAACTCTAATTCCTGATCAAAATAGAATAAATAGTATGCCTACTAGAAGTCCTATGTTCAATAGGTTACCCATCCCAAAAGGGTCCACCAAATCATGTTTCTCAAATGGGAAGCTTCCATGCGTATGCCCCACACCATCCGAGCTACTTGGGTTCGGATTCCTCTCATGAGGATACATAGGAAGCCCTCCTTGTGGGCTCGATCCCAGCATCAAGTCACCTTATGTTCCCCCGGGATGACGATAAACTCTATAGTACCTTACAATACGGTTAATTCAGCGTCACCTTCATGGAATCAAACATGTTCTTGCTCATGAAGATCTTGCAAATCAAGGGTAGCCCATGGACAAACACTGTGGCAATGAACCAAGGATTCAAAAACATATTAACATGACATAAATCTATAAGAGAGTCCTAGAATAGGCAACAATCCTCCCCCAGAAGGGTGCGGTGAGCCTGACCTCCCATCCTCTTGACCAATAGAGCCCTCAAGTATCATTGGCCAAATTTTTTGCCAATGTGAAACTAACTTTTGAAAGTAGTTCCATGAATCATGGATTCCAGGGCCATTGGGAATTCTTGGCTGTATAGATAATCCCATTGAAGAACATCCTAGGAAGTTATATTCGAGAAGGGTCAATTCCATGAGTGCTTGACCCCCACGCAATCACCCGTTGGGACCAGCAGTTCCCCACAGGATTAATTCCGAATTTTCTAAAGGATAATGATGCTAAACGGGTCAAAAAAAAGGAATGTTAATTTTGAAGATCACCCATCCCTATGAAAAAAGGTAGAGGTGATGATCCTTGTCATTCCTTATCCATATTTCTCACAACACACGCCACCTCAGAGGCGGAACAAAAATGGTATACCTGATGTGAATCCTTAACCAAGGTGGTTGTTCTACCCCAACAATAAAAGACAAAAGTATACTACATGTCCAACTATTTTGTCCTCCCCAGTATGTGAAACACGCGCCACCTTGGAGCCAGAACAAAAATAGTGAACTCGATGTGAATAATTAACCAAGGTGGCAGTCCCACCCCACTCTGTCCCCTTCACCCTATAGTAAAAGAAAAGAGGAAGGGGCCAAGATGAATCTCCAAATATGAATGTGTTTAATGGAATGATACTTCGATAATGTTTAGTGGTCTGTATATCATACAAATATATCAGGTTCCCACATAGAGACCTTTGATCCAAATGACATACCCATTATCCATGAAGACACATGCATCAACGATCCCACCGGCAATCGGGGCCTCAATGAATATAAGGACCCCTTCACCTACCCAGCATCTTCAATGATAGATTAACAATATTCTAATCAAATAGTACCACTGAAATGGTACTCTCCCTATGTTGGAGGCTGCAAGACAAGCCCTCTAGTTTGCAAAGGTCTTTCAGCCACCACTTCTGTCGCTATCGGTACTTCAGCACCTAGAGACCCTGATGGTTGTCTCAAACCGTTTTGGGATCATGTCCCCAAAACATGACAACAACTACCTCCCTTACCCAAGGGAGGAATATGAATTCAATATTGATAACTTAATCCCCACTGCACAGGGACCCTACCCATGGAACCCCTCCAGAGAGTGTCACCGGCGACATCAGACGACCACACCTCCTCCCATCAAGAAGGACCTTATGTCGAGGGAACCTACTAAAGTCCACGAGACCCAGGCCCCTCAGGCTTCCCTCCAAGGTCAGAAGATATATAATAAAGATCATGTTATAACCATGGTTCTTAAGGAGCATCTCTGTCATACTAATGTGATGGCAGTAAAAGGGAATACATACAATTCTACCCTCTCCACTCAATCCCACCATAGTAATAGGGGGAACAATATGAGCATACACACATTCCTTCTAATTATCACTGGTCCCACCATGTTGATAGTGCGACAAGCTACAGGCAGGTGTAAATATCTGCTGAGGCATAATAAGCCCGCCATTAAAACAATGAGGCAATCAGCTATACACAGACACAAACACATGTTGATGCATTTCATGCCTTCCATCAAAATAGGTCATCAATAGGCTATATGCATGCACAAATACCTACTGATTCATATCAATCCCACCATCCAAATAGGATGAAAAATTAATATGAGAAGAGTCAAATTCATGCGGATGAATACAAATTCCGTCAGATAAATACAGTGGAAAGAGAGCAGATGAAAATCCCCGCTAGTGAATATGAAGACCACCAGTCAATTACGGCGGCAACCAGAGTAGAAAACTAATGAAAGACGCGTTCTTATGTCCTGGTGCAAGAGAACTACTAGTATATACTGGCAACTCATGGGGGACTAGAGTAGGTACAAACTCCTACTCCGATATCGAAGTAGGATTTCATACCCATTCTATCCAAAGATGTATCCCAGAACATCCTGGCCATGATTGAAGATCAGACATCGATCCCAGACCATATCCTCCCAACATGCCAGGATATCGTTGCATTGGCCGCAAAGGCCAGAAATTGGGCTGACAAATTGATTTTCTTGAATGGAATGAATCACTCGCAAAATGAGTTAGTCACTCCAGAGTAGTTATAAATCCCAAATGTAGTCCTGGAGGGTCGATGGAAATATCTTGTGACATACAGACAACCGGATCAGGAGAAAATACCCATTCCAACTTGGGGACACTTGTCCAATGTGGTGGCCGCTCCAAGGTGGGAATATATCCCTGCCAAAATACAATATGCTCATTAGCATATGCCGACAGCATCATGGGACCGAACAAGAGAGGGACCCATACATGAAGGCCATTACCAATAGTAGATGGACCCGGTTACCCACAATAGTGCACCCAAAAATGAAAAGTGACAAAGGCATCAAAAAAATGAAGATCACATCTGTGACCATGCTCTTCTAGATGTTGGGGTTCTCGAATCTCTCAAACACATATCAAGAAAGGATAAATTCCTTATAATTACATTACTAAATTATTGAATTGGCAGTAGTAGTTGTGAAGGTCCTCCCCACAATGTCGCTACCAGCAACCCTGAAGGTCCCCCACAGAGCACTCAAGGGGGATTACTCCATGGTCAATAATGATCGATCAAAAGAGTCTATCTCCTTAAGCGCATCATGGTAGCCCTCCCATCGATGGTCATTACAAAGGCCCTACCCATAATAATTGTTGTTTTGAAGGCTCTCCTCACAGTAACACCAAGAAATGAGAAGGTTCTCCCCTCATTGTGGTATACCTTGAGGGTCCTCCCCCGGATGTACACTGTAGAAATTATTCCGACATCCAGATATTAAGTCATGATGGTAGTCCTCGCCATGATGATGGTTATTGCGAAGGACCTCCCCATAATGTCAGTTACTATAAAGTTCCTATCCATAGTGATTTCAAGTAGCAAGAAGGTACTCCCCTTGATACAGCCCACCCAAAAGGTCCTCCCTAGGATAGGCACCAGCAAGAAACTTTCTGCAGTCAGGCATCAAGTTTCCATAGTAGTCCTCACCATCACATCACAACGTGAAAAGGTCATCCTCGAAACCAAAATACATGTTTTCAAGAAGCCCCTCCACTTTCCAAAATAAATAATAGAAATCCCTGCTATGCTGAGGTGCTCGGAAAGGTGTCTGAAACATCAGTTACTCCGTTTATAAGAAGTGATACTTATTCTCAACTAGAGGATGGCCCAAAGATATGATATTCTTATTAGCCACCCCATGGTGTCCATGAATCAATGAGGTCCCCACCATCCTGGTTTCTTGGAATGAAAGCATCAATAAGCAGTTGAGTTGGTCATATCATGTAGAGAAGCCTAGGAAAGAATAGAAACATGATATGTTTCTTGTGAGAAGACAACTAGCTAGGTATAACATTCTAGTGATTTATTGGACTATGACCACTTCCCACTTTAACATACTAGGATAATTGTCTTGGGAATTCAGACATGGCATTCAACTCAATATATGGAAAACTCTTTGAATTCTAATGGAAAAATTCCTACCCTAAGAAGGGTATGCAGACCATGTCAACACTATAGGGGATCTCTACCGTCAAATAGACTTGGAATACCACCTTTATGCAAGGCACCCACAATCAGAAAGGCGAAATAAAAACCTTGAACTATATTTCTTCCATGTACTGCATAAATTGAATCGCCACATTGGAAACACCCCGGCTGGAGTTCAAATTCGGGTGTGGGGAGAACATGGAGCCTTACACTTCACCCCACGTCCTGTCTTGTAGGCCCCAATGGAAATGACATCTTACAATGTCATCACCTAGAGGTGATAATCAAAATAAAACCCTACTCAAGAAAGGTGTGATACTAAAAAACTATCCAAAAATAAGTCTCAAAAGCATCTGGGATGAAGAGATCAAGCCATCGAAAAAATTCTAAGTCAGGTGACCATGAACATTCAGCAGGATTCCCATCTAATAGAATCCATCCAGGAAGTAGTGATCATGTATCCAAAAGGCCATAGACCCCATGTGTGAACAATGAAACAATTTGAATACACCTATGTGTGAGTACAAGAAATTGAAAGGGTGGAAATAGTGGCGGTTATCGTTGCAATACGGTAACAACTCCAACCCACAAGGCAAGGGGAATTTTTAAATCAAAATACCCCTATATTTCCAACCAATCCAGACCATATCACATCGAACCAAGAATGGGAACAACCCTAGGATGTTGGTATAGGGGAATTTTTACCTCAAATACCCACACAGTGGATGTATATCTTCTACTTTCTAGGAATAACGATTGACAGAGGAGTTACTCGTTCCACCCCTTCTCGCGGTTTGCACCCTCCGAGACAAAGGCGCATTATGATGTCAGACCAGGGATTCCATTGGGTCAATATTCACCAAGAATCTTGAAGAAAGCCACATTATGGAAGGATAAAGTTCAATAAAGGGTTCAAGAATCCTTCTTACCATTAGACGCTGGGTACACCACACTAAATGTAGTATGCCTCAGTAAACATGGTAAGTACCCCATGGATCTAATAGAAAATGATGTCGGAGGGAGAAGATGAAAAGGAATATGGATCCATCTTAGAGGAATACTACACCAAGCTTGATGGTGTGCATACCTGGAACCAGAGGAAATCCCTAAATCTTGGTTCTCCCTTAGTCAATCCGACATTACCTCCCTCGCAAAACTCAAAGAAAGAGAAAAATAAATCCAATGTAGTCTATGATCCGCCTCCTCCTTCCCATGAGAGTGTATCCATCGCCCTTGAGGAAAGGTTTTCTAAGTAGGAGAAAGAAATAAAATAGTACAGAAGAATTAATGTCGATCTATGTCAAGGGAGTTATCTTGGTGGATGTTTTTCCTCTACGGAACAATAGCAGGTTCTCCCAGAAGAGGTTCCCATACCATAAGAACTCATTCTAGTTTATGTAGACAAGTTTCAAGGGCCGCTCAACCCAGACCTAGAAGGACATCAAGACTCCCCCAATTGGGAAGGAAACGGGAATATACCCAGGTAAACCCACAAATAATGCTCTCGGCTGGACATCCCCCCCAAATTCTAGTTGCACTAGAAAGCCCAATATTTCCCCCTACCGCACCATCTCAACATCAAGACCTATCGGATATGTATCAAAGGATCAAAAACACTGTCGAGCAGCTAACAGCCTAACTAGAAGCCATAGAGGGGCGACATGCTCTGATACAACCAGACTGTAAACCCTACCTCGAGTGGGTGAGAAATGTTATATGGCCAACAAATTTCAAGAACCCTGTATTCCAAGTATTTAATGGATTGGGGGACCCAGAACATCATTTGATGCACTGTTACTCTTACTGTGACCCCTTGATGGGAACTTTAGAGAAAAAAAAGTTGTAAAACTCAGGTTTTTTATACGAAACCTGCAAGGCTCAACTTCTGTATAATATACTAGCCTACTAGATAATTCAATTATGGGCTAGGAGGACCTCCAGTGACAGTTTGTCTTCCAGTTCTGTTCAATGTTGCCCAAGATGATGGTCAGTGATCTCATGAAATGTATGTAATGAGATAACGAGAGAGTCTCATACTTCATTTCCAGATGTAAAGTCCTAACATATTCCTTGAACCAGACACTCCCTTAGGATGAGATGCTTGCCATGTGCATCGATAACCTTCGAGATAAATTACGAATGTTTCTCATCCCAATGAAGTACACCAGTTGGTTTAAAGACTTCTCTATCATTTCCCAAATGATAGAAGACTCCTTGAAAAGGACTAACCTTAAGTCCTGAGTGGCCCCATTAACCTCGAGGAAAAGAATAGGAAAAGATGAAGTGACTTTTATCATGCTTAAGCAACCCCCGAATCCAACCCTAGTTGTGAGGCCCACACCAAACCATGCATAGCCCCCTGGATGCCAATAGCCACCCCCAACATGGAAAAACGATTGATGGGGTGGTAAAATAAATCATTTCAAAGAGTGAATAAATAGATTTTATTCATTCTGAGACAACCAAGTCTAGAGCTATTTCATATCCGCCATGAATTGTAATATACTCTAGCTGATAGATCCAAAGAGAGATAATTAAGTGGGTCTCGATGACCATCCAAATTATTTTCTGTATCACTGAATACTAGGACACGCAATCTAGGAATGATTTGTTTTCAATGATCTCCTAAAAAAGATGTTGGATTCTGGTAAAGTTAAGTTGGGCCCACCGCTAGCACAAGTGGCGTATGTTTCCACCTCCAACTCAAGAGAGTAAGAAGAATGGAAAACAATCACCGGTAAGATGGAGAAAAAGTTTGACAAATGAATAACCTAGAATACCATCAATCTACTCCACGAAATCCTCCAAGAATAATTGAAACAACCTAATGTTCCCCCAAAATCTCTTAATACAACACAACCATCCTTTACAGCCCCACAGTCCCCTAAAGGCCAGAAGGGAAGAAAGGAATAGATAGAAAAGGATCTGGTACCAAATCCTATTTTAGTTTTGAAACTTTCAGACTTTATGCCAATATACATGGTTCAACAGGTACTGCCCCGCCAAATGGTACAACAGGAACCAACCACTAAACGGTACCATTAGAAGGAGACAGTCTGATAAGAACAGTATCAGATCAAGAACTAATCTTTGAATCCATTAATTTCATTCAATTGATGGATCCCTTCTATTATAAAGTATATGGACACGAACTTGAATTCCTTAAGCCCAATTGGAGATCTGGATGAAGAGGTCATAGAGGACAGAGGTTTTTTAGAAGGCATGATCGTGGTAGGAGTCAAATTCTCAGCCACACCACAATTTCAACCATTAACACCATGAAAATCTATGGAAGGACCCTACGAAAGACACAACAGGAACTGGAATGATCTTTCTCCCCCATCGAAAGAAATCCAAGCCATGTTGTCTTGGAGTGTCCATCAGGGGAAGAACAAGTGTCGAACCATCCGAGGAATATAGGAAGTCCAGTCCTACCAAACATGGAAAGGATTGAAACACCACCAGCTCCTCCTACAATGTTCAAATCATCTAGTTCCAAATCTCAAGCACTTAAAGTGTCTATGAAATAGAAACCCTGAGTCAAAAAGATCCAACCTTTAGAGAAGAAATATGTAATTTTAAAGCAGCTGGCTTCAGTACCATCAAATCTGTCAATCGTGGACGCATTGAGTTTGTCTGAAGATCTTATGGAGGTACTCATTGAAGCCTTGCTAAGTCGTCAGGAGTTCTTAGGATAAAGTAGCATTGGATGAAATCTACCGAACAAAGACCAGTCCCAATGAATGTCATGACGTCATCTCTTTCATAGATAGGGATGAAGATTCCAAAATGAAAGGGGAACATCAAACCATTATATGTGTCTGGAAGGATAAATGGAATTGATTTTGGAAGGATCTTCATAGACAACGGATATGGATTTAACCTCCTCCTACTAATAACACTTCATCAATTAGGATATGATGAAGACACCTTGACACCCTGCACTACAAATCTGTTGGGATATAAAAAAAGCTAGCAGAATCCATTGGGAGGAATCAAACATAAAACTTGGCTCGAAGATCTCATATAAGGTTCTGAGTTCCTGGTGGTGTAGCAAAGTATGACCTTCAATGTTTTGTTGGGGAGGCCTTGGCTGCATCAGCATGCTTAGATTCTGTCATCATACCATCAGTGTATTAAATATTTCACTAATCAGAAAAATGAGATGTTGCACACCGATAAATCCCCATTTGAATTATGTGAGTTGCATTATATCGATGCAGGGTTCTATGAGTCGGGATAAAAAGATCTTTTCGACTGACAGTTTTCATTGGGTCAATTCCCCAAATGGATGGGAAATGGCTTCTGCCGACCCCTTCCAGCAGCTTGGGGAGGAGTACGTACTACCCATTAACCAAGTTAAATGTGTAAGTACAAGCTCAGATATAGACTCAGTTTTCTGCATGGTCTCTACTATGACCACCAAGTCAAGAGTCAAAGAAGAATGGGAGGAATCCCATGTTTTCAAGAATAGCTTTATCAAAGATTCTCCCAACCCATCCATGGTGCAACAAACTGCCCTTGCCTTACACACTAAGGAAAAAGATGATTTATTTAAAAATATTGTAGAAGTTATCTCACAAATCCTTTCTCCATAAGTATATGAAGATGATGAAGAGGAAGTGGGAGAAGAGTAAGAAAACCTCAAAGATGCCCCTCCTATATATGAAAAAGGTGTTTCTACCACCATATATGAACATAACGAGATAAACATGGGCACTAAAAATGATCCAAAACTCCCTTTAATCAGTGAGGCCATCACTATTGAGGAGAAGGAGGGATACACCTCATTCCTAAAGATGAATCAATATGTGTTTGCCTAGAATTACATAGATATTCTAGGCCTCGATCTTGAAGTCTCTACCCATCATCTGGGATTCCCAGAAGATCACCAGGGATATAAACAGGCAGCTAGAAGGACCCACCCGATGCATGCTTCCAAAATAGAGGCTGAGGTTGACAAACTTATCAAATCTATATTCTTATGGGAGGTCCAATATCTGATCTGGATGGCCAATATAGTCTCTGTCAAAATTAATAATAGACAAATCAAAATCTTCATCGACATCAGGGACCTTAATCAAAATTTCTCAAAAGATGACTTCCTGATCCCAATCACAGAATTGTTGATTGATGCAATAGCTGGATATGAAGCTCTCTTCTTAATGGACAGATATTTTGGATAAAATCAAATCTAGATGGCCCATGGAGACAAAGAAGCTACTAATTTTAGGTCCCTTCAAGGAGTGTTCTATTATAAAGTGATTACCTTCGGTCAAATGAATGATTACGCCACAAATTAGTGCACCATGCATCGCATCTTCAAGAACTTTTGGGAAATTTTTTTGAGTGTTATGTTGATGACCAGGTGGTTAAATCAAAACAGTGTTCCAAGTACCTATCCAACCTTGAAATTGTCTTCAACAAATTATGACATCACAGTTTGAAGATAAACCCCCTAAAATGTTCCTTTGGTGTTACATGAGGAAACTTTCTCTGCATCATCATACGCCATCATGGCATCAAAGTCAACCATAAAAAGACGAGAACCATTATTGGCATGTCCCCACCTCACAACCTCACCGAGTTGAGAGGTATCTATATGCACCTTGCCAACATTCAGTTCTTTATAACCAACTTTGCAGGTAAATTTTTACATTTCACCAAGCTCATGAAGAAAGGGGTTACGTATGACAGGGATAACGATTGTCAAGAGGCATTTGAAAACCTCAAAAGATATCTCCTAATTCCGTCAATGATCATGCCACCTGTTGAAGGGATACCACTCATTATATACATAACTACCCTAAAATGGTTATTAGGAGCCTTCCTCTCCCAGAAGAATGATGTCAGAAGTGAGAACAGCCTCTACTACCTCAACTGGAAAATGGTTGATGCCAAAACTCGGTGTTTGAAAATCGAAAAAAAACTACCTGGACTTAATCATTGTAGTTCAAAAGATGAGGCATTACCTACAACACCATGAGGTCCACCTAGGCTACTACTACAACCCACTCAAGTATATCCTCATCCGCCCAAGCTAAATGGGCGCCTAACAAAATTGGTGGTCATCATGCAAAAATTTGACATACGGTACGTTCCCCAGAAGACCATGAAAGGCTAGGCATTAGAAGACTTTTTGAACAATCAACCCTCATAAGAAACAACACCATCAGATACCAAGATTCTATATGAAGAATTGATTTATGTCTAAAATATACCTCAGATGTGGGAAATGTACTTTGACAGTGCTTCCTGAATCCCAATAGGAAAAAGAATGGAGGATCCCAAGATCAACAATGTGGGGCTAGGAGTCGTACTTGTATCTCCTGAAAAGGCTATCTCTCCTTACTCTTTCTTTCATTTGAAAGGGTGTGTGAACAATGAAGGTGAGTATCAGGCCCTCATCATAGGCCTAGAGTTGTCACTCCAGGTGCAATCCCAACACATAAAAATAACGGGTGATTCAGATATAGTCATCAAACATGTCAACAGTGACTATGATATTAAGAAATATGTATTGGTTCCCTTGATGAGACATGTTTGAGCACTGATGGAATAATTCCCATCATAACCAACATTAACTCATGTCCCCCGGTCACAGAATGATCAAGCCTATGCTTTTACAAATGCAACCACAACCTTGGCCAATCCAAAACGGGATGAATTAGCCATTAGCATTGCTCACTGCCAGATGGTCCTTCCATTCATCTGTATCAGTATGGAGAAAATTGATGAAATTATCCCCTTTCTTGAGCCTTATGGTCATACCACCTGTTGGGTGACACCCATCACAACTTACCATCGAAACAGGGAACTACCACTAGGTAGGGCTGAAAGGGAGAAGGTCTGGAGGTGGGCATTCAATTTTACAATGTACAATAGGGTGATCCAAGAAATGGTCCTCTATAAAGAAGTCCTTGACGGAGTCCTTCCCAGGGTAATTGATGGAGAAGAGACTGTTTACTTCATGAGAGAAGTGCACACCAGAGCTTCTAGAGCACACAAGTTAGAAAAAAAAATATCTAACCAAATCAGGAGGCTTGGGTATTACTAGCCCACCATGATACACGATTTCACCATATTCAATAAGAAGTTCCATTTCTATCAAGTTCAATACAATTTCATACACCCCTCCCCCCTAGAGTTGCTTCAAGTGGCTAAATACTTCCTACCATTCTTTTCCTAGGGGATAAATGTTGTTGTACCATATCCTCCCACTACAGCTAGACAATTCAAGTTCATACTCACTAAAACCAACTTCTTTTCTAAATCTTCTAAAGTCATGACCCTTAAGGAAGTCAGGGAGAAAAACATAATATGCTTTGTGAAGGCCAACATCATCACTAGATTTGGTGTCTCTAATTCAATACAGATGCACAACAACACCCACTTCTACTCTGCTGAGTTGGATAAGCTGTACTGGGAATATGGAATCAAGGCCAACTGGTCATCCCACTAAAATGTAGAGGCCAATGGATAGATAGAAGCTTCCAACAAGACTCCATCCAACATACTTCAAAATATGGTCTACAAGTATAATAAATCATTGCCAAATAAGCTTCTTCATGCTTTGTGGGCTTACCAAACCACGACCTGCACCACCACTCAGGTGACCCCGTACTCACTAGTATATGGGGAAGATGCATTTTTACCCATCGAAATCCAAGTGTTATCACTTCGTGTTGACATTTTTGATCAACTGTCCTCAGACGAGCATCCCCAGAGACAGTTTGATGAATAGGAATAGTTAGATGAAAAAAGGATGCACACTCCACACCATTTGGAAATCTACCAAAACTGGGTTGAATGAGCCTTCAAGAAATAGGTATGCCTTTGATATTTCCTTGAAGGAGAAATGGTGTTAGTCCTTAGAACCCCGATTATACTGGAGAAGAATCCCTCGAAGCTTGAACCAAAGTGGGAAGGACCATATATCATACATTAGGTTTATTCCAATCAAGAATACGCCCTGATATCAATTGATGGAAAGATCATAATGACTCTCACAAATGCGAAGTTCTTGAAGAAATACGCCGCATTAAAATTCCCCAATAATAAATTCCATGCTCTAGGACGTTAAGCTACAGGTCAAATAAATACCCCAAATTCATGCTCCAAACTCTAAGACCGTAAAATAGGAAGTAAAAATGTCCCTATGGTCCAAAATCCACGACCCTAAACTATGAGTAATAAAGGATTCCCCATGGTATGTTCCAATCTCTAAGACCTTAAACTATGAGTTAAAAAAATGATCCCTTATCATGGTCCAAACTCTACAACCCAAAAATATTATTCATAAAAATTTTCTCTCATATAATAAGTCCAAGAACTACGACCCTAAACTATGAGTAAAAATTTCCCAAATGTCAAGGTCTGAACACTATGACCTTAAACTATAATTCATCATCCTTTACACTTGACATTAAATTGTAAGGAACATGTCCTCAACATAAGACGTTAAACTACGTAGCATAAAACATTCTAATCACATGACACTAAACTGTAGGACCTTTCACAGAACATCATATGGCATGATTCCTTCCCTAGAGGGATACCTAGTGACACCTCAATCTTCGATCCTGGTCCATCTCCCATAAATAAAAAATGCCTTCATAACACCCCCTATATACTCATATTTGTAAAGGAGGTCCTTATCACTTATTTTTCTCTCACACTGAGTACAACTCCAGTGATCTTAGGAATGGTGACAGAGACTCTCCTATGAAGGTCAACTATGGGGTAACATGATAGAACTGACAACTGTGATGCGTAGAATGAAAATGCACCTACCCTTGGGACCAATCCAAACTAGTACGGGCCACGCACAAAACTATGTACGGCTTGATTTCTACCCTCACAGGATACATAGCGATGCCTCAATATTTTATCCTGGCCCAACCCCACTAGGAAAAAAATGGAAAGACCCCCATCATATACACTATTTCTTAACGCTTACAAAGGAGTCTCTGAAACATATCATTGTTTCTCACATCGAGTATAAATCATGTGAGATTAGGAAATGTGGTATAGATTCTATTACATAAGAAAACCATAGAGAAGTATGGTAGTCCTGGAACCTGTATCAAGTAAAACCAAAATGACCTCAAGTGTCCCTAACACATAGAGCATACATTTTTTGGGAACATCCATAAATACGTACACCTTGATTCCTACCCTCACAGGATACGTAGTGATGTCTCGATCTTTGATCATGGACTAGCTGCCAGTAAAAAAATGCTCATTTCCCCCATGTGTGGGTCATACCTATGAAGAAGCTCCTAGATGTTCATGGTTAATCATGGTTTGGGTATTATCACATTCCCAGGAAAACCTTTCCCATTTATCATACTCCATACCTTAGGAATACTTGCATCCTCACAATCATCCAAGGCCATCTATGATGGAAGGCTAGTGTCCTGTGGACACCTTTGATTGACTATGCATATCATGCCCCAGTGGATCTGTATATGTCACCCACAAAAATGGAAATAAATCAAAGGAAAATTATTCCCCATGAGATTCCTCTCCTACCTCAGTAATCCCAATGGCATTCAAGCCCCATGTCATCCCTCCTATTTCAAGTCATCCCCAAGACTATGGATTACAAATTCTATTATCACTCACGTATAAGGAATTCTGGAACACACTAAATGTGACTAACATGAAACTTTTGAGGACCTCTGCAAGGCCAAAATCGTCTTCACTGCAAGTCGTTAAACTACAAGTTCAAAATAATCCTTACCGCATGACGTTAAACTACAAATCCAAAATCGTACTCACCGCATGACGTTAAACTACATGTCCAAAATCATTCTCACCACCTGACGTTAAACTGCAAGGCCAAAATCCTCCGCACCACCCGACGTTAAACTACGAGGCCAAAATTGTTCTCACTACATGATGATAAACTGCGAGGCAATGGATTTAGCTTAAAAGTGCCCCTAATATTGAATTCACTATTCTAAGATAGTGACATGAAACCCTTGTGATCCCTTGTTTCTCACACTGAGCATAGCTTATGTGAGATTATGGATGTTATAAAGAGATTCTCCTTGACATTATGGAAAAACTACCCAAGAATTTGGTTTAATCAGCATGGCCCTAAAAAGCACATCACGGTTCCCTACCTTGAGAGGAACCCTGTGTCCTAGCCATGTGATATCAATTGACTAGGAATCCCAAAGAGAGAATATATACCTCACCCTATGAATGGGTAAGATCTACGTAAGGGACACCATTCCATGAGTGAATCACAACCCAAATGTCCCTAATATGTCCGGGTATACCACTTCCATATTCCAAAATCCTTTATTTAAGTGATCTTGAATCACTATAACCCTCCAAGTCTATCTAGGATGGAAGGTTTGTGTCCTGCAGACACCTTTGATTTACTATTCATATCATGACCCATTGGTTTTGCATACGTCTCCCACAAAAATGGTGGTTAATCAATGTAAGGACCTGAAGCTTTATGTACATTGACAATACATTACTTTTGCGGAATACTTAATACATAAGAAAAACAGACACACAAGGATCATAATAGTTTAGTGTCTTTGGAAACTCGGAATATAATCTTCTAATCATGGTGAAAGATCTTCAACATCTCCCAATAAATATCATCCCTTTTTTTCTTACCTAAAACCTTTCTTTATATCCTGGGGAAAAGAAAACATAAAAGGGGTGAGCTGAAATGCCCAGTAAGGGTAAACATAGAGAACATAAAACAATCCATAAACATTTGAATGCAAAAACTTGAACATAAAATCTAAACATCAAAATCTTGAGCAAAGACATGAATCTTGGAAGTACGTAAGTCATATATCACAAGGGAACATCAATCATGATAAAATTGCATGGGAATAAAACATGTAATTTTGGTAACCATTAAGTACATGATATGATTTCCATAGTATCCAAGGCATTTCTACCAAGACCATCTTAGGGGACAAAGTCCCTTTCTAAATCGAGTTCACTCCTCGTTCCAGTCCTGTATTACTGAACCGGTTTAACTTTCCATTCCAACCATGTCTGTCTCATGAGATATAAATATTTTACTCAATGAATTGGAGGGAAATATAGGTCCCACCCATCTCATATTGAAATCATTCTTACTTTTTCCACAAAATAAACTTAAAACATTCACCATAACCCAAAGAATAAACCGGGATTCATAAACATCATCCCGTCATTTCATAATCCATATAAAACAAATGGACATTTCCTCATAAGAAAAGTGAAACATGTAAATCATAGAGACATTAAACTTGAAACATACACATATCAAATAATGTCATCTTATATGGAAAATGGTTTTGATAAAACATTTGAAATGAATTCTTGAGGAAAATATCCTTTCTTCGTCAAAATAATTTTCTTTTCAAAAAATGCCATGCACTTTTAAAATAAAAGTATTTTGTTGAAAATAGTCATAAAATCAGGTAGAGTAAGCTTCATGAAAATGAGGTGTTATGAAACCGTAAAAATATGTTCACGCCGTATAAGTTAAAAATAACATTCTCCTCGTACTTTTGTCAGAAAAGTCAAAAAATTACCTCGTAACGTAAACAAAAGAAAGATTCCTTACATACCATGTAGTAAAAGTCAAAAATCGGTAAAAAGGACATTAAACATACATGAAAACACTTTTACAAAACATGGACATGGATGATATAAATAACCCCAGTAAATACTTACGCATAAGTAATCTCGAATAAAAATGCGATTTACAAAATTATCCCTTACCTTAGGTCCGATATGCTTCATAAGTATCCAAAACTCCTGTATAATGATTTAAATAATGTCATTGACTTATTAAAAAATCATATTAATTGTTATTATATCATATATGGTTCACTTATTATTTTATATTACCCGTTCTTTTGTAAATTCATGTTAGAGTAGTGTTTTGGGTAAAATCATTTCATTTGTCGTTCGTGTTTTAACTTGTAATTATTCATAGGATTACTTAGATCATGATTAATTACATTCAGAATGTAAAACATAATTTATAAATAATTTATATTCAGAATATACATATATATATATAATAGATTGATAAATGGAAAGAAATACACCGTTCATGGAGACGGTAGGCCGTATGTACGCACGAATGCTGTTTTTGTTTCCTTATTGAATTGAATGGAATTAAGTATATGAAATACATATATATGTACATAAATCCAATATCATTATTATGTCTTATATGTTATTATTACTTATTATATATACTTTATAATCATTCATTAATTTTTAACATGGAAAATGAATCCCATCGCGTCGTGGAGACGATAATCTGTACGTACGCACGAGCGATGATATCGTTCCCATGGAATTTGATTGGAGTGTATGTATACTATTTAAGAATAAATATAACTTTAAAATAATCATATATAGTCATTATTTACACCATTATACCCATCCAAGTAAGGTGGTGGTAGAAAATAGATTACACCACGGCATGGAGACAGTATTCCGTACGTATGCACGCGCGGTGATTTCATTTTCCGTAGGATGGATAGATGGTGATATAGGGTTGTTTCATAATTATAATAACATATAAGTATATTAGTTATACTTATGTTATTACTTCATAATTAAACAACCAATGAAGAACAAGTAGAAGAAGAAATAAAGTTGAAAGAATCTCTAACAGACATTACCTCTTCTTTGAAGCACCTCTTTGAGACCTCCTCTTAGGGCACTAAAATTAGTCTTTGAGGAATCCCAGGACCTCTAGGATGTTTCTAATGAAGTGGGGAAGTGAAATGGGCAGGGTTGGGCCGAGCATGAAGGCTCAAATTGGTGTTTGGATGAGAGGGAGGAGGTGCCCTTTTATAAGGGAGGAGAGGGGCACCTTTGGAAATATAAAACATATTAGTTTATATTAAATTCCAACCCCACATAAAAACTTCCAAAATGACTCATATCCTAAGATTATATGAGATAGGGTTTTAATATCATCAACCGATAAAATTTATACATGTTAGGAATTTATTTTAAACATTATCAAGTTTATTTATCCTTATTTATCAATTTAATTTTATTTATGGTAATAATATTCTAAATTTTAAATTATTATAAATAATTACATATGTGTTGTGAATTTTCCATAATTTGACACTTTATGCCATTTTAGACCATATAAATTTTAATTTATAATTTTTAAATATTTTTGTTATTTTTAAACAATTTTATAATATGTTGTTTTTATAAAATAACAATAGTGTCAATTTTGACACTATTCATTTATTTGAATTTAAATAAAATATATATAGAAGATATGTTCGAAATAAAATCTTTAATATATTAATAAAATGTAATATGTCTCTATAAAATTAGTGTAAAACATTAAATATTTCATATAATATTTATTTGATTATTTTTAAAACCATTTATTTGGGTTATCTCTTAATAAAATAATTACTACATCATTTTTGTATAATTATTTAATATACTTATTTGTTGCATAAAAATTAAAAATAAAATCCTATGATGAAGATAAATATATTACCTTTCTTAATAATACTTTTACTCGAATTTATCATCTAAAAAATCACAATATGTAAATTGTTATATATATTAAATTATGAAAGTGACAACTTTGGCATCATTTAAAATAAAATAATATAAGTGTCATAATCACGTTAATAAGGATCCAAATGGTCAAAACTTCATTCAGTGGATGATTATGGTTTATATATACACTAATAATAAGTTTTGTGTAGATTTTTGGGCCTTTTGATATGTATTAATATTTCAATAAAAACTATATTATTGATTTTTCACTAAATAAATAATTCCTGCATCATTAATGTATAAGATAATAGGGTAATTAAATAAATCTTAAAAATTTCAAATAAACTACCATGACAAAGATAAAATTTTATCTTTCAAATGAGTATTTATAACTGAATTTATATTCTATATAAACTTATATTAAAAATACATTAATTATTAAAGTTGAGTGAGACATATTTCACTTTCCTTTAAATAAAATAAACTAAAGGTCTTAATCACCTCCAGGTGGGTTATAATGGATTCCATTTCGACCTTAATATGAATTAGAACAAATTATAATCATCCAATTTTATTGAGACGGTATTAGGATAATTTTATAATATTATATTTACCCTTAATTACCCAATTTACCTTTTACTATGGTAAATAAAATTTATCGTTCTTACTATTCATAAAGCCCAAAAATAAAAAGTAGTCTATTAATATAATTTGGAACCAATGATTCCAAATATGGAATCCATTTTTCCAAATTAAATACACATAAGTTGCAGAAATTAAATTAAAATTAATCCTGTTGTCGAAAGAAAACGGGTTTTTGTTTAAAACATTGCAAAAGATTGAATTTATTTAACCTACGAATTCAATGTAAAATCAAGGCTAATGAAATACATGATATTAAATGGTAAAAATATATTCTATTATACTTTAAACCATTAAAAATTATAATTTAACCACATAAGTTATTATGATGAAAAAAGTTTTTTTTTAATTAAAATATAGCGTGTTTTTACTATTCATTAAAATATGAAAGTTATCAGAATAATATGAAAAATTTATCCAAGATAAAATTTTATATCATTATTCAAAATAATAATTTTATTTTGTAAAATTGAAATTATAAACATGTCAAAAACTAGATTTAAAGTGGTTGCGCCATCAAAAGGCGGCAAAACTGCATTTTTTTTAAAATACTTATTTTACCCAAAAAATTTATTTTGTTCTTATACCATGTTCTAGAAAATGTGTAAAATGAATAATAATGTTATAAAATTCAAATTTAGTTATTACTATTCATAATGTCTAGTTCATAATAATATTATAATAATATATAGTTGTTTAGTAAAACCCGGTATTGCGTATAAGACACGCTATCGAGGAAGGTCGCGATTGCGTGTAATGCAAGCCAAGTCCGTATTGTGTGCTTTGAAAGATTCCTTTGGTGTTGCGTATAACATAAGACATAAAACAATTTCTCATAAAATCTCATGGTGTTACATTCTACCCCCCTTAAAATGAATTTCTCCCTCGAAATTCATCGGGGTTATAAATGGTTTTCTACTTGAAAGTTTCTTTAATTGAAACACACATCGTAAAATGAAATACCAAAACTTAACTTTAAAAACTAAAGTATGAAATGCAACGGTTACCCAAATTAACTAATCACTAGGTTTCCACATAAAAGAACGTAGGTGAAAATATGTATATGTAATAAAAATTTAACCATCAAGTTCTGATGGAGACTGGTAGAGTACATGGCTATGAAAAGGCCAACAATCAAAAAGACATAAATTTGTGATGATCTAGGGAACCATCTGATTCATCGAATATAAGGGCACTAGGAAAAAAATTTTGGTTTTCAATATCATTTCCCTAAAGTTGAATAATTTGAATTAGAATAAATACTTACTTTCTTTTGGTACAATCACACTATTTTTAATGCATTGAACAATTTCCACCTCATCTCTTAAAGAAATGAAGTTGAATTTGTTATTCGTGAAGTGTTAGAAGATCATTTGATAGAATGACGGGTCATTCCATCTGTCTCAAACAAAAGGTTAGCATAAGTCAATCTGTAGTGATATTAATCATATATGGTTCGTAAAATGGACTTATACTTCATATCTCATATTGCTTAATATAATAAAACTAGTTTCTACTAAACATGGACTTCCTGTAGGCCTGTGGTAGGCGATAAAGGCCAATCGCACTTCGGTTGTGGGTTCGATTCCCACAGCCTTGTCCGACGCGATGGGATATTGCCCATCCTGTAGGTTGTCCTTTTTCTAAAACTACATTACTATAACATCCGATCAATAATATCGAAAAAATTTCAATCCTTAAACAATACTATCTTATGTCCAACATAATCCATTCCAATATTTATCTAAAATAATTCGGTCCAAGATCATAGTATAAAGAAAACAATTACTTGAAATGTCATCAACCAACCATCATTTATCCCCCATTATCTTGTTGGTCACATTCCAATCATGTGAATACCTTAATCATGTATTCTCTTGAAAAATGAATACCCATTAAACCTTAGTGAAAACATGAATGCTGTCAAAAGTTCACTCTTTCCACATACCAAAATCCAAAAATTCTATATACTCAAACCATGATATAACCTTCTCTTTATATCAGTCATGAGATCATGAATACTATCAACCATTTAATTTTCTCCTTATCCCTTCATTATGCGCATATCATCTACTTTCCAAAAATACAGGTACCATTCATCACACACTTTCAGAACTTAAGGAAAGAAAACAGTGTAACAATCCTTAGATGTCTCTTTATTCTATAGTACCATGAGATTACTTATACAACATTACACTTGATAAACATGTAATCATTCCACTACCTTCTTAAACCATTGACTGAGCTTCAACAATTATTTCATCTCACTTATCATTTGTAGTCTCTTCATCATCATCATCATAAATATTACCCATACGACCATACTAATTCTCTTCATGAGACTTTCTCTTAGGGAATTGGTTTTAATAATGCCCGTACATTCCACATTTAAAACATTTAACCATTGTTGATTTCGTAGCAATACCATTATCCTCATCCACGGTGTTAACTGAACCTTTTCCTTTGCACTTACTGTCTTTATGTCCTTCTTTTCCACACCCAAATAATCTTCCAGTTCCTTTGAAACATTCTCCTTGATGCCTCTTCCCTTATGATTTACATAGGAGAAATTGAAATTTTTTCCTCTATGATCATCATGAAACTCAATCTTTCTCTTATTAGCCGAGTCAGGAAACATACCAAATTTGAGTTTATTGATCATATTATGAGATTTCTGATTCAGCATAATAATGATTTTTGGACTTCCAAATTCCATTTCATTTGGTTTCTCATCAATAATATCATTCCATTGTCCATCATATCCTCCATTATCGTGAATCATCTTGTTTCCAGCCATTTTCTAAAACCCAAAAGGAATAGTGTGAGAGGCAAAAATCATAATAAAGGGGGAGTAACTTCAATATCTAACATATTAGGTTTAATCTAATATCGTTACCATAATTCTAGGATTATAACCTATACTTATACTTAACCTTAGGGACATCCCTAGATATACCTTAGAAATATCTCAAGGGATCTCACTAAAGTTATTGCATCCTAGTTTCCAAAGGTTGACTAAACCTTTCCTCTGATACCAACTGTAGACACCCGAAGCTTGACGTACATGGACAATACATTACTTTTGCGGAATACTTAATACATAACAAAAACAGACACACAAGGATCGTAATAGTTTAGTGTCTTTGGAAACTCGGAATATAATCATCTAATCGTGGTGAAAGATCTTCAACATCTCCCAATAAAGATCTTCCCTTATTTTTCTTACCTAAAACCATTCTTTATATCCTGGGGAAGATAAAACATAAAATGGGTGAGCTCAAATGCCTATTAAGGGTAAACATAGAGAACATAAAACAATCCATAAACATTTGAATGCAAAAACATGAACATAAAATCTAAACATCAAAATCTTGAGCAAAGACATGAATCTTGGAAGTACGTAAGGCATATATCATAAGGAAACATTAATCATGATAAAATAGCATGGGAATAAAACATGTAATTGTGGAAACCATTAATCATGTGATATGATTTCCATAGTATCCAAGGCATTGCTTCCAAGACCATCTTAGTGCACAAAGTCCCTTTCGGAATTCATTTCACTCCTCGTTCCAGTCCTGTATTACTGAACCGGTTTAACTTTACGTTCCAGTAATGTCTATATCATGAGATATAAATCATTACCCAATGAATTGGAGGGATATATAGGTCCCACCCATATCATATTGAAATCATTCTTACTTGTGCCACAAAATAAACTTAAAACATTCACCATAACCCAAAGAATAAAGTGGGTTTCATAAACATCATCCCATCATTTCATAATCCATATAAAACAAATGGACATTTCCTCATAAGAATATTGAAACATGTAAATCATAGAGACATTAAACTTGAAACATACACATATCAAATAATGTCATCATATATGGAAAATGGTTTTGATAAAACATTTGAAATGAATTCTTGAGGAAAATATCCTTTCTTCGTCAAAATAATTTTCTTTTCAAAAAATTCCATGCAATTTTAAAATAAAATTATTTTGTTTAAAATAGTCATAAAATCATGTAGAGTAAGCTTCATGAAAATGAGGCATTATGAAACCGTAAAAATACATTCACGCTGTATAAGTTAAAAATAACATTCTCCTCGTACTTTTGTTGGAAAAGTCAAAAAAGTACCTCGTAACGTAAACAAAAGAAAGATTTCTTATATACCATGTAGTAAAAGTCCAAAATGGGTAAAAAGAAATTTAAAAATACATGAAAAAACTTTAATAAAACATGGACATGGATGATATAAATAACCCCGGTAAATACTTGCGAATAAACAATCACCGATAAAAATGAGATTTGCAAAATTATCCCTTACCTTAGGTCCGATATGCTTCGTACGTATCCAAAACTCCTGTATACTATTGTAAATAATTTAATTGACTTATTACAGAATCATATTAATTGTTATTATATCATATATGGTTCACTTATGATTTTATATTACCCGTTCTTTTGTAAATTCATGTTAAATTAGCGTTTTGGGTAAAATCATTTCATTCGTCATTCGTGTTTTAACCTGTAATTATTCAAATGATTAATTAGATCATTATTACTTACATTCAGAATTTAAAACATAATTTATATATAATATATATTCAGAATATATATATATATATAATAGATCAATAAATGGAAAGAAATACACCATTCATGGAGACGGTAGGTCGTACATACGCATGAATGCTGTTTTCGTTTCCTTATTGAATTGAATGGAATTAAGTATATGACATACATATAAATATGTACATAAATCCAGTAGAATTATTATGTAATATATTTCATTATTACTTATTATATATACTTTATAATCATTCATGAATTTTTAACATGGAAAATGAATCTCATCGCGTCGTGGAGACGGTAATCCGTACGTACGCACGACCGATGATATCATTCCCATGGAATTGTATTGGAGTGTATTTAACTATTTCAAAATCAATATCACTTTAAAATAATCATATATAGTCATTATTTACACCATTATACCCATCCATGTAAGGTGGTGGTAGAAAATAGATTACACCACGGCGTGGAGACGGTATTCCGTACGTACGCACGTGCGGTGATTTCGTTTTCCATAGGATGGATAGATGGTGATATAGGGTTGTTTCATACTTATAATAACATATCAGTTATTGAGTGATATGGATGTTATTAATTCATAATGAAACAACTAATGAAGAAGAAGTAGAAGAAGAAATAAAGTTGAAAGAATCGGTAACGGACATTACCTCTTCTTTGGAGAACCTCTTTGAGACCTCCACTTAGGGCACTAAAATTGGTCTTTGAGGAAGACCAGGACCTCTAGGATGTTTCTAGGGAAGTGGGGAAGTGAAATGGGCAGGTTTTGGCCGAGAATGAAGGCTCAAATTGGTGTGTGGAGGAGAGGGAGGAGGTGCCCTTTTATCAGGGAGGAGAGGGGCGCCTTTGGAAATATAAAAAATATTGGTTTATATTAAATCCCAACCCCACATAAAAACTTCCAAAATGACTCATATATGAATATTAGATGAGATAGGGTTGTAATATAATCAACCAATAAAATTTATACATGTTAGGAATTTATTTTAAACATTATCAACTTGGTTTATCCTTATTTATCAATTTAATTTTATTTGTGGCAATAATATTCTAAATTTTAAATTATTATACATAATTACATATGTGTTGTGAATTTTCAATAATTTGACACTTTATGACATTATAGACCATATAAATTGTAATTTATAATTTTTAAATATTTTTGTGATTTTTAAACAATTTTATAATATGTTATTTTTATAAAATTACAATAGTGTCAATTTTGACACTATTCATTTATTTGAATTTAAATAAAATATATTCAGAAGATATGTTCGAACTAAAAGATTTAATATATTCATAAAATTTCATATGTATATATAAAATTAGTGGAGAACATTAAATAGTTCATATAATATTTATTTTAATATTTTTAAAACCATTTATTTGGTTTATCTCTTAATAAAATAATTACTACAATATTTTTGTATAATTATTTAATATACTTATTTATTGCATAAAAATTAAAAATAAAATCCTATGATTAAGATAAATATATTAACTTTAAAAATAATACTTTTAATCAAATTTAACATCTTAAAATCACAATATGTAAATTGTTATATTTATTAAATTATGAAAGTGACAACTTTGGCATCATTTAAAATAAAATAATATAAGTGTCATAATCATGTTAATAAGGATCCAAATGGCCAAAACTTCGTCCCTTGGATGATTAGGGTTTATATATACACTAATTATAAGTTTTGTTTCAGATTTATTGGCCTTTAGATATGTATTAATATTTCAATAAAAACTATATTATTGATTTTTCACTAAATAAATAATATCTGCATCATTAATGTATAAGATAATAAGGTAATTAAATAACTCTTAATAATTAAAAATAAATTACCATGACAAAGAAAAAAAATTTATCTTTCAAATGAGTATTTATTACCGAATTTATATTCTGTATAAACTTATATTAAAAATACATTAATTATTAAAGTTGAGTGAGACATATTTCACTTTCTTTTAAATAAAATAAACTAAAGGTCTTAATCACCTCCAAGTTGGTTATAATGGATTCCATTTCGACCCAAATATGACTTAGGAAAATTTATAATCATCCAATTGTATTAAGACAAGTATTAGGATAATTTTATAATATTATATTTACCCTTAATTACCCAATTTACCTTTTACTATGGTAAATAAAATTTACCGTTGTTACTATTCATAAAGCCCAAAAATAAAAAGTTTTCTATTAATATAATTTGGACCCAATGATTCCAAATATGGAATCCATTTTTCCAAATTCAATACACAGAAGTTTCAGAAATTAAATTAAAATTAATCCCATTGTCGAAAGAAAACGGGTTTTTGTTTAAAACATTGCAAAAGATTGAATTTATTTAACCTACGAATTCAATGTAAAATCAAGGCTAATGACATAAATTATATTAAATGGTAAAAATATATTCTATTTATACATTAAAACCATTCAATATTATAATTTATCCACATAAGTTATTAAGATGAAAAAAGTTGTTTTTAATTAAAATATAACGTGTTTTTACTATTCATTAAAATATAAAAGTTATCAGAATAATATGAAAAATTTATCCAAGGTAAAATTTTATATCCTGATTCCAAATAATAATTTTATTTTGTATAATTTAACTTATAAACATGTCAAAAACTAGATTTAAAGTGGGTGCGCCATCAAAAGGCGGCAAAACTACATTTTTTGAAAAATACTTATTTTACACGAAAAAATTATTTTGTTCTTACACCATGTTCTAGAAAATGTGTAAGATGAATAAAAATGTTATAAAATTCAAAATTTAGTTAAAACTATTCATAATGGCTAGTTCATAATAATATTTTAATAATATATCATTGTTTAGTAAAACCCGGTATTGCATACAACACACGCTATCGAGGAAGGTCGGGATTGCATGTAATGTAAGCCAAGTCCATATTGTGTGCTGTGAAATATTCCTTTGGTGTTTCGTATAGCATAAGAAATAAAAAAAATTCTCATAAAATCTCAGGGTGTTACCATCAAAGTAAAATTTGTCACCTAGAGTGTTCTCTCCAATCTTAGTACGCCTAATGGATTCCAAGACTTATCCCACCCCACCTGATTCAAGGGCCATCAACGTCACAGTATATATTGTCCCCCATCCACACATCCTAGATATATCGAAACATATGGGCCCAATTCACCATTGGTGCCTTTTGAAGATTCTAAAAAGTTATCCTATCCACATATGCAGAGTCGATGCACATGTAAAGGTAGAGTACCCCCCCCCTCTCATTTCTGAGCATCCCCAAATAAGATTATCTAAAAAGCCTCTTCTTATGATTAGGGGAACCCCTGGTCAAAGGTCATACACCGTATTCAGAAAGATTCCAAAATCAATGATCCTTAGAGGCCATTGGGAGGTTGAAGGCCAGTTTCCTGGGGACACCTTTTCTTGACTATTCATATCATGCCCTGGTGGTTCTACATACAAAACAAAGAAAGAAAATCCATTCATCAAAGCCAAATTCATCTCTAGGAGAGTCCTTTCCATCCTCAGTACGCTCAAATGACATTTGCGTCTTGTCACACCCCAAGATTCAAAACACTCCTTGATGATGGATTATGTACCTCCTTCTTCCAAAGTTCCCCTAAAATAGAACAAACTCTTAATTGAACTTACCAATTGCCAGCACGCCCTCACACAATTAAGAATTGTGCGGGAATAATTTACCACTCAAGGCTAATGTGAATGTTCTTAATGTTCTTAGACAACACTACTCAAGCCAGACACTTATTGTGGCTCTCGACATCAAGATAAACCCAAAATGTATAAAATCCCAACAGGTCATCGGGAATGGAAGGCATGTGTCCCGGGGAAACCTTTTCTTGACTATTTATATCATGTCCTAGTAGATCTACATACGTCTCTAACAAAAATGGTCGTCAAAAAAAGGAAAATTCGTCTCTAGGAGAGTCATTTTCTACCAATGTACGCCTAGAGATTCTCTGGAGCCTAATGCATGTCTATAATCCATAAATCTAGGGTTGAGAAAAATCCTCAACTTGTGTCTTAAGGATACTAGAACATTCTTGACTAACAGTCTTGAGTTGGGGCCTTACATTGTTAAATTTGGTCAAAGATGTTCGACCTAAAACATTAGTAATATGTTTGAATGGAAGGACTATGAACTGTCAGCAAGAAAAAAACACATTATGCTTTCCATAGGAAAAATCTTTTAAGGAACCTCTGGGTAAAAGTTGAGTATCAGTTCACTAAAAAAACGCATTGAGCCATCAAAAAATGTATAAAGCTTGTTATGTCGGAAACCCACAAAGGGCGGCCTAATCAAAAGCCAATTTATACCTACTAAGCCCATTTCTAGTAGTCTTAGGAAACAATTAGATTAATAATTATTGAGGAACAAAGCTTGTGGGGATTTCCATGTAGCCCTATCAATAGACAAACTATGCTCACTAAGCCCCTTGGCTCTAGCAGAAATTAAATCATTATCTGACCAATCAAGTCGAGACTGCTTCTACATCAGAATATCCTCCTCTTCATCCTGATCAAATCCCATTATGATGGGGGTATTTTTAGGGTCCTAAAAATTTAGAAAAGGGAAGGGAGATACTCCCAAAATTTTTGTAAAGAGGATGGATGCATGTTCGATTGAAAAATTGGAGAGAAATGTGAAGAAATCAAGTTTGGAAAAAGGCCCAAGCTTGTCCATGTACCAATTACCACAAAAGTTTCACGGAAGGAATGAGATATCAAATATTTGGTACATCAATGTCCTATGACGCGCTAGCCATGATGTGTTTTCTAGTGGATGAAAATGGTCACAGTGAATTACCACCCGTGAACCGAAGCTGCCATGAACTGTTTTCGCAGGCAAAAATCAAATGTAAGTGTGTCCACGTACTATCCCCTTGAATGATGTGGTTTACAGATAAGGGGATGTCGACAGCGCACCACACATCCACAAACCCCAGATTGATAGAGTCTTTCATTGGCCATATTTCCTCAAAGGGCTACCAGAGAAGGTTTCGTGCATATCATAGATATATATTTCTTGGAACACTATAAAAGTACCACCAGTGAAATCGAAAGACATTGGTGAGGGAGACAGCTCTGGGACGGGTGAAAAGGGAACAAAGTACATATAAAATGTGGGAGAAATTTCCAACTTCCCCAAAAGTAGTTCACATGACTCTATATCGCATCCTCAGTAGTTCGTAGAACCCATCTCATGAACCATATGCATAAAACTATTCATGAAGGTCCTCACCATGAACCGTATTTGGAAGACTCTTCACAACCAACCAGCGAACCGATAAAAAAATAAATAACAAAAATGTTTTGTGGATGCCCATATGCGGATGATAGTTCATGGAGACCCCTATGTGTAAGACATCACGTGGAATTATCCTCCTCATACCATCATACACGGCCAAATCCTCTACGTACCATCAAATACGGCCAACTCTTGTGCGGCCAGCTCATACTCGACCAGGTCTATGAGGAAAACCGTTCCCACCCACTACTCCATACCACAGGGACTCCGCGTTCACACCCCTACTTGAGATCACTACCAGGATGTCATCCTTTCCCTCTAGGCTGGTCCCTTCCCTTACATCACTAATACCATGAAAAATAGAGTCACATTGTGAAATTTTTTGGGCCTAGTAGATGAAATATTCCATTTCACCCTTATGACTCCCAAACATCCATCCCTTAAATACTATTAGAAGAGACATTCCTCAGGATCCTCTCAAAAAGCCTTATCACCTACCTCCTAGGCCAGGTTAACCTAGAACTCCTGGGAAAATCACAGCCTGGGTGTTTCTTAAGTGCCCGAACACATCCTATCCATCCATCAAACTTTGTGTCTCTAGTGATTTCCTATGCTCATAAACATCCATGGCTATCAAAAGCGGAAGGCCAGTGTCCGAAAGACACCTTTTTTTTACTATGCACATCATTCCTTGGAGTCTCTACATATAAATCCTACAAGACGACCATAAATCAAAGGAAAATTCTTCCTCAAGAGAGTATTTTCATACCTTTGTACACTTCAATGGATTCTATGCCCCATATCATTTCTCTTGATCCATGAATCCCTAAAGTCATAGTTTAAAAATTTATTCCCTCTCATGTTTGAGGCATGTCAGAACATACCAGCCTGATTATCCTTCAGTTAATAATGGATCCTTCCTTCCACAGACCAAACTCTATGACCTTGAACTATGAGTTATTGTCCCAACCACATGATATTATAATGTATTGTATTCTTCCAAGCTATATGACTTTAATCTTAGAAAACTTGGTGATTTGGGATCTTCATAAATATCCTCATATACCAAAACTGAAAGGCTGGTGTCCTGTAGACACCTTTTTTGAATATGCACAACATACCCCAGAGGCTCTATATATGAAGCCTACTAGACGACCATAAATCAAAGGAAAATTAGTTCTCTAGAGATTCCTTTCCTACCTTTGTAAACCTTAATGGTTTACATTACCCATATAATTTTCTTGATCCAAGAATCCCTAAAGTCACAGTTTACACATTCCTTCCCTCTCATGTTTGAGGTATGTCAAAACATACCAGCCTGATTAACCTTCAGTTAATAATTTCTCCTTCCATCCACAGTCCAAACTCTCTATCCTTAAACTATGAGTTATCATCTTAACCACATGAAATTAAACTGTACAGTATTCATCCAAGCTATATGACTTTAAATTGTAGTTTAATGGGTGATTTCCGATATTCATAAACATCCTCGACCATCCGAAGAGGAAGTTCGGTGTCGTATGGACACCTTTTCTTGACTATTCACATCATACCCCAGTAAAACTACCTTTGTTACCAACAAGACGGTCATCAACCAAAGGTAAATTCTTCCTCAGGAGAGTCATTTCTTACCTCTTTATGCCTCAATGGATTCCATGCCTCATATCATTTCCCCTGATCCAAAATCATCTATAATCATGGTTTACATGTTCCTTCCCTCTCATGTTTGAGGCTTGTTGGAACGTCTCAACACGATTATCCTCCAGTTAATTATTATCCAAGCTAAATTACTTTAAAATGCAGTACACCTCGCATGACATTCCAGGGTCCTCACACAAATCTAAGTCCCCAGTCATCTGAGGCAAGGCCACGTGAAATTTAACAACATTTCATGTGTAAAGGTTCGTTTCTCTATGCCCTCACCCATGGTCACCCTAGCCTCTTCCACCGTAGGCTCTCCCTCCCCTACCAGCAGGGGAGGAGGCATGTGTGTTGTTGTATCTTTTAAATCTTCTTGTTTCTAACACTGAGCATGACTTGTTTGGGATTAGATGTTTGTGATGATTAAAATATCATAATCATATCTAACTTAATCTATGAGAACCCTGATTCCTGACCTAATGAGGATACCTATGATGCCTACCAGAAGGCCAAAGCTCAAAAGGGTGCCCATCCAAAAAATGGTCCACACAACCATTCCACACTCAAATGGGTAGCTTCCACACATAATCCCCACACAATATGAACTATGAGAAATCTAATTACATATTAAAACAGGATACGTAGGACACATACCAGAAGGCCCGATCTCAAAAGGGTTCCCTTCCCAAAAAGGTTCCACCCAATCATGTTTCTCAAATGGGAAGCTTCCCTGTGTAATCCCCACACCATCTGAACTACTTGGGTTATGATTCCTCTACCAAGGATATGTAGGAGGCCCTCATTGTGGGCCCAATCCAAACATCAAGTCACCTTTCATCCCCCTTGGATGAAAATAAACTTCAACGTGCCTTACAGTAAGGCTATGTTAGTGTCACCTCTGTGGCATCAAATGTGTGCATGCTCACAACAATCTTGAAAATCAAGGGTAGCCCATGGAAACACTCTTTGGGAATGAACCAAGGATTCACGAACATATGAACATGACTTAAATCTATAATATTTTCTAGGAACATGAAACAATCCTCCCCCAGAAGAGTGTGGTGAGAATAACCTCCCATCCTCCCTACTAATAGAGTCCTCTGGTGTCGTTGGATAAATTGTCAACCAACGAGCGTCGACCTTTTGAAATCATGTCCATGAATCATGGATTCCTGGGTCATTAGGCAGTCTTAGCACCCCGAATAAGCCCATTAGAGACAATCCCAGGAAGTTATACCAGAGAATGACTAATTGAATGATCTCTTGACCCCCACGCAATCACCTGCTAGGACCAACAGTTCCCCACATGGTTAAATCAACCATATTTAAAGGATAATGATGTTGAACATGTCAAAACATAGGAATGGTAAATTTTATGAGAGGTCGTCCTGATGATAAAAGATTCAGGTAATAATCCTCATCATGACATATCCACATCACCAGCAACATGGGCCACCTCGGAAGTGGAAAAATCATATAGTGGAATAGCTAAAAATATTTATTTTAAATTATAATATATAATTCCAAATATGGTGTAACACTTAGCATAAATAAAAATTTACTCATTTTTAATCTTCGGATTATAACCTATTGTTTATTCCGGTATATCTTTACTTGAGAATCCTTTAAAATGGATTTTAAACAAAATGTATATTATCCAAAGAATATACCTTAGGATTTTAATAATAGGTGTGCAGTAAAGGCAATTTTTATATATAGGATAATACTTGATGCAAGACCAACATACCTTTTTCAGAGTTATTACCCCTAGTTACCGCTGTTCCAAAAAAATGTCACTTATAGTATCTATAAATGGATGTATTTCCTAAAAAACTATATAATATCCATCTTAAAAAAACATTATTATGTTCTTCTATACTTACCCTTAATGTCAATAATCAGGTTATGTTCCATAATCTATGTTTTTATAGATATTGTTTTCATGATTTCTGTTAAACTTTCTTTGATATCAACTGTAACGACCCAAACCCAAGTAGCCTCGAGTTATCACCTAACATTATTACATTGGAATATATAACATATTTATGACCCAATAGAACACAAAATTTAGTAGTTTTAGAAAACTAGATTAGATACACAATACCCATTTCAGAATGGGAATATAAAATGAATCTTAACAAAAATAAAAGCTTCGAATCCTTGAAACTCATTCCAATAATTCCTCTTCATATCCTAGGGAAAGGAAATAAGAAAAAGGTGATCTGAAATGGTTAGTATGGTTTCAGTATAATACTATCATTCATGAATTAATACAATATAATCATGATGGTAAGGTAAATGATTGAGAAAAATGCCAATTAATCAAGAACATGAGAATAATATGGAAGGAATACATGATAATCAAATAATTCCATATAAATAATCCCACGTGCTTGACAATTGGCCATGAAAATTCTAGATAATCTAATAATCCCATGGAATATAAATAATTTTGGAATTCATAATGTTAGATATATTAACTATTAATGTCTATCTTCAAGATAGTTACTATCTAGATCCATCCCCAAGAAATATTATATACATGGGTACAAACCTCTCTGATTTTCCCAACAGATTCATCTGAAGAGACTACTGATGAATTGAGGGGATTACATTAACCAGCCCCCAACCCATGTAATGTATATCAAAAATAGTCCTTACAAATTTAATAATCAATTTAAATCATAAATAATGTTCGGTATCAAATATCCATATTGAGTAAATGATACATACATATCAATATTTCCCAAATAAATCATATAAATTTCTAAGTAAACACCATATGTAAAAAAAGTTCTATGTTTTGGAACTAATAATATCCATTGTAAAAGAATAAGGATATTTAAAAATAAAATAATCTATAATGATAAATGATTAAAATAAATTGATTATTTCAATATAAAGTTAGCAAACACAAAAGGAATTTAGATTGTATGATAACTTTAACCACTTGGTAATTTTCAATTCAAATACACTTGGATGATGTATTCCAAATTGAAATGTTAAATATCATGAATTGTGAGTGAATCGTGATATTATATGTCAATGGGGTTATATATACACCCCAAAAAAGTTATTTAGTGCACAAAAACAAATAATTCTCAATGGAATGTAAATATAGATGAAATCTATTACCTCATACTTCCTTTTGATTGTATATTCATTAGCATCCTATATAGTGGTTTGAAAAATGTTATTAACTTATTATAAAACCATATTAATATTTATAATGTCATATATTATTATTTTATAATATATTATTAACCATTAATTAATAATCCTTCATTGTTTTCATTCTTTTAGGTGTTTATTATCTTGTTTTTTTTTTGCGTGGTTTGTCATTAAATATACAGTTCTTTCACATATTATAGAGTTTCATCCACTACAAAATCATAATAATGAAATAATCATAATATTTAGACATCGATAATACTATCAATAGAAATAATGAAAGATTATTAGAAAAATATACTAACATTGCTTCATGAAGGTTGTATTCTACACATAAACAAATGATGTTAACATATTTTTAGTGTAAAAAGAAAATGATATATATTATCCTTTAATAATGATGAATAATTCATGAATATAATAATTATGTTATGTATATTACATAAAATAATTAACTTTATCTTTATCACCTTTCATTATATGTGTTATTGAATGAATAATTTCATTGCTTTGTGAGGTGGCAGTCTGTCATACACACAAGCGAGCGATGGTATCACATATCATACAGAATGGAATGTAAATATATATATATATGACATAATGACACCATATGAATAAATATGTTATAAATATTATTTATATCATATATAAAATATAAATCCATCATTATTCCCAACCTTGAAAGGTGGTAATGGAAATATTAACGACATTGGTTTGAGAGGTGGTTGTCCGACAAACACATGAACGATGATTTTGTAACCCATTTGATGGTAGTATTTGAATTTTTATTACATAACATTAACATAAAATAATCTCATTATATGAAATATTATGTTTTTATTATATAATAATGGTATAATATAAATTTAAGTATGTGAAAATGGAAAGAAAATAAATACGCAAATTGAAGAACGTCACCTATTCTTTGGGTATCTTGCTCTGGTTTTCACTATCCCATTTATAGTTTATATTTATACTAAAAAAAAGATTATATAATTAGGCGAGGAAGTTTTTTATTATTTTTTGATGGTTTGGACCAATGAAAATTGATTGATATGTCTGAATGAGTGGAAAGAGTGAGTGACTTTTTATAGTTGAGGAGGTGTGCCATTCTTATAAATGCTCAAAAGTATTCACTATTGGGATTTCTACCATACCTCATACAACTTAAAAATTAAATAATATTTTATAGTAGGATATATTTTGTCTATAAATATTTATTACAAAATAAATAGATATTTTTTATCATTTTTTTGGCCTTTAAGTTTACTCAATTTCTTCAGTTTGTTTTTTCACAGTAACTAGTTTTCTAACCTATGTAATTTATTCATTGAGGATAAATTAAAGTGAGATTTATTAGATAGTCTATACCCCATGATTATAAATATTATATATAAATATAAAATTATATTATTATTTTTTTGGAAATTAATTTTAACAGATACACAAATAATGTTCCAAAGCACTGCATTGAACCTAATCATGCTAAGAAAGTTTTTACTATTTCTGGTTCAATATATTCATTAACCAAGATAGATATGTCCATGAATTTACCATATTTTATATTTATTAACACATAAAAAATAACTAGAATAAGATATTATTTATTGTAATTTTAACTCATTTAATAAAATATCATTTATTATATAATAATATTAAAGTCAATTTTGGAATTATTTATTTAGTTTTAATTTCATAATATCAAGACAATGATATAATTTGAATATATAAATTTAAAAACTATTCAAAATTATATATTAATCTTAAAAATAAATGGAAAACACTAAGTCATTTAATTTACACCACTTTTAATATTTTCTGTATCATTTATTTTAGTTAATTTTTAACTGAATAATTAATATGCTCGCATTCCATAACCATTTCATGCAACTAATTCATCTATAAAAATTAATGATAAAATTTTATAATGATTTAAACTCATTTATATTTAGAAATAATATTTATAACCAATACAATTAGTTTTTGTCATATCCCAAAGATTTATATATAATAAAAACATGGAAGGTTCTTTTATTGTCTGTTTCTTTACTTAACATAATATATATGTGAGTTTCATCAATTATTGTCCCTAAAACTTAAAAAAATCGAAAAAAAGTCATAGTTCTATAAATATGTTCAACCAATTGGTGTTGGACCAGTTTTGGGTCATTCATATACTATATATTCTATGTTTAACCACTATGTAAACTCACTTTTTGCCTTAAAAATTGTAATTACTTTTAACTGCTTTCTATAATAATTATTCTAAGATAGTAAGCTGACCTTATTAGGTAATATAAATTATTTTTATTCAAAATATATACCTTATTTTTTCAAATATAACTAACAAAAGTTACATAATTTCATTTAAAATTAATCCTGATAACAGAACAAGAAAGTGTGTTTTTAGAGTAAAAAGGTAAAAACATTTAAAATGATTTTGTATCCATATCCAATGATAAATTGTTCATGAATGACCTAAATTGGTATAATTAACATAAAGTTTAAATAATTTTACTTTAAAAACAATTTATATTATAATTTAACAATATAAATTATTTAAATAAAAGGCAATTTTCAATTAAAATTTTGTATTTTTCACTATTTATCAAAAAAATAAACTTCTCAGAAAAATCATAAGTAGTCATCCAAATATTATTTTTTATTATATAATAAATTGTGTTATTTTTTTCAAATAAATTATCTAAAACGTTTAAAATTTTATTTTAAACGTTTTGAGCTAAATATGATTAACCCTTCTTGTAGAAAAAAATAATATTTTTCAAAAAATAATTATTTTAAATTTAAATGATTCTTGTTTTATTTATAATCATAAATAACGAATAAATATATAAAAACAATATATTTTTATATTTTAGTTAATCCTATCCATTCCCAATATTTTAAATTATAGGTGATAACTAACATATTAAAGGATAATATTAAGAGTACATTGTTTTTCGATAAAACTCAGTCTTGCGTGTAATTCAAGACATTGACCAAAATTATTATTGCATGTAATGAAAATTAAACTCAATTTTTTTTGAGTTGAAAACTATAGAATATTTTAAATATATTTTAAATAGTTAAAATATCATAAATTCTAAAGATTTTATATTTCTTTCTATGCTTGGTGTTGATTGTCATGCACGCTATTGATTACACTTTTCTTTATAATTAAGGGGTGTTAAATTCTCCCAAACTAAATTAAATTGTGTCCTCGCAATTTAAACATGATCTAAAAGATACAGGGTTTTATATTAAAAAATTCCTTTTTGGAAAACCCATTATCATAAAATTTATAATAAAACATCCACTCAATAAGAGAGGATGGTAAATGGAAAGGTTGTCTGGAATAATCACATAACTAAGTTTCCATGTGGGAGAACATAAGTGGAAAATGAAAACATGGACATATAAGAGAAAAAAATGTATAAATACTAATGGATAGTGATAGATAAAATGTTCAAGAGAATATTAATAACCAAAAATCCATAAACCATAGTAGTTAAAAAGGACATTCAAATCATTAAAAAATAATGATGATGATGATCATATAATTTTTTTTTTCAAGACACTTTTATTAGAGTTGATGAATTCTTTAACTCTATAAGAATATAAGGAAATATAATTACTTGATATGTTTTCTTTTCATAAGAAAAATCTTGTCTTTTGGTTGTGACTTGAACTATTTCTACTTCATATTTTTGAACAGGTTTCATCATGTGCTAAGGTAATAAAATTATTTCTAAAACCTCATCCAATGCTCAATATATACCATTTATAAATTGTTAACTTTATGAACCATACAAAATATTATGATCCAAAAATTTATAATCAGTTCTAAGGTATTTATTAGTATCCAATTTAATTTTTCCATATCAATTATCTCATTATTCTAATATTATTATCTCAATATTAGAAATGTAGTAAGTGTTATCTCTCTATCAACCTTGTGTTTTCCAAAAAGTTAAAATTTCTACTGAATCAATTTTCATGTTACCATTAGATATATAATTACAAATAATATAAGAAATATTACTATATTAAAATCATTATATATTTCATAATTCTTATAATGAGAATATCATCAATAAAATACTTTTACAACCTCATTAATGGACCCAAATAGACAAGAATATTAATCATTCCACTTTAGTTGTTTCAATACCATAAACTTATCCTTCATCCCTTATCTTCTTCTGAGGTGTATTCCCTTGATGATGGGAGAATTTATTTTCACAGTGCTCTATTTCATTATATTTGAAACACTGAATAATAGTCTTTTCTTTCTTCCCATTGAATTATTTTTCCTAGTGACCCTTTTCTCCATACATAAAACAAACTAATAATCCTTTTGAACATTTCCTATGGTGATTATTTCCACAATTATCATATTTGGGGAAATAATTATTTCCCTTTATTCCTTTATCTGTGATTTTCTTTACTGTCTCCATATTCTCTTTCTTCCCTTTAAATCCATAAGACATGGAAAATTCCTTCTCAATCATGATAGAACATAAAACAATTTCTTTATATGAAGAGAAATTTTGAGATACTAGTTCCCTTCATAGACTTGTCTTAAGATATTTAAATAAATGGTAAATATTTTATTACATGTTTCTTATGTAATATGTGGAATACCTTTCAATCCTGGTAAATATAGCTTCATAATCTAAAAAAAATTCTTCCACATTTTACTTTAAATAAAGTAACACTCTCTTCATCTCATTTTGTTTCTCACGAGGGAAGTATTTTTCAAAGAATTTCTCCATAAAATATTTCTATTCCATAAGTGATATTTTCCATACCTTCCTAGTATATTTGATCAACAACCACCATTTATCAGTATATTCATTGAGATAATACAATTTAAGTCTAACATTTTTCATTTTAACAATATCCTAATTCAATAAATATATTCTTAAAAGACTTAAACATTTATTAGCTACCACTTGGTGAATAGTCTAACTAAATAAATGGGTCATATGTCATGTATTGTTATCTAGAATCAGAGAATATCTATGTAAAATAGGATGCTCTATCTTGTCTAAGTTATGTGTTATAACTATATTAAGCTACCCAAATATATTTATAACTTGATTAGTTCCAATACCATTATAGTGGCTTCCTTATAAGGGATAACTCTCTATTGGACATGTGTATTGATTTATTTTATTCCTTCCTAGTGTAATATCTAAACTATTACATGTATTGGATTAACTAATAAGATTATGAATTTTAAATCCTAATGAATAATTCCAATATGATGTAACACTTATCATATATTAAAATTTATGCATTTTAAATCATAGGATTATAAACTATGGTTTCTTTGGGAATATCTTTACTTTCAAAAAATTCATAATGGTTTGTAAAAAATGTGCTTTATCCTAAAAATATCCCCTGAGATATTCGAACAAGACACATGCTAAGGTTCATTTTAATATACCAATTAATGATTGAGTCAATCCCAATAATTGTTTTTAGAGATAATACCCCCAAATTACCGCTATATCACAACCATGTCCACTTGTAGTATCCATATAAGGATGTATTTCTAGGAAAACCCACATAATTTATATCTTACCAAAAAATTATAATGCACTTATATACTTATCCTCAAATATTTTCATAGTGTTATGTTCCCTAAACTATGTTTTCCTAAATCTAGTTCCCCCAGTTTTTGTTAAACATCTTTTGATAGTAACATTAACAGCTTCAACCCTAGTATCTCGTAGGTAGTGCCTTATTTTATTACATTTTCAAAGATAAAAGATTAAAATTCCAAAAGATAGAACTATTTATAAGTTTCTTAAATTCAAATAACATACATGATACCCATTTTATATTGGAAAAAAAATAAATCATAACAAAAGTAAAATCTTAGTATCCTTGAAACTCATTCTAAAAATTCATGTTCATATCATATGGAAAGGAAACAAAATAAGGGTGAGCCCAAATGACCGGTAAGGTCTAAGTGTAGTGGAATATTTCATGAATCAATAAATAGTAATCATAAAATAATGTTAAAATTATTGACACACATTCCAAATAATCATTAATTGGATAATAGTATTAAAGGAATAAAATATGATCCAATAATGCCATATAAATAAACACCAGAGCTAGAAAAATGACCATTGATATTAAAACTAATAAAATAATCACATGTAATTTAAAAAATAATAGTATTAATAGTTTCTATTATTTGAAAAATCAAGATATATCCTCAAGATAGTCATTTTCATGATCTATCCTCAAGACAGTTTAAGTCTAGGGATAGAAACCTGACTGATTCGGGCGATGAATTTGCCTCAAGAAAATAATATTGCATCAAGGGGCATAAATTAACCAATATTCAACCCATGTAGTACATATACAAATCATTCATTATATATATAATAATATTTTTAAATCATAAACATTGTTCCTTGTTAAATATCTGTATTGAGTAATAGATACAAATTTATCAAAATTTCCCTATTAAAATATATAACATTCAATGTAAAAAACATATATATAAATGATATAAGGTTTTATAAATTATCTTATCCATCATAAAAAATATGTATACTGAAAAAAAGTTAATTTCCAATGAAAAATTATTACAATAAAGTGATTTTTTCAAGAAAAATTTAACAATCTCAAAAGTAATTTAGATTATATGATTACATTTACCAAAAAAGTAATTTTCACATAAAATCCCTTTGGATGATATAATTCAAAGGGAAACATAAATTACCATGTATGGTTAAATAATCCTTTTATCACATTTAAATTTGGTAGTATATATACCACATAAAATTTAATTGGTGCATAAAAACAATAATTATCAATGAAATGTAAATTGAAACAAAATCCCTTACATCACACTTCATTTTGATTTTATGTTCATTAAACTCATGTGCAATGATTTTAAACATGTTATTAACTTAAAATAGAGCCTTAATAATATTTATAATATCATATATTATCCTTTAATAACATCTTATTACTCATTCAATACTAATCTTTCATTATTTTAATTGTTTCATGCATTTATTACTATGTTTTCTTTTTCGTGTTTTGTCATTAAATATCTGGTTATTGCACATATTATAGATTTTAATCAGCTCTAGAATAATAAACAATACATAATAAATTTATTTATATAGAATTAATAATTTTAATACCAATAATTAATGATGGTTATGAAAAGAGAGTCACATCACTTTGTGAAGGTGGTGGTCCACACATACATGAACAATGTTATCATCTTTTTAGTGTAAAAATAAAATGATATATATTATCATTTTAGATATATAAATAATTCATTAATATCATAATTATTTCATTTATATAAAATATAATCATTAAATTTATTTGTATGACCTTCTATGTGAAGAATTAGTGAATGATTAACTACATCACTTCGCGAGCCCTTATTTCGTCATATAGACGAGCGACGTTATCGTATCTACTATGGAATAAAAGGTAAAAATATGATATAAATACCTTATATATCATATATAAACTATAAATACAAATACCATATAAAAGGTAAAAATATGATATAAATACCATATATATCATATGATATAAATACCATATAAAAGGTAAAAATATGATAAAAGGTAAAAAAATACGGTAAAAATATGATATTTTCTTCCATATGGTAAAAAATATGGTAAAAATATGATATTTTCTTCAATATGGTAAAAATACCATATAAATACCATATATATCATATGGTATTTTCTTCCATATATACCATATATATCATATATAAAAGGTAAAAATATGATATAAATACCATATATATCATATGATATAAATACCATATATATCATATATAAATACCATATATATCATATATATGATATAATGACTAATTAGGTATAAATATGTTATAAATACCATATATATCATATATAAACGATAAATACATCATTATTCCCAACCGTAGAAGGTGGTAATGGAAAAATGAATGACATCAGTAATGAGGCAGTACTCTGCTCTACACATGAATGATGATTACATACCCCTTTTGATGGAAGGTTCTGAAAATTTAGGTCATAAATATAACATAAAAAACATAATTATCTGTGATATACTTAGTTCATTATATAATCATGGTATAATAGAAATTTAAGGTGGTGGAGAATGAAATAAAATAAACAGGCTTGTTGAAGAAAATTACCTCTTTTTCAAGTATCTGTCTTTAATTGGCACTAAAAACTTACTTGATAGGATTTATAACAAAAATACGGCTTATAAGATTATGTGATAGAATTTGAGGATTTATTTTATCATATTTTGAATGAGAAAAATGGCTTGAGAGGTGTAGAAGAGTGGGGAGAGTGAGTTCTATTTTATAATTGAGAAAGAGTACCATTATTATAAATACCCCAAAGTATTCACTATTGGGATTTATACCTCAAATAATGGGAATAAACAAATAAATAATAACGGATTTAATGGGTTATTGTTTCTAGAAACACATCCACTTCACAAAAATAAAAAAATTCTCATTTTGTTCCTTACTCTTTTAGTTTACTCAATTTTGCCCTTTTTGTTTTTATCACGATAACCTGTTTTCTAAATGACAAAACTTAATCATTAAAACTAAATTAAAGTGATATTTATTAGATAATTTATATCCACTAATTATAAATATGATTTATAATTGATAAAAAAATCACCATTGTTTTGAAAATTAATTTTAACAGAAGCGTAGTTAATACGCAAAAACACTACTTTAATGCATACCATCCTAACAAAGTATTTAGCATTTAAGGGTCAACATGTTCCTTATAAAAGATCAATTGATCCATTAATGGACCATATTATATATTTATTAAATTTTAAAAACTACTTGGAATAAGTTAATATTTTTAGTGATATTAAATATTTTAATAAAACATAATTTATTTTAAAATAACATTAATATCAATTTTGATATTATTTATTTAATTTTAATTTTAAAATATAGAAAATGATGGATTTTTAATATATTAATTAAAAAACTATGTTACATGATTTATTCATCTAATAAATAAATAAATTACAATAATTCAATCAATTTACCAGGCTCTTAATATTTTTTGTATTATTTATTTTAGTTTATTATTAACAAAATAATTAAGGTGTTGGAATTTCGTAAGAATTTAAAGTAACTAATTAATCTTTAAATGTTAATGATAAATTATTTTAAGAATAAAAACTCATTTATCTTTGAAAATAATCTGTATAACCAAACAAATTTTGTTTTTTCCCACATCCAAAAACATTAGAGTTAATAGAATCAAGGAAGGATTTTTGTGAATTTTTATTTACTTAACTTATTAAATAGGTCAATTTCATGAAATAGTGTCCCTAAAAATCATTAAAATCGATCCCGAAGTAATATTGTAATAAATATGGCCCTAAAATGGGTGTTTGTAATGTTTTGGTTCATTATTACACATTATATTTATGTTTAACCACTAAATAAACTATTTTTTACCTTAAGAAGTGTAATTAATTTTAACTTTTTCACATATCATTATGGTAAAATTTTACGTTTAATTTCTCCGATAATATTATTCTTTTTATTCCAAATATTGAATAAATTTTTCCAAATTAAACTCACAAAACTAACAGAGTTTAATTTAAAATTAATCTTGTAGACAGGACGAGAAAGCAGGATCATAATGTCAAAATGTTCAAACATTTGAAATGTTTTTATATCCAAATTCAATATAAAATTGATCCAAATGACCTAAATTGGATTAATTTATACACCATTGAACTAATTTCAAAATAAAAATAATTCATAATATAATTCATCATTATAACTCATGTTAGTGAAAAGACTACTTTGAATTAAAATCCAATATTTATCACTATTAATCAAAAAGTAACTTCTCAGAAAAAAACCCAAAAATTAACCCTACGATAATTTTGGTATTCTTATTTCAAAAAGTAATTATAATTTTTAAAATAAATTTTCTAAAATTGGTAATGTTTAATTTTATATTGTGTTCTTCATGCACGATTAAACTGTATTTAAGAGAAAATACTATTTTTCAGAAATCATTTTTTTATTTTAAATGATTCTCATTTCATTTAAAATAATAGATAACTAATAAACATGTGAGAATATATATTTTCATACGTTAGTGAATACTATTCATTCCCACCATTCCAATGACTAGGAGATAACTAACATATTGAATGATAACATTAATAGAATATTGTAGTTTGATAAAACTCAGTCTTACATATATTGAAATCCATTGAGGAAAATTGTTATTGTATGTAAAGAAAGATAAAATCAATGTTGTGTGCATTGAAATCTATAAAATTTATTAAATTTATTTTAAATAATAAATATATTTTAAATTATTAGCATGATATATTCCAATCTATTCTTGGTGTTTCATGTATTACACAATATCGAATACAATGTTCTTACTTTAATAATTTTTGGGAGTTATAAAAAATACAACATAATAAAATAATTTTTTTTTCTCACATAATAATGTAATAACCTAATCATTGATGTATAAGTATAACCCAATAATTATAAATTTAGTTGAGAGAACCCTTACCTCACACTTTCACATTATTATTCATGATTTAACCTCATAGATAAAAATTTTAAACAAGTTATTAATTTATAGAAGAACCATATTCATATTTATATTATCATATATGATCCACTTAGAACATCATATCCCCAGTTTGTTAACAATCTTTAATTATTATCATTTATTTGGGTGTTAACTTCTTAGTTTTCTCATCTATATTTTATAAAAGATATTCTATTTGGTGTGCATAGGTTTTACATCCAATATCAAAAAATTATATAAATTTAATAAATATCACATTATTCATTAAAAATAATACTTTTAATCATTTATAAAATTTGGAGACCTAAAAATTAACTTCAACATTCATTGAGATTGTCAGTCATATGTACGCATGAATGCAATTTTTACTTTTTGATGGATTCAATGAAATAAGGGTCAACAAATATTAAAATTTCCAGAATCATTATTATGTCATATATAAGAAATATATTCATTAAATATATCTTTATTTAAATTCCTGTGAAACATAAATGAAAAATGTACCACATAACTTAATGGAGGTGGAGTCCACATGTATGCATAAGAGACATTTATTTTTTCTTACGGATAGAATGGTAAGAAGATAAATGATATATTTTATTTAAAAGGAAATTATTTTGATATAAATATCATTTATATAATTATTATTTCTATATTTACACCCAACTAATTAAAATATATATGAAGAAAAATTAAACCACTATGTGGAGATGATACATTTTATATACGCCAAAATGTTGTTTTTTTCTTTCTATATAATGGAAAAGAGGATAAAACTGATGTATCGTAGTCATAATAACACCTCCATCTAATGATGATACTATAAATATTATTTTATTATGGGTACAAGTGATTTAGTGTAAGTAGAAGATGAAATAAACTTCAAAGTGTCTATAAAGACAATTACTTCTTCTTTAGTAGACTTCCATTAGAAAATCTTAGAGGAGAATCCATTATAGTTTGGCCATTATTGGTTTCTAAAAGATTTTTAAATATGATAATATAGGGGTTTTCTATTTATATTTGATGTTAGTGAGACACTTCAAATGTTCAATGTTATAAAAAATTAATAAATCATTTTCTAGAAAAAAGAAATCCAAAATGAAACATATTTCATAGTGATAAGGTAAATGTACAAATACAACCATCCATTGAGTATTATGAAGGGTTTTATGTCATTTTTACACTAACCATTTTAGATTAACCCCCATGTCAACTTGTTTTGACCTTAAACATGGTAGAAACAGTTTCAGTATTAAATGTTTATAACTATACTTATAAGTAAAATCATATCTCATAAATAGCTAATGAATGACACTATATACCATTTTCATCCAACATGTCCACTTAACATATTTTATGGTTTTTAAATTATTTAATATATTATTATTTTTCATTAAATATCATCGATCATTTTTTATAACATTCATTTTCATGGTTTTTTTAAATATATGTTTCTAAAATTTGTTTAACAAAGAGAAGGGAAGGGTTTCCTTTAATAATTGAGGTGAGTTAAACACTTGTAATTTTCAATATTTTAAAAAATTATTAAATCAAATTCTAAGAAAAATAAATAAAAAATGACTCATATTCAAAGGTGGTATGGAAAAGGTACAAACACAAACATCCAATGAGGTTTAATAATGTTTTAATGTCACATTTACACTTACCTTTTTCAATTAACCCCCATGGTAAACCCATTTTGACCTTAACTGTGGTAACAACATTTTCAATCTTAACGGGTGTTAATTTTACTTATATGTTAAAAATTAAACCATAACTCATCCAGGGAAGAAACTATAGGTAAAATTTTATCCTATTTTTCCTCTTTAAATATTTTTATGTTTTTTAATTTATTTAGTAAATTATTATTTTTTGTAAAATATCATTGGAAATTTTTGACACTATTCATTTAATTTAAATATCACGAAATGAATATAAATAAAAAATTAAAATATAAAGACTTTAAAATATATATATATATATATATATTATTAAATTCTAAATTAGTGTGAAAACACATTTTATCCAAACAAATTACTTTTGTTGTTATTAAGATTATTAACATTGAATGTTGAAATGCATGAATAAACACTATGTCAACGTCATGTATGGTCTTAAGGAAATTAAAACATAAATAAAAATTAATTATTAATTATAGTAAGAAAAATAAATTGATCTTGTTCAAAATTTACTTATATATTTGTCTATAAAAAAATTTCTCCCTATATAAACATATAAATGAATTTTAAAACCAATAGAGTGACAATTTTGAACCATCTTTACTAAAAATAATATAAATGTCATTTTCCTAGGAAAATTGAATTGAAATAACATATAATAGAATTTGGTGTGAATATGGAATAATTTCAACAATCCAATGATATATTAGAATGCTTTGGATTAATTTGGGGATAATATCTCATTATTTTGTCTATGTTTTACCAATTTATCCCATAATAAAGTGAAAGCTATTTACTATATTTACTATTCATAATGACCAAAAATAAAATGGACCTTCTTATCCAATTTTAAAAAAATATTTAAAAATAATTTCACCATTATTTAAATTTTAAATATCTATAAGTGTAAGAAATAAATTTTAATATATATGTCTAAAATTTTATAAAAAATAGTATTTATAAAAAACTTGTTTATGAAAAAAATATCATATATAAAAATAAATGATATTTCATATTCAAATGGTGATAATTTGATAAAATCTATGATATTTAATTTTTATATAAATTGAAAAATATAATTTCAAATTTCAATTAATTAATTTAATGAAAATAAATGACAATACTTGAAAAAACAATATTTTCCACTATTCATTGAATAATCAGTCATTTTAGAGAAATCCAAAAATGTTATTCTAATTAAATGTTGATATCATTATTTAAAAAATTATATTAACTTTATGAAATATAATATTTATGTGGTGGAAATTAATTACAATTTCCACACACAAAATGCAACAAATTCATTTTTCAATAAAAATTTCATTTTTGATTCCAAAAATAACTTCACTAAAAATTGATTATTGGTCTTTTAAGAATTAATTAGAACATTTTTTTTCAGTATGAATAATGTAAATATATATATATCATAATAATTTTACTCATATTCAAAGATACAATTTAACATCTAGGTCAAATTAATATCATAATACTTTCATAATATATATCAATTCACTTAAGATTGATGTTGCATGTTAAAAAACCATCAAGAATATTATTCTATTAATCTAAAATTTTAGTGTGCTAGAATCTGGATGTTTTTACATTATTTTTTTGAGATATATCATGATATGGTAACCCACATGGGGGTTTTATGAAAACATATATTTTATTACACTATAATTCATGATTTATTACATAAACAGAAACTTAATATAGCCCCAGAAGATTGAAAGGCCCAATTTCATGGAGTAATTAGTTATATAACCTGATAATTTTCAGAATAAAAAAATTATATTATTTAAAACTCCTTTTAAAAATCACATTTAAATATGTTTCTCTTCAAACACTACATGGAATATCCTAGGGACATACATAAGAAATTAGACAGCAATAAATCCCAATAAAAGAATAATCCAAACATATCATAAGGTAAAGTATTGAATGTGATACAAGATTCAAATAAAGTTATCATAAAAGGGTTGATAATAATAATCATGAACAATTATGCATGAAATAGCATGATACCATATAGGGAACGTAAGAATGTGGCAACAATATAAAACATGACATCATAAACATAAATAAAGGATAACCCACAAGAAAACATAATATAGTATTATTAGGACAACCTCATCTATTCCATACATGGAATTCCATGAGGTAAATACATTTCCCAATTCATTTAAGGGTAATATAATATTTATCCCAATTGTCACATTCATATCTTGCACATGCATAAGTATGCCACAAATATCATGAAACATAAGGATTATTTTATCACTTTTCATCCCAAATTAAACGACTATCATATAAATACATATAATTACCCAATAAATTAAGGATAAGTAAATATTGGTCAATAATCTAGAGTGTAAATGGAGACGGTTATTCACTAAAAAAATGTTTGGCATGTAAATTCATGTTATAATTTCAACAACATAATCGATGTAAATAAAGATTTATTGAAGTGGTGAATGAGAAAAATGGGTTATCACATTAATTGGGACTCATATGAATAGAAAGATTTATGTGTAAAAACTTATCCCATATTCAATAATTTGTAGTAAAAATGATTGACATAATGAATGTTCTTGATTAAATAGAAGAAGGATAAGATCCTTAACCTTGAGAGGGAACTTCTAAATTCCTTGTTTGATCTTCATAATATCTTTGGGAACCTTAGTAAGTCTCTAAAAGGGAAGGGAATTGTAAATTAATTAACCAAGAGTTTTTAGTGATGGGTAATGGGAGTTTATGTGGTTTTATCTAAAAAATAGAAGAAAATGATTTATTAATTTCCCACCATTTTTTAGAATCTATATGATTATGTAATAAAAACAAAAAAACCCATAGTTTTTCCCATGGTTTATGAGAAATTTGAGTGAAGTTCATTATTTTATAGGGATGAGAACCGAACACATTAAAATAATAACCATGTTGATGTCTAAGTAAGTCATATTCATAAATAATTGACTTCAAAACCTTAAAATATAATATAGGTTATGAATGCTTTTTTAAGGATTTATAAAAATAAAAAAATTATTTCCAAAACACAATATTTTAAAGGAGAAACATTATATAGGTTATGGATACCCTTTATATAATTTTCATATCACATTTAAGATTTTATGATGCCATAATACATATCGTATAATTATATAATATTTAATTTTTACCAAAAACATTAACTATCTTATAAAATTATTAGAAATCCACCATTGGATAATATAATCATGTTGATTTAAAAAATAATATTTATTTTTCTTAAATAATTATCTAATCAAGATTATTTACACTTTTAAGTAAAAAATAACCATTTATTGAGAATTAATTGTTTTTTTTAATAGTTTCCCTACCTTATATAAATAATATTTGAATTCATAAAATTATATTTTAATTTATATTTAGAAAATATGATTTGATAAAAATATTTTATTAATGTGAATTTTATTTAAAATTTTATTTAATTCTTCAAAAATAGAGTCTTTATTGAAACATTGTATTTCCCAAAAATATATTTTTTGTTTAATCATATCAAAATTTAATTTCTATCATACTCATTATTTATTAATTAAAAAAGTAACATAAAAAAGGGTAAACATAATAATTTATTTTTTAATAGTAAAATATAAAAATTCAAACTGTTAGGGTCAATATATTTAGCCAATTATTATGTGGGTGAATTTCCTAAGGGTATGGTGTGCAATGATGATTTTTTCAATGGGTGGTTAGGAACACAAAGTTTGGATCCTGATATCGATTAGCTTAAAATTATCCTCTAGACAATTTTTATCATGCTTTAGTTGTTGAAACGTATATTTTTCTTGGTGGAGGTAAAAGATAAATTTTTATATCTCCCTTGAAATCTTTAATAAATTGGATTCATATTGTATGATTTAACTGGTCTTGGTCATCACTTCCTTTGTCTATGTCAAGCAGATTTTATCCTTGAAATTTATATAATAATCTAAATTATCATTATAAAATGAATATATTATCAATGGTTGTGATTCTTAATAGTAATTTAAATTTGACAGACTAAATATTGGTCAAAAATAACCAAATTATATCATGTAATTTCTATAAATTCCTTCGTTAATAAGGAATTTACTCATTAAAAAATACTGTCATTTATAAATGATCAGGTAATTATATAATTTCCCACCTTTAAAAATTTAACCTTCAAAATTTTAATTTTATACTACAAAATAGATGAGGGAACTTTTTTTCATCACCTCTTCCAGTTCCCATGATACATTCTCAGCCATGTATTTCTTCCATAACATTTTTCCTAATAAGTTGTCTTGTTTTGTAGAACATTGTCATTGTGATCTAAAATCTTCACTGACTTCTCCTCATATGAATGATCATGTAACATCCTAACCCAAACCACTAGGTCGTAGCCTGAACGTCACATGACCTCATGAAAACCAACCATATGGAAGAGGGTTCTGACAAGAAGAGAGGGTAGGAGTCTATAAGAGGGGATAATATACCCTCAATATCATTCTATAGGATCAATAATAAAAAATAAACAAAATAATAAATAATTATAATACAACATGTGGAAATATAAAGACAGCATATATGACATACAAATAAATAATCTCCCATTGTGGCCTGAAAAAAAGTGTAATAAGAATTAGAAAATGTAAATAAATAATATGTGGGTCATACAAATTCTATCATAGTCTACAACTAGGTCCACACTCCTCTGCTCCGTTTTCCACTATTGGGCTCATTATATTCACCATATCCCTCATGAAATCTACAATCACGTCGGAATTCTCAAGTATTGTGTGAGTAGAAGACTCTGTTGGACACCAAATATTTTTTCCTTAACCTGATCTACTCATATATAATAGTTTATTCGATAATTATCAATATTTTATAAGCATAAACATGAAATCCAAAACCAAGAGGTTCTATTCTAACCATGCCATAAAACCCCCCGACTTATCCATCTTCAGCTCCAAGTTAAAATAAGTTGGAACAATCATGGGAATGTATCAATGCTAGAGCCAACCTTAGTCTTCTCAATAATTATATAGTCCCCATTACTCTAGGTCAGGCCTCACATGCCATCATTCCTCGGTGATATAAATATTTCAACATAACTAACATTAAGCTTCTAGATATCCATACAGGCCCCAAGCTTCTAGCTTAGAGCACACTAGGCCATCATTCCCTAGTGTTATATCTAGGAAAGGTTACATAGACCATCTTCCCCAATGTTTCCACATAGGTCTGATCTCTCATGAGCGTAATGGCCCATATTCATTACATACGAGCTTGATCACTCACAATATCCATTCCCCTGGGTCCATCCACACTAGAATATAATTTCTTTTCATCTATCACAGTCTCATCATCAAGTCACATACAGTGTCTAAACATGCTCCCCCTCTAGAGCTACTAATCCAAGACTGGTAAAACTATCTCATTTTTACCAAGCATGTATTATCTCGGGTTTTCATAAAGGTTATGGATCATTGTTTTTGATTTTAATGGTTTATATTGCCTAATGTGAGTACTTGATGTTATCATGGGTGTATCAATGGTTTCCAGGGCATGTTCAGATCCTTGAGGTTGACTTTTTGGAAAAGTAGAATATGTCGCGTGGTTAGTTGAAGCCATATAGGGTAGACCGCATTGTTAATCCTAACCTTTTGAGGAAGAGAATTGGGGTGATACATGTTCCATGATTTGAGGAAACCATATAGATGGAGGAAAACACCCGTGAGTGCCCCCTTAATAGAGTATATGGTGCATGGTTGGCACATTGTTTGTCCAACCTAGTGGCCAAACTGTGCGGCCCAATTAAAAAGATCGAAATGACCAATTTACCCCTAAAGTCTATTAAAAACATAAATCCATTTTATTTATCCGTTTTTGGGTAGTATAACACATTGATATCCCTCCTTAATGAAAAATTGTATCATTTTCCACAGATTCTCCATCTAAACTCAGAATCAAGTGTCGTGGGTCTCATTGGATTTGCGCAGGTGAGTACTCAATTCCTTTTTTTCCACCATTCATTATTATTTGTATCATATGTTCTATTTAGGTTAAAGATTTTATTCCCTATTTATAGGTTCCTCAGATGTTCTTTGTTTTTATCCTGGTCAATCTCAAATCATGATCTCATATTGGATGATAACTCTATTATGGATCTATAGTAGGTGGCCTATACATTTCCTTAGTGGTTTGGTGATTTATAGAGATAGTTTTCATTGTTATTCCCACATAAATTTCTAGTGTGGCCCATTAAATGAATTGAATAATTTAATTTAATGTATTATAACCTGTTAGGTATTCATTATAGATCTTTGAGAATTGTTGGAGGATGTTTCTCCAACCAAGGTCACCCATAGGGCATCCCTTTGAGATGTACCCTTATTTTATATTGCCCATGGGTTGTGTGTTTCAGATTTCTCAGTTAGATGAATCCCTTTTATAAATTAATTTAACTGATTTGATTTATTATTATATATTTTTCCTTGTTTTTTACATGTGATACATGATGTTGATTTTTTGAACTTCTAAAATGTGAAATGATAATTGAATGGGTGAACTCATGGAATGTAATTTTATATAAATTTTTATATGAGTGGGTAAACTCATGCAATTGGAATGGTTATATATTGATAAATGTGATGAATGAAGAATGATTCCATTATATTCCTAGGATTTTATTACTTTGATCTTGATCGCGGTAGTGGACGCATTGATTGAGATTACTTTTTGGGCCTTCATTTCATGGGATTCCATGGGACTTGCTATCCCTTGAATATAGATTGTTTGTAACCATGGTGTAAATGGTCTGTTTACATGATCTCGGTAACCCTAACCAATCCTAACGATGTTTTTATTGTGATACTCTAGGGACTTGATGAGGATATATTAGTCCACTATACCTTGGATCTAGCCTTGCGGGGTATGAAACATCAGATTATACAAAAAACCCATAATAAAAGTGACACTCATGGTTATACAAAGTAGTCATGATGGATATGATATATAGGTTATATGAAAAGGTTGGGGTTATATGATATATTGTGTTAATGCATGGGAATGTTTTTTACTTCCTTTTGTTACTACTTCTTTGTTATAGGACCTTGACACTTGTTTTGTAGGGAGCCTTGTATAGCTATACCATATATCTTTTTTCGTTATTATTTATTGGGAAATTTACTTATAGTACTTTTATACCAGTTATACTATGAACTATTCTATAGAATTTATTACACAACAAGGATTTTTTATAGACACCATGGGTGGTGGCCTACTAGGATTGTGTCTCACACCTAGTTTGAGCCACTATTGGGTACCCAAATAGATTATATGGATGCAGGCAGGGACCATGGGAAACCCCCATAGTTTGATTCTTCACTTTGTACCATGATTAGGAGTAGGGGATCATATGACTAGTCCAAGGCTCATGATTCTAGTTGAAAAAGATTATTTTTTTTATCTTTTTTGTATTTTGATACATGTATTGTAATGATACTTGTATACCAGTTTTGGCTACATTGTAGATACTTGGAATGAAATATCGTCATCGTATATGAGATTACTTCTAGGATCATTTATAAATATTATTTTTTAAATATTATTGTGATTTTTTTACGGTGGGTTACTGGTCCAGTAGTTATATTGTCTATTATTGGTGTTTGTTTACTATTATATGACATCCACTACTGATTTTCAAGATTTATACCACTATGTTACACTCTAGTAAGAGGGAATTGTCTCCCCATAAACACACCCTAGGACCACATTTCTATTTATCAACCTCTGGTATTTAGAGAGATGTGCTTGAGGAAATGTGGACAATCAAGATCAAGGCACCATTTTGTGGTTTCTAGGTTTAGGATGTTACAAAGTGGTATTAAAGCATTATTTTCTGGTTTTATTTACTATTTGGTGATAATAAGAATTTATAGAAAATAATTTCAACTTAATAATGACTTTTTCATGAGATTACCTAACCCATGTATAGGAAAAAAGACAAATTACCTTAAATGGAAATTTTTATTTTCAGAATTTTGACTATTATAATATATTTGATTTGACCATTGGGTGATGAACTTGAGTTTTCATGTATTCCTTGATATGATAGTTGATTATATTTTTTCCAAACTGATGATATGAGGGTATTCCATATCATTCATCATTTTAGGTACTTTACAGGAATCGTATTCCATGCATTATGACATGCCATATAGGATGCATTTCTTGTTTTCATGTAGTTGTGATATGTGCCTTTTGTGATATCACAACTATTTTGATAGAAATTCTATGAAGGTAATTTGATAAAATATTAGTACTTATTTTTTCTTTTGTAACCTAAGTTTTGTTTTCTTAATTATGCTACCACAGACACCCTAGGTATTCAATTTTGGAAAATTAATTCATGGACCAAGAATTTCATGGACTAGAATGTATTATTCTGTGGATCGGGTGTATGCCATATATAGGTTCATGAGGAGTATGTGATCTTATGGATCTGGGTTGGTGGACTATTTGGTCTAGCAATTTAAAATAAATTTTAAATGAATGTATAATCAAATTGAAATTGAGATTGGTGAAATAGATAAAATGAACTTAATCCAGATTTTGAGTGGTTAGTAGGAAGTGTATCTAGTGACTTTTATATTTTTTTTACCCAGTCCTGGATTTTAGAATAGGTTCTATGGTATGCCCTTTTTATATGAAGGTTTTGACCTATCATATATTTTTATCTATGATATTTTCTATCTGTAACATCCTACCACTTCTTGTTGGTTTTAGAGGGTGGTTAGACGTTACTAGTCCTTAAGACACATCCCCAAGGTTCCCAAGGCTGGAAATAAATGCTGAATAACTTCAATACAAGTTGGGGACGTTTTACCTTTAACAATAAATTGTATAACCAAACAATCCATCACTAACCGAACCACTATATGGTGCTTGATAACCTTGAAAGACAACTCAAAATTTCATGTACCAAAATCATACTAAATATAGGTACCAGAATGGTAGACTACAATATCAATGTAAATAGCAGAAGATAAACTATGAAAACACCAAGGAAACCACGAGACTAAAATCTCCACAAGTGGCCTCCTCAAAATCTACCAAATAGACAAAGTATCACGAGGTAGTTCTAACGATGTGTGATACATTACCTTAGTCCATGTCCCGACAGTTGACATCAACAAAAGCACCAATGATCCAAAGTCGGGTGACTAATAAAACTCAGTCGGTTTCCCCAATGATATCCCTAATCATGTCACTTGGATATAAAAGTTAGAAACATTTATATAAAATAGATAAAATAATATAATTTCTAAACTAATTTATAACTAAATATAAAGACGTTCCAAAATAACTAGTTTTTTCAATAAAATATATTTTCAAATAAATCAACCAAAAAATCATTAAACCCATTTCACAAGTTCCATTGGTAAAAACCATTCCATTCTACATATACACACCACCAACCATGCATGAATTGTTATAATAGTTCCATACCAATGAGCGGTTTCTTATCGATATACCTTGTCATTTCAATGTAATTTTATCCCATGTTCTATTACACCTTTGGCACCGATAACAAGGTCATATTTTAACCAACCCTCAAAAATGAAATATGAACACACACACAAAAATTATGCCCAAAAACCATGCTAAAACCATTTCAATAAAACAAACTTTCATTTAAAATCCTTTCCATAAAACTATTTCAATTCTAAAACAATTTCAATAAATCAAACTTTTGTTGAAAATCTTTTCCACTTAAACTGAATCAAGAAATAATTTTAAAATCAAAATTTTAAAATCATTAATGAAGCACATTGCACAACAAAATAGAAAAATTCCACAATTTCCCCAAAAACCATAAATAATCACTAAGAAGGATTTTTAACATTATTTTCACACCAATTTCATAAAAAAATTCCACTAATATAATCAGTTCTATCTATAGGAGTTGAGAGTGAAGCCTCTTACCTCTAGAGTTTGGGAAAAAATGATAAAAAACATGAAAACGTTACAAAACTAGGTTGAATCTCCATGAACCTGCCTTAGATCTATTACCCAAACATAAACCACGCCAAATACAATCATATTTAGAATCCAAAACCTTATATCTACCCACAGTGAGCATATATCTAAGAAAACAAGAGAGAAAGAGAGATAATTAGATCGAATAAAAACTCCAAGAATGATCACATACCATGAGGAATCAACTTATAATCTCCAAAGGAATCCATTAGATCACCTCTGGTTCGATATAAAAACCTTTCATAACCTTTGGGATAGAAAACTCCCATATTAGGGACATTCAGGAAAAAGTGAGCCATTAAAACACAAGTCTGACCTAAATCCACTTTTTTAGGACATAGTTTTTTAACCATGCATGATTTAATCAAATGGTTTCTAAACCATGAACTAACAATGTGTTATCCACTACCATAAGGAAAACCCTTGCATATTCATCTTCCACGGTCTCTAAACCGTGCACCAACCGGGCCGAAGCAACTTCCTCAAAATGACCAAATACATTTTTAAAATCACACTGGTTATCCTTGTTGTATGCACGGTTTGGGAAAACCATGCTCCACATGTGCACCTTCCCTTTTCCCCTGTATCAATATTCATGGTTTCATATAGCTGTTTCTTGGATTTCACAAAATATGCACCAACCTTTACCTTATATAAAATCCCAAAAAAACCTCCAAATGTTCTCCAAAATCTCCAAAACTTCACCCATATACTTTATATACATAAAATAAATAAAGAAAAGGCTACTTACTTGAAACTAGTGGTACAATATTCTACCCATAATTAGTCTTTCCATCCCTGAAAACTAGAAAACCATCACTATTTTGAAAAAGTTTAGTCCATTGCACTTTAATTTCCTTCTCACATTTCTATGTCTCTTCCTAAATATGACTATGTTTCCACAAAACCCACAATAGAATGATACTTTTTCCATGAAATACTTTCTGTTACTTATCAACAATCTGTGTTGGGATATGTTTCAATGAAGCATCCAGATCTAGTTCAACATGATACAATATGATCACGTGGTCAGGATCAGGATGATACTTTTTCAACTGAGATATGTGGAACACATTATGCACCACATTGAACCATGGTGGCAATTACAACTGATATTTTACCTCTCCAACACAATCCAGTATCTCAAAAGTGCTTATGGGTCAAGGAGATAACGTTCTATACATCCCAAAACATCAATTTCCAATCATTGGTGAGATCCTAAAGAACACATGATCACTCACCTCGAATGACAATGAATTTTAATGAGGATCCACATATGATTTTTGATGACTCTGAGCCATCTCCATTCTCTTTATGATCAACTGAATCTTCTACATTATTTCTTAGACAAAGCTCAACCCAACTAGTAAAGTATCACATGTTTCTAAGCAATAAAGAGGAGAACAATAATGATTCTCATATAATGCTTCAAAAAGATCCATATGTATCTAGGCCTAATAGTTTTTTGTTATATTAGAACTCCACCAAGGGTTTGTGCTCTTCCCATGAGCCACAAAAATCAATTACACAAGCTTGCAACTTGTCCTCCAAATTTTTGATCATCCATGTGGATTGCCCATCCGTCTGAGGATTATACTCCTTACTCATAGTAAACTGAGTCTCAAATTATTTTTGTGAGGATTTCAAGATACGAGATGTGAACCTCAAATCTCTATATGATACGATTGAAACCATAATTACATGTCTATTTACCACATATCATATATATATCTTGGACAGATCTACATAGTATAGTTTTCAAAAATATGGTTGAAATGTGTTGACTTGGTGAGTTGATCTACAATCACCCATAAGGAATCATTTTTTTTTGAACAATTCATAAGATATCTATTAAAAAAATAAATAGATATCTTCTCCCACTTCCAAATACTGAATGTTAAAGACTATAACATACTTGTTGGTTGTTGATGCTTTGCTTTAAGCTACTAAAAAGTTAAGAACATTGAAAAAACTCATCCACCATCCTTTTTATAATGACCCATAAAATTGTTCTTTCAATGCCTTAAACATATTTTGTATTCCTGGATGAAAACCCCATCTCGAATGGTGGTAATCATGAAGAAGTTTTTCCTGACACGCCATAGGTACAAACATGCAATTCCAAAACAACAAAATTGAACTCCCGTCTAGCCTCCCACTCTTAATGGTCTCCTCACCCTTGAGTTTTGAACTCATTACAACACATTTTGTATCAGATTTATTCACCTCCTTTAATATATTCACCAAATCAATAACAAGAGAAATTTTAAGGAAAAATGAAACATCACCTTGGTCTCCACATTCTACAAGAATGTCATCTAGGATCGACATCAACTACAACTCAACTGAATATTCATTTTCTAAATAAGAATATGAATTCATGCTTAATGGATATACCACCATATTTCCTTTCCCCATCATATACATTAAGTAAAATTCAAACATTTTTTTATACTTCATTTATCTTCTTTGTCTCAAATTCAAATCCCTTTATGAGAAAATATGATTTAATCTCTTATGATCTGTGAAAATGGTAAATTTCTCACGGAAGAGATAATGATTCAAAGTTTCTAAAGCATAGATGACTACATATAACTCTAAATCATGTGTTGGGTAGTCCTTCTGATGAAACATTAACTTCCTAGATCCATAAGAAACAAAATGGTCTCTATGCATGAGAACAAACCCCAACCTAGATCCCGAAGCATCACAATACACCATTTACCCTTGTCCTAATTTCTAGAAAATAATTATTGGTGTGTATGTAAGGATGTCCTTTAGCTCATGAAAATACTTTTGACATTCCTCACTCCATTGGAATGGAACATTCTTCTTTGTTAAAGATTTTATAGGTTAAGATAGAAATGAAAAGTCACAAAAAAAAATAATTAGTAATAACTAGCGAGACAAAAAAAACATCACATATCAAAGACATTCTTCAGCAGTTTCCAAGTGATAACATCTTCTATCTTCAATGGATCCAATGAAATTCCTCTTTCAAAAATTACATGGCCAAGAAATAATACCACTTGTATCCAAAAGTCAGACATTGATAATTTGGCATACAAACGATGGTCTCTCAAAATTCCTAACACTATCACCAAGTATTTCTCATACTCATCCTTTGTCCTTGAATAAACCAATAAAAATCCATGAATACTACCATATAAGAATCCAGATATCTCTAAAATATCTGATTTATTAATTCTATGAACACCACTGGTGCATTTGTAAGACCAAAATGCATTACCACATATTCATAATTTCAATATCTGCTTCTGAAATCTGTCTTCAGAATATACTATTTCTAAACATGCAATTGGTGATATCGTGATCGCAGGTCAATTTTGGAGAAGCACTAAGCTCTCATAAATTGATCAAATAGATCATCAGTGTGTGGAAGTGTATACATATTCTTTATTGTAACTAGGTTAAGCTTTTTATAGTCCACACATAGCATTAGTGTTCCATCTACATTCTTGATGAAGAAGACCAGTGCTACCCACATAGACATGCTCCTTTGAATGAAAACCTTACTTTCCAGCACTTCCAACTACACATTAAACTCCCTTAATTCAGTTGGTTCCATCCTATAATAAAGAAGGGATATAGGACTGGTTCGTAAAAGGAGATCAATCATAAACTCTACTTACCTTATAAGTGGTAACCATGATTGTTTTCAGGAAAAATATCTTCAAAGTGATCCAAAAATATTGGAAAACTATTAATTTCGATCTCTTCCATCGATTTCAAGGTCAACATTGCCACCTTGTAAATTATTTTCCCACTTTTGGTGCTGAGAATCCCATTGCACTGGTCTTTACATTCATTTCGCCCCTAAAGAGATACTCAATGGTATCCTTAGTCATAAAAAGAATTGTTCTTATATAATAATTTTTTTGAGCCTTGGACAATATCAACCAATCCTTTCCATTGATTATGTCATAGACATTCATATCTAACATAGAGAAATCCCATTTCATCTTAGCTCTATTAATAGTTATAGAACATGCTCTACACAAAAGGCTCTATAATATCTTTTCCCAATAGGAGTTTGAAGTTTTATCATAGAGGGAATCATCTGATGTTTTGAACAAAACAAATAAACAACATGAGAATCAATAAAGGAATGTGATGAAATAGTATCAAACAAAACTTTTATAAAGGTGTAATTAAAAATATTCATACCTCTCATTGTATATGGTCCATCCTAATCTTCCTCAATAACCTACTCAACTCTATATAATTGCTTCTTTATTACACTTTGTTCTTTATTTACCTAAATGTATTTCCCTTGCTGAGTAGTCATGTTACTACTAGAATCACCATGGTTAACAATTTTGTGTAGTAAATATTGATTTTCTTGTCCTTGTCTCATCGAATCATACAATGCTAATGAAACCTGAGAAGTGTCTTGATCACCAGAGCTCAGATCATAGCAACAATATTGCTGAGGATGCCCCATCTTGTCTCAATTATGGAATTCTCTTGGTCATTCCGTACACTATTATTTCATGTGTTTGAGGGAACCACATTGGAAAAATCCATCTTCTTCATGGGTATCGGAGGAAGATTCACCGATCCAACTATTTGATTCTGATTCATGCTCCCACCTTGGGATTAGGTGTCCATATTACGATTTCTCCAAACTTTATAGTTCCCACAAGTTCTCATGAGTATCAATATACTTCATCCTCCCATATCTCCAAATATTTTCTTTTCAACAACCACCAGTCTATTGATTGTATATATATTTTTAGTAATATAGAGTATGACCATCATGGAAAAAATCTCTGACCTTATCCCTAATTAAAAGATGTATGCCTTTAAAGATACACTATCAGCAAACTCATGTCAAAAATCACTCTAAATTCATGAATTTAGATGCATAATCTATGACAGATATATTTTCTTACTTCGGACTGAATAATTCCATTGTCTTTTGAATCTTTAGCATGTGTGGATATAATAGTTTGTTGAACAATTCCTCAAAATCCTGCCAACCAAGGATTTGATCCACTTTAGCCTACATTGCTAGACCCCACCACTGAAATGAAATATCCTCTAGCATATAGACCTCCAGATTGACCATAAACCTCACAGGTGACCCAATGAAATTGAATATACAATTCATTCAATTCAACCACACCACTACATTTTATTTTTATAAATCTCCCCAAATGATGGGTAGAATTTTCTTCTAAAACTGGACAGAACAATCCACATTCCTCGGTACATCCCTATGGTTTCTCGTATCCAAATATTGAAACACTTGGATGATACTATGAATTAGTTATTGGTTCACTTTTGGATTAGGTGAAATCACATTCTCTGTAGCTTCTTCTGGTTGGTTTCTACTATACCTACTGGGTGACATTTTATAAAAAACAAATGCCACAAGTCTCACTCTCTAAAAAATAAAGGCTTAACAATTTCAAATTCTATCACATCAACTATCACACATATGATTTAAAAAATCAACCTTTTCTACGTTCACCCATTTTTAGAAAATGATTACATTCTTTTTAAAATAGAACCATTTTCAAAATACCTCAACTATTATCTTTTTTAAAATTTTTCATTTGAAAAATACATTTTTATTTTAATAAAAAACAATACTTGTGCACCAAAATAAAAATAATTAATAATAATTAAATATGCATTGCTAGTGGGAAATCATTTTTTAATTCATTTCATACTTGTCTCATTAGATAAACCAATCACAATGAGATTTCAATATCTTGTAAGTGTCTCCAAAACACTTATGTTCCCAATTAAATGGTAACTTGATGTATATCATAAAAAGGTTAGATATATCTTTCTTATGATCTACATTTCAAGTCCTAAAAATCCTACCTCATTCTATGATCCCAAATCAATGAATATACAAGAATGAATTCAAATCCAAGACTAATATAACTGATGACTACTTGAACCACAAAGACATAACCACAATGATACCACTTATCTTCAATAGACATTTGTTAAAAACAAAACTGATACCATTTGTAATGTCCTTCCCCTTCTCATTCTCTTGAGAGGGTGGTGAGATGTTACTATGCCTTAAGAGACATCCCCTAGATGCCAAAGGATGGAAATAAATTCCTAGGGGATTCAATACAAGTGCGGGATGATTTTCCCTTTATGAATAAAATAACTATCCAAACAATCCATCACCAACTAAACCACTATATGATGCCTGATTACCATGAAAGAAAAATCAACATTTCAGTTATCAAAATCATACTAAATACATGTACTATTGAATAATACCAAAATATAAAAGTAAACAACAGAATAAAAACTATGAAAACTCCAAGACAACCACAAGACTCTCTACTCCACAAGCTCTATGCTCCAACTCCACCAAATAGCCCATGTATCATGAGGTAGTGCTATAGATGTGTGATAATTTACCTTTTCTCATGTCATGTTAGGTGAAATCAATAGAAGCACCATAATTACAAATTAGGGGTGAGTACTAAAATTCAGTAGGTTTCTTCAATGACTTCCCTACTCATGCCACTAGTATAGAAAAATTAACAACATTTATATAAAAAAGTTTTTATAAAAAAAAATTAAATTCGTTTATAACTAAATGTATAACATCTTCAAAAACAACTAGTTTTTACAAAAATATCCATTTTATAATGAACAAAACCAAACTATTCTATAAAACCATATCTCAAGAACCCTTTGGAAGAACCATTCAATTCCACATATATATACCACCAACAATGCATTCATTGTTATGAAAGTTCCATACTCATGAGTGGTTTCTCGTCAATATTCCAAGTTGTCAAAAGGTAATTATATCACATGTTCCATTACACCTTTGGGACCGAGAAAAAGGTCATATATCAATGAAATATCATAAATTCCATATGAACACACACAACAAGCATTACCAAAAAAACAATGCCAAAATCATTTCAATAAAACAACATTTTATTGAAAAACCTTCCCATCAAAACATGTCAATGCCAAAAACATTTCAAAAAAAATTATTGAAAAACTTCTTCCCATAAACCAAATCAATAACTCATTTTAAAATAATATATCGTGCACATGGCACAACCAAATATGACAATTCCATAGTTTCACCAAAAACCGTAAATCATCACTAAAGAGAATTTATAAAATGTTTTTCACCATAATTTTACAATAGAATTTATATAATTAAATAAATTTGAAAATATTCTAACCAGTTCTAGTAAGAGGAGTTGAGAATGAAGCCACATACCTCAAGAGTTTTGGAAAAAATGATTAATGACACAAAAAACATCACAAAACCTGGTGGAATCTCCATGAACTCACATTAGATCGCTTCCCCTAACATGAACCAAGCCAAATATAATCATATTTTTCACTCAAAACCTTTATATCTACCCATAATAGGAATAGATATAAGAAAACAAGAGAGATAGAGGAATAATTAAGTATATATATGAAAAACATCATAAATGACCAAGAATAATCACATATTGTGGAGAATCAACTTCTAATCACTAAGGGAAGACTTCATATCACCTCTAGAGTGATGAAAGAACCTTCCTTAACCTTTAATAGAGAAAAATCATGAGTTAGATCCATTTTGGGGAAAACACAAGGCACTAAAACACAAATATGACCTGGATCTACTTTTTTATGATCTATATTTTTAAACGTGCACTGTTTATTCACCCAATTTGTAAACTATTTTCTAACTATGTACTAGCCACTACAATAAGCAAAACCCATGCATAGTCTCCAAACTGTGAACCAACAGTACCAAAGACACTACCTCAAAATGACCAAATCCATTTTCAAAAAGAACAATTCTCTTTGGTGGATGAACGATTTGGGAAAACTATTCTCCAAAGATGTGTCTTCCCTTTTTCCCATGCCTCACTATGCACATTTTCATATAGGTGTTGGATGGTTTTCCCTAACAATGCACCAACCATGCCCCCATAGAAAATCCCTAAAACCCTCCAAAATTTCTCCAAAATCTCCCAAACTTCACCCATATACTGTTTATTCATAAAATATATAAACAAAATGTTACTTACTTAAAATTGGGGGTACTACACTATCGATATTTTCTGAGGCATGTGTATGGAATTATAGGGGTATTCCAGCACCATGACCACTATTCATATACTGAGAGGGTGTTGATAAACATGCTCTAAAGGTGGTGTAACATGGACTACTAGTGTATCCTCATATAGCTCCAGTTGGGGCACTATATGTTTTACCTTACATAGGTGCTGAGGCATAGTTTCGTGAGAGTTTTACATTATTTATACAGACTTTTTCAAGAGCACTATATCCTACCTCATCAATGGATGAGATAAAGCTAGTGTTATATTAGTAGCATCCTTCTCCATTTTAGAGGGATGGTGGTGTATATTCTGCTGAGAAATACCTTAAGACTACTCTTTCAATATTCAAGCTTCTAGAGATACCACCTGAGAGGAGAGTGATTCTCATAACTTACATGATTTGGGGACTAGGAAGGTTATGGTGGGATGTTTTGGACAAGGCTAACAGGATATGAGACATGGTTCCAAGGGATTTCTATACAAGATTCTATGATTACTTATTCCTTGTGACTCTAAGAGAAGAGAGGGATAGTGATTTCACACATCTAGAGTAGGGAACATTGATAGTTATGGAGTAATCGACATGCTTTATAGATCTTTAGAGTTTTGTGATGATATATCTTGTTGATGAGGCATCGTGGGGGAGAAACTTTGAGGAAATTCTCAGACATGTTGTTAGATCCCATGTCAATCTCTTCAGTTTGAAGAATATTAATGAAATAGTGAATCACGCGCTCGGTATAGAGTGAATCCTGATGGAAGATGGGGGAGCAGAGATGAGAAATATAGTCTCTTTGCCCAATGGTTCTACATATAATGAGTGGAAATGAAACATTGATGCTTCCTGAGAGATTTGTACCAGGTTGGTGAATAGTTCTAGTAGTTTATTTTTAGTTCATTAGTGTGAAAGATAGGGAAATATGAGAAATCAATGTGACAAAGAACCATTCGAGTGCCAATCTTGTAGAATAATTGGCCACGCGATGCATTTTTTCAAGGTATTCCCTCTAGTAGTGAGTGGTATGAATTCATCTCCAATAATAGGTTCTGGAGAGGGTTTCTCAGCTCCACATCAGGCAGGGAACTAGAGAAATATAGATCGTCTAGGCTATGATGGTGGTGGTCATTGACATGGAAGCCATTCACCAGTTATACTAAGACCACATAGTTATCCTACTTTGGGTAGTGAGGTTCTGTCACAAGGCTGATGTTTTGGCCAAATCTTTTTTTGTAGCCTACCCTCAAAGAGTTGGGTGGAAGACTATCCATGGTGAGATTTATGGTCTTAGTAGCCTCTACTCTTATATTTTCTCTTTTTGACATAGGTGCATCACATAGTTTCATATATGTACCTATTGTGGAGATATTTGGGCTCATGGATCAGTTTTATGAGGGTGTTATGAAACATTATGATTCATTTTGGATCATAACAGAGAGTGTACGCTAGTACAGGGAGTTCCCCTTGAGGTTGGTTTGTGTCACTTCATATGGAATATTTTGTGCTCATGATTATTGGGTTTGATTTCATACTTGGTATGGACTGGCTGGTTTATTATCGAGCCTTTATTGATTTCTATCACCAAATGGTGATGTTCACATTACTATAGGTATAAGAGTTTAATCACAAAGATGAATGGGATGTCTAGGATAGAAAATCTAGACCAGAGAATCATGTGCTGGGTGGGATGACAACTCATATTACTAGTTTGTATTTGGATGATCAAGGATCACATCACGTCTACTTTCTTCCAGTAGTTGACCACTTCAAAGCCATGTTCCTAGATGAATTTTCTATTTTACTCCTTACAGAGAGTTATAATTATTTATTGAGAATTTTCCTAGAGTTTCAAAGGTATCCATTCCTCCTTATAGGATGGATACAATAGTGTTTTATGATCTCAAGAGGTAGCTAGAATATTTGAAGTAAAAAGGGTTTGTGAAACCTAGTAATTCTTTATGGTATTCACCAATCCATTTTGCGAAAAAGGTGGAAGAAACCCTTTGGAAAAGTGTGGATTACTGGAAATTTAACTAGTTGATGGTTAAGAACCAGTATCCATTTCTATTGATAGATGACCTGTTTGATCAGCTATGTGATGCTCGAGTGTTCTTGACAATTTATTTTAGATTTGGATACCATCAGGTGCATGTTCGACCTAGAGACATACCTTGTACAACTTTTTGTATCATGTATGGTATATATGAGAATATGGTTATACTATTCGGACTCACAAACATGTATCTATAATGATTTTTGGTGGTTTTCATGTGTAATATCTTTTTGTATTATCACAATCAACAACACCGTACAAAAAAATTTGAGATAGTTTGGGATACATTGAGAGAGCACCAGTTATATTATAACATCCCAAAGTTCCACTTCTTGGTGGATGAGTGTTTCCCTCGGAATTTGGGGATGACCTCCCTGATGGGAGGTTCAAACATTCCAATTGGTTTCTAATGGGTTTATTCATAGAACTGGAAACATCCAATTATTCCATCCATTTGGACCTACTTTCCAAAGGTAGGTGCTCATTAGTTTGTGGACTGATGAGGCTTAGGAATTTGCATTGGTCGAGAGGATGGGAGGTCGGACTCATCACACCTTTTTGAGGGGAATTATTGTCTACTCCGGGACTCTATTTATAGATTTAAGCTATGTTCATGAATCCTTATTACATTACCAAGTATAAAATGATCTTTACTTTACATCTGACAATAAATGATTAAATATGTAGTAAATTTAGAGAATCATTTATATGTATTCGAGGTTCTTCATAGATGGAGAATCATTTGTATTTATTATAGATTCTTGCTCAATGGTTTCCTTCGGCACATTTATATAGAATTCTCTTAGTCATTATGACAACCATGCTGGTTTTAAAGCCACTCAGTGGGGCACTTGAAGTTTATTGTCATTCAGAAGGACATGGATTATTTCAGAATTGGGATCGAACCCGCAGATGGGCTACATACGTATCCTTTGTTTAGAAAAAGGAATCAGAACCCACGAAGTTCGAGTAATGGAGTATGATGTTTATGATTGATGGCTCAAAGAAGGATGTCATAATTACTTTTACACTCTAAGCTCACATGAGTCATGCTCTGTGTCAGAAACAAGAGGTATTGGTTAAAATCAGACAATTATGCTATGAAAGATGCAATCATAAGAAATAATGTGGGACTTATGTATGAATGATTTCCCAGATAAATGAAGATTAGGATTTACTTCCGGGAAGAAATCCAGGAACAAGGTCCATAAAGGTATATGTGCTTCATGGAGATTTGAATACTCTAATTTGGGGTTTACTCCTGAAAAGGAGGCCCAAATTATGAGAGGACTTATGATTGGGTTTTACTCCTAAGAAGGAATCCCAGATCAAAGGTAAATTAGGACTGGTTAAGAGAAATTAAGACTAGGGCTTATTCCCGAAAAGGAGACCCATATTTAGGAGACTTAAAAAAATTAAGTGACTTGGGGCTTACTTCTGAAGAGGATTCCCATATTTAAGAAAGAGGATTTTTCTGAAAAGGAGGCCCAGGTTAAGAGAATTATGGTTGGGGGTTACTCTTGAAGTGGATACCCATATTATGACTGGGGCTTATTCCTGAAAAGGAGGCCAAGGTTAAGAATTATGACTGGGGTTTATTCCTGAAAAGGAGGCCCAGGTTAAGAATTATGACTGGGGATTATTCCTGAAAAGGAGTCCCAGGTTAAGAATTATGACTGGGGCTTATTCCTAAAAATGAGACCCAGTTTAATGAGTTATCTCATTTTAAAAGATGAGGTTGAATGAATGAAATCTCAATCTTTAGTGACATAAAGATGTGTAAATAACTAGGTTTTGAGAGATATTCCACACAATTCCTTTCAGATAAGGATGTCAAATCAAGAAATCACCCCATAAATGGCTTTGAAGAGTGTCTTAAAGACTGAATCTTGAATAGTAGAGGTGGAATGTCTTAAAAGGGGTGAAATGGGCAAAAAGGGAACCCAAAAATTGCAGCGCCGCGCAAGTCCTGGAAAGTGAATAGGTACTGCATGGGCGCACGAGTCCTGGTCACGCAGGTATACCTACGTGACACATGGGTACTTGTGCGACAGTTAACCAACAGGGTAATACCTGAACAACTCTTGGTTAAAGCCTTTAGAATCATCTTGAGGTTCTTCCAGAAGAGTGGCGTGCAAGTTCTATTAAAGGAGTTAGGTGGCGCTCAAGTGTGGCCATTTCCCTTAAGGGATGTCCACTCAGGAGCGCAAGTGTTGATTAGTTTCAACACTTAGGACTTCCTCCCCCTCTTAAGATCTTCCGTTCTAGGTAAGAAATTACCTTAAAAGTATTTTAGAAGCTTTGAGAAAATAATAGTGCGCCGGGAGCTCAAATCTGAATTATGGAAAAAATTACTCTTCGAATGGGGGGCCCACAGGGTCTATTTATAGGCTGAAGAAGACCCGGGCAGTTATCCTTTAGGCCGCGCAAGTCACTTGCGCGCCCATTAGGCATCGCACAGGTGGACTTGCGCGATAGTGATGGAACTTGATGGGCACATTTGCTTTTGAAGTCTTGTTCATGCCTTTGTCGATGTTTGATGTTTTCTTCAAAGGATGAATAAATTTGTGCTAATTCATTTCCCTTTACATTCGTTTATACAATGTGATAAAAAAGGAGCGTCAAAAAAATCCCCCCCTCATAGTTGGATCTGAAAGAAATGAGGATGTAACTATGAGGAAAAGCAGAAAACGAAAGGAAAAGCGGAGCGCAAGTGTGTAGGGCGCAACACTTGGCACACAGGATGCAACGCGCAAGGTATGGCACACAACTTCTGACTGGACAGACTTCGGCGCGGAGGGTACGGTTGTGGCCTATAAATATGTGGCCCCATTTCCATAAAAAGCATCCAGATTTCAAACATCCGAGCACTCGCCATGCAAGTGGCCTTCGCCGCACAGGTTGATATTTTTTTTTGGCTGTTTCTTTGTTGTCGCACTACTGTAGAGGTGTTTAGACTTGCGCGGTTTATACTTGCACATCAGAAACTAGTGCGACACACTAACACTTGCGCGCCAAGTGTAGACTTGCATGCCTTAATGCCTTATCCATTTTTTCTTAATTCCTTCACAAATTTTATGAAAAATAAACCCATTTAAGAGTTAGTTTATTCAACTTTTGTGTAGATTCAATGGCTCCCAAGGGAATTGGAATGACTGATGGACTGGAAAGCAAGAGGATTGATGACATGATGATCATTGTTGTCCATGATTACTATGATATCTGCGATAGCACTCTCCCAGATTTTTCTATGTACGTGAAGAAATATCATCTTAATTTCCCACAGAGCATCTATCTTCCTCTGTGTGGTCATGGTCATCTACAAGAAGTCAATATTTTAGAAGCAAAGAACAATACGCCTGAAATGCAGCTCCACTGCTACTCCTGTATTTCAGTTATGCTGTGAATTAAGAGCAATGACAATGGTGTGAACTTTCAAATTTTCCTTCAATGCCATTTCCTTGCAGATATGAAAATGGCAAACCCATGGGCTGAAATGTTTTCCGCTGTCGGTTGGTGGAGAGAAGACAAACATGGTACTAGATCAATATCTGAAAAGAGCACTCTCTCCAAATGGATCTTTACTTCTAATGCTCCATTCTCAAATCCATGTATCCATCTTCAAAGTCTCTTGGAAAAAAATAGAGTCACTGTTTGATCAGTAGAAAATTTTCTCAAACTGCACTCAAGATCATCATTTTACAATTGTTCCAAGAAGAGCTGGTATCACTGCATCTCTAATTGTATCTCGTTGAATGAATGAATTCCAGGTGTTTACTGATGAAGCTCGGGACGTCGTAAATCAAATGAAGAGTTATGTTGAAAGCCTCTTGTAATTCTTGAAAAAGAGAAGAGACTCCAGTCTATGGATGTCCTTCCATCTCCTATGTATCAATGAAAAACACTTCCATCTTCAATCATTTGTGCACCTATTTTTTTGCTACCTTCTTTAAATTTTACTGAAGCCAATGGGCCTAGTAAAAATAGTTTGATTTTTACTAGGATTATTATAAATAACCCTACAAAATTTGAATCTTTTAATTGCTCAATATTACCTAAATCATTCAAATGTATGTTTAGTGAGATGGAACTTGAATTTTATTTAGAGTTCCTTTGTCTTTTGTGGGAAGTTTAAAGTCATGCACGTCGGACATACAGAGGCTAATGTTAAAGGTCGAAAATAGATTTGACCGAATGAATTAGAATTGACTCAATTCTTTGACAATTTATCGGAAAACATATTATCATACTCAAGTTTGAGGGAAAAAATGTAAACTATGGCTTAAGAATATTTTAATATGAGGAATGATATGAAAAAGAGCTAAAAGGAATCAGAATATGTAGTTTCCAAGAATTAAGTTACTATTATTTAAAAAACTCGTTAGGGGGTTGAATTATGCAGGGACACCTAAGGGCATTGGCTGCATAGTCAAATAAATAGCATCTTTTAGCTAACAAGTCTGTTATGTAGACTGTTTATGCAAGGCCGCCTAAGGGCACGTGCTGTATAGTTAGGAAAAAGAACTCTCGTAATTTTACATTCCCAATGCTAAAAAGACAGTGAAAGTTTATGGAGATTCAAATTTTCCAAAGTATAGAGTTTGCTGTATGGAAACAGGTACTTGAATATGGAGAAGATATTTCCAAACAAGATTATCTATGAACTGGATGGATATCACTCCTACGAAAGTTTGACCCAAACGTAGGGTAGGAGAATATAAACCATAGACTTGAATACTTTCAGATCATGAAAAAGGATATGGGACAAATATATTAAGGATGGCTATTTTTGAGGATCCCTACATATTTTCATTTAAGACCAATAAGGACAAAAGAGGCTTTCTTCCCAAGAATGAAGTTACCATTATTTAACAAACCCATTAGGGGGTTGAATTACGCAGGACCACCTAAGGGCATTGGCTACATAGTCAAATAATAGTATCTTTTGGCTGACAAGTCTGTTATGTGGACTGTTTATTCAAGGACACCTAAGGGAACGTGCTGCATAGTCAGGTAAAAGAACTCTCATAAATATGAAATTTTTGTTACTAAAAGTCATGAAAAGGGTTATGAAGATATGAAAATATTTATGGTTAGGATTATGACACATAAATATGGATATTGTCCAATTTGTACAAAGATACACAGATCAATGCTAACCATAATCATGTTGTGGTTGGGTCCTGAATTAAAATGTTGGACTTCACTATGTATCCTATAAGGATGGGAATCAAGCCATACATAGTTCTTAAACTAAAGTTTAACGTCGTGTGGGACAAAAGGATTAGAGATCTTAGTTTAGGGTCATAGATCTTGGACCATTATAAGAAATACACAGTGTGTGTTTTCATGGGGACTTTTCAGCCAAGGGACTGAAAGTGGAATTTGGGGTTAGGCCCAAAAGACTTGGGGCTGGATTCGAGGGACACTCGAATGTTCCTACGTATCCCATAAGGATGGGAATTAAGCCCACGTAGTTCTAGAAATACCCTATGTACAAATTTGTTTCATACATGTGAAGGGTGAAAGGGGACTTTAGTACAATGATGGTTTAACCCAGGATAAAAGGTTTGGGCATTACCATGTATGCACGTAGTCTTTGAAATGAAACATGATTGAAAAGTCAATTTAAATAATGGTTCCCTCTTAGGTGAGGGTGTCAATGAATATTGCAGTTTATTGTCATACTGGACAAAAGTGTTGTATAGTTTAACGTCGTATAACAAGGACAAAAATGAACCAATGTAAAGATATTGATTATAGGGGCAGTTTCACGAGTCAACATCGTATGAGATGGAGGTGAACCGATGTGAAGAGAATGGTTTTGGGCTTGAACCATAGGAGGTTTCCTACGTACCCAGCCTGGAAGGCAAGGGTCAAAGTCTGCGTAGTTCAATTAAATAATGAATTAATAATCAAGTTGTTCTTGGGGACAATGACCTAAAAAATGATGTTGTTGGGACTTATACATGGTTAGTATCCCAGAGAGAGTGTTATAGTTGAGGTTTTCTCTAAGCTCACGTGAGTCATACTCAGTGTGAGAAACAAGAGGCAACAACAACCTTAATGATGCATAGTTTAATGTCATGTAGGAAACATCAAGGGACTATGCAGTTCAAAGTCTTGCAGTTAGGACTATTGGTGCTGCATAGTTTAGTGTCATGTAGCAGGGACAAAGTACAGTTTAATGTCATGTAGGATGAATCAAGGGCTTTCTGTATAGTTTAGCATCATGTAGTTAGGACGATGGGGACAATATAGTTTAACGTCATGTTGGATGAAAGGGGGACTGTGTAGTTTAATGTCATGCAGTGAGGACAAAAGAGTACACCATTTAACGTCATGTTGGACGTATTGGGGACTTTTTTCACAGTTTAACGTCATGTTGGATGAAAAAGGGACAATACAGTTTAGTGTCATGTTGGATGAAAGTGCAAATAGTTTAAGGTTATATGCATGGATCATGGATGGTGCAGTTTAATGTCATGTTGCACGTAAGGGACTTCTGTACAGTTTAGCGTCATGTAGTTAGGATGTCACAGTTTAACGTCGTGTGGGAAGAAAGTAAAAATAGTTTAAGGTCATATTCATGGACCGTTGATGATGCAGTTTAACGTCTTGCTGGATGGTGGTGCAGTTTAAGGTCATACCGGACCACTTAGGGAACTTTTTCATAGTTTAACGTCATGTGGAATGAAAGTACAAATAGTTTAAGGTCATACGTATAGACCATTGATGATGAAGTTTAACATCTTGTTGGACGGTGGTGTATTTTAAGGTCATACCGGACCAATTGGGGAACTTTTTCACAGTTTAACGACATGTGGGACGAAAGTAAAAATAGTTTAAGGTCATATGTATGGACCATTGATGATGAATTTTAACGTCTTGCTAGACGGTGGTGCAGTTTAAGGTCATACCGGACCACTTATGATATATTTTGTGTTTATACAAAATACTTCTTCAAAAATCTGGCATTGGTTGGAGTAGTGATGAGTCCTCCATCTAATGAGATTAATGAATAAGCTCCATTGGAGTAGACCCTATGTATTGAGTAAGGTACGTCCCATTTTGGATCAATCTTGGGAGGTTTCTTTCCTGGTATCATTGGAGTTCTACGAACTAATACTAATTCTCCCTGAGTGAATGAATGAAGACGAACTTTTTATTTAAAATCTCGTGCTATTCGATTCTGATAAACTTCCTAGTGGTGAAAAGTGCACAATCTTTTCTCATCTAACTATTCCAATTCATTCAATCGCTTTTGATATTGTTCATCTGTAGATGACTAATCACAAATGGATACTCTGAGCGAAGGCAATTGAACTTCAATGGTCAAGATGACTTTCGTTCCATATACCTGTGAATATGGAGTTGACCGAGTTGCAGTGCGGGTGGTAGTCTGATAAGACCATAAATCATGAAAGAGTGTATCGGGACATGACTTATTATCTTTATCCACCATCTTTTGTAGTATATTTGAAAGATTCTTGTTGAAGGCTTATATCTGGCCATTGGCCGCTGCATGATACTGAGATGAATGGTTGGATTTGATGTTGTATTCTTAATACAGTTTCTTCACCTCGGATGAACAGAAGTTGGTGCATTGTCCGTAAATATGGTATGAGGGACACCAAATCTGTTAATGATGGTAGACTTGATGAAGCTAACAACGAATTTAGAACTAACTTCCTTGAGAAGTATTTCCTCTACCCATTTGGAAAAGAAGTCAGTAGCAGTAAAAATGTACTTAAACTGCTTGGCTGTAGTCGAAGGGTAAGGTCCCACCACATCCATTCCCCATGTAGCAAATGGCCATGAGTATTTAGCTGTATGAAGAAACTCTGGAGGTTGATGAATGATGTTGGCATGTACATGGAATGAATGACACTTCTTTGTGAAATCAACACAATCTTGTATCATTGAAGGCCAAAAATATCCAAGCCCTCAAATTTGATCAGACAGTCTATGTCCAGACTGGTGTGCACCACAGACTCCTACATTTACTTCATTCATGACAGCCATTGTCTCTTCACCATCAATGCATCTGAAGAAAAATCCATCAAAACCATGTTTGTAGAGAATTTTATCTTGGTGATCTGGGCTATCATAAAGAGTAAAATTTACCACACGTCGCCGGATTTGTTCTTTCTTTGATCTATCAGGTGGAAGTGTTCCATTTTTAAGGTATTCCCTGATAGGTGGCATCCATCCTATAGTATGACCCTATGGTTTAGTAATGGGACTAATTTCATTAATTTCCTCTGTTCTGATTCGAACATAAGGTGAAATTGCATGACGGTGGGCAATACTGATGGTTGTCTCATCCTGATTTTGATCTGACAGATCTATGGCTATATTAGCCAGTGCATTATCTTGAGTATTTTGTGATCTTGGGACATAAGAAAATGTCGTTTCTGAAGGGAATTCCGCCATTAACTCTCTTATTTAATCATACAAAGGTATTAGTTCTTCTTTTCTGATGGCATAATCCCCATTGACTTGTTTGATTATCAGGTCTGAATCACCTTTCACCTTTAAGTTATTCACTTGTGCTTGAAGCGCTAATTCCAAGCCTGTGATGAGAGCTTGGTATTCTGCTTCATTATTGGTACCACCTTCCCACAATAAGAAGGAATAAGGTAACACTGCCTTTTCTGGAGAAATGAGCACAATTCCTAAGCCAACTTTATTGAATTTTGGATTTTCCATTTTCCTCCCTGTTGGACTTCTGGAAGCACCATCAAATTACATTTCCCATGCTTGATGAATTTCTTGAATAGAGAATACTTCCTCATCAGGGAGTTCAATATCGGAAGATGTGTCTTCCACTAAAGGGTGTTCATCCAGGAAATCAACCATAGCTTGGCCCTTTATCCCCTTTTAAGACACATATTGAATGTCGAATTGCTGCAAAATAACTACCCACCTTTCCAGACGTCCTATAAGCATCGGACGACTAAGGATGAATTTGAGAAGATTATTACGAGATACCAATTGGACCTCGTGATGTTGCAGGTAGTGTCTCAACTTCTGAACTACAAAGATTAATTCTAGGCGGCACTTCTCAATACTTGAATATTGGGTTTCTGCTTCAAGTATAGTTCGACTGAGATAGTAGAGGTTGTTTTCATTCCCAGCATCATTCTTTTGAGTAAGAAAGGCACCTAATGATCGCTCTAGATTTGTCACGTAGAGGATAAATGGTCTTCCTTCATCAGGTGGCATGAGTACTGGTGGACTCAAGAGGTATTTCTTGAAAATATCGAATGATTCTTGACATTCTTTAGTCCACTGGTAAGTGACTACCTTCTTCATCAATTTGGTGAAGGGTAAAATTTTGCCTGCCAAATTGGCGATGAAATGCCGAATATAGGCTAAGTTTCCTTGAAGTCCTCTTAATTTATTCAAATTTAGAGGAGGTGACATACCGAGGATTGACTTGGTCTTCTCAGGATCGACATCAATACCACGATGGCATACAACAAAGTCGAGAAAGTTTCTTGAGGTTACCCAAAAAGAACATTTTAAGGGGTTCATCTTCAAATTATATTGTCGAAGCTTGAGAAATATCACTTCCAAATCAGCCAAGTGATTAGAAAATTGTTTGGATTTAACCACAAAATCGTCTATATAGCATTCAACAAACATCCCTAAGAAGGTTTTGAAGATATGATGCATGGCATGCTGATATGTTGCACCTCCATTCTTTAAGCCAAAGGGCATTACCCGGTAGAAAAACACACACTGAGGGGCTCTGAAGGATGTGGATTCCTCATCTTATGGGGCCATTCAGATCTGATTATATCTGGAATATCCATCCATGAAAGAAAGTGCTTCATAGCCAGCTGTTGCATTAATTAAAAGTTCTGTAATCAGAACAGGGAAATCATCCTTAGGACAATGCCGATTAAGATCTCTGAAATCAATGCAAACTCTAATTTGTCAATTCTTCTTCTTTACAGGGAAAATATTATCCAACCACTTGGGATATTGAACTTCTCTGACGAAGTTAACTTTGATAATATTATCCACTTCAGCTTCAATTTTGGAAGCATAAGTTGGGTGTGTTTTTCTCGCAGCTTGCTTAAATCCTCGATGTTCTTCTGGTAAACCCAAATGATGAGTAGCAACATCAGGATCAAGCCCGGGATTTTCTTTATAGTTCCAAGAAAATATATCTCTATTTTTCTATAGAAAGGAAATATACATCTCTTGCTCTTCAAGAGTCATGGCTGCACTGATTAAAGTGGGGCGTGGATCTTCTTTTGTACCCAGATTTATTTCTCTGAGTTCATCCACAGTGGTAGAGATACCCTCTTCAAATTCTGGAGGAGCATCTCTAATATATTCCTCTTCTTCTTCATCATGTATTATTTCTTCCATTTCTACTTGCATAGTAGATGATAAAGTAGAATTTTTATGATCATAAGAGATGTCAAAATTTTTACATCTTGAAGAAGAAGCTTCCATTTTCGACCTGATTGATGATGAAGGGTCTTCTTTGGGTAATAAAGAGGAGATGATGGATTGAGAATCGACATCATTGTTCACCTCCGATGTTGCTATAACTTCTTCTGGCCTAATTGGTGAAGTATAGACTTGTTGGATTTCGGCAGATGAAATGAAGACGTCACCATTTGTGCTTTCATTACTGCTTTGTGGGTTACCAATTTCTCCTATGTTGTTTGGATCGATTGTTGTAACTGACATTATGGATCTTTCCATAAGATTATTTTGATTTGGGTCTATCATGTCAATTTTACTGATAGGAAACACATAATCTATACTCACATGTGTAAATGGATTTACTGGAATCTTCTCCAAACCATATGGAGAATTAACTTTGGTAATATCCTTTTTTATGGATTTCTCCCTTCCCTTCATGTGATAGAATTAAACCTCAATGTATTGAGACTCACATGTCTTGAATGGGGCCTTATCACCATACAATGTCCCAACTTGACCATCGAAACAATATTTGAGACATTGATGGTATGATGAGGGGATAGTCGCATGTTGATGTAGACAGGGCCTTCCAAGAAAGATGTTGAAAGTTGAGTCTTGATCAACAACCATGAAATCTGAATTGGATACAAGATCTCCAAACTGAGTTCTGAGTGTAACTTCGCCCAGTGGTTCTTGTTCATTTTTATCATATCCTTGTAACATCATGGTAGAAGGAGATAGATTAGATTCCGTCAGGCCCAATCGACGAAGTGTACGCATGTGCATGAGGTTGACTCCTGAACCATTGTCAATGAATGCTCTTCAGACGTCTACACCATTGAACTTTATAGATAAGTACAAAGGTCTAGTATTCCCATGCACAACATCATATTTATCTTCATCAGTAAAAGATATTATTGCATGGCATTCTGCAGGATTATTCTCTATGTGATAGACTTTAGCTACAGTAATTTCAGTTTCAAACTCCTAAGGACTTGACAAAGCCTCGATGAGTGCTTCCCGAAGATCTTTTGAGAGATTCAAAGCATCCAGAATTGATAACTTGGATGGTACTTGGGACAAGTGTTTCAATACATCATACTTTTGATCCACAGGTCTGCATTTCCCAACAGGAATATGTGGTTTAGCTGGAACCTTGGAAGAAGATGCTTCGGAAGTTGATGCATCTTGCATCGGGATAGGAGTTGGCAATATTCTTGGTTTTGCAAGATTAGACAGATTAGATCCATTTACTTGCTGAGAGGAAGAAGATGTAACCTTTAACTGGTCTTCCAAAATAACGGTGCCAGGATTGAATTTACTATTGGTAGAAGAACTTTCTTATTCTTGCTGAGCTCGCTGAAGGGCTCTACCACGAGTTTCTGCTGCGTACACAGTTCTAGTAGGGGTAGAATTGGAGTAGTGGCTTCTAAAAGATCCATATATTCCCCTGTATCCTAAGCCACAGGAACTTCCTATTATTCCCCTATTTGATAGAAGGAATTTAGGGTCATCTAAATCGAAACTATGACTGGCATATGGATCTGTGAATTGAATCATATTAATAGAACCGAAGATTAATTCTTCGTCTGATGAAGACTCTACCTAATTAGCCTATTTAGGTTGTTCCGTTTGGTGGGGCCGTGCCCGTGACTTTGAAGTAGATGGCATGAAGTCTGCCATAGTCAAAGACAACTTAGTTTTTTACACATACTCATCTTCTTCTGATTATTTTTCTTTATTTGAATCATGTTGTTTCTTTGAGGACTTTCCCTATGATGAAGAGGGTTTTCCGCAACATTCATGGCAGAAGACACAATCGGTTTCTTTAATTGTGTTCACAAAATAGCATGAGTTAGGTTGATTGTATTTCTGACCATCCAATCATCATACTTTTGTGCATTTTTTCTTTTAACTTCTTACCATTCGCCTTTCTCCTCTGGAACTATAGCAGTAACACATGCTACCTGAGCTGAAGAAACTTTTAGTTTGACTTGTACCGAGTTGACCATCTTTTTGAAATAGGTCTTTGAAGATAAAACCCTCATGGATGTGATGCCCCAACATTTGATTAAAGGGGAAATAATTGGGACGGTCTTCATCTCCTTCCTTGTTTGGACTTTTGGGCCTTGGAAATTGAATTAGATTATTTTCCAGAGCCGAAATCAAGTAACCATGAAATTGTTCATTTTGGAAAGAGTATGTTTTGCTCTTAAAATCCTCAAATTGTTTTCATATTTGATCTCTTTGATCATCTGGACAAAACAGCCTGTGTTGTTGGTGCTCAGTAGGAGGAACACTTTAAGAAGATGAAGGTTTTGATGTAGAAACAAGTACAGGTGCTTGTTTAAGCATAATTGTAGCAGTTTCTGCTTTACCCATTCTCTTTCCAGGAGCTGGTAGAATTATACGAGATTTAGCCTTATCCTGTGTAAGGGAATCTTCAATCTGCTGAGCGATTGAAGTCAGGTCTCAAAACCCTCCTGTGTATTTCACAAGGATAAACGGCATGCGTAACTTGTCACGAAAATTTTCCACAGATATTGGAAACAATTCTTCTTGAGGGAGTGCTAATCTTAGGGAATATGTTAATCCCTTCCAGCGAGCAATGAAATCTGAGACCCCTTCATTTTCCCTTTCCTTACAGTTTGTAAGATCAAAGAATTTTGTCTTTGGAAAAGTTGAGCTGAATTGAAGAAGGAATTGTTGACGGAGATCTTCCTATCCAGTAATTGACCGGGATTGCAAGCTTGTATACCAGACAAAGGCTGGTCTTTGCAAGGTCTGTACGAAGCATCTGAGTTTTACTGCTTCTTGCTGCTCCGGAGTTCCCATCATAGGATCACAACCTGACACATAATGTATCAAATGTTGTTCAGGGTCGCATGATCCATTGAAAATATGGAATACAGGGTTTCCATAACTGGATGGAGGAGAGATTGAATCTACCCATTCAGGGTAAACTTTCTTTTCTGGTTGAACCTGAGCACGTTTCCCTTCCATAGTTTCTAACTGAGCCGTTAATGACACAATAGTAGTTATTAACTTTTGAAAAACATCCGGTTAAACTTGGAATTGGGTAGGTGAAATGACTGGAGCTTGGACAGATGTGGTGGTTGGTGCTGCAACTGATGGTAGCACTGCCAACTATTGTTGCACTTGACCCGTAGAATTACACCTGTGAGGGTGTAATGATAGAGGAGGATATTCTTGATCCATCTTAGTAGCTGCAACAAATTCCTTTGGTTCACTGACTCCAGCACGCTTAAGAAGAAGAGTACTGTGAAGTAGTTCTGCATTCAACCTCCTTAATTTCTTCATTTCTTCCTCCTGTTGTGCAAACCTTGGCTCTAGTGAGAGCGATTGGCCTTCTCCAGAGAAAGGATATGTAACCTGATTCTTTCCCCTCGATTTGTTGGATCCTTTTCGAAGAGGGTGAAGTGGGTTACTTGAAGGATTACCTAGGTTCTGAGTAATCCTTTGATTTTGTGTACGCACACCTTCTTCATTTGTGTCGGTGCGTACATCTTCTTGAGCAGGAACCTCTTCATCTGAGTCCCCTGGGTGAGCCTCATCTGGTGGATCAAAAACAACATCATTGATGACATTGATTGATGCATAACGCATTGCATCCCTTCTATCAGCATTTCTGTGATATTGGATTCGTCCATGTCTTTGATGAGACATTTCCTTTTGTTGATTCTATCCCTCAGGAACTTCTTGACGAACCATAATTTGGAGAGAATCTCCAGATAATTTTGCTCTTCGTTCCTCTTGAGGCTTCTTCCTCAATCGAGAAAGGACCGAATTTCTCGGAGGAGGGAATTGATGAATTGAAAAAGTCCCCAGTCTAGTGGACTGGGGTTGTTCCTGTTGTTCCCGCTCAACTACTCAAATCCAATTTGTTGATTCTGAGGGTTGGTTTAAAAGAGTCCCCAGTCTGGCAAGCTGGGATGGCTCTTGACATGCTATGTTTGAGACTTTCTTAAAATCTCTCCTGATCTTCCAAACCGTAGTCCGTAAATTAGCTGGATGCATTAACCTGTATCCACTTTTATCACCTGGTTCAAAAGACCGTTGGATGATTTTCAACACTTCTGTCACTTGATGATGTTCTTACTCCATACGAGAGGCCTGTTCAATATTCTCATTTGATTGATGCAGGAGTAATTCAATAACTTGTTCTCTGTATGCTTGATTTTGAGAGGAACTAGTTGAAGCATGTTCTTGGGAATGCTTTTGATTACAAACAAAGCCCATTGAATGTGGCCGGCCATGGGCAATAACATTGCATGAAACCATTTTCGGTGGGCTTTGCTGACTGGAGAGCACCGTGAAATGTAGTGCTCCATGAACACCCCATCCTCTGACATGAATACCAGATGGGGTTTTGGAAATTAACTGACAAAATCTTCTTAGTGTGCCAAGGCATGAACGTTTAAGGGATCTCTACTGCTTTTCAGCCTTCGGATATCAAGAGACTGATAGAGATGCCAAATCAACCTGACATTGTAACCCTTCAATTATCTTAAGATGATTTTCATATTCATCATAAGACAATACATTCTTCTTCAACTGACAACGAGTTTTCCATATATTGAGACGAATATCATTAATTCCATCTTCCGTCAACATCTTTGGAATGTCATACAGAGAGTCAGCCAGAGGCCAAAACATGACTGGTATTTCACCTTTTTCCAATTGTTTTCTCATGTTCAACATTTCCTCTTTATCATTAAATGAAGATTCTTCTACCTGATTTGACCAGAGTTGGTGTTTCCTTGTTGCTTCATCGGATTCAACAAGATTAGTAGAGAAATCATTGATCAAACTAGAAGATGCATGACTTAGGGGTGGTTCAGAGAATGACCTACACCCTAGGTTATCTTTTGATTGAGAAAGTATTTCACTTGCTAGCGATGAAGCATCAGACATGAATGGTTTCACATTTTCAAGTGCCTCAAGATAAGAGGGCTTTCTCGGCACTACATCGTCCACTGGATAATTTTCCGGGCAATGTGCATCACTACTGCAGAGAGGACTTTCGCAATGAAATTCATCATCATGGGGAGGACCAACATGGTGGGTTATAGAAAAAGATGAGATCTCTTGATCCTCGGTCTTATGACCACACAGAGGGTTCCTGTGGCTCTCATATGAAGATGAAACTTCGAGATCGACCGAATTGTCATGAAGCAAGACTTCATAAAGAAGTGTCTATTGAAGACCTTTTGAATTAATGTTCCCACTATTGGGAAATGAGGGAGCGAAATCTTGAATTCCAATAGATAACTGTCTGAGGGCTTCATGAACTCCAGCATCGAGCAAGTCCTTATTACAGATTGGCTCTTGACCTCCTGACTGTGTTGGGCGGGTCTTTTTCTTAGACGCCTTCTTACTCGCATTGGAAACCACTTGTTGACGAAAGTGGTTGCTCTGAGCAGGTGTATGTGCCTGATCAGGAATGATGGTTAGGTTAGGCTGACGATCTCCACTCAAATCAAGTGTATGTGACTGACTTGGTTGTCCGTATGATATGGGGGGTTATGTCCCACAACCCTCTTGGACTTGAATAGATGTGTGTGTCTGTTCTGGAGTGAACTATTGATGTGTCACTCCACTGGTAGGGATATATTTATGTGTCTTTCCCTGAGATGATGCTAAAGCTATTATAATATCCTGGCAAGCATCCAGAATATGAGCAGTGATTTTCTTCTTCTTTTTCACCATTGATTGAATATTCTTGGTGACTTCAGCTACCGGAATGGGGATATAAATCCATTCCGTGCTTGGATTAGGTTTATCTACCTGCTCTTATCCTCCTTTTCCTGTTAGTGAATCCTGACAGTACTCAAGTGTGGGGGGAAGAGAGTTGAGTCTGCCTCCTGCTTGTCGTCGGAGCTTTCCGACTGACTTCTCCATGTGCTACCAAGTGAGACTGTTGGTAAGCTTGATTAGTATTAGTAGTTGTATGTTTTTACTGATTTCACTTCACCGAACGTGGTTGATGAGCTTCATCATATGTAGTCATACAAGCTTGCTGACTAGATGGTGATGTATAAACAGGTGTATGTTCTTGCCTATATTACTCTGCCGGAATTGCCTGGCAGGATTGGCGTGATGCTGCCAGACGAGTCTGCTGGACAGCAGAATTAAAATGGGTAGGTGTATGTGCCCAATTGTTCCTTTCCACCAAGTTAGGTTGGTGGACTTCTCCAGAGATGGCATAGATGAGAACCTGCTCACTGTTGACCGGATTCCGCCTCTGGCGGTTCGTCTTGCCTGCTCGGGTTCGAGGAGCCTGACCCAAATGCCTGCAGTCGGTACCCTCATCATGTTGAGGGCATACTGCCACACGAGTCTGGCGGCGATTGTTGATAGGATCCCTCATGAAGGACTCATGTTTCTTTGAATTAAGGCCCCGAGGGACCTGCTCTTTCACCTCCCCAAAATATGGGTGTGAATGGTGATTGTGTTCTGTGGATAACGACCCGAAACGGTTGGAGATGGTGGTTAGCACCTCCTGGTTCTTGATCATTGGTCATCGTTGTTCAGACGACCTGTGTGAGTTGTTCACTTGGAGGGTTTTTCAGGAAGCCTCCAGAGTTTGGATGGTACCATGTTGACGGTACTCCTTAACCAGCACATTTTATACCCACCGTTGAAGATGCTGAGTAGGTGATGTCATCCTCAGAACAGATGAAGATCCAGTAAGAGTAGCAGCAGTGGCATTTGCAGCAGCAGTATTCACAAGTGTGAACTTGAGAGCAGCCATTCTGGAAATGCAAAAGATCTTGGAAAAGAGTGCCTATTTGATATAACATACGTAATCAAGATAAATTCAGTCACTACATCTTTTGGATGAGCACATATGTTAATGATTTTTTTTGTTGTCCCTCTCATTGAGTTTTAAATAGGGGCCTAACAAATAGGTAAAACATCATTTTAACTTGGTTAAGGATTCACATCAGGTTCACCATTTTTTTCCCTCATAATTTGGGGATGACCTCCCTGATGGGAGGTTCAAACATTCCAATCAGTTTCTAACGGGTTTATTCGTAGAACCAGAAACATCCAATGATTCCATATCCATTTGGACCTACTTTCCAAAGGTAGGTGCTCATTAGTTTGGGGACTGATGAGGCTTAGGAATTTTCATTGGTCGAGTGGATGGGAGGTCTGACTCATCACACCTTTTTGAGGGGAATTATTGTCTACTTCGGGACTCTCTTTATAGATTCAAGTTATTTTCGTGAATCCTTATTACATTAACAAGTATAAAATGAGCATGCCTTTAGATCTGACAATCAATGATTATATATGTAGGGAATTTAGAGAATCTTTTATATGTATTCGAGGTTCTTCATCGATGGAGAATCATCTATATTTATTATAGATTCTTGGTCAATGGTATCCTTCGACACATTTATATAGATGTCTCTTGGTCATTATGATGAACATGCTAGTTTTAAAGCCACTCAATGGGGCACTTGATGTTTATTTTCATTCAGAAGGACATGGATTATTTCAGAATTTGGATCGAACCCGCGGATGGGCTACCTATATATCCTTTGTTTAGAAAAAGGAATCAGAACCCATGTAGTTTGAGTAAGGGAGTATGATGTTTATGATTGATGGATCAATGAAGGATTTCATAATTACATTTACACTCTAAGCTCACATGAGTCATGCTCGGTGTGAGAAGCAAGAGGTATTGGTAAAAATCAGACAATTATTCCATGAATGATGCAATCATAAGAAATAATGTGGGACTTATGTATGAATGACTGCCCAGATAAATGATGATTAGGATTTACTTCAAGGAAGAAATCCAGGAACAAGGTCCATAAAGGTATATGTGCTTCATGGAGATTTGAACACTCTAATTTGGGTTTTACTCCTGAAACGGAGACCCAAAATAGGAGAGGACATATGATTGGGTTTTACTCCTGAGAAGGAATCCCAGATCAAAGGTAAATTAGGACTGGTTAAGAGAAATTAAGACTGGGGATTATTCTTGAAAAGGAGGCCCATATTTTGGAGACTTTAAAAATTAAGGGACTTGGGGCTTACTCCTGAAGATGATGCCCATATTTAAGACTGAGGCTTTTTTCTGAAAAGGAGGCCCAGGTTAAGAGAATTATGGTTGGGGATTACTCCTGAAGAGGATTCCCATATTATAACTGGGGATTATTTCTAAAAAGGAGGCCCAGGTTAAGAATTATGACTGGGGATTATTCTTGAAAAGGAGTCCCAGGTTAAGAATTATGACTAGGGCTTATTCCTGAAAAGGAGGCCCCAGTTAAGAATTATGACTGGGGATTATTCTTAAAAAGGAGGCCCAGGTTAAAAATTATGACTGGGGCTTATTCTTGGAAAGGAGTCCCAATTTAATGATTTCTCTCATTTTAAAGGATGAGGTTGAATGAATGAAATCTCAATTGTTAGTGACATAAAGATGTGTAAATCACTAGGTTTTGAGAGATATTCGACATAATTCCTTTCAGATAAGGAATTCAAATCAAGAAATCATGCCATAAATGGCTTTGAATAGTGTCTTGAAGAATAAATCTTGAATAAGAGAGGTGGAATGGCTTAAGAGGGGTGAAATGGGCAAGAAGGGAACCCAAAAAAGTTAGGGGCGCGCAAGTCCTAGAAGGTGCGCAGGTACTGCGTGGGCGCGCAAGTCCTAGTCCCGCAGGTATACCTGTGCGACACATGGGTACTTGCACGATGGTTAACCAGTAGGGTAATACTTGAGTGACTATGGGTTAAAGCCTTTAGAATCATCTTGAGGTTCTTCCAGAAGAGTGGTGTGCAAGTTCTATTTAAGGAGTTAGGCGGCGCGCAAGTGTGGCCATTTCCCTTAAGGGATGGACACTCAGGCATGCAAGTGTTGATGAGTTTCAACACTTAGGCCTTCCTCCACCTCTTTAGATCTTCTGTTCTAGGTAAGAAATTACTTTAGAAGTGTTTCGGAAGCTTTGAGAAGAGACTAGGGTGCCGGGAGCTCAAATCTGAATTCTAGAAAAAATTCCTCTTTGAATGGGGGGCCCACAATGTCTATTTATAGGCTGAAGAAGACCCGAGCGGTTATCCTTTAGGGCGCGCAAGTCACTTGCGTGACCATTAGGCGTTACGCAGGTGGACTTGCGCGACAGTGATGGAACTTGCGCAACACATGTGCTTTTGAAGCCTTGTTCATGCCTTTGTCGATTTTTGATGTTTTCTTCAAAGGATGAATAAATTTGTGCTAAGTCATTTCCCTTTACATTTGTTTAGACAATGTGACGAAAAAGGATCATCAATAATGAGATTCACATCCTAGGTCATATTACCTCATATACAGAAGAATTAGTTGACCCAAATAAGGTGAGAGATATAGTTTCATGGGAGAATCCAAATAACTTCTTTGAAATATAGAGTTTATTGGGGCTAGCTGGATATTACATGAATTTCATACAGTACTTCTCACACTTAGTAGTGTCATTGACGGGCTTGACTAATATGGGTATGAAGTTTTTATGGAAAGATACATGCGATACAAACTTTCAAGAGCTGAAAGGGAGTTTGAAATCCACACCGATCTATATTCTTCTAGAGTTGTGCAGAAGCTACATTGTGTATTGTGACACATTAGATATCTGGATAGGATAAGTTCTTATGTAGGGATAGAGATTCATGGTGTACTAGTCTTGGTAGTTAAGGCCAAATGAGAGGAATTAATTGATGCACGATTAGGAGTTAGTTTTTGTTATTCATGGTTTACATTTTTGAGGCATTATTTACTAGGAGAGAATTTTGTGGTATACATAGAACACAAAATCCTCAAGTATATATATAAATAGTGTGATATTAATATGAGGTAGTGAAGGTTTGTTGAATACCTATAGTATTTTGACTTCAAGATTTCCCATACACCTCGTACAAGAAATGTAGTGTCTGATTCACTATGCATGAGAACTCATATACAGACAGTTGATGGGGCCAATAGTGTGTGGGATCTTATGGATTTTTTTTGAGATGCAATGGGAGGTGGATGATAGTATGGGGAATTATTTTATTTCTTATTTTTTTGTGACCTTTACTCTTAAGGAATAATTGATAGTGAGAAATATATCATATTCTGAGGACCTAGTCCTATGGGAGAGTGTGGTTTCTGAGACCCACCTCTTGGTTGGACCATAGAAGAGGATGAAATTATGGATGTCTATGGTCGCATATGGGTTCCAGTAGACATAAGTGAGGAGTTTATGTGAGTGTTTCATGCATTATATTGGGTGGTTCATCCCAACACTACCAAGATGTTTTTTGATTTACATCACTAGTATTGGTGGTTGGGGATGAAATGTGAGGTAATTGGGTTTTTAAAGAGGTGTTCCACCTATCAGTAGGTTTATAAAGAACATTAGAAACCATTCAAACTTCTATAGAATTTACTTATTAACGAGTAGATATGGGATGATGTTGTGATGGATTTCAGGACTGGTTTTCTTGATTCTTCTATAGGGAAATGATTCAATTTTGGTTTTTGTCGACATGCTTATAAAGGTTGTACATTTCCTCCTGATTAAGGTGACCTTTAGTGGGGATGAGCTTGGGAGTATTTATATATGTGAGATAGTATGAATTAATGGGGTCCATTAGAATATCATTTTAGATAGCGATGCATTGTTTAAATTTGTTTCTAGTAGAGTTTGTATAGATCTTTTGGTACATAGGTGCTTCTGAGCACATAATACCGCCTTGAGACTGATGATAGGTAGATATTACCATTTAGGTGCTTGAGGAGATACTACGATCATACATACAAAAATGTTTAGGTTCCATGGAGAGCCATATACCTCAGGTTGAAATATCCTATAATAATAGTTATTAGGTGACTATACGACTATAACCTTATGAGATGTTGTATGGTATTACATCTGAACCTCCCCTGTGTTAGTTAGAGGCATGAGAGGCATCTTTACTAGAATCATGTCTCATACAAAAGACTTTTGAGTATGTATAGTTTTTTAGAAATAGGATGTATACAACATAGTCTCGGGGGAAATATTATGCATGTCACTACAAATAACCTATAGAGTATGGGGTTGGGAATTGGGTATTGTTACGTATCTCCCTGAGGCATGGAAATAGATGTATCAAAAGACACAGTAAGCTTTCATTGTGATATTTCTAGACATTCTAGATTTTGGAGACAGTTTGGTAGGTGGCTTATCAGTTACAATTACCTTAGAGGTATTGGACCATTCATTACGTCTTCCATGTATCTAAAATGCACCTTTAACATTTAGACATGTCTCGTGTTCTGCATCCCGAAGAGGATTAGTTACAGATTGATGCATCTTTTGAGGAGAATCCTATTTGTATCGTTGATAGGATAATATAAGTTATCCGATGCTGATCAGTTCCTCTAGTATGAGTATTATGGAAACATGGTCGTTTATAGGATGAGACATGAGAGTGGGAGGTCGACGTATGAGCTTATTGTCTTGAGTTATTCTCAAACAATTCTTGACCACCCTTGAGAGGCAAATCGAGTATGACTTTCATTAAAGGGGGAAGATTGTAAGATCCCGATTTTCCCAAATCAAGTTAACCCCTAAACTTTTCCTTTTAGATTTCATCTTTTTTATACCACCCATGGGGTGTGTATTTGAGCTTTCTTAGATATAAAAATCCCAGTTATAAAAGAATTAAACTAAATTGATTGATTAAGAGTTATAATTCTCCCTTTTCCATGTGATAAATGAGTGTATTTTTCAGACTGTGTAAATGTGGAATCATATATGAGTTGGTAATATAATGAAATGAACATAAATGTGAATTTTTCTATGAGTGTGTAAACTCAGGGAATTTGAATTCTTATGTATTGATAAATGTATGAATAGTTCCATTATTTTCTTTTGATACTATTACTTAGATCTTGATAGTGGTAGTGGGTGACTTGGATGAGATTTATCCTTGGGACATGATTTCATGGGATACCTAGGGCATCTCTACCTATTGGATTTGGGTTTTTTAGACTTGTAGTGAACATGGTATGTTGACATGATCCTTAGTCCCCAAACCTTTTTTAATTTAGTTTCAATAAAGATACTCATTGCACTCATCATAGATTCCATGGTCCACTATACCTTGAATTTTTCCTTGAGGGGTTTGACACTTTTGATTATATGGAACAGACATGGTAAATGTTACACTTCTAGTTAAATGGTGTGATCATGATGGATATGATATATCGGTTATATGGAATGGTTGTGGGTGATATGATATATTGTGTATGCAGCATGACCGTGGTGTATAAATCATTTTGTTATTACTTCCTTGTTATTGAATCTAGACACTTGTTTTGTCAGGATCCTTGTATGGTTGTACAATACAACTTGTTTGGTTATTTTTTCCTTGGGAACTTTAATTTCATTACTTCCATACCTGATATATTATGAACTGTTCTTTAGATTGTATTTGAAAACCATGATTATTTATATATACCTTGGGTGGTTACCTGCTGGGATTTTATATCACACCCTATTCAGGCTATCGTTGGGTACCTGGAAAAATTATATGGATGTAGGTAAGAATTGGGAAAATCTCCCATAGTTTGATGCCAGAATTTATTCCATGCATAGGAGTAGGGAAGCACAGGATCAGGTTGAGGCTCCTGATACCAGTGAGGATAGTTTATTTTTGGACATTTTGGTATCTTGATACATGAATTGTACAAATTTCTGTATACCTATTTCATCTAATTTGTAGACACCTAACATGACATATCACAAATTCATATTAGGCTAATTGTTACATTATTTATAAATATTATTGTTCAGATATTATTATGCTTCCATTACAGTGGGTTGCTGGTCTAGTGGTTATAGTGTATATTTTTGTTGTTTATTCATTATTATATTGATTCCCTTATTGATCTGTATGATTTCTACCATTGCGTTACTCTATGTTAAGAGGGAATTGTCTCGCTACAGACATAACCTAGGAACTCGCTACTAGTTGGTAACATACAACATTTGGGGAGAATCATTTGATAATCTACGGATAAATGGGATCAGGGATCCATTTAGTGGCATATGGGTATAAGACATTACAATGCACACGAAACAACAACACAACATATACCCTAAATATATCTCATGGAAAAAATGTAATCATATCAATGCTAAATGTCAAGGCCCATATAAAAATGAACACAAAACAAGGCACACATATATATGACACATATTAAGGCATTCATTCCAAGGGCCACATCATGAAAAAATATAGCATAATCACAAATACAACATGTGAATCAAACATCAACATGGGATATAATTATCTCAACAATTATCATGGATCAAGGTCATATGGTGTCATGGTCCACACACACACCCACATGAATGTATAAGTAAAGTATGAATATCAAATATTCTAACATGATAATAATACCATGAAAACAGGTATAATGATATCCCAAGATGATATGAAAATTCCTACCTCAAAAATCATCAATGTCGATAGTAAGGATTATCTAAACTATGTGGTTTAATAGCGGGAGTGGAAACCTCAAGAATCAACAATAACTCTTTGTGGACATTATTTTTTTAACCATTAAAACATCAATTCTCGAGGTTTTCTAATTATTATTTGATCTAAAATGAGTTATTGTTTTTAAAAAAGAAATAAAATGTCGCATGTGATGACACTTTATCTCTCTTGGATAATTTTAGATTTTTTGTTCCTGGCCATTGCATCCACTCAAAATACTTTCCATAAGAATAATTTTATTTTGATAATTTATTATAATTTATCCTTTATAATTATATTTTTAAATTTTATCATTAATTTTATTTTTATAATTATATTTTTTTTAAAAATTATCATAAATTATCCTTTTACAGCTTTTTTTTGATAATTTATCACCAATTATTATTTTATGATTATTTTGGGATAATTTCTCATAAATTACCCTCAGTTAATTACCTTTTGATGATATATTTACCATTGATAAATTTTTAATTCTTTACAATTTTCATTTAAAATTTCTTATAAATTATCATATATTATTCCCTTTTTCTACCTTCTGATATTCTAGTTAAATTATCCTTTGATAATTTTTTATAAATATTCATTTGACCATTATATTTTATCACCTTTGGATAATCATTGGAAATTATTCTTTGATAATTTTTTATAAATTATTATTTTATAATTCTATATTATCATCTTTTAATAATATTATGCAATTATCCTTTGATAAATATTGTAAAAATTATCCCCTATATTTTTTAAGGTTCTATCATTTTTATTCAAATTTAATCCTCTTTTTTTCAAAATTAGATAACAACAAAATAATAAAAAATAGAAAATAAAAATAATCCTATCCTGAAGCACCTATCAATGATGATGATGAAGTCTCCCACACATGAGATGACCCTTGGATACCCGGTCGATCACACCCCAAGTGGTTCCTGGATTTTTTAGACATAATAGGATTGAACAATGGTGAAATTGAATCATTCATCTATTTTAAAATCCCCAAAAATGAAGGAATTAGAACTCCTATTTTAAATATCCAATTTAATCTTATTTTTCACCCAAATTTGAGGGAAGTGTCATTAGTTTATCCCATTAATTAATTTATAGTTATTAAATAGTCAAAACTGGTGATAAATTGATGGTTTGAAACCTTACATATGTTTCAATGGAGTTCACACTCGGTTAGAGAAAAAAATAAATTTCACCCACCTAATTAATAATTAAATTAATAAATATAATTAATAAAAATATTAAAAGGTTGTACTCACATGCGATATATACAATTTCACAATGATCACAAATGTTATTCCCTACTGAGAGTAAACCCCATGTATTGGACCTAATGATGGACTTAGATTTCTCATTCAACACACCATTTGTGATATATTAATTTCATTTTTCAAATAATATAATAAATTATTAAATAAATTATCTTCATGTGCAATATGACCAAATGATTGATTTTCAAAAAAATTATACCCCACCTAGGGTAAACACAACATCCTAAACCTAAAAATGGCATCACGTTTCTTATATGATGAATTGTGTGGGATATATCCAATTAATTTGGATAAATCATGTTCTCATGATGCAATATATTTAATATTTTAATTTCATCTATGATGAGGCTATATAGGCCTTAGAATCTCACTCCAAATAATTTCCTAACTTTGAAAATATTCCATAAAACATTCCAAGATGTTGTATGGAATTTTACACTTAAGAAAAAACATTAAAACATTTATTTAGTGATTTTTTTTGAAAAATTAAACTTCCCCAAAAAAATACTTATAAATAATATGCAAAGATATTTTTTATTATCCATAAAAATTCAGGATATTACAATTCACTTCCTATATCAACTTCTAATCCATGATAAGTGTCACTAGTGGTCTTTCTCTAACATCTTTATCCACTGAGCTCGAACATCAAACTCATGCTCCCTCTACTCCTACTGGATCAATCTACAATATGAATAAATCTAGACTACTGGTACCTTCTTTTTCTTGAAACTTCATTTTTCTTCGGTCTATTGCAATCTAAAACATGTGATGGGTTGAGCATGTTTCTATGATGTAGTGACATGTGTAACACATCGTTCCTACCGTGATAGTGATAAGGGAGGTCCAAATGATATTCCACTACACATATCCAATCGTTGATCTCAAAGGGCCCAACAAAATGGAGTGTTGGAATCCCCTACTTTATCAGATGTATATTCCCATACCAAGGATTAACTCATAATAATATACAATATCAGAAAATGAAATACAAGGGTATCCTCCTATGGTTGGAATAATATATCTGTCTATTTTGAGTGGTGATCAATCTCTTCATAATCAGCTACACTCTCTCAGATGCCTCCTAAAATAAATAGAGATAAAAACCACTACCTCCTCTACCTCATTCCAACAAGCGGTGATCAACATAGCATCATGTATAGAGAATAATAAGATTAAATATCAATCGAATCTTATTAACTATTATTGAATGATAAATAATTCAAGGATTGGTTATCATTCCATGATCCATTGAATTATTTCCCACAAACATGAAGCATATCCTTTGAAGTGCCCAGATCAGTGTGAATCACTGAGAGGGGGAGGGGGTGAATCAGTGATCCTTTAAAACTTTTTAATAATTGATTCTTAATCAATTAAACCTCTATGGCTGGTTAAAGCCTCGATCCACTCTTCTTGTATCTCTCACCTTTCCACGAATGATGCAGTAAATGTAAAGGCACTGGACACAAGGATTTACAAGGTTCGGCACCAAAGGCCTACATCCTTGCCATGCTCTCCCGGCATGGATTCTCCATTATAACCTGTTAATATTACAATGGTCGATACAGAGTCCCACTGTATCTCTCCTGAGTCCCACAGGAGGGTCTTTATACTGCGTCCCACAGTGTTACCAGAGTCCCACTGGCCTGCTCCAGAATCCCACTGAAGACTTCTTCTCCCTGAGTCCCACAGGGTCTTCTCTTGGCTCCTCGAGTCGCACGAGTAGCTCTTCTTCACTTTAGGTTCTTCAAGTAACTTCAGCAGCCTGGGATAAAGGCTGTTGGCCTTGCTCTGTACCTCTGCTCACTTGTGATGAACAGGTCTTCTCGTCTTGCTCGGGCTTTATCACCTTCTTCTAAGGATGACCCGGCTTCTCTCCAAGAATCCTCAACAGCCTCGGAAAGGTCTGTTGGTCTTGCTCAACAACTTCTGATCACTTCTGTTGATCAGGCTCTTCTCAAATACTGAAAACTCAGACAAACAATATCTTTCACTTCAGTCTGGCTCAGTCTCACTTCACTTCAACATCATGCACTGAGTGCATGGAAACTCTTCATCTTCATGCACTGATAGCATGGGTTCTCAAATCTCTTCAAGATCTTCAAGTCTTGGACTCCTCAGATGCACACCACTGATTTAGCACTGTTCACGTGTGCATGTGCATGCATGCATGCATGCACTCCCCTTCTTCTCTTCTTGGTGCAGTAAACCCTCAGAGGGTGTAATTCTTTTCAGCACACACCTACTTCTCAAACTTCACACACTTTATGCAATTTGTCTACACACATAAAAGTGTGTTGTACTTTGTGTGGGTCTTCTCCTCTTCTTCTAAGTGAGCACACACTTCTTGTGCACACACATAGCCTTCGGCCTTCGTGTCTCTTTGTACACAAAACTTCTTCACTTTGGCACACACTTGAGCTTGGCCTTCACTTGTTTAGTACACTCACTTCCTTGTTCTTTTAATATTCTTCAAAGTGTGCACTTCACTTATGCACACACTTGGTTCTTCATTTTTCATACACAAGGGCTACGGCCTTCTTCTTCAAATGCACACACAAAGTGTGTTCTTCAATTTGGCACAACCAAGGTATGGCCTCGGTCTTCCTCCTCTTCTTGCACACTCACGGCTAGGGTGTATGTCTTTCACTTGATGTGGCTTTCCTCCTCACTTAGCACACAACCCGTAGGTATGTAATGCACTTCATCTTCATGTTGCACTAAGCACACACACTTCCCAGGGTGTTCTTAATTTTTGGATCGCGCAAGGTGCTTGAATACAAGCCTCGGCCTTCCTGCCTTCAACAGCCGTGCAAGTCCTCTGACAGCCGTGGGCGCGCAGGGTGTCAAGGACACCAACTTCGGCGCAAGTGCGGGCTTCAACCGTGGGCGTGCAAGATGTTGCGGCCACGGGTCTTCCTGCTGCGCAAGGGGAAGGCATGCAGGGGTCCCCTTTCTTCTTCATTCATGCAAGTGTGCGTGAAAGGAACTCACGAAGCCAACAGGAGGCTTCGGGCTTCTGCCGCGCAAGTGGTGCGCGCAGGGCTTCTACTTCGCAAGGCTAAGCGCTCTCACGGGACTCCGGATCTTCAACAAAACTTCAGCAAGCTTCTAAGAGGGCTCGGGCTCTCTTTTTATAGGCAGAGGAATCCTCAAAACATCCACGTGATACAATATTTGAATCCCCGAAGTTTTCGGGTATTTCAAGATTTTGCAAATCTTGATATCTTCCTCTGTTTCACACGCGGGTATTTTTCTTTTATATTTTTCTCCTCTACGTGCATGCGACTTAGAACGCATGCACGGCCTCTGTTTTGGCCATCCCATGCAAAACACGAACACCCCGAGGCCTCGGCACTTCGTTTGCCTTCGGCCTTCATCGAATTTTCTCATTTGTTGCATGCAAGTCTATTTTTGTGCATGGTACTGTTCGTTATGACCAGACGAGCACGAGGGTGCCTTCGGCTTCGAGAGAGACAGCCGAGAACTCAAAATCCGTCGTCGGGATGCCTCTGGTTCAGCGGGAGACGTCGGGGAGCTTCGGTCGAGCTCGAGGTAGGAGATGGACGGGGAGCCGTTGGATCGAAGATTTGGACGGCCGCGATCAGGATGGGCCGCGGCGGATTAGATGTGCGGCCGAGATCTGGCGCGCGATCAATCGAGCGACTCAGATTCAATCCGCGGCAAAAATCTTTGTCCCACATCGAAACGGGCCGCGGAATTCTCGCGTTTTATCACCCAGCCGCTCCCAGAGACGGCCAGTTGAATCTCCTCCCCTCTCGGTGCCGCCCCGCACTGAGTTCTCTCTGCGGGCGCGCTCTTGCGCCCACTCACGCCACTCGGGCGCGCCACTGGCGCCCACTATGCACACTGCGCTCCTCCGGGCGTGCCCCTGGCGCCCACATTGCGCCTGCGGGTGTGCCCCTGCCTCAGGGCTGCTGCCTTGGCCTTGAGGGTTCCCCATGGGCGTGGCGACCTTGAGTCCCACATGTGCCTTGGGTGATAACCCTCGGCTGGCCTCCTTGGTGGCCAATTTTTTGCTAGTGTAAAACACTAAGTAACTTTGTATAAAAACAAAGTACCAAGTGTAATATGCCAAATGCCACTTCTCCCTTCTTCATTTCTTCTCTTCTCTTCTTCTTAAGAATTCCACAAATGTCCTCAACATTTAATCATTACTTAGGAATGGAATTCCCGAAGGTTCTTCTTCTTCAATCGAACTCCTGAATCACTTAAATTCTTCAATGTTCTTCATTGATCTAATCAGAGATCAAATTGGATCTTCTTCAAATTCACATGCACTAAGTGATAGTGCATGGACTTCTTTAATCCACTTCATCCACTTAGAACTTATGGATGGATCACTTTCAACTCCTCATGCATTGTCACTAAAATGCATGGTCTTCAAACAATGTTGTGACTTTGTATCATCAGGATACAAGTTCTATGAACTTAAAGAGCAGCTCAGCAATTGTCAGATTTGACTAGAGAATGTTTCAACCATCATCTCCTATGTTACTTAGTGAATCTCCTAAGTGACATGCATCTTAGTACCATGGACATTCTCCTTCACCACCTACACCATCACAACCTTTGTCATTCACATCTTGACATTCCTTGACATCCATTCATTCTAAGACAACAACATGCCTCATTGACAACAAATGCAACACTGTGCACTTCAATCTCCCCCTTTGTATTTGTTGTCAATACACTCCTTCAGCACATATGAATGGGTCAATATGTGTGCCAATATTTCTCCCCCTTATTGGCAATCAAATGCAAAGGTGTGGTGTGGTTCCTTTTCAAAATATCACTTCCTCCCTTTGAAAAGTATTTTCTTGAAAAACACTGAGAGAGGGATGATGTCACATGTTCTCTTGAGCAAGGAACCTTTAGTAGATCAGCTCTAAGTCTACTTGGGCTAACCCGGTGTAGAAAACAAGAGTGATATGACCAAGGAATTCAAAGCTGTCCATAATTCTCTACACATGTGAGATCATGCTTAGGGGTTTGAAATTTTTCAGATATAACAATGAATTGCTAAATCCTGCACATACTCCACAAAACTCATTAGAAAGTTCAGTGCAAAGATAAAGCTCCCCCATTCATCCATTTTCTTAAGATGATATTAATCTCAGAACATCATCTTCTTCAGATTTGCTCCCCCTCAAGGGGTGCACTCCGTTCTGTCCAAACCATCCTCCAGATGAGAATGATCATCATCTTCAATTCCCTGCAATGTTAGCACATGTATATACCAAGAGTATAAGGGAATAAGATGGAACCTCCTTGGTTCATCAATGTGAACAACAAGGTTGAGAAGATTCTCTCAACCGAGATGTCCCATTTTCACCAGTCTTCACACTTGCACATTTGATCTTCATTGATGATTGTGCTGGTGTGGTTCTCAAAACATCTTCATGTGAAACCTTCTTCTTACCTTTTTCTTTAGCAATTGCCAGAGCTTCATCTTCAACTCTTTGTAGTTCTCTGGAAAGTTGCAACTGATGTGGCCATATGACAAGTAAATCATTTGGAAGAGTGGCCCCAGTTCTGGAAGTTCCACATGGTTCCTTAGATGCTGTCAAGCTACCTTTCTTAGGCAACTTGTTTTCAATCAATCCCTTCTTCTTCTTCTGGATTGATTGTCTTTTTGAGTCCAGTCTGCTTCTATTTAATTTCATGGCTTCTTTACAAAGATCCATGATATGTCCTTTCTTCCCACAGTAGAAGCATTTCTTGGTGGTCCTTCTGGATGCATCACCCTTCTTGGATTTGAATTCTAAGGACTTCTCTTCATTCTTCAAACTCTTCTTGGGAGCATCTTCCACTTTCTTCTGCTTGCTTCCCAAGGAATCTCTTTTAGCCAGGTTCAGTGATCTTCTCTTCATTCCAGCTTTGGATACAGTTGGAGATTGACATGTATCATTCTTTTGATCACTTTTGCAGCCATCCCAGATGTTGTCAAGCAATCCAAATCTGTTAGCAGTAAACAGATGTCTCTGGACCTGTGGATGTTGCTTATTTCCTTCTGGCTTGCTCCCCCTTGGCATGGGCTTCCTTTGTTCTTTGACATTTAGTGGATTGTACCAACAATCCTTTGCACAGTTCCCATACTTATTACAACACCAACACTGACCCACAAATCATGACCTCTTCAGTCCTTCTGATTGTTGGGTACTTTTCTTGGCTTGCTATGTTGTTTCAGGAGAGCTCTGCTTCTTCATTTTCTTCATCCATACTTGTTTGGAATTATTTTTCCATCCTGCAATTTTTGTGGAAACACAATTAGAAGCATCAGTACAAGATTGGATGGATGGTACCTTCTTTTTAGAAGTTTTTTCCCTTTTATTAGAGGATGTCTTTCTTTTAGAATCATCCTTCTCAAAGCTCACTTGAGTAGCAACATTTCTTCTTTCAGCTGACTGGGAGGCTTTGGCTTTGGGTGATTTCTGATTTTTCAATATCACCTCCAGTTCTATGCATTTCATATTAAGGGAGTTCTTCTCATCCTCAACAGTTCTTAGCCTTCCTTCCCAATTTTCTTTCAGCTATTCTAACTGGTCTTCATGCACCTTCTTCATTTCTTGTAATGAATTGTCAAGCTCCTTTACCCTGTTTACTTTGTCTTCAAGTTGAGCATCTCTGACATTCATTGATACTCTGTGTAATTTTTCAAGTGCACGGAAAACTTCTTTGACCATTGTCTTAAAGATTTCTTTCTCAGAAAGGCTTCTTTGCAATTCTTCAGCAGTGTCTTCATATCTTTCATTGCAAAGAGAAACGGTTTCATCTTTAGCCTTCACCAGCTTTCTGAGAGTGTTGGTTATGGCAACCCTTTTTGCCAATTGGACTTCCAGAGAATTGGCTTCATCTTCTAGCTGTAATTTTTCTTCATGAAGATCAAGGAGGCCTGTAGCTATACACATTGCCACTTCCTTGGGGACTGTCTTCTGAAGATATTTGATTGAATTTAGAAGATCATTGTTTCTTCCATCTTCATCACAACTAGAGCAGGCTTCATCAGAAGAATGATAAAAGGAATTGTCATCTGATGTGACTTTCACATTTCTTTCCATAGAAGGAGTTTCTCTGATTGCAGCAACCTTCTTCCTCATCTTCTTTGCCTGTTTCTTCATTCTGTTTTTCAGAGTCTTGGCAGATATCTCCATTTGAGGTTGTTCTTTCATTTCCTCAAATCTTCACTCCATATAGACTCTCTTGGATCTGTTAGAGGTAACCTCCCTCTGATACCAATTGAAGTGCCCAGATCAGTGTGAATCACTGAGAGGGGGAGGGGGTGAATCAGTGATCCTTTAAAACTTTTTACTAATTGATTCTTAATCAATTAAACCTCTATGGCTGGTTAAAGCCTCGATCCACTCTTCTTGTATCTCTCACCTTTCCATGAATGATGCAGTAAATGTAAAGGCACTGGACACAAGGATTTACAAGGTTCGGCACCAAAGGCCTACATCCTTTCCATGCTCTCCCGGCATGGATTCTCCATTATAACCTGTTAAAATTACAATGGTCGATACAGAGTCCCACTGTATCTCCCCTGAGTCCCACAGGAGGGTCTTTATACTGCGTCCCACAGTGTTACCAGAGTCCCACTGGCCTGCTCCAGAATCCCACTGAAGACTTCTTCTCCCTGAGTCCCACAGGGTCTTCTCTTGGCTCCTCGAGTCACACGAGTAGCTCTTCTTCACTTTAGGTTCTTCAAGTAACTTCAGCAGCCTGGGATAAAGGCTGCTGGCCTTGCTCTGTACCTCTGCTCACTTGTGATGAACAGGTCTTCTCGTCTTGCTCGGGCTTTATCACCTTCTTCTAAGGATGACCCGGCTTCTCTCCAAGAATCTTCAACAGCCTCAGAAAGGTCTGTTGGTCTTTCTCAACAACTTCTGATCACTTCTTTTGATCAGGCTCTTCTCAAATACTGAAAACTCAGACAAACAATATCTTTCACTTCAGTCTGGCTCAGTCTCACTTCACTTCAACATCATGCACTGAGTGCATGGAAACTCTTCATCTTCATGCACTGATAGCATGGTTTCTCAAATCTCTTCAAGATCTTCAAGTCTTGGACTCTTCAGATGAACACCACTGATTTAGCACTGTTCACGTGTGCACGTGCATGCATGCATGCATGCACTCCCCTTCTTCTCTTCTTGGTGCAGTAAACCCTCAGAGGGTGTAATTCTTTTCAGCACACACCTACTTCTCAAACTTCACACACTTTATGCAATTTGTCTACACACATAAAAGTGTGGTGTACTTTGTGTGGGTCTTCTCCTCTTCTTCTAAGTGGGCACACACTTCTTGTGCACACACATAGCCTTCGGCCTTCGTGTCTCTTTGTACACAAAACTTCTTCACTTTGGCACACACTTGAGCTTGGCCTTCACTTGTTTAGCACACTCACTTCCTTGTTCTTTTAATATTCTTCAAAGTGTGCACTTCACTTATGCACACACTTGGTTCTTCATTTTTCATACACAAGGGCTACGGCCTTCTTCTTCAAATGTACACACAAAGTGTGTTCTTCAATTTGGAACAACCAAGGTATGGCCTCGGTCTTCCTCCTCTTCTTGCACACTCACGGCTAGGGTGTATGTCTTTCACTTGATGTGGCTTTCCTCCTCACTTAGCACACAACCCGTAGGTATGTAATGCACTTCATCTTCATGTTGCACTAAGCACACACACTGCCCAGGGTGTTCTTAATTTTTGGATCACGCAAGGTGCTTGAATACAAGCCTCGGCCTTCCTGCCTTCAACAGCCGTGCAAGTCCTCTGACAGCCGTGGGCGCGTAGGGTGTCAAGGACACCAACTGCCGCGCAAGTGCGGGCTTCAACCGTGGGCGCGCAAGATGTTGCGGCCACGGGTCTTCCTGCTGCGCAAGGGGAAGGCGCGCAGGGGTCCCCTTTCTTCTTCTTTCACGCAAGTGTGCGTGAAAGGAACTCACGAAGCCAACAGGAGGCTTCGGGCTTCTGCCGCGCAAGTGTTACGCGCAGGGCTTCTACTTCGCGAGGCTAAGAGCTCTCACGGGACTCCGGATCTTCAACAAAACTTCAGTAAGCTTCTAAGAGGGCTCGGGCTCTCTTTTTATAGGCAGAGGAATCCTCAAAACATCCACGTGATACAATCTTTGAATCCCCGAAGTTTTCGGGTATTTCAAGATTTTGCAAATCTTGATATCTTCCTCTGTTTCCCACGCGGGTATTTTTCTTTTATATTTTTCTCCTCTACGTGCATGCGACTTAGAACGCATGCACCGCCTCTATTTTGGCCATCCCATGCAAAACACGAACACCCCGATGCCTCGGCACTTCGTTTGCCTTCGGCCTTCATCAAATTTTCTCATTTGTTGCATGCAAGTCTATTTTTGTGCATGGTACTGTTCGTTATGACCAGACGAGCACGAGGGTGCCTTCGGCTTCGAGAGAGACAGCCGAGAACTCAAAATCCGTCGTCGGGATGCCTCTGGTTCAGCGGGAGACGTCGGGGAGCTTCGGTCGAGCTCGAGGTAGGAGATGGACGGGGAGCCGTTGGATCGAAGATTTGGACGGCCGCGATCAGGATGGGCCGCGGTTGATTAGATGTGTGGCCGAGATCTGGCGCGCGATCAATCGAGCGGCTCAGATTCAATCCGCGGAAAAAATCTTTGTCCCACATCGAAACGGGCCTCGGAATTCTCGCGGTTTATCACCCAGCCGCTCCCAGAGACGGCCAGTTGAATCTCCTCCCCTCTCGGTGCCGCCCCGCACCGATTTCTCTCTGCGGGCGCGCTCTTGCGCCCACTCACGCCACTCGGGCGCGCCACTGGCGCCCACTATGCACACTGCGCTCATCCGGGCGTGCCCCTGGCGCCCACATTGCGCCTGCGGGTGTGCCCCTGCCTCAGGGCTGCTGCCTTGGCCTTGAGGGTTCCCCATGGGCGTGGCGACCTTGAGTCCCACATGTGCCTTGGGTGATAACCCTCGGCTGGCCTCCTTGGTGGCCAATTTTTTTCTAGTGTAAAACACTAAGTAACTTTGTATAAAAACAAAGTACCAAGTGTAATATGCCAAATGCCACTTCTCCCTTCTTCATTTCTTCTCTTCTCTTCTTCTTAAGAATTCCACAAATGTCCTCAACATTTAATCATTACTTAGGAATGGAATTCCCGAAGGTTCTTCTTCTTCAACCGAACTCCTGAATCACTTAAATTCTTCAATGTTCTTCATTGATCTAATCAGAGATCAAATTGGATCTTCTTCAAATTCACATGCACTAAGTGATAGTGCATGGACTTCTTTAATCCACTTCATCCACTTAGAACTTATGGATGGATCACTTTCAACTCCTCATGCATTGTCACTACAATGCATGGTCTTCAAACAATGTTGTGACTTTGTATCATCAGGATACAAGTTCTATGAACTTAAAGAGAAGCTCAACAATCGTCAGATTTGACTAGAGAATGTTTCAACCATCATCTCCTATGTTACTTAGTGAATCTCCTAAGTGACATGCATCTTAGTACCATGGCCATTCTCCTTCACCACCTACACCATCACAACCTTTTTCATTCACATCTTGACATTCCTTGACATCCATTCATTCTAAGACAACAACATGCCTCATTGACAACAAATGCAACACTGTGCACTTCATCCTTCAATATGTGTATAGACCTATTGGACTGGCTGTTGGTCCGAGGATGGTATGTCATTCTCAATATCAGTAGAGTCCCTACGATTTTTTTAAGAATTTCATAAGGAGTGACATAAAACACATGTATATATATTTATATGAAACACTACACAAGGGAACTCCATGTTGGTATATAATTTCTCAGACATGGATCTTTCCCACGTCATCCACTAAGTGAGTAACTGTGATTGGTAGAAACTGAGAATACATCGTTAAACAATCAATAATCACCTAGAATGTGTTATGAATCCTCAGGGTCCAAGGTAACCCTGTCAAAAAATAAATCATGATTTATAACCACTTCCAAATTGGTATGAAGAGTGGATAAAAACCCACCAGGTTTCTATTTCTCAGACTTTATCCTCTTATATGTAAGGCATCAGGGTAAAACACTAGAAATGTCTCTCATGATCACTGGCCAATGAACTAATGCTTGAATCCATGATAATACATTCTTGTAACGGGATGTGATTTAAATAAAGAGGTATGGTAATACCTCATCAGCTCCTCTCCAATGAAATCATGGACTACGACTCTAGCATTTACCAAGGGCACATCATAGTTCTCCATCAACCATTATAGTATTGACTCACCACCAGTGAGAAATTCCCTCATCATTGGAAATCATGGGATTGATTCTTGACTAGTCTGCACATCATCCACAAGTGAGGATGTGGTATCAAAAGGAGAACAATTCATATATCCATGATCCTCAGAAATGTATATCCTCCCATCAACCAACAATCTCACCATGCACCTTGACTACTCTGAAGTCCTCTCACCATGTTTTTGATCAATCTGTGTTTATGTCTAGGATTATCCACAAACACATTACATTTCCTTGGTTAATTTTCCATATCAATGTTAAAAGTCAAAAAATACTCAACCCTGCACATCTATCTTATATTTGGTTTCCTCTATTTAAAGATACAATAAAGGATCACGTGGCTTGTGTAGACAACAAATATCTCACCAAATAGGTAATGTCACCATCACTTCAGATCATGAACCAATGTTTCCAGATGTAAGACATCCAGTTTCACCTTGATATCCTTCATCTTAGTTGGCACCATATGATATGGGGTTTTTGAAATTGATGCACACCCAAATTGATATTTAGCTTAGCTTAGATTTTTGGTCCTTAAGATTCACTACTATATCAAATATTATATCAATGATTTCAATACATTCCTCTATATATCAAGGAACTCTAGTTCCATGGTAGGATAAAGAATGATGGAATTGAACATCACGACATGATAAACCATTTATATGGACTCTAATTCCCAGTTCAAACACTAAGTGAAAGAATTCTGGATGAAGTGTACATGTTTCTCTAACCACATATCAAGTGAGGGGGGATTCTCAGCTACATTATCCTACACACCTGGCTTTAAATAGAAGACATCCACCCCTGCAAAATAATTCATGCCCTATTGCACAAGTAGGTCCCTAAGAATATGTCTTGGTGACATATTATATTACATTATGGGAAACATCATAAAATAAATAGTTCCATTAGGATAAACCCTAATCATTATATGGGTTCACACAAGGTTATCCTACGAGTACTCCGTTATCCCAAGGTATACACCTCCTAAAAATAACCCTCATTTTCGTCCCTACACATTAGGTACATTAATTATATAAAAAATAACACAAATTCCTTATCAATTACACTAAATTATTCCAATACCGATATTTCACATAACATGGAACCATAGTTATATCAAACAAAATAAATTTTCCCAAATAGATACCACAAAACGAGGCATTTAATTAATGAACTACTATGCAGCACAAAAACAAGTTTATATATAAAACATATGAACCCATGTTCCATTTCATGATGCATGAAATCAACCAAAATATCATTAATCACATATCAACATTATGTTAATCATCCAAGGTGATTTTAGTAATCAATATCAACAAAAACATAAATTTCCAACTTGATGGAAACTCAGAGTTCCACTATGCAGTACCAGCCAGATAGTTGCATAGTTCCCCTACCCGTGTCTCAACTGTTATATCTATTATCTATATTTTCCCATCCCAATGCATAGATAAGAACAAGTTACTGAATCTTCATCCTATGATACCATTTTTTAACATCCTGAATTTAACCATTTGGTCTAAGAAGGAAGGTCACATGACCTCATGTGTGCCTCCCCGTATGTAATAGGCTTCTGACTAGCAGCTAGGGTCTGTGTCTGTTAGTGGGAAAACTATACGATCAGTATCATCTCATAGGATCAATAATAAACAATATTAAATATAATAAATAAATAGAGAAAAACATTAGTAATGTTAAATATGGAATATATGTTATGAAAATAAATTATCTACTAATGTGGAAAAAAACCCCAATGTAATAAGAAATAAAAAATGTAAATAAAAAATAGTTGTTCCTATAATGTATACCTTGATCATCTACTACATTCATGATCTTCTACTCAGCTATCCACCATAATGATATTTACCTTTTTCAGACCCCCCCCCCATAAAATCAAAAGGCACATCGAAATGCCCAAGTATGATGTTAGTACAAGGCTTAGTAGGACACCACCAATGTATCATTAACATTATGTTCTCAAGTATAAATATTTATTATATAATAATGTTCTTTGTACAAAAATCATAAATGTACAATCCAAAACTGAGTGGTCAGGCACTAACCAAGATGCCACAAATCCCCAGACGTACCTGCTTCGACACCATACTAGAAAAGATCAGAACAATCATGGAAACTTCTCAACATTAGAGACAGCCTCAAGATACTCAATATCCATACAAGCCCGAGGCTCCAGATCATACTACACATGGTTATCATTCCCCATTACTATATATATATATATATCAAAATATAGTTAGCCTAAAGCTACTCGACAGTCATACATGTCGTAAGCCGGTGGGTTAGATGACAATATGCCATCATTCTCCAAAGCTATATCTAGGTCAGGTCACGTAGACTATAATGCAATACTGTTTCCATGTAGGTATAATCACTTGTGAAAATTATGCCCCATGGTCATCACATATGAGTCTGATCACTCATGATCTCTATGCCCTTAGGTCTGGACACACTTGGACCTCATTCTATATCTTCCATCTCAGTCTCATTATCACGTCACATATAATATCTGGATACGCTCCCCCTCAAGGGATATTGGGAAATGATGGGTCCAACTGTCTAATAGTTACTATGTAAAAGTAACACTATCACAAGAGATACCAGATAAATATATCTTGGTAGTGGCATCTTATCAACTCCACATATCAAAGAACATGTATCCATTCCACATATCCTGGAACACATAACAAGACCCACATCATGATAAATATAGAATCATCACAAATACAATGTGAGAATAAAACATCAACATAGAATCCAACTATCTAAACAATTAGGATGGAGCAAGCTCATACAGTGTCATGGGATACACACACCCACAAGCAACCACAAGTCAAGCATGAATATCAAATATTCCAACACGATAATCTTACTCTGAAAACATGTATAACAATATCCCAAGAAGGTATGAAACTTCCTACCTCAAAATTGATCGATGTCAAAGGAAAGGATAAACCACCCTACGTGGTTTGATAGATTGAGTGGAAACCTCTATAGTTAAGAACAACTCTTCATGACCTCTATTATCATAAACATGAAAATGTTAATGCTGGAGGTTTTCCAAGTGTTATTAGAACAAAACCCAATTATTTTATTTTAAAAAGAAATAAAATATCACATGCGATAATACATTCTCTCTCCTAGAAATTTTTTGATTTATCAGTATAGGCCAGTGCATGTTCTCAAATATTATCCATATGAATAATTATATTTTGATAATCTATTATAAATGATTATTTATAATTAAATTTTTAAAAATTATAATAAATTATACTTTTATATTTGTCTTTTGATAATTAATCATAATTTATCTTTTTATAAATATCTTTTGATAATTTATCACAACATATATAATTAAAATTATTTCATGTTAATTTCTCAAAATTTAAAAATTATTCATTATATTTTAATAATAAATTATACTTTGGCCATTTTTTATTCTTTACAATTATATTTGGTAGTTTTTTATAAATTAGAAATTGATAATTCTCTTTTATTATCTTTTAAAAATCTTTCGCAATTATCCACTAATAATTTTTTATAAATAATAATTTTATAATTACATTTTATTATTTTAATAATATAATGGAATTATCCATTAATAATTGTTTTTTAATTATAATTTGATAATTTTTTTTATTATATTCCGATATTCTTGGGCATTTATCCTTTGAATGTTTTTTTAAAAATTATCACTTATATTTTTTTGGTTCTATCATATTTATTCAAATTCAACATATTTTTCAAAGTCAGATAATAGGGGAATAATAAGAAAATTAAAAAACAAAAAAATAATAATAAATCATCACCTATATTTCCCATTAAATAGGATGTAGAGTACATCCAGACAAGAGATGGTTGTTAGATAAATGGTTGATCACGCCCAATGGGGTTTCTAGTTTTCTTGGATACAACGGGATTAACCAATGGTTAAACCGCACCATTCAACTATTTTAAAAGCCCCCAAATCAAAGTAAATAAAACCACAATTTTAAAAAACCAATTTAATCTTCCATTTCATCCAAATTGAATTGTGGAGTCATTAGTTTATTCTATTAAAGAATTTCAAGTTCTTAAATGGTTAAAATAGGTGAGAAATTAACAGTTTTAAACATTATATACATTTCCATCGAGGTCACAGTTGGTTGTGGAATAGAATGAATAATTACCACCTAATTAATAATTAAATTATTTAAAATAATTGATAAAAACATTAAAAGTTTATACTCACATGTGATATTTCCAGGTACTCGATGTGAACAAATTTTATATTGCAACTAAGGTAAACCCCATGTCCCTGACCTAACGATGGTCTCATATTTCTTATACAACACACCGTTTGGGAGATATTAATTTTATTTTTGAAAATTAATATAATAAAATATTAAATAAATTATCATTTCATGTGATCTGACCAAACAGACAATGCTAAAAAATGTTATACCACTCATAGAGTGAAGACATTGTTATGACCCTAATGGTTGATTTGTATTTCTCATACGATGCACTATTTGGTAGATATTTATTTATTTTGGATAAATCTTGTGGATGTGATACAATATCTTTAACATTTTTATTTCATAAACGATGAGTCTCTAAAGGCCTTAGAATCTCACACCAAATTAGCACCTAACTCCAAAAACTATCCATAGAATAACTGAAGTTGTTATATTGACCTTTACCCTTGTTAAAATCCTTTAAAACATTTATTAATTGATTTTAATCGAAAAATTATATTTTCACCTAAAAATATTTGTATAAATAATTAACAAATAGGGTTTTTATTTTATTTAAATATTTAATATATTATAGATCATTTTACAAAGGTATCTCATCTGGATTCATTACCTATTAGGTGTCAGGTATATACTTATTCAAGAGGTATATATGGAACATGTCAAGTTATTAAGATGGGATAGGTGGAAGTTATAGTTGATATGACACTTCTCCTACATGACAAGTGATCTTAAATGGGCGATATATCTTGGAATAATCTTTCCATTCTATTCAAAACTCATGAAATTATTCCATAGTTTTAAATGAAGGAAAACTTTTTCTCTAACCACAAACTCCAGGTTCAATTGAATTTTTTTTATATGTTTTCAGTGGTGTTATTCATATTTCATATTATGTTGAATTTTTTGAAACTTATCCATAATTTTGTAGATATGACCAGGTCTTATCAGCTTACACTCTCTAACTTCATCCCAATATGTCATATTCCAACACATTTTCTAGTACAGAGCTTCATATAGTTCCATTTGAATGTAATAATGGAAACTCTTTTTATATGTGAACTCCATAAGGGGAAGGTGTTCGAACAAACATCCTTTTAAATCCACTGAACATTATCCCATCATATCATTTGTAAGATTTTTTGAAACTGAACATCCTTCAGAGGGTGATATGTTGTGTGGAATCCTAATTACGATTCCAATTTTTACTAAAGGCTTATAAAAATAATCAAGTGATAAATTTCTTGAAAATAAAATTCAATATAGAGTGAAACTAAATTATTTTTTAATACTACCCTTAGGTATATCATGTAATGTTGGTCAAGATACAAATCTACTTTAATAACATGAAGAAACTTAATAAAGCTATCTACTACCACCCAACTGGTGTTATTTATGTTAAGTGTCTTAGTGAGTATTATGGTGAAATCCATTGTTATTTTTTCAATTTATATAAAATTATAGGAAATGGTTACATCATACACTTAGAATTATTTCATTCCCAAAATGAATTTTTGGAATACTATGCATTAAGATACAAACTCTATAATCTTCTTCTTCTATTTATCCCATAATATATTTTTCTTAAAAACACTATACATCATAGTTCTTCTTTGATCAATAGAGAAGGATCATGTAAGAAAATAATCAAAAAAATTCCTTTTCATTTATATTTTTGATGGGACACATATTCGTGATCCAACCCTTATTACTGTATCTTTAGAAATGTTGAACTCAAGAATATTCGTTACCTCTTTCTGTAGCACCTCATCATCTTTATAATACTCCCTGATCCTCTATAGAAGAATTGGTTGTGAAGTTAGTTTAGTAATGTTTCATGAATATCCTTTTATTATTTTTATATCCATAATTTACATGTCTATGAATATTGGATCACTTTTAATCCTCATAATGGATAGGGTTTTGGGTTCTTTTCTACTCAGAGCAACATCCACTTTTTTATCCTTACCAAGATGTCAATGGAATTAAAAATAATAATCTATTATCACTTCTAAAAATTTGTGTTGGCACATATTAAACTCATTTTGATGTGAATAAATACTTGAGTATTTTATAATCTATATATATGTGACACTTTTATTCATATAGATAATGTTTCTAAATATTCAATGTGGAAATCAGTACTGGAAATTCTATATCATGATGTGGGTAGTTCTGCTCATGGATCATTGATTGGTGGGAGAAATATGTTATCGCATTTTTCTCTTTTATGAGTAAATAACCCAATCCCATTTTGGATGTATCATTTTAGATCACAAATCCATATACACATTTTTTTAATGGGAAAACATGTATAGTGATTATCCTCTTCTTAATTTTTTTTATAGATTTCTTCACAATCATAATTCATGAAAATTTCACCCCTCCTGGTTAGATTGGTTTCTCAGCTTTAAAATCATGATATGTTTCTCACAAATCATTTATAGTACCAAGATAATCTAAATAAATTATGTATTTCCATTAAAGATGTTGGTTTTTTCCATCGATAAATTTTATTTATTTTTTATAGATCCACATATATCCGACTTTTGGGGATAACATTCCCTATGAAATTTACTTACTCCAACAAAAAATATCATTTACTATACTTTTCATATAAAATTTCCATCTGAAAGGATTTTAGTATAGTATCTAAATTATTCTATATTCTACATTGATTTTGGAGTAGATAAGATTATCATTTATAAAAACTACCACAAATATTTCAAGGTAATACCTACAGACTCTACTAATTATGTCTATGAATATTTTCAAAGAAAAATGTAAGGGAAAATTGCATAAGTATGAACTTGTAGCACCCAATCCATATATGAAAATTAGTCTATTAGATATCATCCTTCATCTTTACTTGATAATATCTCAACCAATGATATAACTTTGAGAAGAAAAAGGAACCATGTAGTAGATCTAATAATTCATCAATCCATGGAAGAGGATCTGTAACACCCCGACCCCAGTTACCAAGATTTAGTTATTTATTACATATCTTTGTCATGATACAATTAAATCATGTCCCAAATGACCGAGTAGTTTAGCTATCTTGGAAATATAATACATACATCAATTTCACATTAAATTTTCAAACATAAAAAATAACATAGATAGTTCTTTGAGGACACCCTTATTCCTTTTTATCTTAACACTACATATCAATCATAATACAATTCTTGGAAATCCTGGGAAAATAAAACATAAGAATGGAGAGAGCTCAGATGCTCAGTAAGGTTTAATAATTTAGCGGAAGATAACATAAACAATAGCCATGGTGAATAATTTAAAACACATGCCTTTTAAAATAATAAACATGAACACTTTATGGTAGAAGTATGATCTGAGTAAATAATTCCATAATAAAACATATTCATGGGTATTCTACTAGTCCAATAACCACATGAACCATAAATATTATTTTCATAATGAGGGAATGTATAATTCTAGACATTCTGAAACATTTTTTCAAGTCCTTGGCCAAAACGTCTAAAAATGATTAAGGCCTTGGCCAAAACCATATATAAAATTGGGAAAGGCCTCATCCAATTCCACATCTAATTGTCTCATGAGACCTACTGATGCATAAAGGATCTATAGAGGGATCCACCCATCACTTACTAAGTCCAATAAATTCCTCATATGAAAAGTTTGAAACATAACATAAACACTCATTTTAAAACTAGCATACGAAATGGAAATACTTTAACCATAAACCATGAATGGTATAAAAATAACACATACATAGTCAAATATATCAAAAAATCTTCCATATAATACAAGAGATTTGTATCATAATAAATCAACTTCAAAAAATTTTAAAATCTATCAAAGGATGTTGAGATATATGAAAATGATTTTTAAAACTCTTTGAGAGAAATATCCCTTTATCCTGAAAACATTTAAAAGTCACACAATTTAAAAAGGAATAAATTTAAATATATTTTTGAATCAAATTTTCCCATACCAGTTCGAAACTTTTTAAAGGAATTAACATTTTAAAACATTCATGTCCATATAAATAAATCCTTAAAACCATTTTGAAAACATGGACATTAATGAGAAACGTTTAGAATAATAAATAATTAAATCATTTAAAATGATGTTTTAGTAAAATCGTACCTTAAAAATAATACCTTTGAAAACTATTTTTTGAAACATGTACATGGATAATAAATATTTTCTATTATATTGTCATGTAAAAATAGCCTCGGATAATAAATAAATTGTGAAATTAACCCTTACCTTGCACTTTCCTTTATCCAAGGGTACGTTTAACATCTTGTATAATGACCATAATATGTTATTAAATTATACCAAAACCATATTCATATTCATATATCATACATGATTCATTGATGACTTTAAACTACCAATTTAATAGTGATTTCCATGTTAAATTAACGTTTTTGGTAATAATCGCTTTCGTTACCGTACGTGTGTCAACTTGTTATTCTTGATCGTATCATTTAAATCATGATTTATATAATTCCAGAATATAAACCATGATTTATATATCATATATATTTAGAATATTAATATTTATAATAGATAGATATATGAAATGGATGGCACCGTTTATAGAGACGGTAGGCTGTACTTACGCATAAATATTGTTTCTGTTTTCATATCGTATTGAACGGAAGTAAGTGAATAAGATATATGTAAGTACGTACATAAATATATATATATATCTAGTAGCATTATTATTTCATATATTACATACTTGTTAATAATAAATATTTTTATAATCATCGTGAAGGGTGAACATGGTAACGAATCTCATCGCGTTGTTGAAAGGGTAATCCGTATGTACGCATGAGCGACAATATCATTATATTGATGGTGAAATAGTATGTAATTGGATGGTATATCATATAAAAAGAATAATTAACATGTTATATTTATTATTTACATAATTTACACTCATTATTATTCCCATCTAAATAATGAAGTGTTTGAATAAAAAACTACACCACGACGTGGAGACGGTAAGGCTACGTTCACATGTATGATGAAATTGTCATTTATAGGATGGATAGAATAACAAACAAGGTTGTAACATATTTATAGTAACATCACAGTATGTAGGTGGTACTATAGTTATTATTTTGGTATGGAAACAACAAAGAAAAATTAATTTAAAGAAGAAAAGAAATTGAAAGAGGGTGGTGAAATTATTACCTCTTCTTTGGGTGTTTCTTTTTCAGTTGATCAAAAGAGCCCCATAAGATGGATTTATAATCAAATTAATGAATATAGGTTGATCTGAGGGAATTTGGGAGGATAATTGGGTAGGGTTTGGCCGATCCAAATGGCTTTTGAGGTGTGATTCTGAGAGAATGGGAAGTTCCCTTTCATAAGAGGGGTGAAGGTCACTTTATGAAAAGCTTGAAATATTATTTTATAATAAAATAATTTTTGGTTTATAATCAATAAAAATTATTTATATTTAGGATAAGGTGGGGATGGGTCTAAAACCTCTCAAACAATAGGTTTTAGATAGGTTTAGGTCACCATATTTACCTTATCTTTTATATTTAACTCTTAGTTAAATAGTTTATCTTTTACCGTGTCTTCTTGTATTCTTACACTATATGGATAATAAAAATACTCTAAACATCCAAGAAAACACCAAATGGTACTTTAATGAAATATATAATATTATTTAATCTCTTTTGAGAAATTCTAGTTTTTTAGGAATATAATATAATATAATAATATAATATTTGTTTTAAAAACTCATTTATGTCAATTTTGACACTATTTAGAATTTCATTTTTTTAAGTCATCACAACTTGATTACTTAGAAAAAAATACATTAATTCAACCCTAACATTTCATATGCTCTTATAAAATTCTTCGATGTCATAAAAACTTTGAAATTATATTTATTCTAATATTTATAATACCATTTATTTGGTTCTTTCATTAATAAGGTAATTACTGCATCATAATTGTTTCATAAATAAATTTAATTATTTAATGTCTAAAAATTATAAATAAAATAAAATAATGTATTAAATCGTTTTATATTTCTAATTAGTATTTATAGTCGAAAATATAAGTTATATAACCCCATGTAAAAGTTGTTTTACTAATGGATATATGTTTATGTCATCTTTGTCTTTACTTTAAATTAATTAATATAAAGAGTCATTGTCACTCTCAAGTGGCTCCATGGGGTCCCAAACTCGACCCAAGGATGACTATAGTCAGAAATGTATCACTCAATATGATTAGGTCACATGTTAGGGTAATTAAATATTATTATAATTTTATTTTTTTACACTTATTTACCGGATTTGCCCTTTAACCATAGTAAATAAAATATTTACCAAAGTAATTATTCGTAATGTCTAAAAATAAAAGTTACCTATTTACACCATTTTTACCTCCTGATTACATATATAAAATCCATTTTTTTAAATTCAAAACACATAAGTGGAAGAAATTAATTTAAAATTAATTCATGTTGTCAAAACAAAAACCGTGTTTTTAAAGAATAATAACTATCAAAAGATTGACACTTGTTTATATCCAGTTTAAATGTGAAAAACATAAAATGTCCTAAGTTATATTAAATGATAAAAATATAATCTAATGATACTTTAAAACCACTCAAATTTATAATTTAACACTATAAATTATTTCGATTAAAAAGTTGTTTTTAATTAAAATTTAGTATTTTTTATTATTCATCTACATATGAAAGTTATCAAAAAAGTATCAAAAATTTATCCAAACTAAATTATTTTGTCCCGCTTCTAAATAAGAATTTAATTTCATTAAATTGAATATATAAAAGTGTCAAATATTTATTTTAAAAAGAGTTTTCCATTAAAAAGTTATAAAATTGCATTTTTTGAAAAATACTATTTTTATCTGAAAAAAATGAATTTGTTCTAATATTATGTATAAGAAACCCATAACATCAATGTTAAAATTATATAGACTATATTATAATTCAAAATTCAGTTAAAACTATTCATAACCGCTTTTTGAATGGCTAGTTTGGTAATTTTTGGTGCGCTTGAACTCGGTGTTGCGTGTAGCGCAAGCTATTGAGTTACTTTAATGAGATAACGTACTATGAAATCATGGGGTGTTACAAGATATATGTTTATTATTGGGATTTTTGTGAGAATATTATAATCAATATATATGTGTATTGACCCATCATTCTTCATAAATATGAGGACTGATATACCTCATAGGGAAGAACATGGGTATAAGAACCCATTATCTAGATTTTCATATAATTTTTTCTTTAGATTCTTATGTTAAAAAGTAGACATTCTATATAGAGTCTTGGATATTGGAAGATATCTAGGTATGAGATAAATTGTGAAATTTAACACACATCTAGAAGTAATACTATTTTATTTTTCAAGAAACACATCTATGAAATACTTTATAATGGGAATTCCATAAAGGATGATATTTTATTTAGCCTCCATTATTTAATCTAGATATTTATTCACACAAGGTAATAATATCCATTCATGATAATTTGGTACCAAATAAGATCCATACTCCTCCATCCACTAACATATAATCGGAGGGTTATTTGCGATATAGAGGGTAATTTTATTCTCTTATAAATTTTTGTTGGATCGATTTAAGGAAAACCAATCCATGCCCTGTGGGCTGGGTCGACTAGCAATGCAAGGTTGGGAGCTAGGTGATCAATGAAGAAGAAGCTAGGGAGGGGAAATTCAAGTGGGATGGACCTACGGGTCAGGCATGGGCATGGTATGCCTATGGGCCTTTGGGTCATGTATTGCGGGTCAGTCGGGCCTTGTGACTTGGGCCTACAGGTCATGTATGGGTTCCCCTTAAACCCTTAAAAGGGGAAGCTTTTCCCACCTAACAGGGAATTTTCACCAAGAAAAACAAGAGGTAAAAACTCTAGAGGTTAAAAAGAAAGGTGGTTCACACCCTAAAAACAAGTCTTAATGAATCTATTGTTTTGGAATTATCTGGGTATTGCAAACCCAAACACCCTTAATGTGATAAAAAGGCTCATCAACATCCATCATCCTAAAATTCTAGTGATTGCTGAACCTAAAACTCACTTCACGCCTTGATTATTTCATATATGCATTCTTCGATTTTATTTCTTTGGTGCATGTAACAACTGCAATGTCATTGAAACTCTTTGGATATTCTTTCACTCTTCCCTTAAAAATATGAAAATTTTTAGTATTACTGATCAATATTTGACATGTGAATACTATTTTGATAATGCACACATATTCAACACCCTTTTTCTATTCCAAAAACAATCATCTTGATAGAAGACCCCTTTGGAATGAACTCTCCCACCTTAATGGAAAAATTCAGCACCCCTGGATTTTGGTTGGTGATTTCAATGTTATTCTTCTCCTATAGAAAAACATATTCCATCACACTCCAATATCTCTTAAAAATAATTTAAATCCTCTATATAGGCTAATAATATTACTAAATTGAATCACACAAGTTCTAAATTCACCTCATATATACATCATTACAATAGGGTGGTGGCAAGAAAACATGATAGAGCTTTCACTAATGACTCATCCCTCAAGAAATGGGATACTATTTTGAGCATTACCCTCCCTAAACTATATTAGGACCACCATCCTACCCTGGTCAGATTTGCTCAGAATTTTCAAAAGACTTGTCTCCCTTTTAGGTTTAATATTTCGTGTTCCTTAGACCCTGAGTGTGTTACCTTAATTAATAAAACATGGACCAACATATGTATTCCTAATGAATCATTTTCTTGCACAACTAAATTAAAAAATTTCAAACTTATCCTAAAAAATTGGTGTAAATAAAAATATGATCTTATTGACAAGGAAATCCAATCCTTATAAAAAAGAGCTTATTCAAATTCAAAGCAATAACTCTACCACATGTTTTTTTGACGAACTGCAAAACGAAATTAACATATCCTCTAAATTACTTTCTATGATCAACTTTAAAGATAACATCAAAAAGGAAATCTTCAAAGTTAATGGCTAAATTATGGAGATAGAAATACTAAATTTTATAACTCCCTTAAAAGGGTTAGAAAAGCCAGTAGGCCCCTGTCCTGTTTAAGGGATGGTGGTAACCTTATTGATTCAGATGAAGGGATAGCCAACCATATTGTTTCTTATTTCTGTGACATTTTCAATTTCCCTAATATCAACAAAGATCTCGTGCCTAATGTCATCCCGAATATGGTAACTGTCAAAGAAAGTCATCTCTTTAATTTTGTTCCCCTAGATAATGAAATGGGGGACACTGTTTTCAGACTTAATCCTTATAGTTCCCCTGGGCCTGATGGTTTTAATAATGTTTTTCTTCAAAAACACTATGACGTGATTCAGAATGATGTCTGATATATGGTTAGAACTTTCTTTGATAAAGGCATTCTTCCTCATGGCTTAAACTATCAATTCCTTACTCTTATTCCCAAAGTAGAAAATGCTGATGAAATCCATCTCTTCGAATCCATTTCTCTTTTAAACTCACTATTTAAAATTATTAACAACATCATTGCTAACATAATATCTGACATTAGTAATATAATTTTTTATTTGAATCAATTTGGCTTCATCAAAGGTAGATCTATACAACACTATATCTGTCTCGCCTATGAATCCATAAATCTTTTAAATAGAAACTCTAGAGACAGGAATGTTTCCAATAAATTGGATATCACTAAATCTTTTGATATTATTGAATAGAGATTTATATTTAATGTTCTATCTAATTATGGTTTCAATTCCATTTTATCAATCGAATAAAAACTATTTTCAACTCAACCCATATCTTGATCCTTGTCAATGGCTCTCCTAGAGGCTAATTAAAATTTTCTAAGGGAGTCAGACATGGTGATCCCCTCTCTTCCATCCTTTTCTCCATTATAGAAGATTACCTAAGTAGATTACTCACTAAAGTTGTAGACCAAGGAAGGATCAAAATGATTCATGCCTCTAGAAACCTAAACACCCCATCCCATCTTCTCAATGTTGATGATAACATTTTATTCCTCCATGGAGACAAAAGAAATATTAATAACCTCAAAACCACCATTTTTCTCTATAAGGAAGTGTCTGGACAATCTGTCCACTGGCACAAATCTTTCATCTACTTTGTTAAAAGATTCCCCGCAATAGAAAAGGACATACTATTGATGCTCTGGGGATCAAGGATGGTTCCCTTCCTTTCACCTATCTTGGTGTCCCCATCTTTTGGGGACGACCCAAATCCATCTATTTCCATCACATTATTGATCATATTCATCGGCAACTTTCTCTTGGAAAGGTAAAAACCTTTCAATGGTAGGAATAGTTTGCCTTGTCAAATCCACCATTGTCTTTAAATTGGTCAACTCCATTATGGTCTATAAATGGCCATAGGTTCTTCTAAAATGTCTTAATATTTCTATAAAAATATTATTTGGAGTGGAAGTACTCTTGAGAGAAAACTAGAAACGATCCATTGGTCTACATGTTGTAAACCCATAGAGAAGGGAGGCATTGGTATAAAAAATCATAAAACATTCAATGATGCTCTCCAAGAAAGACTCACATGGTCTCTAATTAATAAAAATTCTCGCTCCATGAATTTACATAGGTCTCGATTCTTTGATAAGCTTAAGATAGGTAAGCTTCATTAGATGACTTCTTCTATTTGGCCCTCTATCAGAAATTCTTTTTCCTCAATCATGGAAAATTCTAGATGGATTTTCAGCAATGACTCTACTCTTAATTTTTGGTTTGACAACTAGACTATCTCCCCCCTCATTTCTAATGTGACTAATTCTTTCACCCCGATCTCCACTAATAGAACCATTATGGATGTGTTTAATTCTCAAAGTTTTAATTTTCCTGATAATGTTAAAGAGATTTTCGAGAACTACTCCATCACAACGGATGATGATCTTTTGATTTAGGAGCCTACTCAAAATGGCATGCATGACTCAAATAAATTTTATAACCACTACTTTTCCAACTCTAACAATAATATAAACCGATTTAAAAACACCATCAAAGCATAGTTGAAACCATCTTGTGTTACTCTTATTTGGAAGATTGTGCACTAAAACGTTCCTACTGAAATATGTTTTCAATATTATGGTATTAATATTTGTTCTAAATGTAGAATGTGAAATAAACATCATGAGGAATCTTATCATATTTTAATATCTTGTGAAACTACTTCTGTACTTTGGCATTATATTTTTGATATTTTTGAGTGCAGATGGATTTTTGATATCTTTATTTTCTCCCAGCTAAAAAGGACAGTTGACTTTACGGGATCCCCACAAATAAGAAACCTCTTCCTCACAGCTGTTCTAGAGATCCTTCACATCCTATAGTATAGTATAAATAATTTTATCTTTAACAAAAACTCATTAAGATGAAATGCAGGTAAATTGAGGATTCTTATTTCTATTAGAGAGGCTGCCTTAATTCAAAAGTACCACTGTGACAACTTTTTTAAGGATCTACAGATCCTTCACTGCATTGGAGTTCGTGGAAACTACCTGAAGACTAAATACACTTTTGATGTTTTCTAAAAAGCCCCTCCTACTGGATGGATCAATTTCAATGTGGATGGAGCTTAAAAAGGAAACCCAGGACCCTCAGGCTATGGTGGAATCTTTCAATACCATCTTGATCAGATCCTAGGATGTTTCTATGGATGCTTCGGTCTCTCATCTGCTTTGGAGGATGAAATGTTGGGTGTTATTCACTCCATTTCCTTTTCCAAAATGCACATCTTGAATAACAATTGGATTGAGAGAAACTCTACAACCATATTGCAAGCCATTTGGAATGGTCTTTCCCAACTTGCTTGGACATTCACCTCCCTATGGATTTATTGTCTTAACTTGATAAATAATTTTAATTTCATTGTCACTCACACCTATCGTGAAGTGAACAGGATTTCCGATGGTATTGCCAATATGGGATTTCCTCATAAAGTCACTTGGAGGAATGAACTTCCTGCATATTTGTTTCTTTGCTATATTAGAGACACTAGAAAAAAACCCACTTATCATCTCATCTAATTCCCCTTGTTCGCCATTCTTATTTTTGAATAAAATTTTATGTTCTGGACTTTTTCCAGAACATAACCATCTTTAAAAAAATAAAAAAGAAGGCCTTCAGGCCATTCGGGCAAAGCCAATCCACACCTAGAATTGTGTAGAATTACTCTATGTGTATTATAACAAGGTTTTCTAGGAAATTTTCCACAAAAATTTGGATAGGGAATGATACATATTCTTGGGATACAACAAATGACATAATTACCATGTTTAATGATAACTCAACTACCATGTTATGAGGTGGTGTTTGAATAGTTCCACTAAACCTGCATGATATGAACGACTTCCTAGAACTGTAGTCACATATAAAGACTATAGTCCATGAATGGATAATAGTTTTAACTTTCACTATTTTATTATCACTCTAATCATTTATATTATCCAAAAATAGACATAGGTATGATAAATTTAAAACTTTTAAACACATAAAGGGGAAAATTAACATTAATGATAAATTAAAAAAATTCTTTTACCTATAAATTTCATGGTTTCAATGTAATTTATACATGAACTATTTCCTAACATAGTTTTCTATAGGAATTTTTGTTCCCATAATATTGGTTTTTAAAGATATTTTGAATTTTATAATGATATTACCAGGAGAATGTAAAACCTAGTGTGTAATAAGGCCAATTTTCATAAACCAATTTAAGATCGAGTCCAAATAATTGTTCCATTTTGGGGTTATTACCCATACGTATGACTTTTCCAAATCCACATCCACGTGTAGTATCCAGATAGGGGTGTATTATATTGAAACCAATTACTCTATACCTTAACAAAAATTAGGTATGTTTTCTAATGCTTAGTATTATACTTGAGGCCTTCACTAGGGTTTTATAATCCTAATCAAAAAAAATTAATAAACATTATTTCGATACCAAATTCTAAAACCTATATTTTATTACACCATAATTAATGATTTATTACCTAAATATACACTTAATACAACCCTCAAATATTGTGAGTCCATGTTTGATTTATTAATTAGTTACATAACATGACCAATTTAAAAAACTAATTTATTTAAACCCTATTTAACATTTTTTTTAAATTTTGTTTCTCTTCTAAATCTGCATGAGATATCCTATGGACACACATAATAAAGGGGTAAGTTATAAATCATAGTAAGGGAAAACACAAAACATGGAATAAGGTAAAGAAATACATGTGAGGAAACATGATTTTCAATGTCAAATAAGAGGGATGAGAATCATAATCTTGAATGATGATGAATGATATAACATGATAACATAATGGAAATATTGCAATGTAGAAATAAAATAAAACATGATATCATAAACTTATGTCAAGGATAACCTCAAAGAAAACATAACATAGTGGTATTAGGATAACATCTCATGCACCATATAAGGAATATGATGAGATAAAAACATTATTCAATGCATTGTTGGGATATATTATTCTAGCGCCATTCATCATATTCATATGATGTATATGCATAAGTGTTCCATATAGATCATACATGATATGTATTCCTTTCTTCAATTTTTATTCCATGATTAGTGAGTGTGAGATACATACATGGAAGTCCATAATAAATCAAGTATAGGTACATCTCAGTTAATTACCTTTTGAGGAAATGGATATTTTTGTAACACCCAAATAGTTTAAAAGAACTCTATGTTCGGTTGTATATACAACACACAACATCGAGCTTAAATGAACTATGAAATATTATTATATGACTCTTATAACCTAGACATTGAATTTTCTAGTATGAATAGTATTAACAATGTTATGAAATATATATAAAGGACCCGATAAATAATAATTAATTGATGAATTCATTGGAAATAAGTATTCAACTTTTGGTAAAGTTGTTATAAATTTTAAAAAACGTGTTTCCTTCAAAAATTATTTTAATTTATTTTTATGAGAAAATAATATTATTTTTTCCAATATTAGAGAATTTAGTCGATAAATTGAAGTTCATTTTTGAAATAAGATCATCAATATTATGTTATACTGATTTTTTTTATTTTTATGAAAGGAATTTCATTTGAGTAATTAATGGAAAATACATATTTTTATTGAAAATAAATATTTTTGATTCAACCATTTACAAAGTTCCATTTTATTTTTAAAAAATTATATTAGAAAATAAGATATATTATATTAAGATAATTATAATTATTTTATTTTAATTAATTTTATACTTGAATCTTATATAAATACATTTTTACTAAAAAAATTAACTTTTCTAAAAAAAGTTTTCATCACCTTTTTAGGGTTTTATATTAAGTTATTTTGTTCTATTTTGTTAAATAAATATTTAAATATGAATATAATATTTGAAATCATTGGGTATAAATTTAGTGAATTGGAATCATTTATTTTTTAAAAATATTAATAGTGACCATAATAATTTTTTCTACCATGGTAAATGGTAAATCATGTGATTAAGGATAAAAATAAATAATCCAGGACTAGAAAATGACCCTAAAACTAAAATTAATTTAATTTTATTCTTATATATCATCCATAATAATAAAAAATTATAATATAATTAATTTTAAATTTGGATATTTTTTTATCCTTAATATTACATTATTTACTGAAAAGTCAAAAATTTAATTCTTATTGTTTTATTATCAATAAATTTTTTAAATAATGATAAATAGAGTATATAACCATCTATAAATATCCATTTGAAAAATAAATGATTTTTTATTATGGTAATTTATATATAATTTTTTGTAATGAAATAATAACATTGAATTCTTGTACAACACCGACACAACATTTAATTAATTAATTTTAAATTAAAATAAATGATTTGAAAAACAATACAACTAATATTATATGAAATAATTAAAGTCACCAATGAATTTTATAGATCTATATGACATTTTAGGGTACTTTAAAAGTATTATATTCAAATTAAATCTTTGTTTTGATGTATTTAAAGTTATATTAAATTAATAGTTTCAAAAATATCCTTAAAAATATTTTATAATAAATTTCATTTTATTAAATGATTTAAGATTCCTAAAAATATCATCTTTATAAAATGTATTTTATATTATTTAAAAAGTCAAAAAAATTCCCTTTATGGGTCTTTTTTCATAATATAATAACCTTATTGACCTATAAATGGTAGAAAACATTAATATAGTAGTAATTATCAAACGGGATTATGAGTGCTTCAAACTAAAAGATAAGGCTGAAAACATAAATAAACTTGACCAAAAGTTATTAGATGAAATTATTAACACTAATAATCCTCCTATATTATAATTATAAAAATTTAGATCCATTTGACATGAATTATTGTTTAAATTAATTTATTTCTTTGTGAAATTAAATGAATGCCCCACACCTCCCTTATAAATGAAAACAATATCTCTCAGTTCCTTACACAAATTTTGTCCATATACCTCAACAAAATCTTACCCAATCAACTAATAAAAATATATAATAAATTTATAGAGTTTTTTTACTTCCAAAATACCTACCCTATGTACCTTATGAAGTTATATAAAATAAGTTTACTGAAGAAGAGGTAATCTTATTTACCGAGTACATTAAGTTTATTTCTTCATAAAAGATTTATTAAAGTCTTGTAACCATACTGTGATAGTAAATACAGAGTCATAAATATAGAAATAATTTGTTTTTATTATGTTACAACTATATTCTATCTCTTTTCCATCCAACAAAAATCTAAAACATTGCTCAAGAATACGTGCGACGTACCATCTCTAAATAAAAGATTATTTTGTTTTCATCACTATTTCACTAGGTAGGTTATAAATACGAAACTAATGAATACAAATGATATTTATATCATATAAAACATCTTAAAATTCAATCTATTTGAAAATAGTAATGTTTCTCATGCGTACGCATGGACTACCACCTCAACGAAGCGATGTGATCGGTTTTTCATTTAGGCTTTACATAGATGGTAATATGGATATATTTAAGAAACATACATTATATATATGACATAATATTATTATTTAAGTATTAATTATTATTCTATATATCATTCTTCCATCCATCTAAATGTGAAAAACTGTGTTGGTGGGTACGTACGACCTACTATCTCTATGAATGGTGTAATTCATTTTTCAATATCTCTCTTCGATGAATGATTATAAATATATATATATATATATATATTTAATATATATAATATTTATATCTTAAATAACACTTTATATATGATCAAACCATGATAAATATTCAAATACCAAGACTACCAAATCACAACATACTAGAAAAATAAAGTAGTTAAGACTCAAAATAATGATAATAATAAAATCTTATTGACAAACTAGTGATAAAATGCTATAAATGGATAATATATAATATTATTTACATTTATATTTTAACAATATGAAACAATATTATTTTTCTTCTTTTAAATAAATTTAATCTCTTCAATAGCTTGTGATGCATGTAACACCATGTTTAAATGAAATACAATGCACTATTAAAATGTTATTAAAAGTATGACCATTAAAACTCATTTGATAAGTTTGAGGGTATGGATAAGACTAAATAAATTATAATATATATATATATATATATATATTTCAATGGTTATATATTTATTCTCAATAAAAATACGAATCATTTTAAAGTAAAATAAATATTTTCTAGAAACTGAATTTTATTTAATGAAAAAGGTTTCGTCGCTTCGTACGCACTTATGATAAAATTATTTTTTAAAACTTTTATAAATTTAATTTGATGAAATTAAAATAAATTTTTTAATCAAAATATCAAATAAAAATTAGCATAGGGTATTTTTGGGTTTTTCTAAAAATATTCTTTTTTTTAATGAATATGAAAAAAATATTGATTTTTAATTGAAAACTTTCTTCTCATTTAAATTATTTACCAGATAAAATTAAAATATAAACGATTTTTATAGAAAAATTAGTAAAATAATATTATTATAAATACTATTTAGGTCATTAGATTCTATTTCATATTGAATTTCGATATTAACATGTTATATACTTTCTAGAATATTCTCTTTCGAAACACGCTTTTTCATCCTGTCTACAGGTATAATATTTAATTTTAATATGAAAAAAATGAATTATATTAAAAGAAATATATTTTATATTTTTAGTTATAATACATTATATTATCAAATATGGTCAACTTAATGTTTTACCATTATGAAAAGTAAATGTTATAAAATTTAATTATCACGGTTAAGGTAAAAACTGATTTATCATGGGGTAAAATAAATATGATAAGTGTTAAAATTACCTAAAAAATATTCCCAAAACCACTTTATGGACATAAATATAACTTATAACATATAAGGGTCTAAAAAATACTAATTTTTAATACTTTTTGAATGATAGAAATGTGGTTGTAATTTATTCTTTAAAAAAATTCCATGTGTATCATCTCCCCCACATATAAAAGGCCCCCCTATCCTCCCCTATGTACACTTACAATACCATTTGTTTAAAAAAATACCTACAAAAATCACTTCCATACACACCATAAAATATACAATAGCCCGTTTTTTATCAGAAAAAAATCCTACAAATTCTTTTGGTGAAAACATAAAAAGGTTGTTCCAAGAAAATATAACATTGTAAAATTATTGTTATTATATTACTTCATAATCCATCTCTTTAACGTTTTATTATATAATTATAGTATAAAAAACATTATATCCCATATAATTAGATGTTATTATTTTATTTTAATAACTTATATCAATCCCTACTTCCATAAACTGGAAAATGAAATCGTATATCAGGTGTATGGTGAACTACCGCCTTGGGAACTAAAGTAACTCATTTTGCATTGACACGTATCATAGTTGGATATAATGATGGATTTAATATTTATATATAATATTTATTATATCTTTATATTTTTTTAATTATAATATCACAAATAAATTCTTACTTTCCATTCTGTTAAATATTTGATAACATCGCTCGAGTGTATGGTGGACTACTAGCTCGTGAAGAAATGTGATTGTTTTTTCAAATATGCTTTACATGGAAGGTAATAAGCATATATTTATTTAATATTTGTGAAAAATATAAATTGATATAAATTATTGAATGTAAAAATATTGTACTCTCCCTTACTCATTCACTGGTTAAGGGAATGATATCATCTCTCGTGCATACGTATGACCCACAGTCTCCATGAAGTGATGCTACTCATTTTCCTTGCCAAACATTCAAAAATGGTTCTAATAATATTAATAATGAGTAAATAACATATTTATAACATTATTATTATTATATAGAAAATGGATTTATATCATATATACTAGAAAAATAACTATCATGAAAAAACATGCATGAGAAAACAAGGAATTTAACACATGAAACAATTAAAATAATGAAATATTATTTTCAAATGTGTGGTAAAATGTTATAATAAGAAAATATATGATATTATAAATAAAATTATGCTTTAATTATAAATAAATATCAAGACTAAAACCATTGTATAGTATGTTAAATCATGTATAGACATTGGAAATCTCAATATAAGGGACATTGTTTCAATTTTCATTCATTGAGGCATATTTTTTGTGTGCACCTGATTTCTTTTATATGGTGTAAATACTTACCCTTTTGCATGTTATATCATGAATACTTCAAAATATAAGTTATTTTATGATTTAATTTTAATTATATCATACAAGTTCATCTTACTTGAATGTTACAAAGTGATAAGGGATTTTGTCTCAATTTCCATGTCATTAACACACATTTGTTAATATACACCAATTAACATTTATATGGTGTATATATTTAAAAATTTATATATTTAACAAGAAAAACTATTTATTATTAATGATTAATATTTTTTATGTTTATTATTCAAGGGGTTATAATTTAAATGTTACTGAAGAGGTAAAAATTAGTGTATAATTTCATTTTCTTTTATGATTATTTACTTCCTCTTGAAATAATAACTTTCCTATGATAATGTTTCATTGGAAATTAAATTTATTCTAAATATCCATATTATTTTATAATGTATGTAATTATTTACTATCCATATACCATCTTTACAAATGGGTTTTACGATGAAAGTTATTTGATTAACTACAGAAATATTGATTAATCTATATCCTTTACTCAATATAGACATTTTATGATAAAGAATATTGAATCGTAAATTAAATAGATTATTCAATATATGAGGAATTATTTGGGCATGAATTTATCGGAATGACCTAGTTAGAGATATCCCTTGTATGCATCAACATGTCTCATGATAGAAATTAGTTGGCTATATCAGATGGGTTTTTACCCTTAGTTTTAAATAGTCTTGTGATATCTCTTAATATTAGTGGTATTATAATGACTTAGACCATGATGTTCAATAATTAAGTATTTATTTCATTTGTATTTATATTATTATTTTTATCCATTATATTTTTTAATTCATATTATCTCTAGATGCATTTTATTCAATGTTTATGGAGTAAATAGGATGGGTGTACAGTTAGTTGCTTATCCTTACTAATTACTCCTTATATCATGATCAATTATTTATTAAATTTATGTCATTTTCAATTATTTACAATTCGATAATTAATATTATTATTGATTCATGATAAATTATTTTTTACATAACCCTTAAATAATTTGAGATCACTCTTATATAGTTTCATCTCCCCAAGTTTTGAAGATGAGTCCTTTGAATGAGTTTCATAGATATTGATAATTTTATTTTTATATATTTTATTTTATTTTACCAAAGTCAAATTGGTAACAATTATGTATATAGTTATTAAAAACTACTCAACTTACCAGTAATTCGGTATTTTCCCTGTTTATCTATGCAAATGTAATAAAGTAGGCACCAGCTGCAACTTACTGGAGTCGAGGTTGTTAAAGTTGATATCAGAGGAAGTTTATTGGAAACATTGTGAACTAGATAGATAAAGACATAGATTAGGGAACATAGACTTATAATATAATTTTATGGTAATCATGGATGAACATCATAATGTTTTTATTATGAATAAATTATGTGGTTTTTCAAATAAATACATCCATGTATCAATACTACAAGTGGATGTGGTTCTGGAACAGATGTACCTAAGAGGAATAGCTACAAAAAAGTGTGTTCGTATTGAATTGAGCATTACCAGATACATGATAACATTACTTATTATTCACCTTGTTTGACACTTTATAAGGAAATTATTATGATAATTCACATTATCATTTTAAACCACTATGAATGATTTAAATATAATAATATACCAAAGAAACCAATTTTATGATTATGAGATTAATAATGCATAAAATTTTAATTTATGTTAAGTGTAACAACATATTTAGAATTATACATTTTTATTTGAAATTCGTAATCACATAAGATAATCTAGTATATTCCATTTATATAAATGGCTCCTAGAAGGAAGAAGAGTATCAATACTCATTGACAATATAGATATTTTCATACTGATAAGGGAAATATAGATGGTATTTAAACTGAGTAGATCATGTGTATATCAGGGAATTTTAATTAGGTTATAGAAAATATCCTTTCTCGGATGGAGAAACCTATTCCACAACATTATTCTCTTATATGGGATCAGTTCATGAAATATAATCCCCCATAATTTGGTGGGAATAGAAAACCATTGGTAGTTAAGGGACAAATTAAGTCTCTTGAGAAGATATTTATAACCTTGGGATGTGATGAAAATTAAAAGGTTACAATTTCAATGTATTGTTTCAAATTTGGTACTCATCAATGGAATTTTATCATCCAAATAACATAAGAGTGATAGGAAATTGAATCCATGGATCAAAAATAATTTAAGAAAAAATTATTTTACAATTATTTCCCTCATTTGAAAAAGATTCAAATAAAGAGAAAGTTCCTCATCTTAAGGAAAAAAAATGAAGGAATTGTTTTGTGTGTGTGGCTACCATTACATGGTTATCTAGGCATGAAATAGATTACAAAAACTATATGTAATTAAAGATTATCCATTTTAATGAGGAATTATTTCAAGTCTATAAATGTCATTGGTATCTTAATCTATTTCACCATAGGATGAAATAGTTTTATGTTCCATCTAAATGGAGAAAAAATTCTCAAGATCCAACAAGTTCATGGGAAATCAATAAAGTAAAAGGTCGAATGAGAACCAATAAATAGGGAATGTGTCAGTGAAGAATAAGAGAACAAAGTAATTTCCATCTTGTGAGATCTGTGGAAAGAAACATCCTGGAAAATGTTTGATTGAATGGATTTTTTAATAAGTGTGTTGATATAGTTCATCAGGCTAAATAATGATAAAGGGAATAAATAAAACACTAATATCCAGTGTTTCAACTCTAGGGAGATGGGGAAATAACCAAAATAATTCCCCATACCTCAAGGGAATTTTCTATTGAAGAGGACAAGGGGAGAAGGAAAATATTATGTGATCACTACAGCTGAGGTGGATTTACCCAATTTTGGGGTGGAAGGTACATTAATCATAGCTTCAAATATATTTTATTCTATATTTTATTCTATATATTAAAACTATTTTATATATTAAATATTTTCCAATATCATTAGATACTTCTCACGCACTTTAAGAGGCATTTTTCAGTCAAAAATCCTAATAGAAGTCTCACTATAATAGTGATGTGTCTTGTAGTCCCCATTAGGACACATAAACATGATTTATTCTTGAATATTATTATCATACCTACGGTCGAGTTTGATATTATCTTTATTGTGGACTGGAATTCAAAATATAATGAAAAACATTATTTCAGGAATATGGAAATTACGATTCATGATGAAGATATAGAATTCCTTATCCTTATTAATGATACTTCATCATCTGTGTCACTTCTAGATCCACCACTAGAAACTCTTCTATATGATATTCTTGGAGAATAATATCAAAATCATATGTGGATGGGAAATTTAATAATCAAATTGAAGATATGCCTATTGTAAAAAAATACATTGATGTATTTCTTTAGAATTTTCCTTCACATCCACCATAACATGATGTTTAGTTTTCTATTGATTTAATCCCTAATCTAAGACCAATAAAAACTAATACCTATAAAATGATCACAATATAATTATTAGAGTTAGAGAATAAACTAGTGGGGTTGTGTGATAAGGGATTTACTCACCCTAGTGTTTCACCATGGGATCCCATGTTCTCTTCATTAATATAAAAGATAGATCCATGAGAATATGAATTTATTATATGTAACTCAATTCTATTTTGAAGAAAGTAAGTATCCTCTAATTTATATTGATGTATTTTTCTATCAACATCACATAGACCAATATTTTTCAATGATAAACCATCGTTCAATATATCATCAATTGTGAGTATAGATGGAATAAATTCTGAAGAAAACTTTCTCAATGATATATGGACATTACAAGTTTATAGTAATTGCCTTTGGATTGACTGATGTAACCATTGTTTTTATAAATCTAATAAAAAGAGTTTTCGAGGAATATCTTTATTATTTTGACATGGTATTCTTTGATGATATATTGTCGTATTCTAAAAGCTATTAGGACTATAATAATAACTTGAATATTATTATAGAAACTCGTAGAAGGAAAGATTTATATGGGAAATTTTTTAATTGTGATTCATTACGTCAAGAAGATTATTTTCTTAGACATATTGTCTCTATGGATTGAATATGAGTTTATCCTATGAATAAATTTTCATTTAGAAAATGGATTACACAAAAGAATATAACAATTGTATAAAGTTTCATTGGTTTGTAATGTTAGTTTAAGTGATTTGTTTAGAATTTTTCCTGACTGGATAACATTTTAAGAAAGATTATATATAAATGGGTAAAGTTTGTTTGGTCTATAGAATGTGAATAAAGATTTTATGAACTTAAGATGAGATTCTATATTCTATTATTATGACTCTACCACCCAGAAATGATGGGTGTTTGATATATAGTGATGCATTAAAGAAGGTACTTCATTGTGTCTAATTGAAAAATGATAAGTTTATTGCAAATGGGTCATGGAAATTGAATACTTACAAACAAAATTATATAACTCATCATCTTGATTGAGAAACTGTAATCTATACATTGATGATTTGGAAACATTATCTATATGATGAAATATGTGAGATATTAAAGGATCATAAAAACCTAAAATATATCTTTTCATAGAAAAAGAACATATGATACAATTTTTTGTATCATGTTACTCAAGGACTATGATTTATCAACACACTACCACCCAAGGAAATTAATTAAGGTGGAAAATACATTGAGTATGAAAGATCATGGAGTTCTTATGTAAATTATGATTTAGGGGATACTATGTAAATCGGTCTAGTAAAGATTGATATGGGAATTATTAATGAAAGAGAGAAATAACTCATTTTTTATAAGATTTGGAAAATATATTTACTAAAAAATATAAAAAGTTATTAATATAATAATGAGAACTTTCAGAAGAAAATTGATGTTTTGAATCTAAGGAAATTCACAGTCTATATTTGTGAAGACAATATTCTAAAATTTGGAATAATATTAAGTGTTCCATATATACCTAATCTAAGAACAGATTTTTTTGGATGATTCTCACGACTTCAATTTTTCAACACACCCTATTAGCACTAAAATTTATATTTATTTGATGGATCATTTTTGGTTGGATAACATGATGTGAAATTGAAAACTATTTATCAAGATGACCAGTTTTTCAACACGTCAAGACTTAGAGGCACCATCCAAGAGGATTCATGAATCCTCTTCTCATTAATATGTGTAAATGGGATGAAATTACTATATACTTTTTTCATAGAACTTTAAAATACTCCTAAAAATAATGATCCAATATGGGTTAATGTTGATCACCTCACCAAATATGCACATTTAATCACTATAAGAGAATATTTTACTATTGAGTGTCTAATAAAGAAATAAAATAATAAATTTTTAAGACTTCATCGAAGACCACTTTTTATCATGTCTATTTTTGATCCTTATTTCACAGCAACATTATAAAGGAATCTTCAAAAGGCCCTTAATATTGAGCTTAATTTAAGAACTAGCTACTATCCTCAAACTAATGGATAGTACTAAAAGACTATTCAAACATTTATAGTCTTATTGAGGTCATTCTATCTTGAGTTTCATGGTATGTGGGATCAATATTAACCTTCTGTATAGTTTTCCATTAATAATATTTTCTATTACATTATTAAAATGGTGTTATATGAATCATTTTATGGTTACATATTTCTTACTCCAACATGTTTGGATGATGTTATTGAAAGGAAACTTATAGACTCTGAACATGTTGGAGATACAATTATAAAGGTAAATACTATTTAGGATCATATTAAAGGAGATCAAAGTAGGAAAAATAATTATTCCTAGAGTCAAAGGAATAATTTGGAATTCCAAGTTGGAGATTATATTTTCGTAAGGGTATCAACATAGAAGGGTGTCATATGGTTCAGTAATAATAGAAAAATCATCCATAGGAATATTAGACCCTTTTAAAACCAAGATAGGATTGGATTAATTTCTTATTGTTTGGAAATGTCTCCATGTCTCTCAAAATAACATTTTTGGTCAGAGTAGGATGCTCAAGAGGGGGTTTAATTGAGACCGTATCAAAAAATTTGTTTAAAATCATGTTTAAAAATTCCCCCAATTTTAAATCTAAACAACCTAGTTAACCAAAGTAGAAGATTTATAATATTTTTAATGTTCAATTAATTTATTAGAATATTGATTAATTCTCAGTTATAGTAATTCAAAAGATTTATATAAGTTTTGAAAGTAAATTACTAAATAAAAAATAGTTTATAAACACTAAGTAAGATTAAATATCAAATTAATATTTAGTTGTCTAAAATATGTGTGAAAAAACAGAAAACTAAATTTAAAAAACATAGCAGAGAAAAACAATAGGTTCAGTCTCAAGTAGAGACCTAGTTATCTTCACTTGGTGATAACCTTCCACCACGCAGTTTATATAAATAAACTTGATCCCCATTCTATATGGGGGTTCACAACAACACACAAGGCTTTCCTGGTAAACTAGACCTCTACCATTGTCATTCGGGAAAAAAACAACCAAGCCACATAGGGACCTCTTCAACAGTTATATGTCCGAGAAAATATTTGTAAAACAATGGGAGAGTGATGATATATTGTATCTTGCAGCTTATCTTAGGAGATAGTATATGTTTCTGATGAAGACACACACAATGCTAAAAAGTAATAATAATATGCACAATAGAGTATAAATAATGAGAAAATTTTTAGAATTATCGGTGTGATGTACTTGAAGCATTTGAACTTCATAGGTGTTACAAATGTAAAGCTAGCGTCCACTTATGGAAACAGACACCAAAACATAGTGTCGGGGAATCTAGTTGTTCTGGTTTTTAGTGAGGTGAGATGCTTCTCAAAGATTCTCTTCACTATGGTTTTTTGTAACAAGTATTTTGGAATTTTTGGTTCATAGAAAATCCTTCATTGTTTACAGATAGTAAAAATGATTTTTCTTCTCATATATTCTTTTCTCTGCCTCATAATTTTTCTCTATATGCTTTCTACACATTTTTCATAGTTTATTTATTTATATAATGCAGAGGTTAACAATAGGCATGATCCTCAACATGAGGGCTTCCTATTTCCTAGTACTGGTCTCTAAAAATGTCTATAAAAGACAGAAAAGGTTATTAAAAGAATATAGAGTACTAAGTTTCATAAATATAACCATTAGAATTAATTTTAAATTTAAGAGTAATGAAAATTTTCTAAATGTTGATTGGTAGGTCATTCTATTTATGTCTAGGCCCTTCTATGAGTATGTTCTTCTATCTCTTGGTAGGTCCTTCTGTTGGTAGGAGCATATATCGGTAGGTCCTTCTATCAGTATCTCATACTTGTATCAGGGACTCAACATATCTCTAGGTTGATGTGTTGGTGATTCATTAGTGTTAGTGAGTTGTTCTGTCAATAAATTGGACTATCGGTGACTCGAAAATGTATTAGTGACTCAAACTTCTATCAGTGAATCAACCTATCAGTAGCTCATACTTCTCTTGGTAGATCATACTTCTATCAGTAGCTCATACTTCTGTCGGTAGTTCATACTTCTATCAGTAGCTCATACATCTATTGGAGGCTCATAATTCTTTTTGTGATTCATGATATCGGTGACTCATACTTGGCTATATTTGTCTATTTTCCGTTGAAAATTTATTAAAAATAACATAATATGTTAAACGTATAGTTGAACATAGATACTAATAATTAAGAATATTGAAACCTAAAACATATGACATGATTAAATATGATTTTATATAATTTGTGAGCATTAAAACCAAAGATGTCCAATGATCTATCCCTTTTTGATGTTCACAAATCGCAACATTATAAAGAACAGTCAGTTGATTCATAATGATCAAAGTAGTCATTATGCTTATTATCTCCCCATTAATATTTTTTAATAAAAATGAAAGATCATGTGATCGTTTCATGTTTACATATTATCCAAATTGAAAATAATGCATAATTCTAAAATAATGCGGAATTCCTTCTCCCCCTTTTGGGATTACAAAAAAATACATTGCATCAAAGAATAAAAACTAAAGAATACTTTAAATAATCAGTGCACAAAGAAAGGAATGAAGAGATACTGAATTTTATAATCAAGTGAAATTTCATTGGATAAAAATATAACAAAAGTAAAACAATGCAACCTTATTAAAAAATGATCCAAACTACTTATTCTTAAAATAGGAGTCCAACACTTCCTTTCCCTTACTAGACTATGTAGGGGTAGGAGAAGTAAATATAGAAGTAGTGGCTGGAGGTTCAGAGTGAATTCTGATAGGAGGAAGATGAATTCCAAAAAACACTAAAGGGGATAATATTGGGATATAGGAGGTAATATGGAGACTAAGCTCTCTACAATTGATAGGATATATCTCCATAAAAGCTTGAGTAGGAGATAGTTCTTAAGAATGAAAGGAGACATGATAGGTAGTAGATTGGAGAGATATTCTGATAGGTGAGGCAACTGGTAAAACAACGGTCGTACTCTAGAGATGCATATAATTCTTGATAAGCATGAAAAAATCCATTATAATATTCCCAATATATTCCATATATTTGGTGAAATATTCCTTATGTTCCAAAAACATCTCAAGGGTAGGATTAAAATACTTGGTTATCCTTTGTAACACCCTAATATTTGATGAGAAATATATATATATATGTGTGTGTGTGTGTGTGTGTCTTATGTTATACTCAACACCAAAGGAATCTTTCACTACACACAAAACTGGCTTGGCCTGCGTTACACGTAAGAGCAACTTTCCTCGATAGTTTGCATTGTACGCAATACCGAGTTTCACTAAACAATGATATATTATTATATTATTAGGAACTAGCCGTTATGAATAGTATTAATCGAATTTTTAATTTTATAACATTGTGATTCATCTTACACATTTTCTAGAATGAGATATGACAACAAAATCCATTTTTCGGATAAAAGATGTGTTTTTCAAAAAAATGGAGTTTTACAACCTTTTGATGGAACACCCATTTTAAATATAATTTTTGACAAGTTTATAAGTTCAATTTTACAAAGTAAAATTTTTCTTTTGAATCAGGATATAAAAATTTACATTGGATAAAGTTTTGTACTTTTCTGATAACTTTCATGTTTTGATGAATAGTAAAAATACGCTAAATTTTTCTTAAAAACAACTTTTCTCGTCAAGATACTTTATATGGTTAGATGATAAAATTTAATGGTTTTAAAGTATAAAAATAATATATTTTTACGGTTTAATATAATTTATGTCATTACCATTAATTTTACATTGAATTCATAGGTAAAAACATTTCAATCTTTGGCAATGTTTTAACTTTTAAAACATGTTTTCTTAATAATGGGATTAATTTTAAATTAATTACTGCAACTTCTATATTTTGAATTTTGAAAAATGGGATATATATTTGGATTCATTGGGTCCAAATTATTTTAATAGGTTACTTTGATTTTTTTAATATTATGAATAGTAACTACGGTAATTATTATTTACTACAGTTAAGGTAAATTGGGTAATTAAGGGTAAAAATAAGATTATAGAATTACTCTAAGACCTAAAAAATTATATTGGATGAATAAAAGTCGACCCATATCACATAAGGTTCAGAATAGATTCATTTGATGGACTTTTGACTATGAAAATAATATAATTATTATTAAAACAAAAGAAAGTGACAACATATCACTCTCTTATATCTAATAAGTGTAATAATATTAATTTAGTGATAAAGCACATAAAAATTAGAATATAAATAATATCTAGAAATATAATAAAATTATCTACATCATGAGAATAAATTTAGAATTTTTAGGGATTAAATAATTATCATTAATGATGACATAATAGTGATGCAGAAATTATTTTATTGATTAAAATATCAAATATATGGTTTCAAAAATATTAAAATAAATATTTTATGAAATAATTAATGTTCTCCACAACTTTTCAAGATAAATATGACATTTTATAATTCTATTAAATATTTTTGTTCAAATATACCTTCTATGTGGATTTTATTTAAATTCAAATAAATTAATAGTGTCAAAATTGACACTATTGTTATTTTATAAAAATAACATATTATAAAATTGTTTAAAAATCACAAAAATATTTAAAAATTATAAATTGAAATTTCTATGGTCTAAAATGTCATAAATTATTAAATTATTCACAATTAAAAACACATAAGTAATTATTTATAACAATTAAAATATTAGAATATTATTACCACAAATAAAATTAAATAGATTAAATAAGAATAAATCAAGTAGATAAGGTTTAAAATAAATTCTCCAACATGTCTAAATATTATTTTTTGATGAGATTACAACTCTATCTCATCTAATATTTGGATTTCAGTCATTTTTGTAGGTTTTTAAGTGGGGTTTGATTTTATTATAAATTTATATTTTAGAGGTTTCCAAGAGTGCCCTTCTCCTCTCTTATAAAAGGAAACCTCATCCCTCTCCTCCTAACCACATTTTGAGCCTTCATGCTCAGCCAAACCCTTTCCATTTATCTTATACACTTCTTTATAAACACAGTAGAGGTTCTATTTTTCTTCAAAGACCAGCTTTAGTACCCTAAGTGGAGTTTTAAAAGAGGTGTGTCGAAGAAGAGGTTATATCCTTTACCGATTCTTTCAAATTTATTTCTTCTTCTACTTCTTATTATTTATTGGTTTCATTAAAATTAATAACATAATTATCACTCATATACTTATATGTTATTATAAATATGAAACAACCTTATTTCACCTTCTATTCATCCTACGGAAAACAAAATCATTGCGTGTGTGTACGTACAGAATACCGTCTCCACGCCATGGTGTAATCAGTTTTCCACCACCACCTTACATGGATTGGTATAATGGTGTAATGAATAAATATATATGATTATTATAACATGATACTAATTTTGATATATTCTATCCTCCACTCCAATACCATTCAACAATTATGGGAACGATATCGTCGCTCGTGCGTACGTACAGCTTACCGTCTCCACGGTGCAATGTGATTCATTATACCTGATCTTCATTAATCCATGATTATATATATGGATTTAATGAATAAATATGATATTTATTATACTAATATCATTCTGTAAATGATGTAGCTATAGCCTGAAAATAGTAATAATAATTTATTCGACAAAACATGCATAAGAACATAAAGCAATGAACACCCGAATAACAAGTACAATGAAATATTACTAATAAGAAGATAATAATATGACCATATATGATATAATAAAAATGTATATGATTATTTAATAAGTCAATTAAATTATTTAAATCATTATACAAGAGGTTTGGATACGTACAGAGCAAATCGGACCAAAGGTAAGGGAAAATCTCGCAATCTCATTTTTATCCGAGATTGTTTATACTTCAGAATTTACTGGGGAATATTTATCATTCACATACATGTTTCCTCAATATGTCATATTATTTCTATCCTCATGAAATTTTTTAAATCCAATTTTACCTATTGGTAAATTTTTAGTAAAAGATATGAAAGGAATCATTTGTCGTTTTCAGTACGAGAAACTTTTTGACTTTCCGGCAAAAGTACAAGAAGAATGTTTTTTTAACTTATATGGAATGAATGGATTTTTGTGATTTCATAGAAAATTATTTCCATGAAGATTCCTTTACATGTTTTAAAGTTTATTTTCAGTTAGCTTCTTTTAATTTAAAAGTGTATGACATGTTGAGAAAGGAAAAATGTTTTTGAAGTAGAAAGGGTATTTTCCTCAAGAATGGAGATAAAGTGTTTTATAAAAATTATTTTCCATATAAGATAATATAGGGTTATATTTCTATCCCTATTATTACATTGATTTGATTATATTATGATCGAATTGTTTTTATGAAGTCCTTTTGTCTTATTTGGATTATGTTATGATGACATGATGTTTAAGAATCCTATTTTTATTACATGGGTTATGCTCTGATGTCTGATTTATGATTTTGTGGCACACATAAGAATGGTTTCATTATGATATGGGTGGGACCTATATATCCCTCCACTACATTTGGTAAAGATTTATATATCAGGAGATAGACATGGCTAGAATGGAAAGTTAATCTGGTTCGGTGATACAGGACTGGAATGAGGAGTAAACTCAGTTCAGTAATGGACTTTGTCCGCTATGATAGTCTTGGAAATGAGTCTTGACTAATATGAAATGATTTTTTATGATTATGTGTGTATTCCACAAATTATCATGTCTTATGTTATGAATATTGGGATTACATTTCACTACTATGATTTATCACATGTCAGGATATTATGATCTCTTTTGTTGGATAAGATTTTCAAAATATTATGTTCTTATGAATATGATATGATTGATATTTCCTTTGTTTTCCCTTACTAAGAATTTGAGTTCACCCTTGTTATGTTTTCTTTACCCCAGGTCCAGAATAAGGGTATTAAGTAGGATATGCCAAAAGGGACTCTAGATATGATGAAATAAAAGGGAGACAATGTAGATGATTTATGAACCAGTTGTTTATGTTTCCCAGGTTCTAAAGACACTATAACTATACGGTCCTATCATGGTCATGTTATATATTGTAATAAGTGTGCATTAATTCTGAAGTAATAACAATGTATGTAAAGTATGGGTCATTATATTTGGTATCAGAGGGAGGTTATTGTCAACCTTTACAAACTAGGAAGTGAAAGCCTTAGTAAGAACCCTAAGGATATGTCTAAGCATAGAACACAATCTTAGTGTTTTAGAAATGGACATGAATAACCTATGATAATACATAAAGTGTGAAATTTTATTCCTGATTATGTGGGTTTTTTGTTGTAATTAGTTTTTCTCAGACTATGTTTCTTGGTTTTAGTCAATGGATGGAACCCAAAGGAACCGTGTTAATACTGAATGCGACGGGAAATGCAATGATTGTCCCCCTGAGCAACCAAACGATATGGGAGATGGAATGAAAAATCTTATACCCATGATCACACAACTTTATCAAGCTATGAATCATGCAGGTCTTCCAAACGAGAAAAGGAGGGAGAAACATTCTATTGAATCTTTCTTGAGGCAGCATCTACCTCTATTCAGCGGTTCTTCTGATCCATTAGTGGGTGAATAATGGATCAGTGCCACTGAAAAGATATTTTTAGTCCTTCAATGTTCTGAGCATGATAAATTCATCTTAGTAGTATATCGTTTGGAAGGTGAAGCTGATCAATGGTGGAATCTTGTCAAGAATACAAGGCAAAGGGATGAAATTGAGTCCAGGGAATGGGATGAGTTCAAGAACTTATTTTTCAATAAGTACATACCTCGTATTATTTGAACAAATATGGAGAAGGAGTTTCTTGAACATAAGCAAACGGATGATGAATCTGTTGGTACCTACAATGAAAATTTTACACGACTTGAGAGGTATGCTTCTGGGATTATTATCCAACCCGAGAGTAAGAATGATCGATTCTTTAGTGTCTTAAAACCAAGTCTCCGAAGGGAATTAGCTATAAGGGACTTCAACATCTATGATGAAATTTTTCTATGTGCTCTCAAGGTTGATATGGAGATTGGAGTAACCCATCAGTCATATGGGTTTGATAAAAAGAGGAAATTTTAATTAAAAGGAAAATATAAAGACCACACTAAAAAGAAGATGATTTTTCCCTTATGCTCAAAGTGTTGAAAGAAACATGGAGGGAATTGTCTTAAAGGGACAAGTTAATGTTATAAGTGTGGAAAATAGTTCATCGGGCAATTGAATGCTACAGTGATGGAAAAAATATGTCTAGTGATGCGAACAAAGAAAAGGCTATACAGAATGCACCTCTTACACTTCAAAGTTACAAGTGAAAGGAAATGGTTAATTATTCCAATCAATGCTCTAATCCTAGGGTTGTTGATGATGATTGACTTCAACAAACTCTTATGGCCAAATATAAAGCAAAGTCACATGCAATTTCTATTAGCGATGTGGAGTATGATAATGAAGTGGTGAAAATTACACTTACCATCCACTCTAAAGTAGCAAATGTTTTATTTGATTCGGAATCCACCCACCCTTTTATTTCTGACGAATTTTCTAAGTTTATCTCCATACTACCCCAAAAATTAGTTGTTTATGTAGATGTGACAACTCCTAATTGAACAACAGTCGCATCAAAAGTTTACAATTCTTCTCCGATTGAGGTTTGTTGGAAAGTTCTTCCTGCAAATCTGTTGATCCTTCCTATAGTGGAATTTGATGTGATTCTTGGCGTGGATTGTCTTTCTTTATATGGAGCTCATATCAATTTCCAAAAAATGGAATTCACATTTCATATTCCTGATCAATCTATGATCATCTATCAATAAAAGGGTGAATATAACCTTTTAGTGGAAATTTCATCCATCTTATGGGTCTTGATTCAAATAAACAAAGGTTATTTATCTCAAACGGTTAGAGAGAAAGTCACAATTAAGAATATTCCCATTGTACAAGAGTTTTATGATGTCTTTATCGAGTAATTTTCAGGTCTTCCACCAAATCATGAAGTTTAGTTTTCAATAAAACTCATACCGGGTGCTATATCCATTTCGAAGACACCTTATAGAATTGCCCCCATTGAGTTACAGGAATTGAAGAAGCAACTCCAAGAGAATCTTGATAAGGGATTCATATTCCCTAGAGCATCACCTTGGAAAGGACATGTTCTATTTGTTACGAATAAATATGGATCAATGAGACTCTGCATTGATTATTGAGAACTTAACAATATCACTATCATGAACAAATATCCTCTCCGATGTAATGATGACTTATTTGACAACTACACGGAGCTCAATACTTTTCCAAGATTGATCTTCATTTAGGGTATCATCAATTAAGGGTCAAAAAGGAGGATATACCAAAGATGGATTTCTGTACAAGTTATAGACAATACGAGTTTATAGTGATTCCATTTGGTCTTACTAATTCCCCTTATGTCTTCATGGATCTAATGAATAGATTCTTTAGAGACTATCTGGATCAGTTTGTGGTAGTATTTATAGACGATATGCTTCTATATTCAAAGAGCAAGGACGAACAAGAAGATCAATTAATAATTGTATTGAAGACCCTGAGAAAGGAGAAGCTTTATACCAAATTTATAGAGTGTGAATTTTGTCTTCAAAAAGTTTCATTTTTTGGTCACATAATCTCGAAAGGGAGGATATCTATGGATCCAAAAAAAATGGAGGTTATTAAAAGATGTTCGTGTCCAACAATAGTAACTTAAATCCGATGTTTTCATGGTTTAGCTGGGTATTACCAATGTTTTGTGAATTATTTTTCAAGATTATCTAAACCTCTCACCAAATTGACTCGTAAAGGAGTTAAGACTGTTTAGACGGAGGAATGTGAATAGAATTTCATAGAGCTAAAAAGATGGTTAGCCAGTGCACCTGTGCTCACACTACCTTCTAGTGGAGAAAGGTTTTTGATAAATAGTGATGCATCCACAAAGGGGATGGGGTGTGTTCTCATGAAAAATGATATGGTGATAGCTTATGCCTCACGATAGTTAAAAATCAATGAGAAAAATTACCCAACTCAGGATGTGGAGTTAGTTGTGGAAATCTTTGCATTAAAGATTTGGATGAATTATCTTTATGATGAAAGGTGTGATATTTATACTGATCATAAAAGTTTAAAGTATATTTTCACACAAAAGGAGCTGAATATGCGCCAAAGAAGATGATTGGAGCTGATTAAGGATTACAACTGCTCAATTCATTACCACCCTGAGAAAGCAAACAAGGTGGTAGACGCATTAAGTCGACATGACCATGCTAGATTATCCATGATGAGGATCACAAAGGATCTAAAATTTATGGATTTACAAAGGATGGATCTTAGAATTGTAATGAAATGAGATATATCTTATCTTTCTCAAATGAATGTTCAACCATCTATACAAGTGAAGATTAAATAGGCGTAGAAGGAGGATGTTGGGCTTCAAAATAAGGTGAGAAATGTTCCTGAGTTAAACCTTGATTGTGATGGGATAATAAGGTTCAGGAATCGTGTCTGTATTCCTACCATATCAGAATTAAAGAAGGAGCTGCAGGATAAGGCTTGTAGTTCTTCATTCTCTATTCATCCTGGAAGTACAACGATGTCCAGGGACCTAAAAGAGAACTTCTGGTGGGATGGAATGAAAATAGATATCTATGAATATGTCTCTAGATTCTTGGTTTGTCAGTAAGTTAAAGCTGAGAGATAGAAGTTTAAAGGGATGTTACAACCATTACTGATACCAGAATGGAAATGGGAAAACATCACTATGGACATTGTCCTCAGACATCCCAAAACATCCAAAGGCAATAATGCTATCTCGGTTATAGTTGATTGTATTACGAAGTCCGCACATTTCATTGTTGTTAGAGATGATTTATCTCTTGATCAGATTTCCATGATATATGTAAAATAAGTGGTAAGATTTCATGGAGTACCACTTTCCATTATATATGATCAGGATTTGAGGTTTACCTCAAATTTTTGGCGAAGTCATCAGCATGCTCTAGATACAGAGTTGAATTTCAGCACTTCCTATCATCCACAGACAGACTGTCAGTCTGAGAGGATAGTTAAAACATTGGAAGACATGTTGAGAGCTTGATATATGGATTTCAAAGGTGGTTGGGATCAACACGTACCCTTGGTGGAATTTTCTTATAATAATAGCTTTCACTTCAGTATTCTGATGGCTCCTTATGAAGCTCTATATGGAAAGAAATGCAGAACTCCAACTTGTTGGGATGAAGTTAGGGAATTAAACCTATTAAGACCAGATCTAGTTGATTAGATGGCAGAAAAGGTCAGATCTATTCAATAACACATAAGATCAGCTTCGAATTGACAAAAAAGTTATGCTGACAACTGAGGAAAAGACCTAGAGTTTGAAGTGGGTGATAAAGTGTTTGTATGAATATCTCCTTGGAAGAGTGTAATGAGATTTGGAAATAAGGGAAAGCTAAGCCCTAGGTATATATGTCCTTTTGAAATACTTGATCATGTTGGGAAGGTAGATTTCAGATTTTCACTTCCACAAAATCTCTCCCAAGTTCATGATGTGTTCTATGTATCTCTCTTAAGAAAGTACATACCTAATCCTTCACATATACTATGCTCAGAAGTTGTACCACTGGAGAAAGATCATTCTTATGAAGAACATCCGATAGAGATTCTAGATCGTAGAGAAAAAGTTCTATTAAACAAGACCACTCTCTTGGTTAAATTTTTATGGAGGTACCACCAATTAGAAGAACCTACATGAGAACTTGAGGATATGATGAGGGAGAGGTATCCTCATCTGTTTGTTACAAATTGACGAATTTCGAGGAAGAAATTCATCTTAAGGGGGGTTGAATGTAAAACCCTGAGATTTTATGAGAGAGATATATATATATATCTAATATTATTCACAACACCAAAGAAATCTTTCACTACACACAACACTGGCTTTTCTTGCATTACACGTAAGAGCAACCTTCCTCGTTAGCTTGCGTTGTACGCAATACCGAGTTTCACGAAAAATGATATATTATTATAATATTATGAACTAGCTGTTATGAATAGTATTAACCAAATTTTGAATTTTATAACATTATGATTCATTTTACAAATTTTTTAGAATGAGATATAAAAACAAAATCAATTTTTTGGATAAAAGAAGTATTTTTCAAAAAAAATGTAGTGTTACCATATTTTGATGGCACACCCATTTTAAATATAATTTTTGACAAGTTTATAAGTTCAATTTTACAAAATAAACTTATTATTTTTAATCAGGGTATAAAAATTTACATTGGACAATTTTTTGATAACTTTCTGATAACTTTCATATTTTGATGAATAGTAAAAATATGCAAACTTTTTCTTAAAAACAACAATTTTCATCAAGATACTTTATATGGTTAGATAATAAAATTTAATGGTTTTAAAGTATAAATATAATATATTTTTACCATTTAATATAATTTATGTCATTACCATTAATTTTAAATTAAATTCATAAGTAAAAAACATTTCAATCTTTGACAATGTTATAACTTTTAAAACCCATTTTCTTAACAGCAGGATTATTTTTAAATTAATTACAAAAAATTCTCTATTTTGAATTTTGAAAAATGTATTACATATTTTTAATCAGTGGGTCTAAATTATGTTAATAGGTTAATTTTATTTTTTTGATATTATGAATAGTAACTACGGTAATTTTTATTTACTACAGTTAAAGGTAAATAGGGTAATTAAGGGTAAAAATTAGATTTTAAAATTACCCTAAGACCTGCCAAAATTTTATTGGATGAATAAAAGTAGACCCATATGACATCAGGGACAGAATAGATTCATTTAATGGACTTTTGTCCAGGAAAATAATATAATTATTATTAAAACCAAAGAAAGAGACAACATGTCCCTCTCTTATATCTTATAAGTGTAATAATTTTAATTTAGCGATAAACCGCATAAAACATCGGATATAAATAGTCTCCAAAAAGATATTAAAATTATCTATATCATGATAATTTATTTATAATTTTTAAATAATAAATAATTATCATTAATGATGAAACAATAGTGATGTCAAAATTATTTTATTGATTGAAATATCAAATAAATGGTTTCAAAAAATATTAAAATAAATATTACATGAACTAATTAATGTTCTACTCAAATTTTCTAGATAAATATGACATTTTATAAATCTATTAAATAATTTTTTTCGAATATATCCTCCGTGTGGATTTTATTTAAATTTAAATAAATGAATTGTGTCAAAATTGACACTATTGTTATTTTATAAAAATAAATTTTTATAAAATTGTTTAAAAATCACAAAAATATTAAAAACTTAAATATTGGACTTGATATGGTCTAAAATTTCATAAATCATCCAATTATGGACAATTAAAAACACATAAGTAATTATTTATTACAATTTCAAATTTAGAATATTATGACCACAAATAAAATTAAATAAGAATAAATCAAGTTGATAAGGTTTAAAATAAATTCCCAAAATGTCTAAATATTATTGGTTGATGATATTACAACCCTATATCATTTAATATTTGGATTTGAGTCATTTTTGGTGGGTTTTAAGTGGTGTTTGAGTTTATTATAAATTAATATTTTAGATGTTTCCAAAAGTGTTCTTCTCCTCTCTTATAAAAGGGCACCACCTCCCTCTCTCCCTCAAAACACTTTGATCCTTAAATCTTGTCCAACCCCTATAAATTTCTCTTCTAAACTTTCCTAGAAACATACTAGAGGTCCTTTCCTTCTTCAAATACCAACTTTAGATCCCTACAAGGAGGTTTAGAAGAGGCGCGTCGAAGAATAGGTAATATCCTTTACCGATTCTTTCAAATTTATTTCTTATTATACTTCATCTTCTTTATTTGTTTCATTATAAAGTAATAAAATCAGTATCACTCATATAATTATATGTTATTATATATATGAGACAACTATATTTCACCTTCTATCCATCCTTCAGAAAACAAAATCATCGCGCAAGCGTACGTACGGAATACCGTCTCCACATTGTGGTGTAATTTGTTTTCCACAACCACCTTAATTGGATGGGTATAATGGTGTAAATAATAACTATATATGATTATTATAACATGATACTAATTCTGAGATATTCTATCTTCCATTCCAATACCATTCAATAATTATGGGAACGATATCGTCGCTCGTGCATACGTATGGCTTACCGTCTCCACGGTGCAATGTGATTTGTTCTACATGATCTTAATTAAACCATGATTATATAAAAAAATTGATTTAATAAATATAATATATATTATATTAATACCAATCTGTAAATGATGTATCTATAAACTAAAAATATTAATAAGAATTTATTCGAAAAAACACGCATAAGAACATAAAGCAATGAACACACGAATAACAAGTAGCAATGAAATATTACAAATAAAGAGATAATAATATGACCATATATGATATCATAAAAATTTATATGATTGATCAATAATTCAATGAAATTATTTAAATCACTATACAGGAGGTTCGGATACGTACAGAGCATATCAGACCTAAGGTAAGGGAAAATCTTGCAATCTCATTTTTATCGGAGATTGTTTATACTTCAGAATTTACTGGGGAATATTTATCCGCCACATCCATGTTTACTATATATATAATATTATTTCTATCCTCCTACAATTTTTTAAATCCAATTTTTCCTATTGGTGAATTTTTTGTAAAAGATATGAAATTAATATTTTGTTGTTTTCAGTACGAGATGCTTTTTGACTTTCCGGCCAAAGTATGAGAAAAATGTTTTTTAACTTATATGACATGAATGTATTTTTATGATTTCATAGAACATTATTTCCATGAATATTACTTTACAATTTTTCATTTATATTTTCAATTAACTTATTTTACTTTAAAATTGTATGACATGTTGAGTAAGTAAAAATGTTTTTGAAGTAGAAATGATATTTTCCTCAAGAATGGAGTTCAAGTGTTTTATCAAAATTATTTTTCATATAAGATAATATAGGGTTCTGTTTCTATACCTATTGTTACATTGATTTGATTACGTTATGATGTAATTATTTTTATGATGTCCTTTTATCTTATATGGATTATGTTATGATGGCATGATGTTTAAGAATCCCATTTTAATTACATGGGTTATGCTATGGTGTGTGATTTATGATTTTGTGGAACACATAAGAATGGTTTCATTATGAGATGGGTGGTACCTATATCTCCCTCCAATGCATTAGGTAAAGATTTATATCTCATGAGATATACATGGCTGGAATGGAATGTTAATCCGGTTAAGTGATATGGGACTGGAACGAGAAGTAATCTCGGTTCAGTAATGGACTTTGTCTACTATGATGGTCTTGGAAATGAGTCTTGACTAATATGAAATGATTTTATATGATTATGTGTGTATTCCATAAAGTTTCATGCCTTATGTTATGAATATTGGGATTACATTTCACTACTATGATTTATCCCATGTCCTGATATTATGATCTCTTTTGCAGGATAAAATTTTCAAAATGTTATGTTCTTACGAATATGATATGATTGATATTTCCTTTGTTTTCACTTACTGAGCATTTGAGATCACCTTTTGTTTGTTTTCTTTTCCCCAGTTCAGGAAGAAGGGTATTAAGTAGGATATTTCAAAAGGGACTCTAGATATGATGAAATAAACGGGAGATAATGTAGATGATATAAGAACTAGTTGTTTATGTTTCCCAGTTTCTAAAGACAATATACATATACGGTCCTATAATGGATTTTTTATATTTTGTAATAAGTATACTGCAATTCTGAAGAAATAACAATGTATGTAAAGTATGGGTCGTTATAATTAGTATCAGAGGGATGTTGTTGTCAACCATTAGAAACTAGGATGTGAAAGACTTAGTAAAAATTATAAGTATATATCTAAGAATAGAACAAAATCTTAGTGTTTTAGAAATGTCCCTGAATAGCCTATGATAAGACCTATAATGTCAAATTGTTTTCCTGATTATGTGGTTTTCATGTTTTAATTAGTGTTTCTCACACTATGCTACTTGGTTTTAGTCAATGGATGGAACCCAAAAGAACCGTGTTAATGAAGCATGCGATGGGAAATGCAATGATTGTCCCCCTGAGAAACCAAACAATATGGGAGCTGGAATGAAAAAACTTATACCCACACTCACACAGCTTTCTCAAGCTATGAATCATGTAAGAATTCCAAATGGGAAAAGGAGGGAGCAAGATCTGTTGAATCCTTCATGAGGTGGCGTCCACCTTCATTCAGTGGTTATTCTGATCTATTAGTGGCTAAACAGTGGATTAGTACCACTGAAAATATATTTTCCATCCTTCAATGTTTTGAAAATGATAAATAAATATTAGTAGTATATCATTTGGAACTTGTCAAGAATACAAGGAAAAGGGATGAAATTGAATCCATGTAATGGGACAAGTTCAAGAACTTATTTTTCAATAAGTACTTCCCTTGTATTCTTTGAACAAGGATGGAGAAGGTGTTTCTTGAACTGAAAAAAAGGATGATGAATCTATTGGTACCTATGAAACAAATTTTACACTGCTTACAAGGTATGCTTCTGGGATTATTATCCAACCTGAGAGTAAGATCGATCGAATATTTAGTGGCTTAAAACCAAGTCTCTGAAGGGAAATAGCTATAAGGGACTTCAATAGCTACGAGGAAATTTCTCGATGTAATATCAATGTTGAGAGGGAGATTAGAGTAACCCATCAGTCATATGGGTTTGATTAGAAGAGGAAAATGGAATTCGAAGGAAAATCTAAAGACCACATTGAAAATAAGATGAGTTTTACCTTATCCTCTATGTGTGGGAATAAACATGGAGGGAATTGTATTAAAGGGAAAAGTAAATGTTATAAGTGTGGAAAAGAAGGTCATTGGGATATTAAATTCCATAGAGATGGGAAAAAATGTCTAGTGATATGAACAAAGAAAAGGCTACACAAAATGAACCTCCTACACTTCAATGTTTCAAGTTCAATGAAATGGGGTATTATGCCAATAAGTTCCCTAATCCAAGGGTTGTTGATGATGATCGACATCAATAAAATCTTAAGTACAAAGATAAAGGAAAGTCGCATGCAATTTCTATCGGCAATGTGGAGTACGATAACGAAGTGGTGAAAGGTACACATACCATCCACTCTAAAGTAGAAAGTGTTTTATTTGATTCTGAATCCACCCACTCTTTTATTTCTGAATAATTTTCTAAGGGTATCATCGTACTACCCCAACAATTAGCTGTTGAGTTAGTTGTGATAACTCCTAATGGAACAACAGCCACATAAGAAGTTTACAATTCTTCTCTGATTGAAGTTTGTGGGAAAGTTCTTCCTATAAATCTTGTGATCCTTCCTATAGTGGAATTTGATGTGATTATTGGCATGTATTTTCTTTCTTTATATGGATCTCATATCATTTTACAAAGAAGGTAAGTCACATTTCATATTCCTGGTCAATCTATGATCATCTATCGATGCAAGGATAAAAATATAACCTTCCAGTGGAAATTTCTTCCATCTTATGGGTCTTTATTCCAATAAATTAAGGTTATTTATCTCAAATGGTTGGAGAGAAACTCATGATTAAGAATATTCCAATTGTATGGGAGTCTGATGATGTCTTTCCAGAAGAATTTCCAGGTCTTCCACCAAATCATGAAGTTGTGTTTTCAATAGAACTCATACTAGACCATTTCAAAGACACCTTATAGAATGTCCCCAATTGAGTTGCATGAATTGAAGAAGCAACTTCAAGAGAATATTGATAAGGGATTCATACGCCCTAGTGAATCACCTTGGAGAGCACCAGTTCTATTTGTTAAGAAGAAATATGGATCAATGAGACTATGCATTGATTATCGAGAACTTTACAAGATCACTATCAGGAAAAAATATCCACTCCCATGCATTGATGAATTATTTGACCAACTACACGGAGCTCAATACTTTTCCAAGATTAATCTTCATTTAGGGTATAATCAATTAAAGATAAAAAAAGAGGATATTCCAAAGATGGATTTCTTTACAAGGTATAGACACTATGAGTTTATAGTGATGCCATTTGGTCTTACTAATGCCCCTGCTATCTTCATGGATCTACAAAATAGAGTCTTTAGAGACTATCTTGATCAGTTTGTGGTAGTCTTTATAGACGATATTTTTGTATATTCAAAGATCAAGGAAGAACATGAAGATCACTTAATAATTGTATTGAAGACCCTGAGAAATGAGAAGCATTATGTCCAATTTACCAAATGTGAATTTTGTCTTCAAAAATATTCATTTTGGGTCACATAATCTCAAAAGAGAGGATATCTAGGGATCCAACAAAATAGAGGTTATTAAAAGATGGTTGATACCAACAACAGTAACTAAAATACGAAGTTTTCTTAGTTTGGCTGGGTATTATCGACGTTTTGTGAAATATTTTTCCTGATTATCTAACCCACTCACCAAATTGACTCGTAAAGGAGTTAAGTTTGTTTAAACGTAGGAATGTGAAGAGAATTTCAAAGAGCTAAAAAGATGTTTAGCCAGTGCAGTTATGCTCACACTACCTTCTAGGGGAGATAGGTTTGTGATCTATAGTGATGAATTCAAGAAGGGGTTGGGGTGTGTTCTCATGAAAAATGATATGGAGATAGCATATGCCTCACGACATTTGAAAATCCATGAGAAAAATTACCCAACTCATGATTTGGAGTTATCTGCGGTAATCTTTGCATTAAAGATTTGGAAGAATTATATTTATGGTGAAAGGTGTGATATTTATACTAATCATAAAAGTTCAAAGTATATTTTCACACAAAAGGAGCTGATTATGCACCAAAGAAGATGGTTGGAGCTGATTAAGGATTACGACTGTTCAATTAATTACCACCCTGAGAAAGCAAACAAGGTGGAAGATGCATTAAGTCGACATTACCATGCTAGCTTATCCATGATGAGGATCACAAAGGATCAAATATTTGTGGATTTACAAAGGATGGATATTGGAATTTTAATGAAAGGGGAGATATATTATCTTTCTCAAATGAATGTTCAACCATATATACAAGTGAATATTAATGAGGCATAGAAGGAGGATGTTGGGCTTCAAAAGAAGGTGAAAATGTTCATGAATTCAACCTTGATTGTGGGGGGATAATAAGGATCAGGAACTGTGTCTGTATTCCTACCATTCAAGAAATCAAGGAGCTACTGGATGAGGATATTAGTTCTTAATTCTCTATTCATCGTGGAAGTACAAAGATGTACAGGGACCTGAAAGAGAACTTTTGGTGGGATGGAATGAAAAGAGATATCAATGAATATGCCTCTCGATTCTTGGTTTTTCAAGAAGATAAAGCTGAGAGACAAAGGTCTAAAGGGATGTTACAACCATTACCCATACCAGAATGGAAATGGGAAGACATCATTATAGACATTGTCATAAGACTTCCCAAAACATCCAAAGGAAATAATTCTATCTAGGTAATAGATGATCGTCTTATGAAGTTGGAACATTTCATTGCTACTAGAGAGGATTTCTATCTTGATCAGCTTGCCAGGATATATATAAAAGAAGTGGTAAGACTGCATGAAGTACCACTTTCCATTATATCTGATTGGGATCCGAGGTTTACCTCAAAGTTTTGGTGAAGTCTTCAGCATGATCTAGATACAGAGTTGAGTTTCAGCACTGCCTATCATCCTCATACAGATGGTCAGTCTGAGAGGACAATTCAAACTTTGGAAGACATGTTGAGATCTTTCTCTATGGATTTCAAAGGTGGTTGGGATCAACACCTACATTTAGTAAAAAAAATTTATAATAATATCTTTAACTCCAGTATTCAGATGGATCCTTATGAATCTCTCTATGGAAAGAAATGCATAACTCCAACTTACTTGGATAAAGTTGGGGAAAGAAAGTTATTAAGACCTGATCTTTTTGACGAGATGGCAGAAAAGGTCAGATCTATTCAACAACACATAAGAGAAGCTCAGATTCGACAAAAAACTTATGCTGACAACTATAGAAAAGACCTAGAGTTTGAAGTGGGTCATAAAGTGTTCTTACGAATATCACCTAGGAATAGAGTAATGAGATTTGGAATGAAGGGCAAGCTAAGCCCTAGGTATATTGGTCCTTTTGAAATACTGGATCGTGTTGGGAAGGTAGATTACCGATTTTCACTTCCACCAAATCTCTCTTAATTTTATGATGTGTTCCATGTATCTCTCCTAAATAAGTACATACCTGATCCTTCACATGTAATGAGCTTATAAGTTATACCACTAGAGCAAGATCTTTCTTATGAAGAACAGCCGGAAGAGATTCTGGATCGTAGAGAAAAAGTTCTACGAAACAAGAACACTCACTTAGTTAATGTTTAACGGAGGAACCACCAATTAGAACAAGCTACATGGGAACTTGAGGATATAATGAGGGAGAGGTATCCTAATCTGTTTTTTACGAAGTGACGAATTTCGAGGTTGAAATTCATTTTACGGGGGGTAGAATGTAACACCCTCAGATTTTATGAGATATATATATATATATATGTCTTATGTTATACGCACCACCAAAGGAATCTTTCACTACACACAACACTGGCTTTCCATGCATTACACGCAAGAGCAACCTTCCTCGATAGCTTGTGTTGTACACAATAACGAGTTTTACTAAACAATGATATATTATTATAATATTATGAACTAGTCATTTTGAATAGTATTTACTGAAATTTTAATTTTATAATATTATGACTCACCTTACACATTTTCTACAATGAAATATGAAAACAAAATCGAATTTTCGGATAAAAGAAGTATTTTTCAAAAAAATGCAGTTTTACCGCCTTTTGATGGAACACTCATTTTAAATATAATTTTTGACAAGTTTATAATTTCAATTTTACAAAATAAAATTCTTATTTTGAATCAGGTTATAAAAATTTACATTGGATAAATTTTTGATACTTTTCTGATAACTTTCATATTTTGATGAATAGTAAAAATAAGCTAAATTTTTCTTAAAAACAACTTTTTCCATCCAGATAATTTATATTGTTAGATGATAAAATTTAATGGTTTTAAAGTATAAATAGAATATATATGTACAATTTAATATAATATATTTCATTACCATTAATTTTACATTGAATTCATTGGTAAAAACATTTCAATCCTTTGACAATGTTTTATCTTTTAAAACTCGTTTTCTTAACAACGGGATTAATTTTAAATTAATTGCTGCAACTAATGTGTTTATAATTTTGAAAAATGGATTCCATATTTGGATTCAGTGGGTCCAAATTATGTTAATAGGTTACTTTTATTTTTTTGATATTATCAATAGTAACTACGGTAATTTTTATTTACTACAGTTAAAGGTAAATCGGGTAATTCAGGGTAAAAATAAGATTATAAAATTACCCTAAGGCATTCCAATATTATGTTGGATGACTAAAATTAGACCCATATCACTTAAGGGTCAGAATAGATTAATTTTATGGACTTTTGACTATAAAAATAATATAATTTTTATTAAAACCAAAGAAAATGACAACATATCACTCTCTTATATCTTATAAGTGTAATAATTTTAATTTAGTGATAAACCTAATAAAACGTCAAATATAAATAATCTCCATAAATATAATATAATTATCTACATCATGAGAATTTATTTACAATTTTTAGGGATTAAATAATTATCATTAATGATGACACAATAGTGATGTATAAATTATTTTATTGATTGAAATATCAAATAAATGGTTTCAAAAATATTAAAATAAATATTATATGAACTAATTAATGTTCTCCAAAAATTTTCTAGATAAATATGAAATGTTATAAATCAATGAAATATCTTCTTTGAACCTATTCTCTGTGTGGATTTTCTTTAAATTCAAATAAATGAATAGTGTAAAAATTGAAACTATTGTTATTTTATAAAAATAACATATTATACAATTGTTTAAAAATCACAAAAAAATTTAAAAATTATAAATTGAAATTTATATGGTCTAAAATTTCATAAAGTATCCAATTATGTTAAATTAACAACACATAAATAATTATTTATATCAATTTAAATCTTATAATATTATTACCACAAATAAAATTAAATAGATTAAATAAAGATAAATCAATTTGATCAGGTTTAAAATATATTCCCAACATATCTAAATCTTATTTTTTTGGTGATATTACAACCGTATCACATCAAATAATCAGATTGTAGTCATTTTTGAAGGTTATTAAGTTGGTTTTGCGTTTATTATAAATTAATATTTTAGAGGTTTCCAAGAGTGCCCTTCTCCTCTCTTATAAAAGGGCACCTCCACCTTCTCCTCCTAACAACATTTTGAGCCTTCAAGCTTTACCAAACATTGTCTATTTCTCATCTTCGCATACCTAGAAACTACTATAGGTCTTTCTCTTTTTCAAAGACCAACATTAGTGCCCTAAGAGGAGGTTTAGAAGAGGCACATCAAAGAAGAGGTAATTTCCGTTACCGATTCTTTCAAATTTATTTCTTCTTATAATTTCTCTTCTTTATTAATTTAATTATAAAGTAATAACATAAGTATCACTCATATACTTATATGTTATTATAAATATTAAAAAACTCTATTTCACCATCTATCCATCCTATAGAAAACAAAATCACCACGCGTGCGTACGTACAGAATACCGTCTCCACGCCGTGGTGTAATATGTTTTCCACCACCACCTTACATGAATGGGTATAATGGTGTAAATAATAACTATATAGGATTATTATAACATGATACTAATTCTGAGATATTATATCTTCCACTCCCATTCCATTCAACAATTATGGGAATGATATCGTCGCTCGTGCGACATACGGCTTACCATCTCTACGATGCGATGTGATTCGTTCTACATGATCTTCATTAAACCATGCATATATAAACAAATTTAATGAATAAATATAATATATATTATAATAATAACATTCTTTAAATTATGTATCTATATCCTAAAAATAGTAATAGGAATTTATTCGACAAAACATGAATAAGAATGTAAAGCAATGAACACCAGAATAACAAGTAGCAATGAAATATTACTAATAAGAAGATAAGAATATGAACATATATGATATCATAACAATTTATATGATTCTGGAATAAGTCAATGAAATTATTTAAATCATTATATTGTAGTTTCATATATGTATAGATCATATCAGACCTAAGGTAAGGGAAAATCTCGCAATCTCATTTTTATCTGAGATTGTTTATACTTCATAATTTACTGGTTCATATTTATCATCCGCATCCATGTTTCCTCAATATGTAATATTATTTCTATCCTCGTAAAAATTTTTAAATCCAATTTTACCTATTGGTGAATTTTTATTAAAATATATGAAAATAATCTTTTGTCATTTTCAGTACGAGATACTTTTCGACATTTCGGCCAAAGTACGAGAAGAATTTTTTTTTAACTTATACGACATGAATGGATTTTTATGATTTCATAGAACATTATTTACATGAAGCTTAATTTACAAGTTTTCAAGTTTATTTTCAATTAACTTCTTTTAGATTAATATTTTTGTCATGTTCATTAAGGAATTATTTTTTTGAAGTAGAAAGGATATTTTCTTCAAGAATGGAGTTCAAGTGTTTTATCAAAATTATTTTCCATCTAAGATAATATAGGGTTATGTTTATATCCCTATTATTACATTGATTTTATTATGTTATGATGGAATTATCTTTATGAAGTCCTTTTATCTTATTTGGATTATGTTATGATGGCATGATGTTTAAGAATCCCATTTTTATTACGTGGGTTATGCTATGATATATGATTTATGAATTTGTGGAACACATAAGAATGGTTTCATTATGAGATGGGTCGGACCTATATCTCCCTCCAATGAATTGGGTAAAGATTTATATCTCATTAGATAGACATGGCTGGAATGACAAGTTAATCTGGTTAAGTGATATAGGACTGGAATGAGAAGTAAACTCGGTTCAGTAATGGACTTTGTCTCCTATGATGGTCTTGGAAATGAGTCTTGGCTAATATGAAATGTTTTTCTTTGATTATGTGTATATGCCAAAAATTTCATGTCTTATGTTATGAATATTGGGATTACATTTCAATACTATGATTTATCCCATGTCATAATATTATGATCTCTTTTGTAGGTTAAGATTTTCAAAATGTTATTTTCTTATGAATATGATATGATTTATATTTCCTTTGTTTTCCGTTACTGAGCATTTGAGATCACCCTTTGTTTGTTTTATTTTCCATAGGTCATGAAGAAGGGTATTAAGTAGGATATGCCAAAAGGGACTCTATATATGATGAAATAAATGAGAGACAATGTAAATGATTTAAGAACCAATGGTTTATGTTTCCCACTTTCTAAAGACATTATACCTATACAGTCCTATCATGGTTTTGTTATATGTTGTAATAAGTATGCTTCAATTCTTAAGTAATAACAATGTATGTAAAGTATGGGACATTATAGTACCCAATCATACTATCACTTGATTTTATTTTAAGGTTAGGATAAGTCCTAGTATTAATTGATCAAATAAGAGAAACTCGAGTGGGAATTGGAGATTGAGTTGTGTTCAATGTCAATAATGTTGTATAGACTCCAATTTTTCATATATTTTTTCTAACATCCATTTATATGTGTGACTATACCAATGGGGTGATTTCTTGTATGCTTATATGTCAACATTTTATTTTTTATCACATTCTTTCTCCCCATTATTATTCAATATGTTTAGATTTTCATTGATTGTGTACGATAATTCATTCTTTCATTTATGTTTTCTCACTCTGATATAGTGGTTATAGTCTCCCCATAATACCTCCCTAGACCCCCCTTATAATCTTATTCTTCTGATTTATGAAGAGGAATTAATGATATCTTGTACACTAGACACATGAGTGGGTTGTAGAGCATGTTGGATGTTATATATTTTTAGAGATAGGAGAATGGGTGGTTTTCAATGGGATGTACCTTTATATGAAACCTAATGTTTGGGCTGGGTGAGAAACCAAGAGAATATTATTTTTGACTCGCACATTATTTCATCAGTTTTTAATTATTTTTTAGGGAAACCGATGAGATGGGTTATCTATGGAATATGAAAACCCTTAAAGGGTATTGGTAATATCGAATGATGGATGCATTTTTTTCTTCAGAATAGAACCATGAGTGATATGATTTTTGAAAGTATGGAACTTGGTGTACCTCAGTATTGAGACTAGCTTCGATGTCTAGGATCGACCAAGTGGCTAACTATATTGATATTATATGTGCTATAATGGAATGGTCCATGCTTGGGGTAAAAATTTTGGTTTAAGTGCAGTTTTTGATAGTGGATAAGTGTGTGGTTAGTTTTCATAATAGATGTGAATAATTTTTAAGTGGAATACCAATGTCTTTTAGGATATAAAAAAATATTATTCATGAATATAATAATTATTTTAGTTGACATTTGAGCTTGGTTTTGGTGAAATGAATCTCATTGATTTTTTAGTTAGGTATTTGTAATAGGTCATAGTGAGGGATTAAACCTTTCAGTTTTAACTAGTTCTACTTGTAATGTGTGGTTATGTAAGGTGACTAATGAGTTATTGATTGGAAAATAGTCATGCATGAGATAAGGCTCGATGAAATTTGATGTTATTATAGCAGGATTGGTTTCCCATGTTTAATGATGGTGAAAATTTTCCTCCATGGTATCTGATGAATAAGAAATGGATTAGATGTTTTGGTACATTTGACCGGAGTGTGGGCCTTGACACATATCTCCATGGAGGAGATGTTTTAGAGGATAATAGTGTATGAGTGTGGTTCAGAAAGAGAAACAATTTTTTTATGATAATTCAACCTGGTTAGATTTATAATGATAGTGGTGTATAAATGGGTCTATGTGGTGGGTAGTGTAGAAATATCTAATTGAGGGAAAGATCCACCTTATGAACCAGGTTTTAAGATATGCCAAGACCAATGTTACATGAGTTGGGAATGGGTGGGAATTTATATTTCATGATAATTTTATGAAATGATCATGATGTCCATGTTGATTAATTATATTTCGTAAATAATGTTGTGTGGGTTCATGATGTTTAATAAATTGATATCTTGTTGAAAAAATACACTCTTATGGTGGAGTGTAGGATGTCAGTCAAGGGTGATGAGTCCGTCATGCTTTAATGGTTTTGGTTTCATAATACCATCTATTGAACATACATTATGGAATTTTGAATATTTAATGTTAGTATAACTGAATTCATATGAAATATATAGTGAATGTAAAATGTAATGTTAGGAAAGATAATTGATAAAGTATGATCATTACACTAAGGAACACTAAGAACTTGAGGTGGTATGATTATTTATTGGGTCGATAGTGGAGTGGTTCTCAAGTGGGACCCTAATGACAGTTTTAGTTAGTTATGGATCAAAATGTAGAAATTAATTGGTCATTAGGAATATAAAATGGTGAGAATGAGTAGTAAATCATGTAATTACACCAAGACACAAGCCTTGCTAATCAAGAGTTTCTTTAATGCATCATGGAGTGTGGCTGAGAATTTTCAGAAATAGTTGGATGGCTGAGGTTTGAAATGTTTTTTTTCATATAAATTGATGTTTTGGGATGGGAAACAGATTGAGTAAATTTTTTTTTATGATATATTTTATTAGAGGCTTGGATGGGGTATTCTGAGGGGGTTTAGTGTATTCAAGGCCACTTCTTATGGGTGGTGTTACACAAATGATTTTCTTTTGGTTTACAAATGAGGATTTGTACCAATATTGAATAGTTATCTCATTTTTGTTGTGGTTTGGTGTGTTGGTAAAAGTGTTGAGCATGTCGTCGGACCACTGAGGAGGTTCTTTGGTGGGTAATTATGATGGTGGATGACACTATTTATTATAATTGGATGTTATAAGATATTTCTTATTATGGGGAGCACTATGGAATTAATGATTAATTGGATGATGACACATTCTTTCCTTAGGATAGATGAGTTTTTTAGAAACACTATCTTAGTGTCTAATTAATGAATTTGAGTGTTGGATGGGGACATTAGAAACACAATTCCTTGTGTTTTTTATGAGTTATGAAATCATGGATTTCATTTATTTGTATAATTTTTCCCTCGATTAAGAATTGATGAGTATGGATGACTGATATGGATCTCTGGATAAGAAATATGACCTATCAAAGATGAGAATTATTAAGTTTGGGAGGTTGTAATACCTCATGTATATATGGGTCAAAAAAATTAGAAAAAATATTAATTTTTATTTGGTTGATAGGGTGTATTTGGGACCATATATTCATAATATAATTATGAGAGATAGAACCTCACACGGGGTTGTTTTTGTACATGGTTCAAGTCTTGAAGGAACCCAAAGTGCTCGAATGGGTCATGGATCATTGGGTAATAATTCTGAGTTTCTGGAGGGTTTTTCCCACTATTCATGGTTTAGTGTTCATGTTTTATGTGAAACCATGCATCACCTTAAGCATGTGATGAAATTAAGTTCAATTTTTAAAGAAGTGGGTTAATTTTCATGGTAAACACATGATTTAGGATTAAAAATTTAATATTTCAGAGTAAATATCATGAGTTTAGTTGGACCTAGGGTATGGTGCACTGTTGGAGTATAGTCTTATAAAATCTATGTAAAATAATGTAGACATGGGTAGTTTCAATTAGAACTATTAGAAAACAATTTTGTAAATGTGTCCCAACACGGACAAAGGAGTTTTATTAGTTAGTTCTTATCACAAGGTTGGTGCATTCTTTTTTTTGTAAATAGTGTGTAATATTATGTTGTTAATTAAATGTTTATTTTTTTATGCATGACCTCTAGGAAATTGAAAAGGAAGAGACCCTTTTAATCTACCCTCATGCATACATGCCCCCATCCAAACCTTCCTCCATTCCACTTAAATTCCTAAATTTTTTGGTGGGTTTTGGTTTTATTCCATGGTGATTTACAGTATGGCTTCCCCTACTAAAACCTCCACTCATTATCCCCACCATTATATATAATTTTTGTTTCTACTAGTTAGGGATTTGATGATTATTTCAATGGAGAGAGGTAAAAATTAAAAAATCTTATGGGGCTTCCTTGTATCCTATATAGAGTACATCCCAAGACGAAGTCTTCATGCCACCACTTTCTGTTTTGATGTGTTATCTCACTATGGTATGTTTTCTAAGTGTTTTAGATTAAATTAAATTATTTTAGTGAATGGATAGGTTTTGATGGTCTGGGAGTTTTCAAAAATTGGTTTCTAGGTTGTATTTTAGACCTTCTGATTACAGTTGATTTAGGTTCTTGGATCATGGTTGAGCTCGGTTGTTTGTTCAACTATTATAAGGTACTGTTTTGAAATTAAATAGTAAATAATATTTTTTTGAAAAAAACATATTTATGGTATGTGATGTGAGGAAGGATAACAGGGTGTAGAACATTATTGGTAGAATATTGGAAAACCTTGGTGAGACTAGGAAATGTCAATGTTGTGAATAATTAAATAGTTATGGAATCATAAAACGATGTAGGTAGCCCATAGTACTATACCTAGGGTTTGATAAATGTTATTCATGATGTATATGATGTGTAGTGAATCCAATGAAGGTTATGATCCTTGATTCTTAATTAATTTAATTGTATAATTTAATTTGAATTTTTAATTCAGTTTTCATTTCTTAAATAAAATAAAAAATTTACTAAGGCCTATTTGGACTTGTGAACTAACTTGTTGGCCATGAACACTAATGATAGAGTACTTTATTTAAATATTTTTACATTAACATTATACACCACCATGAGGTGGTGTAGTATGACATGAGTTTGGAGTCCCTTTTATGCAGTGTGAGGTTACTAGAAGAGTGTTTAGCCTTACTGGATAGACCTTAGTTAAGATGGACTTGGGTGGAATGTGAGGATAAACCTAATTGGACCAAGGATATTGATTTGGTACTTCATCCATACATCGAGAAGATTTACATTATTGTGTTCCCTTTGATTCATGAATTTGTACAATATATGATATTGATAAAGAATGTAACAATATCCTATAATAGTTTTTTTAACCAGAAAGGAGGATAAAACAGGGGGCCCGAAGTGTGGTGGATTAATTTTTGATGACCTAATGGACCCCTTTTATGGTTAATTTGTTTTGTGTTAACCTAAAGTACCCCATGTAGGGTGACCTTGTTTTATGGTTACCTAGAGGACTCTGGTTAGTGCCTATTGAGATATAGAACTTGAGTGGGTGTGATGGGTGGTGGATACTGATGATAGTCATATGAAATCATCCAATCCTTATTTCCATAGATTTTATTTCTTTGGAATGGAATTAACCTCATGGAGGTTTTTTTATCAAATGGATAACACCCACATGGTGGTGTTTATATTTATAACTAATGAAAAATCCATTAAATGGTAGTTTGTGGTGATTAAAGAAAATTCCATTAAGAGGTGGTTCATGGTGGCTAATGAAAACACACTCAAGGGGTTTTTCATGATGAAATATAAATAAAACACTAATAATTAGGGGTTTTTGATAATACTAGTGGGGATTTAATGGATTTAGATCTAGGATTACATTAGTTAAAGATATATGGTAGGTTTTATTACATTCGAGATTTCAGGACTTGTGCGGTCTTTGATATAAATGGTTGAGTGTCACACAACTCGACTAAGCTATTGGGGCCATTTGATAAGTGGATGAATAATCCCTTAGGTTATGATACTGGGATATATCTCACCCCAGATCTTTATAATATGCATAGAAGGTGAGTTTTACCAAAGGTTTATTATAACAATATACTGGGGTGAATTATTGGAGGGTCATTAATATGGTTGAAAAAGTCATCATGACATACTTAGATACATTCTGGCATTGGTCCATGTAGGCATAGTTGACCAACATTGTGGTCTTGAGGATCAATTATGGATTGTTATTTATTTATTTATTTCTATCAGCCTTTTTATTTTTTCTAATAATTTCACATGGATATATCATTTAATATATCATTTATTTGGGGTAGTGTTAGAGGTTCCCTACTATTTTTTAACTCATAAACTTCTCAAGCCAGTGTTTCACATTGGTATCCCTGAAAACTCTTGATTGGATTTAGGCCCTGGTTTGGATTAGGTATGGTATTTCACGATTGAGTTGGTGTAGTTCATGTGGGATGTGGATACCAAGATTAGGTGAGGCTCAAGCATGTAATAGAGACTCATATTTTCTTTTATTTTTTTTAACACCTTCAATTCATAGATATTACTGGCCTAGTGTGTGGTATGACTTTTATGCTTGTATGTCAGCATTTTTTTATTATCTCAAAGTTTCATTAAATTATCACTCTACATACTTTGAAGGTGATGGATTTAATATAATACTTTGTTTTTTGTTTCATGTTTTCACACTCTAATATAGAGTTAATAGTCTCTCCACGTGACCTCTATATACCCTCTATACTAGTATACAACCTCTTCCATAAGGGGATGCATTTTTAAGGTAATGTAGTTCCATCGATGCAGTAACTATTCATGGTGAGCCATGGTAGGATGTTATATATCATTACTATTATGAAATACATCCACATATATACCTATGATGATCATATTTCATAAAATATTCTCTTTCATTAGTTTATAAGTCATTTATATTTTTAGCCATAAAAGACACATGATTATATGGTTATCACAAAACAAATCCATGATTTCTATATACATACCAATTTTATTTATTGACCATCTTTTTTTCATAAAACTAAATATTCATGGTAATTTTATATATGAGGAATTGATATCATGGGTCCACATCCCCAAGTTATAACTAGTATTTTCAACTATATCTTTATTACCACAAATTAATTTTACGTGGGAAATAAATTTTTATCCCTTAAGGAAGTTTAGATGAAGGCTATAATTAACATGAATAAGAAAAAATTCTATAGTATACATGGTGTTCCTCATAAAATATTGATAGAAAATGGAACTAATTTATTTAATTTTTATTTGAGAATATTGATTCATTCATAAAGAATTTCACCCCCACTAATCACACTAAAATAAATCATAAAATGAATAAATAGAGGATTTCAATAAGACACATTGAAATATTATTTAAATGATATTAGAAAAATATATTAATATTTTTAATTTACACTCATACATAATTTGTCAAATTCTAAACCCATAACATGTGCTATAATGTAGGAAGCCCCATATTTTCTTGGATACTGTATGAAGGTAGTCTTGTAAATTGAATTTCATGTTCCCTTACTCTACATCACTATCTATAACCAATTATATGAAGATTAATACTCTCTTTAGTGACAAGATGAGTTAGAATGACTCGATTAGAGGAGGTCTGATATACTAAAAATCCTAAAAATCCACCAGAACTGAGTTCTATGAGCCATCAATAAGACAGTTTTCCACCAATCATTCCTCTAGAGAGTTCCAGAATTTTTTTATAAAGCTATGATGATACTAGGTAAGAATCATAAAAAACTAAAAAAATAGTGTCCTTATTCTATGGAAAATGAATACTATAATATAATTTATCCATTGGTCGTAGTGGATAGACAACATATACTGCCTTCCATAGATGTGAGGTTCCTCAATAAATATTTTAAAAAACATATCATTGGGTCCAAATTTTTTGTCACCTCCAAGACATTGAAATCCAGAGCATCTAGAATTAGTTTCATGTTGAGATACTACAAAGTGTTCATTTACTATTCAAATGAGATAAAACAACACTATAAATCAATTATATCACAATGTTAAACATCAAATCACTTATATACTTAACAAATGACATTAATATATATATATGAATGAATCCAAAAATAAGTCCTTAAACCATAATTAATTTTTTCGAAATGACCATGACATGTCCTCTAGTGAAATACGAGTAATATTCAAAATTAATCTTCTTTATCACACTATAAATGAATCATGTTAGTGGAGAGGTTTTAATATATTTCACTAATTACTTTGATTGAGATGAACCATGTCTTTTTTAAGGAAACATAATTCAGGTTTCATGGTGTAACGATGCATTACACAAGGTGCATCTCGCATGACATTTACCTGATTAGAGGGGTTTATCTTGTGTTACCTAAATCTCATTTGTTTGATTCATATCTATTTAGAAATTTCATACATGTGGTCCTATTTTATTATTGACTCATACTTAAATAAAACCTCATATATATATGTAGTATATTTATTTGTATAAGAACCATTTATACAAATTATGTGTGGCTTAATCCCTATCATTAATGAAAGGTAGAGAGGCTCATATCACCCATCATGGGTCCCACTATAGATTTCATTGACTTTTAACCCCTCAATCCTAACATGAGATCCAGATTCATGTGAAAATTCTTGATGCATTTCCCATTTCCCCCATATATTAACTTAAATTATGATTCTAATTTCCCCATACTATGTGAACATAGTGTTTATTTATTATGGGTTTTTATAATATATGTAGTGACTCTAGGACCCTTTATATTAATCCCAATGAAAAATTACTTAATGTTCCAACATCTCTTGTTGTATGGTCTAGTAAATAATGTAGGGTCTTTATATTAGATAATTCACTAATATGACACATTATCCCTATATGAAATATGTTTGGATTGATTTCTATTCATATAGGATATGTAGTGATGATATGATCTCCTATCCTCTACACAATCAAAATTACAATCAGACATTAGTCTCTATCAGTATTTTATTCAAGGATTACACTCCACATTTTTCATTTATTCAATGTTATTTCATAAATCCTTGTCACATAATATAAAATTGCATTAAGTATGGTCCATTTTACTTGAACATAAACTACTCATAGTGATTTCTTCCATACATCACAATCTTACTATATAGGATCACAATATTTGTAAGAGAACATGGTATATGGGACCCTATATCTGGTTTAAATACTCTTTTATTAATGAAAATACTAGAATTAGGGATTTTGGTATCTATATTTTGGGTATGCACCAGAGCATTGTCCTATTCCTGACCATTGGGCTTATTAGGATTCAAATACCATGTTAGAAAAAAATTCCCCTCTTCTAAAATTTTTTTAAGATGGAGTAGAAAATTGATAATAATTATACCTGACTTGATTCCTATTACTTCATGATACATAGTGACGTCTTGAATATATATTCTAGACTCATCCATGGGTATTAATTAAATTTTAAATATTTATATGGGATTTAAACAACTTATACACGTAGAAAAATAAGTGTAGAATACCCCCACCACATTTCTAGAACATCTCATTCACATTAATCACCATTCAGACATTGTGTACCTATGATTTCCAAAAATATTTCATGGTTTTTGGTAATGAGTTTATTTGGATTAAAAGAATTCTTTGTTTTGTTAGACATACTCTCCCCCAATTTTTCCATGTATATGTTCCCCCTAATACATCTTACTAACCATAAACATGTTTTCATCCTATGGTGAAGGTCCTCAGATCTATCTATAGACTAATAGTGTCATAATAGAACTTTTCATTTAAATGTTTTCAGTGGTCATCCCTTGTTTACATGTTATATATCATTATTCAGAATCTAAAAACATATGATTTACATCCACATCATGCACTTTTCCAAAGTAGTTGGGACACTCTTATCCACTAAACCCCATTTAGGTATTCATTTCTCATAACCTTTATTAATTTGGTCCAATTATTATGACCATAATATTTGTTATGCTACCCTTGAGTCTCTCTATATTAGTTAGGTTGGTCTCACATTCACATATGGTTAATCTCACCTTCACTACTTGGTATATTTCCTCTTGTATTTTCAACGTTTTCTGACCTAAAACATCAGTGAACTCTTATTCTATCATCATAAACATAAACTAAATTCCCCTATTCATGAGATAGTCTCTATTTTTTTGGGTCCCATGATTCGTTATTTTATTCTTTTTCCTCACCACATATATTATTTCACCCATTTGGTGAAAGCTACATGACTTTAAACTATGATGATATGTTTTAAATGATATAAATCTTTAAACATTAGTAATATGTAGTCAAAACAATCTAGAATAAAACATAACCCACCATTCATTTGATCATCATTACCTAAAACTATATTCACATGTACATGAGGATGTTTGTAGTATTTATTTTGGGGTCTTCAATCACACCATGTTTATTACAACATTTATACTAGATAGACAACTTCCCCTTTTCGTTAAATATATCCAACCTTAAACACCAACTCCAATGGTATAACTTTCATGAAAATAAACTATCTAAGTAATGATTCATAAAAAATTTAATATTGTAAAATCGATCAGGTTGGTCTAGAAAAATTGTTAAATTCTATTTTCTATACATGCATCCTTTGTTATCTAGAAAAAAAATGAGCATTGTAAAAGGAAAAGGTCATAAAACTTGTTATGTTAAAACCCCATGATGGGATGTCTGATAAAAAACATGAGATCTTACCCATAGATCTTCTCCTGTATGAGGAATAGTGAAAATCTTGTGGTAATTTATAAAATAAATAAATAAAATAGACGACACAAATCTTATGCAATCTATTTTATAAATCCAAAAAATTCAAGATGTTCTCAAAAGATCCCATGTCCTGTAAAAAACATTTAACATCCATATGTATCCTCTTATATATATGTTATAATGATCCATGTGAAATTTGTGATGATATAAATTCAATGAACTAGATATCTTTTTAACCTTCAAATATTTATTACATGAATCCCCCATTTGGATCCTCATCAAATCACATAATTTTATTCCACATATAAATTGATCAAATTGTAACAATTTTGTTATTTATATCTATAACCATCCTTGATCCGTGCCTAATAAGAAATCATTCCATATACAAATAAAATAACTCTAGTGTTATGGTGATGTAATTTTTACCTATAGATATTCATAGGTCTCACCCAAGTGGAAACCTATTTGACTTCAGTTTTTGGGAGCCATGATTGACTTAACTGATTCCAAATTAATTGTTAAAATGGTCTCAATTTGTCTTCAAATTATCTCCAAGGGTTTCACTGGTTATTTAAAAATAAAAATCACAATGATCTATAAATTGAAAGATGGAAAGTGGCTATGAATAAATTAATTTTAATTCATTTCAAATAGGGTAAAGGATAATAAATAACCTTGAGTCACTCTCTCTCTCTGTATTTATTAAATGATGTAGATAATGATATTATTACAAGGCATTCTCAATGGATTCATGAAGTTGGATGATTACTCAACTAGTTTCATGTACTAGTTGACGTAGTCTAGCTACTATTAGAACATCTACCTCTATATCAAATTATACTGAATCATCCCCTGAAATAAATTCATGTAAACCCATCTCTGCATCCTTCACTACTTCCTACTTCTAATCAACTGCATGATCAGTATTGGACAATTCCAAAAAATGATGATCTAGCTACTGGAAAAGATGATCCAACTATTCATGGATCCACTACAATAAGACCCACTTCTCTATAACTTAACCATGAAACCATGCCACTTCTCTATTAAAATTGGAATATTTTGTAATTTTGTAATTTTTTCTCTCAACAAAATGGGTTTTCTACAGTTGTTATCATTTTCAAAAATATTCTTGTACACTCTTAAGAGAGAGAAAATTCCATCACACTAGAATGGATGGAATGATAATTAAACCTTCCATGCCCAATAATAATGAACACTTGATGATTCCTATAGGTTCTTAACTACAGGTATCCTAAAGTAGATTGATTTATCAACATATATATATACTTATTTATAATTTTTCATGTCACACATGATCTTTCAGGAGGATTGTGATCAAGTTTGAAATCAATCTCAAATAGTGGGGAATATTTAGGGATAAAATCACTCATTAGGGAAAAATTATTAATGCCATGTGAGTGTGGTATCCCATACAATTTTATATCACTTTAATATTCATTTGAGGAGAAAATAATGAAAAAACACATTGAACATTAGTATCATGTCCCATCATTTCCAAAAGGGGCATCCAGATTATATTGGTTAGTATGAAGGGAGTGTATTAAGCTGATTAGTGGAATGGATGCATACTCTCCTCCATTTTCTCAATTATTTAAATCATTATTGAGACCACATATATATCCATGAAAAGTGGATATTCTCTCCATAAACCACATATTTGGTTCGATAATATTACTTCTATTTCAAATGGAATTATATAGTCTAATGTAATTATAGACCGAAATGGTATTATCTTCCTATCACCCCTGATAGTTTCATGTCAAAATCAAAAACAAAATTATCATTGTGAAGAAGGATTTTCATGAGATTAAAAATTTCTAATATATATTCCATGATAAATTAACCATAGTTAGATCAGTGTTGATATAATCTAACAAGTAAACAATCTTTATTAGGTTATCTACTAGCCTACAATACAGTTGGTTGATAGCTAGGGGACTTAGATTATTAACAATACCTAATCCATATTGATTTTTGGTCACCACATAAACACTTAAAAATCCCCTATAGAGTTATATAATACATTTTTTCTTATGATTATGTAAATATCAAAATTGGAACCCCTATAACATCATCCTCTAGCACTATCTTTACATAGAAAACGTTCAACACTACCAGGTACAACATCTCTTGAGTCTCACCTACTACTACTACATGAAAAATCACTTCTTATATAATAGAGGTTATCAATTCATGGGGTGATGATATTTCATAATCTTTTAATCCTATGTAATTTTCCACTATCCTCGAGTTTTTATGGGGGATTACTGATAAATCGTTGTCCCCAGTTGAAATTTTCCATCCTTGAACATCCCATGGTGCTTCTTCAATAGATTTACTTTTTGGATGAATAAGAGATGGATTATATTTGGTAGATGATTCCCTCATGCATCTTGAAGTTAGAAGAACATAAACAAAAATAAATAATTCTTTATAAATACACAGGAATAACTAAAAATGTAAATATGAATAACAAATACTTACTCACCATTCCCAAGAGGAGATGTATCTTTATTGATTTCATCATCTTCTACATGTTTCCCTATTCCCCAAGAAACCCTATGGGGGTACTTAACTGTGGTGCCACCAAAAAACCAAAGAATTATTAATGACTATTTTAAAAAAATGTAACATCAATCTAGGTTATCCTTCCTCCTCTACATCCATGTTGACATAAACAAAATAGCTAGCTTTTGTCCCTAAATTATAATATTCTTGGGATGGGACAAGTATAATTTCCTATATAGTATCACTCTATTTAGATTCCTATAAGAGTTATAGAGGAAGGATTAAAAACCTTAAGTTAAATTTATCAATAATAATACATGGTAGATGTAGGGGAGAATCTATCTTATCTCTTTCCATGAGGTTTTATGAATCAATATTTCTTTTTTTGTGCTTTCTTGAGGCCTATAAAACATTTTCTATAGTTTCATCTGAATGGATTTCCATTTCCTAAAAAAATCTATTTTCAATTTGCATGATATGGGATTCCACTTATATAAGTTGAATCGCCTAAAAATATCCTAATGTGCATATAATCATAAAAACATGTTTATAATATTTCATCTACTTAAATAAATTCCAAAGATTCATCACTAAGGACGATGTTCCTCTAATAATCCAATTCTTTTCTAGACACTAGGAATATAGCTTCACTAGTAATAAATGTCTTAGAGTTGACATTACTCTTGGAGGGATAATTGTTACAATTATCCATCTATAACTTCATGGAATGATTAGGTTTCAATAGATAAATTTTCCTTCAAAGTAATTATGCATCTTCCCACACCCCCTGTTTCTCCACATCTTTAGTCATAAGTAGACCTATAAATTCAGCCACAAACTCAATAAAATTAGAACTTAGATATAATATATTCCAGGTCTAATAATATAAATTTTAAATCCTAAAAATTTAACATACTGGTAGTAGGTTAACTATAATTCTCATATTATATTGTGTAAACATATACCAAATTATTTAAAAACCATATCATGCTTCATGCTTCACACATAGATATGACTGCTGGGCCATTTCTTCTATAACTTAATATGAAAGTAGAATTTATTTAAAAAATATTCTTCCCAATAGTTTTATTAGTCAATATACATTCATTCAGATAAATGAGTGGTCCTAATTCTTCATGAATACAAGTTGAATTAATTTTTATGGCATTAGTCTGGGATGTATATATCCCGAAGACAAAATTGTTATGTTGATTTAGTTTTTTCTTTATGACTATTTCAATTCAATGAAAATGGATTTAATCCACTAAATTTTTTTAGGAAAGTTCATAATTGGGAATCTAGGAATTCCTAGCCATTTAGAAATTTTTAACCCCCATGAGGGTTGTGATCCAAACCCATAGTACATATAAGGGCCACATAAACCTAAATATGGACTATCCCTTATTGATATTCATGAAAGGAATACATAAAATTTATAGTACTGGTATTTCTAAGTTAAACTATATTCTAGTTTCCCATTATGCCTCGCCATAAATGTCCCATCCCAGACACTAGGTATGTGACACCCTTACTAGAAAGGGACATCCTCTAAGAAACATTACGAGGAATCCTTCTAGGTGGACTAGTCAATAATTTTATAGTTATTCCTCCCAATCACTATGGCATAGGTAAATTCCTCTAACATTGATCTATCTACATCTGGGATCCCATGGGTTATAAGTTTATAATAGGTCATTTTACTCATAACTGATGGATCTTGACCATTTGGCTTAATGAAAACCAAGGACTGATTATAGGAAGTTCCATCATTATTTTATGGTATATATTGTTTCAAGAGTTTTTAAACAACAATAAATTGATCCATCATAATTTCTTGAGTTCATTCCATGTTTACACAAGTGGTATGAGGTTATAATAATTCATCATACATCTCCACGTTGATCAGAGATCTGCTGATCATTTTGACATCCCAAATGTATATTCTAACTTCTACATATATCATATGGAGATTATTTTTATGTAAAAATAATAAACTAAGAAGATATAGGAATAAGTGTCTATTTGGTGGTAAAAATATTTTAAAACCCTTATATCTATGTATAACCCAAGGAAAATTGTCATTTTTTCAAACTCAACACAAAATTTTCTATCCTATAATGGCTATCCCCATTCCATGACAAAGGTACCATATAGGAAATTATATTAGCTTGTTGTCCATAATATGATATGGTTATCCCTAGGTTTCCACATGATAGATTTTTAGTATTTAGTATCATTCTATGACACTCATTTTTACCTCCTATAGTAAGAGATGAATCTCCCAAGAAATATCCCACTATATTGTCATCCTACTTGACTAAATTCCACAGTGATAAAATATAGGACTGAGTTATTTCTTTATAATGGTGAATCCAGTATAATATATGGATCCCTAGGCATGGTTCTTGAACTGGCGAGTCAGATGAAATTATGAAGAAATATATGCAAGTCCTCTATGACACAAAATAATATTGAAATATAGAACTCAATAGATTTAAAATAACATAATTTTTTTATTGAATGACTTGATAGTGTCTAATATTGATGTTACCAAAAATTATCCCTCTTCTTAATCCATCAGTCTAAGTGTTTTTATATAATTTGATTTTTTCTATGAAGTAATAGATATAATTAGGTAATGGAATAATCAAAATACAGAAAATAGATATATTATTTTATTTATCATAGAATGTATGAAGACCCAAAGATGCTATGTGAGCAAGATAACTCTATGTGAATTAGCTATAACTATGTGAATGGGTTGCCACTGTGAAAACCAACATGTAGTATGTGAACATCGTAATGGTTTTCAAACATCATGATTATAAATATGAGGTCATATTCAAAGTAGTGAGTGGATCCAAATGTGAAACGATTGTTGAAAAATCATTTCATGAATTCAGTATATAATGAAGGAGCCATATCCACATTTATATTAGGTTCTCTCCTCTCCATGGACCACATAGTGTTTAAACTAGCCACATTACTTCCTCAGAACTATATTCTCTCTATATTTAAAGAACTCCATTTATAGGGGGATATTTTTTAAGGCATGGATGATCATAATTTCTAAAAAACAATAAGAATAAATAGTAATAGAGATAAAAAAATCCAAAGGTGAGTCCAAATTTTGATTAGAAATGATTAATGGAAGAAACTAAATTGACGTAACTACATGTCTTTGGGAAATGTTATTGTGTTCACAAATTTATTCCTCTTTTCTGGAGATATTCCTTATCCATAATTAAATAATGAATATATAGAGTGATTCCCCCTCTACCAAATAGTTAACCACAAAAACTTTTATCATTCTCAAGGCACCCTAATCCTTCATAAAGCTCAAATAATATCTATTTATAGGGAATTTATTCCAAGGATAATTCATAGAACCATGGTAATATATGAATATTATTTAATGTACTATATAATATTAAAGTCCCTATTAAGTTATTAAGTTTCATTACAATCATGAAAATATTATTTATCCACCTATTTTCTACAAATCCAACTATCTATATAATGAAATTGTATGGGGTTATCTATAAATATCTAATAATCTCCTTGGAAGGACACACATAGAATGACACAATTGATCAATGATAAAATATTTGAGTGAGAATTATTAGAAACTTAGATCTTTAATCTATGAATAAAATCATATATAAAATGTTGAACCTAATGATATATGTAGTGAATGAAATTACCTAATGTCCCATTAGTAAATTATTGGTCCCTATAAACCCTCTACATAGATGGGGGCCCTATACTTGAACAGGTATCCCAATATGAATAGTAACCCCTACATGAGTCAGGCTCCCCCTTAGATTGTGTGATACCTAACAAAGATCTTCGAGAAGGCCTTTTTATTTAGGACCTATGTGATTCATATCCTCCTCTTATGAATCTTACTCTTGTGAGACAATATAATTATTATATTTAAAATTCCTTTCTCTTAGATATAAACCATCATGATGCATAAAAATGTATCCTATCACATCATATAGTATCTAATATATTGTATTGTGCCTCTTTAGTACTCTCTCATTCATCTAGGCCCTCCATTATGGATGAAGAAAAAAAATGAGAACCACATGTTCCCATAAACATGTTTAAAATATTAAAAATAGAAACCTATGACCATATCAGAAACTAATATATAAAGGTGATGATCACATGTTCATTATCCTAAAAACCTTCAGCCACGAACTCCTATGATTAAATGTTTCTCTTATGGAATACTACCTAAGTGGAAGGGACCCTTAGGTGATAAAAATGATTCACTCCATTGAATAAAACATGTTTTATCCAAGAGGTAACTATTAGGACTTACCATGTTTAAGATAGATTTGAATGTGTGATTAGTGTCCTTGTAATAGTAATCAATGATCCATGAGAACTAGAATTACATCCTTTGTATAATACCCCATCATGTTAACCACCCAGAAATTAGACATCAATTACACAGGGAAATCCTCATATGGGTCATGCATATTCACGTGTAACCACCTAGCATGATCTCAATGTTGTCAAGAAGTACCATGGGCCTCCTCCTTAGGTGTAATACAATATTATATCATCTCTTTATCAATGTGAGATTTACTCTAAGGGAAATCCTACAAAGGCCCATATTACAAGATAATCTAATAAACAGAATCCCTTATACATTATACATTTTTAATCCATTGTGGTCACCCCTTTTATGACATATATATCATTATCGGTTGACATTAAAATGAACTATATGGTTTCATAACATGGACATAAACAATGTAACTTAAACTATATGGTTCTTTATTCCAATCTTAATAGGATGCATATGATGCCTCCTCAAGGTCTAAACCTATCCTCGTAATTATAAGCATCCTTCCTCACCAATCAATATTCCCTATGAGCCCAGAAGACCATGATCAATGGGAGATATTCTCTTTGATACCACCCATCATTTACATAAACTAGTGTCATATTCTAAAGGAACCTCTCTCACTATGTCATATTCCTAATGAAGTTATATTATGTTCTATGATCTATATCACCTTCAGATAAACCAAACATATATTTCATAGGTATATATACCATGTCAGATAAATTTTTCATCATCATGCTATATCTTATTTTAGGTAACAATAACGAGCCTCCCATATCAATGTCCCCCTGAAAAACATGTAGGCATTTTTTCCTTGAAATCAATTCCACTTGGAATTAAAAAACATGGAATAAATCATGGGGTTTTGACATAAATATTCCCTAAAATAATCCTTGTCACATGACCTTAAATGTATGATTTTTTCCATTAAGTATTAATAAACAATAAAGGGTTTTATTCCTTTAATGGTAATATGTAGGAACCCCCCTTTTATGGGACCAATCAGGACACTATAAACACATACCACCTTCCAAAAGTGTGATAAACTCTAGAACTCCCACTGAGGTGGATTCAGACTATTTCATAACAAATTAACAAGAGAAATAAAAAAACTATAATACAAAAATATTTTCACATTAACGGAGATCCTATAATTCATATAGATGTTCAAATTTATAGAGATCCCCTAATACAAGTAGGGGTTTAAATTGATGTAGAACTTATAATTAATTAATAGATCATATAATTCATCTTAATGGCCAATTTCTTGTGTAAATTTATCTATTATGGAACGAGGATTTTAGAAGGTCCCAAGAATACATATTAAATAAATAATAGAGTCCATGAGTAGGAAATAATTTCCCATAAAAAGGAATGGATGATCTGAAACTCTAACCCTCTCAACCAATGAGTATTTTGAGGTGTTTTTAGAAAATTTATAGTCGTTCTATTCCTTTCAGAATCAGGACCACTCTCACTCAAAATTTTGGGTATGATTGTACTTCATAGTTTCTATCATAAAAAATAATTATCAAATATTTGTGTTGTTTTATTGTTAAAAAATATTTGAACAACCACACTATGAATTATCTCCCTCTCATCGTATATAAAATGAATCTTGAATGTGGATATTGTTACAATTCACACTCAATCAACTACCAATTTTATGGCATGTAATTCTTCATGAAATTTATGGACAATTATAGCTTAGACAATTATTCAAATCCAACCATTGAATTAGGTCACACTATTTCTACCCATAAAATAACATAAAGCCCCAAATTTTTATCTTCCTCAACCAATTTTTACTAGTACTCTTCCATTTTCTCAGTAATGGACACTTGATGGAAAAGTTGACCAACTATAGACTTTTCTTCCATGAAATTATATTTTCACATCACTAATACTTCCACTTGTTGGGATTATTTATGGAGTGATATAGTACAAAGTACTATGTAAAGAGACATAAATTATATGGTATAGAGTTTCAAGTTGGGTTTCATCACTCACTTTTCAAATACAATAAAATACTTCACACTAGTATAGAGTACATAATACTCTTACGAACTATATCCTTGATATATGAAAATGAATTAATGATTATGTATTTATACATTGACATTTTGATGGGATTCTTGTGAACCACCTCCAAATATTCTTCCATTCCTATTGTCACATTTTTATTGGATTGAGGAAAACTATGGGTATGATTCAGATTCCATCACATGAATCAACATATAAACTGGAACATAATCTCTAAAATAGGGATAGCTTCGATATATCCTATGTGAGTTGGCACTAAACTTGTTAATATTTATCATCCTGATCTAGTTTACTCTACCATAACTAAACTGGTTCATTACAATACCAGATGTGTGCCTCCCTATATACCAGTGGACTCTAAATAGACATGAGGGTTTAGAGAAAATACATGTTTGAGATTATACCATCGTATAAGAGTAATTTGAATATAGTAGAAATATCATACATCATGTCATCAGAATATATAAATGTATAAAAATCATAAATATCAATTCTAACCAAAAATAATAATATAAATATGCAATAACATGAATGTTTTATCCAAAAAACAACACTCATGGCATGAATACAAAAAAAAGTATCTCTCGTTGTATAATAATAAAAAACTGAAAACTAAAATTTCATAAATAAAAAATAGTCACCACCTGGTCTAAAGTCACACACCCATTATCTTATCATAATTTCATCTAAGCTGACCTACTCAACCATCTAATACAAGAAATATTTCCTATATATAAATTCAATATTGAGGTCTACTCGAGTACATATGTGCAAGGATCACCTAAGCAGGCTTTGAGTAATATCTCAGTAGGCCACCCCCAATGGTTTCCTTAACATAATAATAAATCATAGTCTATTCACAATTTTATATGATCAAATAAGTCAAAAAATAAAAAATGTACAATAAAATAACTATTATCTACCCTTAGGTTCTGAAGTGACACCTGAGGCAAACCTTACTAGTTATGGATACTATCATCTATCTTTAAGTATGCCACATCATAACCTAGGAGGAATTATGACCTACACCTGATTAGTTTAGTATATTTTCTAGGGGAATCATGAGATTTCTCATAACTTATACCAAAATATGATGTATCTTGGGGGACACATCCAACCTCAAAACCTTTATCAAAATATCATACACCCTGGGGATCATATCACCACCAAGAATAATCACCTATAATACAAACAAGGTGGAATCATCACCACATGGACTAAAATATATCATATACCCCTAGGGGCCACATCCCCACATGGAACCATCTTATATTATACACCCCTTAGAGAAAATCCCCACCTGTGACATTAATATATCATATACACTAGGGCCATCATATTCTCTAAAAACTTAGACCACATACACATAGGGGAATCATCTTCCCTAGAATCTCATATATCATACACCTAGGGGTATTTTAGACACCAATATATCAAATATAATACATCATAATAATGGGTCTAGAAACTCCCCAGATCCCCATATATAATTCTGTGGTTAGAAACTCAGACCTATAATCTATTCTCAACATCACATTTATAGTGTATTATCAATATTCTAGCCTCCATTCAGTAATGATCCATTGAAAATAAACATTTTGAGACACCATTTATAGTCCCCTAGGTCACAAAAAACCCTATAAAACCCACATGTATTCTGTTACCATGTTCCAAAACATCATGATCAATGATAACTACTAAGAACTGCATCACATCCTTTATGATATCCATGTATCCTGAGGGCCTAATCAGGAATACTGGAAATAATATAAAATAAATCCCAATTAGGTATCACAAAATACACCATTCAACCCAAGTCAAGCTATATCAAAACTAAAATTGAACCCACCAATAAATCTATTCATTGGTATCCCCACCAGTATACACACCCATTCTAGTGGGAGAGGAAATTTCACCCCTCATATTACCAAACTAGACAAATTTATCAAAGCATTGGGAGGTTCTATATAGAAAATACATTGGCCAAACATAATCAATACATCACATGTATCTTCTTAGAGGGAAAAAGGGAACCTTAAATCATTGATTTTTTATACATCCATATGTTACATGTCCCACTTCACTTCCCAATAGGAAACCCCTAGGACATCGATGAATGAGGAATCCAAATAGTGTTAAAGGATCAATTTAGGAATAAGAAACTACAAATATTATTAATGTTTTTAATTAAATAATCGGATTATTTTTTAAGGATGACCATACACAAGTGGCACAATGACATATCACATTATAGAGAACACAAATAATCGATTGTGAGGATATTTTTTAGGACCACCAAACTCAAATATAGAGTTATCATTCTTATGATGTTCCTAAAATCCATCTCCATGAATTTAGAATCTATAATTACCCAGGTAGGACAATTGTATCAATGGGAGGGGGAGGGGTTGAATCAGTGATATCATTTTCTTTTATGTTTCATTTCAAATGAAACAGCCATAGACTTTTTTTAAAGATAAATTTCTTTGTTGAAAACAATTCAAACATGTATCCACTAGAACAAAAGAATTTAAATGGTTCACTATTCAATAAGAATAGTTATACCCTTGGTATGGGGTTGAAATGATCCAATACCACACAATATACTTGAAAACAATCCTTTTGTTTGGAATAAAATGAGTTGGATATGACCTTTCACTCATGTAGCACTATCTAAATAATCCAATAGTTTTTGTTCTATTTCTAGCACAAATGGTGTAATATAATTTTTTTAACAAACATTTTACTATGATTCTTTATCAACATTCACAAATATACACATTAAAAACAATTGTTCGCATTTTTACCCAAAAAAAGACAAGGACTTCTCAAGACACTTTAACAAAACTCAGTCTGATTGACTTGTCTGATTCCCAATCTGATTTCTTAATCCTCTTTTTAAATAGAAAAATATATCTCTAAGATAATAAGTTTGAGACAATTATGAAACAATTATATCTGAGTCTAGAAATCCCAATTTTATTCTCTAAGTTTGATTTCTCAATATGATGACCAGAAGAATATGATAATCAGATGAATACAATAATTAGTTGAAACGTTACAATCTTGTCTCTTCTCCTTTCTCTTCTACATGAAAAAACCACTTCAACAGAGATCTATACAGAAACATATTATCCCTATAAATGCAGATATTATCTCTCTTTTGTGATGAACAATACATCTGTTAGTTAAATGTACAATTACTCTCACCTTTTATACTCAACACAAAAGAGGTTTGGGTGGGATTCTGAAATTCTTTCCCACCCAACCCAATTTCTTAAATTAGAATGTTTCCTTGAATTTTGGATACATTTGGACTTCCTCAGTGCTTATCAATTCTTCTCAAACCTTTTAAACTCTCCTCTCAACTTCATCTCACCTCTGACTTTCTTCAGAACCATTTATCTAATTTTTCTTGTCTACTCTGATTACATGTTCCAATTTGTTCATTATGATTATCCATTCCAATTACATGTATGAATTAATATATAGATTTAATCTTCTTGTAAATCCCTAGTATTATTATGATTCCACCATTTCAATTTTTTTATTCCAATTTTTATTATAATCTGCATCATTATGATGAAGACGAATGTAAAAAAATATATTCTTCTTCTTCCTCATGTATATTGGACCACTTGAATGATAAAAAATGTAATTAAAACTATTATAAATTTTTGAATACATTATTGATATATCTTTGAATTTATTTTCATATTGTCCAAAACAACATTTATTTTTCCTTGGATTCGTTGGTCCAAAAAAATTATTCCTTTGATTATTATGATGGCATACCAAGTCTGATGTAACGGTATCAGCAGCTTCAACATTAACAACTTCTTTCTCCTCGGAATATGATACTAAGGATTCTTATAAACAATAAAATTTCATCTCGAATGAATATGATGACCCTGTTGAATTATATAGACCTGTATCAGTACCTTATTTCTTTTATGAATACAATACTCATTAACATCTTTCCCCAAACATTTAAATATTTTGGATTTTTTTCTAACTGAAAACCAGTACCTTTGGTTTCTCAGATTTTCCAAAAACCATCCTAGATTTAAAATAAAATATGAAACCAATTTTCTGGCACTATAATGTTTTTACTTCACCCAAATTCATCTTATTCATTCATTCAACAAGAATCATGACTTCCTTCATGATATTGAATATAATAAAGATCAGATTTACCATTTTCTGAATAACCAAGGAATGTACTATAACTTCCCTAAATTTCATCACCATCTTTCTTTATAACACAAACTTAACATTATTTTTCTAAATATGATTGGAATCCCCTCTATTGTTTTAATTAGATTATCAATATGATTTTTATGACTTCATTTCCCCCTTGTTTCATCATGATTGCATCACAAGTTTCATTGAATACTTATAATATATGAGAATTGTAAGATAAGGAAAACATCATCACATTTATATCAGATCTTTGATCAATCTGATTCGCTTCATCATTACGATCAGACCTTTCATTCCAGAATCATGGTGAGTCTGATAATCCTTTTCATACAGCATTCCTCCCCTCAATATGAAGTAATTTTTCCAGCATAGTGAGTCTAATTTCATGAATATAAATTTCAATACTATTTTCACCAAATATAAAGTGTGGTGATTTATTTTATTCTAAAACATTCTTGATAACAATGTAAAACACCTACATATAATTATAATTCTTTTCATATTGGTCTTAAAAATCCCCCCCTTTGGATTTTTTTTCAACCAAGGTTCATAATTCACTAAACTTTTTATCCTCAAGCTATTGATTACTTATCAACAATTATAATCCTAAGTGAGCTAACTCATTATAAAAAAATGAATTTTTAATAGAAAATACATGTTGTCTAGACGTAGTGATTTTGAAGAAAATCCTCAGCATCTCTTGTTCAATATTTCTTCCTTATATTTTCTTTACTTCTTCAACTTTCCTAAAATAAACAAAAAAAATCTTACAACCACTCCAAAAAATAGTTAGAATAGTTAAAACATATAATGATAGATTCAAAACGTACCCACAACTTCCCATTTTTACATTTTTTTCAAAAGGATATATTTATGAACCAATTATACCCCTTGAAAACACTATCCATAGGCAAGATAAGTGTAAGGACCCAAACTTTTTAATTATATTTGTTTCCTAAATTTGTGTGTTATTTTATTTTATACTCAACAAAACTATATCCTTTAATTAATAAAGTGGGTATAATTAAAATGAGACTGTTGGGTTTTGACTGTTATATGACTGTTAGTCAATATCACTGTTAGAAACTATAATCTTAAAGCTATGTTTTTAAAAATACAGTTATCTTGGTTAATTAATGCAGAAAAAAAGATTGAATAGCCTCATTGTAACATCCCAGATTTGGCTGCCACTCAACGGGTGCCCCAAACCCGGTTGGTCACATGACCTCAAGCACATTTCCCCAAACGCCAGAGGTTGCCGACTAGCAGCGAGGGCCCAAGTCTGATAGTGGGGAAAATATGCACTCATTTGTCAAATTGTAGCGTAGCAGAATACAAGATAAAATATACAACAGCAGAAAGAATAAACCATACACATTTAAAATAAACAACTTTAGTAAAAGATAACCAAAAGTTATATAGATAATGATGCAACAAGCCTCAAGTTCTAGAAAACTGCCAGAACATGTTATACACCAATACAGTACAATACAATACAGAGTACAACAAATAGCTGGCATCATCGTGAGCCTAGGCTCGGTCCCATGCTCCCCTACTCCTCAGCAACAATCATATACCTGTATATGGACCCTTTCCCCTGTCAACACCTGTAGACATGTAGCCAGTTTGGGCCAAAGACATGACCCAAACAGGGTCTGAGAAATAAATCCCAGTAGGCACCCACCAAAGGATCGTGCACAACTGTGTGAAAAGATGCAACAACAGTGTGCAGTAGTAAAATGAAATAAACTAAGCAGTACTCAAAAGTAACTAACTTTACTAGTTATATTGCCATTTATTATTCATTTTAACCATTCAATTTGATAATATTATGTGCTAATCAGAACCACTCCCTCAGGCCAATTAGAATGTCACCCTCAGACTAATATAGTAAACCACACCCCCATGATATATAATATCCACACCCTTAGGCTATATAATATCCACGCCCTCATGCTATATAATATCCACGCCCTCATGCTATATAACCATGCTCGTAGGAAAATATAACCCCGCCCTCAGGCTAATATAACCACACACTCAGGATAATATAATATCTACGCCCTAAGGCTATATAACCACGCCCTCAGGCTATACAAGTAATCGGGCCATTCCCAACATATAAACATGGAATTATTTACAATTCCTCTCAAGGAAAAAGTAATGCATAATGTAAACATGGCATACCCTCGGGTATCCTGGCCAAACGGCTAAATAGAGGAACGCACCCCTGGGGTGGTCCTGGATCCAATAAGTGATCCCAAACAGCGGTTTATTATCACATTTAATTACCTATACAATTCTAGGTATTTATACATCCAAGGCCTCAGCCACACAATAACCCAACATGGGTTCGTAGCACAAAAATACACACAAACGCACAACAGTTGGAATTTAAACACCAAGCCACCTGCCTTAAACTCCCCTGATCAGTATACTTGAACGACGATCCTTGAATCGTCCAAAAACGAGGTAGATCTAAGGTGAAAGGAAACCCCGTTCAAACTTATATAAATTCTCTTAGAGGAATAATTGAAAAGAATGGATTAAGGAGAGTGGAGGGCTTACTCGTGCGGTTCCAACGAGATCGTTAGAGGTGAAAACAGATTCCCGACACTCGATATGGAGATCCTCAAAGGTCCGACCTCCTAACCCGACTCCTTCTCTGGTTCTAAGCCTTCCCTTTGAATAGGGGAGGCTACTTCCCATTTTAAGAGAAAAAACAAACTACACTGTGTGTACTATTGACTACACGACGTGTACTTTTCTCATTTAACTATTCTTCTGGCGGATACATTTTCCACCACCACACTATTCATCCGTCGACATGAGTACATGGCATGTATTCCCATTTACACGGTGTGTACTGTCCCCCGGCTGGCAGCTACTTCCACCACCTTACTATTTACCTACCAACTTACTACACGGCATATAAGTACCCACTACATGGCATGTAGTCTGTTCTTGCACTCTTCATCACCGACATGGATACACACCCTGTGTACTCATCCAACATGGCCAAAGTACAAGGTGTGTGGAATAGTACACTGCGTGTAGTCCCAAAAAGTGTGATTTTTCCCTATTTTCCTCACTTTCTCAAAAACACTTAAGGAAAAGAGAAAATAAGAAACACGTACATCGAAAATAAGAATCGGGTTCAAACAAACTCCCCCCTTAAAGCAATTCATCCCCGAATTGAACTTCTAAGGGTAGCGAAGATAAATCTCAGAACAGCTCTGGCCACTGAGCACGTACGTCAGTCTCCCGCTCCCAGGTTTTGTCCTGGACTCGGCCATGCTGCCATAACACCCGTTCGAAAGGAACTGACCGGCCTCGGAGAACCTTCGTGCTCCTATCAACGATACGAATCATATTCTACTCAAAGGATGCATCGGTCTGAAGCTCAACCTCCTCAGGCTGAACGACGTGAGATGGGTCTGAATGATAGCGGCGTAACTGAGATACATGGAAGATTTCGGGAATTTCCCATTACCTCTGTGCTAGCTACAACTGATAGGCAACTAGCCCGAATCTCTCCAGAATCTGAAATAGACCCACATACCTCAGTGATAGTTTACCCTATCTCATGATCCGTCTGTGTCCCAACCTCGGCGAAACACATAAAAACACCTGATCCCTGACCACGATCTCCAAGGGTCATCTGTGGCGATCAGAATAAGATTTCTGTCGATACCGTGCAGTAGCCATCTGCTTATGAATCAACTGGACCCACTCAGAAGTCTCCTACATGAGACATGGTCCTAGTAAAGCTACCTCACCTGCCTCTAACCAGCATAAGGGTGATCGACATGGCCTACCATATAAAGCCTCATAAGGTGTCATCTCAATAGTTTCCTAGAAACTATTATTAGAGGAAAACTTGACTAGGGGTATGTGCTTCTCCCAAGAGCCACCAAAGTCTAGGATGCATGCATGTTGCATGTCCTCAACCACCTGTATCGTACGTTCTGACTGGCCATCGGTCTGAGGGTGGTAAGCTGTGCTCAGAAGCACCTGTGTACCCAATGCCCTCTGAAAACTCTACCAAAAACGAGATGTAAAATGGGAGTCCCAGTCTGAAATGATAGAGTGAAGGACCCCATGAAGATGCAAGATCTCTCGGATATACAACTTTCTGAGCTCATTAACATTGAAGGTTTCCTTGATTGGAAAAAAGTGAGCTACCTTCGTGAGTCTGTCCAAAACAACCCAAAAAACATCATTGCATAGAGGTGACCTCAGCAACCCAATCATGAAATCCATCGTGACATCATCCCATTTCCACTCCAGAATGGGTAATTGTTTTAATAGTCCCTTTGGACTCTGATGATCCTCCTTCACCTGCTGACAGGTGGAACACCTCGTAACAAAACCATTTATCTATCTCTTCATACTTGGCCACCAATACAGACGTTTCAAGTCATGGTACATCTTGGTAACCCTGGGATGAAATTCCCAAGATGAAGCATGAAACTCCTTCATCAAATCCTCACGTATATCCCCTAGAACCCACACATGTCCATGGAAATGTATAATTTCATCATCGTCTATCGTCCAACCAGGAGGAGGGTCCTCACTTTCCACCGACTCCTGTAGAACTATGCCTTTTAAATCAGATAGATGTCTCATCGTCACTATATCCCAGAGGGTAGAAGTCACATCTAAAGATGATATATAGGTCTTCCCCTGACCATCGTGCACCACCAAATGCATCTCAAAGAACAAAGCCATGAGCTTCCACTCACCACTGGCCTCCTACACCGCCTGTATCTGAGTCTTCCTGCTCAGTGCATCAGCTACTGCATTACCTTTACCATGTGTATAGGCAAGCTCGAAGTCAAAGGACAGAAGGTATTCGACCCACCTCCTCTATCTCAGGTTCAATTCATGCTAAGTAAAGATGTACTTGATATTTTTGTGGTTAGTGAAACCAAAAAATTCTCTCCCAAGAGATAATGTCTCCAACCGTGCAACGCATGAACAACTACAGCCAACTCATGATCATGCATCGGGTAATTCCTCTCATGTGGCCTCAACTACTGAGAACCGTATGCAACGCCTCCATCGCCCTGCATCAAAAATTCTCCCAGTCTGATACCTAATGCATCACAGTAAACTGTATAGCTCTTTCATTGCTCTGGAAGTATCAGAACTGGTTTTGTTGTCAACCTTCCTTTCAAGTCTTGAAAGGCTATCTTGCAAGCTTCTGACCAAAAAAACTTCCCACCCTTCTTAGTCAGAACCGTCAACAGTGCTGCTAAGTGGGAGAAGTATTTTATGAAGTGTCTGTAGTAACCAGACAGCCCTAAGAAACTCTGTATCTGAAACATATTCGTAGGCTGCTCCCAGGAAACTACTACTCTCACCTTCTCTGGGTCTACTACCACTCCTGCCTCTGAGATGATATGACCCAGGATGTGAATCTGGTCCATCTAAAAGTGGCACTTTGAGATATTAGCATATAGCTTATGCTCCCTCAATTTACTCAATACGATATCATGATGGGTGTCATGGTCATGTCGAGTGTGAGAGTACACCAAGATTTCATCCACAAATACTACCAAAAAAGAATCCAGGTAAGGATGGAACACACGATTCATCAGATCCATGAAAACTGCTGGCGCGTTCGTAAGTCCGAACGGCATAAACAAGTACTTGTACATACCATATCTGCTCCGAAAAGCTGTAAGCGGTATATCCGATGGTATCACCCGCAGCTGATGATATCCTGAACTCAATTAAATATTCGAGAACACTCATGCTCCACGAATTTGATCAAAAAGATCATCAATACTCGGCATGGGATACCAGTTCTTAACCGTCAACTGGTTTAGCTTCCGATAATCCACACAGCGTCTGAGGGTATCGTCGTCCTTCTTCACAAAGAGGACCGGAGAACCCCAAGGAGAATTTCTGGGTCGGATAAAACCCTTTTCCTGTAACTCCTCTAACAGCCTCTTGAGCTCTTGAATCTCTGATGTAGTCATCCTATAAGGAGGAATATACATCGGTGCTACTCCTGGAACAAGCTCAATAGATAAATCCACCTCACGCTCCGGAGGTAGACCCGAAAAGTCATCCAAGAAGACATCCCTAAAACGATCAACCACTAGAGGGAAATCCGTTTGACAAGTCCCCTGATCATCCAGATATAAACTCGCAATATGGGTTGTGACACCACCTATCCCCTGATGCTCTCGTCCAAATCGATTCGCCTGAACATCTAATTCACCCTTGTATAGAAACTCTCTGCCCTCTGGTGACATAAAACTTACCCTACAATGATAGAAATATATGAAGGCTCGAACGGGAACCAACCAGTCCGTCCCGAGAATGACGTCATAAGTTTTCATCTCTAAGACATAGAGGTCCCATAGAAGGTGACACCAACCAACCTCAAGGGGGAACTCCTTGCACCGATGCACACACGTCGTTCTCATTCCCAACAGAGTTTCTAGCATCATAGCAGTAGAAAAAGAATAAACACAGAGCCCAAGGCTCTCCACAATGGGCACAGATATGAAACTATGTGTAGCAGCCGTATCAAAAAGTACTGAAGATAAGACAAAATCCACTAGAATATTACCTTTGAAAGTAGAAGGTCTGGGATCCTGCTCTTGCTGGGTCTGTTGCACTGCATATACCTACCCAGTGCTGCGGCCCTGCGACACAGCCTGGCTACCCTGAGCTGTTCCGCTCTACTACCTCTGAGATCCTGGTGTCCAGCTACCACGACCACGACCACCACCTCTGCATGTACATCCTGATGCATCCCAGTTCTCTGACTGGTAAGAACATACTGGTCCTACTTCCGCATGTGGAGTCTGAATAGAACCCCTATCACTAGCCACTAGTGTAAATGTCCTGAAAAAGAGTTGAAAATGACCCATCTTTCCGCAAGCTCAGCACTCCACTCGGTCTGGGTACACTAAGGTCTTTTATTCCCCTCTTTTCTGCACAAGTAGCACCTGACTGGGCCACCTGAAGAAATCGTCTGGCTAGTACTGCCACCGTCAGAGAAAATCATCTGTCGCTTCCTCTTCCCGATTGTAATAGTACCAGAAACTGGTGCTGAACCACCCTGGCCTGCACCACTAGATTCTCGTAGGATCCTCTCTGTAATCAGTGCCTGGTTCACTATATCATGTACTGTAGGCAACCTGAAAACATTCACCAGTGCTTGGATGTCATATCGAAGACCATACTCAAAGCTTTTATCCCTCAACGTCTCATAACCCACCAGAACGGGTGCAAAATGCTAAAGCTCGGTGAAACGAGTAGAATAGTCCATCACCGACATAGCGCCTTGCTGCAGGTTCATGAACTCTCAAGGTCTATCTACCCTCAGCATCTCTGGGAAAAAGAAATCATAGAATAATATCTGAAAATCTTCCCATTCCATGTCTCTGTGGTGCTCTGTCTGAGTGGTAATATCCCACCACCTCTTGGCGGAATCACGCAGCATGTAAGTCGCGAGCTTGATGCTCCACCCTGGAGGTGTCTCATGATTCTCGAAAATAGTCTTCATAGAATCTAGCCAAGACTCTACAGCCTATGGCCCTCCATCCCCTGAAAACGTAGGCGGATGCTACTGCTAGAATATACGAGTCACCTTAGCCATAGATGTGGCATCCGGTGGTGCTCCCTGAAAGGTTTTTATGAACCTCATAAAGCCTTCATGGAACTGCGCCTATGAGCCTATTTCCAGTATAACGGCTGGCGCCACATCTGGATCTGCTGGAGGATCCACTGGTAGCCCATGACCCACCATCTCAAGATTATAATCTTCGCTGCTCTCCTGGAGAACAACGTGTGGTCGTCTCAGCGGCATGCCTATACAAGGTCAAAAGCACACCATAGATCCAGATAATCACAAACTGAAATAAAGGGACCAAAAAGGTAACAGGAGGAAGAAAGCATTCAATATTTGAAAAACAAGACTACAAATCGTGTATACTGACTACACGGCGTATACCTGACTTCTCTTCCCCTTCCCAGGTCCTTCTACATAGCTAAGCCACATGGCTCCCATTGAACATGACTACACAGCGTGTATTTAATCTACATGGCGTGTGTGGTGTAATTTTCCAACTTCCCATGTCGTTTGTGACACGGCCGACTACTCATCTTGATACAATACAGCATGTTACACCACACATGGCGTGTAAACCACCCCATTTCTCCATCCACATGACTAAGTTCACACGGTCTCTCACCGGTCTAGACTATACGGCATGTCCCATAGGTACACGGCATACTCGAGAAGAGGTGACACCGACCCGTGTTAGTTAGTTAATCGTCCAGGTCCCCAGGCCATACTACAAGGCGTGTTCCACTGTGGACACGGCGTGTATGTCTTAAGGTCTCCACAATCTGTGTTGTTAGTTACATGGGAGAACTGCAGGTCAACCCAGCACGGCGCGTGCATCCGGTACACGGTGTGTTTTCCCCAAGAATTTCCCTTCCCGGTGTCCCCGCCCACACAGTCTATGACACGGGAAGAGACTACATGGCGTGTACTGAAGGTACACAGCATGTACTAAAAAAGTTTTCTTTTTCTTCCCAAACATAAGAACACACGACGTGTGTCTGAGGAACTACACAGCGTGTATCCCGGGTTTTCTAGACAGTATGCCTCTGAAAATACTCCAGAACCCATAAAATACTAAAAAAACACCTAAGTGCCAAATTCCGATCCGTGAGGGCCCATACTCCCCATGAATAAAATTTTGGCATCTTATGTGAGTTATAAATACGGTAAATAGCCAATGATCCACCAAATTTTGTTCAATGAGGGCTCATACTCCTCAGTAACCAAAGTTTGGCATTCATTATTTCAAGGCCTCACACTAACATACCTTATCATATAGTAGGTATTTATCAAAGCAGCTATCTCAACAACATGACTTTCTTTCACAAAAACTATCACAACAACATGCAATTTTTAATGTGCCTACATGGCATGGAACTATGCATGGCATGTGATTTCTATCATGTGCCTAAATAATGAATGAGATAACATACCCTCATCTCATCATGTTGCAACTAAATAGAATCCATGGATAAAATATAACGGCACAATCACAAGTGTGTCACCCAACGGTGAAATCAATCATCTATAAAATTTGCAAAGTCAGAAATATTGAAAAAATATGAGGTAGACTAGATTTTCCCTGTACAAAGGTTAGCAATGCTCGGGCATAGCTTATTACAAACTACCGTTCTCGTCCTATCCCTGAATAAGGCACGAAATAGTAAGTCAAAGAAAAGAACCCATTTGATACCACTTTGTAATGTCCTAGATCTAGGTGCCACTCAACGGGTTCCCCGAACCCGGTTGGTCACATGACCTCAACCGCATTTCCTCAAACACCAGAGGCTATCGACTAACAGCGAGGGCCCATGTATGAAAGTAGGGAAACTATACCCCCATTTTTTAAAGTGTAGCACAACGGAATACAAGATAAAACATACAACAGCGGAAACAATAAACCATACACATTTAAAATAAACAACTATAGTAAAAGATAACCAACAGTTATATAGATAAAGATAAAACATACCTCAAGTTCTAGAAAATAGCCAGAACATGTTATACACCAATACAGTACAATACAATACAGAGTACAGGAAAATAACAAACAGCTAGCAGCATTGTGAGCCTATGCTCGGTCCCATGCTCCCATACTCCTCAGCAACAATCATGTACCTGTATAGGGACCCTTGCCACTATCAACACCGACAGAAACGTAGTTTGTTTGGGCCGAAGACATGACCCAAACAGTGTGTGAGAAATAAATCTCAGTAGGCACCCACCAAAGGCTCGGGCCCAACTGTGGGAAAAGATTCAAAAACAGTGTGTAGTAGTAAAACGCAATAAACTAATCAATACTCAAAAGTAACTAACTTTACCAGTTATATTTCCATTTTATTATTCATTTTCACCATTAAATTTAATAATATTCTATGCTAATCAGAACCACACCCTCAGTATAATCAGAATCTTGCCCTCAGGCTAATATAGTAAACCACGCCCTCAGGCTATATAATATCAATGCCCTCAGGCTATATAATATCCACACCCTCATGCTATATAATATCCACACCCTCAGGATATATAACCACATCCTCAGGCTAATATAACCACACCCTCAGGCTAATATAATATCCAAGCCCTCAGGATATATAACCACGCCCTCGGGATATAAAAGTAATCGGGCCATACCTAACATATAAACATGAAATTATTTACAATTCCTCTTAAGGAAAATTTAATGCATAAAGTAAACATGGCATACCCTTGGGTATCCTCACCAAATGGCTAAATAGATGAATGCACCCCTGGGTGGTCCTGGATCCAAGCAGTGATCCCAAACAGCAGTTTATTATCACAATTAACTACCTATACAATTCTAGGTATTTATATAGCCAAGGCCTCAGCCACATGACACCCCAACATGGTTTCGTAGCACAAAAATACACACAAACGCAGAACATTTGGAATTTAAACACCAAGCCACCTACCTTAAATGCCCCTAATCAGTATACTCGAATGACGATAATTGAATCGTCCAAAAATGAGGAAAATCTGAGGTGAAATGAAACCCCATTAAAACTTAAGTAACTTCCCTTAGAACAAGAATTGGAAAGAACAGCTTAAGGAGAGTGAAGGACTTACCCGTGCGGTTCCAACGAGATTGTCAGAGGTGAAAACGGATTCCCGACGCTCGATCTAGAGATCCTCGAAGGTCCGGCCTCCTCTCCTGACTCCTCTAGTTTTAAGCCTTCCCTATCAACAAGGGAGGCTACTTCCCATATTAAGTGAAAAAAACAAACTACACAACATGTACTATTGACTACACGTTGTGTACTTTTCTCATTTATGTTTTCCTCTAGCGGCTACCTTTTCCACCGTCGCACTATTCATCCATCGACATTAGTACACGACGTGTATTCCCATTTACACGATGTGTATTGTCGCCTGGCTGGAAGCTACTTCCACTGCCTTACTATTCACCTGCCGACTAACTACAAGGCGTGTAAGTACCCACTACACGGCATGTAGTCGTTTCTTATACCCTTCGTCACTGACATGGCTACACACCCTGTGTACTCATCCCACACGGAAAAAGTACACGACGTGTGGAATAGTACACGACGTGTAGTCCCAAAAAGTGTTATTTTTCACCATTTTCTTTACATTATCAAAAACACTTATGGAATAGAAAAAATAAGAAACATGTACCTCGAAAATAAGAACTGGGTTCTTATACTCATCCAGTAGACTCAGGCCACATGAAGCCCATCTGTTGGAGCTTCGGAAGGAGGTAGCATCACTGGGATTTGCTCTGGACCAAGCCCAAGCCAAACTTCACCATCTGAATCTTGAATAGAATCACCTAAGGGAGAATTTCAAGCTGATCGAAATCACCACTCAAGCAATGTTGTCTAATACACCCCAATATTTTATCACCATTACACACCTTACACATATGTCCTATAATGGTGTCATAAGGGGCTATGTAACGAGACCTTAGCTGCTTTGTGTAATCTTTTTATATAAATATAATTGTTATTTATTATTATGGAAATGTTTGTGAATTTCAAATGTCCAGATAAATATAGGATGTGTATTATTGATAAATTTAGAAAAGAAAGGTATTTTAAATTTTTTTTGTATTCTTTAAATAATTAATAATGTGAAATGATTTTCAAAAAATGGTCTTCTACAGTTGTGATCAGTGATAAATTTAGAGTATAATAAGATCAACAAGAGTTTTTAGTGAATAGTAAAGTACGAATAGTATCATACCCATATAAATAGTAATGAATAGTAAATTGGACAAAAAATATAAAATTCACCCATGAATGTATAAATACAATTTAAACATCTTAAAAGTGAAAAAATAATCATAGTATAAGTTTTGGTATTTTTTTATGTCATAAATATTTTAATTACAATTTCATAATTAATTTAATAATTTAAAATGGGAAATTATTTTCATAAAATATAATCATAAATTTTTACTTTATTGTATTATGGTTATACGATAATTTTATTGGACCTTGATTACTTTTTATGGTGTTACAAAATGAGTTATAGTTTTAAAGTTGTATTTTTGGAATAAATTATGATTTTAATTAAAAATAAAATTAAAAATATTTAAAAAAATTATTTTCATAAAATGGAGTTCATTTTTTAATTCAGAGTATCGATATTAGGTTATGTTGAATTTTTGGGATTTATCTGAAACAGTTGAATTTTTGTTGAATAGTAAAAAAATATAGTTTTGAGTTTCAGGTGTTAAATGACATCATTAATGTTGTATTAATGAGGTAAGCTTTCTGGTTGACTTATAAATAGTGATATATGCTATTAGGTGTCCCAAGTGTCCAATGCCATGGGAAAATACCATGGGTAATCCCATGGTTTTGCAAATACCACCGATGAGGTTTCCCTTAGAAATTAGTAATTTATTCCATCACTTTTTCTATAGATACCAAGTCATTTCCCTCATTCATTTCATTCAAAAATCCTCCTCAACAAAGTTCTGGTCTCCTTACCTCCCAATGAGTTCTCCCAAGGTTCCCTCAAGCCTCCCAAGGTCCCAACCTTCATGTTTTTGAAGTTACTCATCAAGGTAAGGGATCTTTTCACCCTCCTTTTTTAAGTCATGACTTCCTTTATGTTATGTCTTATAGTTCCATTTTATTATGTGGGGGATTGTTATTATATATTTTTACTACTTTCCATTTCATGTCCAAATGATTATATACCCTTTCCACTCTCATCAAATGATTTTTTGAATCTTTAAGTGAGGCCATTAGGTGGCCAAATTTTCGTTAAAGAAATCGTGTTTGTTCTTTTCCTTCGAGTTTCATTTTCATATGGTATTTTCTTCAAATATCCATAACATGATCATATTTATTTTTATTCTATACCCATACTATTTTATGATTTATTTATGAGTGGGTGACCATTGTCCCCTCCCTTTTTTATTATATTCTAAAACCATGATATATAGTCATTTTGCTCAGAAAGTTCACCTAAAAAATTCTCTCTCTTTCTCTCATGAAATTATCTTGTGAATACCTAGTCCTATTTAATTTATATGAGTTTTCATAAATACAAAAAAATGATATTTTTTCTTCTATAATTTTCATATATATAATTCTCACTTCCTTTCCATGGGTTATAAATAAAAGTGATTTTTTAAGCTCTTTTTAAACGTCATGATTTTGACATAAAACTCATTTCTTTGATTCTATTTTGGTTATTTGTGAAATGTTTTATTATCATCTATGTGGCTCACATGAAAGTAAATAAATATTAAGGGTTCACCCTGATAGCACTCTAATGCATTGGGTAAAAAAATTAATCTCTAGAGATGACAAGTTTCACGATACTGTGGTGAATAACCTTGGTAATTTTTATGACACCTCGGGGATAAACCTTGGTGATATGTTCACGAATGTCTAAATGAAATATTGTAGCCACATATTCAAGTTATGATTCATGTTTTATTATTATTATATTCTTATTCTTTCATTTCTCATTCCTTTATGACTTTTATCATGTTCTTATTAATATTGCTCAAGATCACATGTCAACCATTTCACTTGTTTTCCTTACTGAGCCTTCTGCTCACCCATTCCTTTGATGTATGTCTCCAGGATATGAGAAGTAGTAATTGTACATAGGATGAACCTATGATGAATCCTTATGAGTGTTTTAGAAGAATGTTTTATATTTTTTTCATGTATTATGTTACTGATTTCCAAGACACTAGACTTTAAAGATCCTTTGTAAGTAAAATGTAATGAAAAGTTATGTAATAAAAAGGAGGGATTCCATAATGAGAGAGGGGGAAAACACATACCTCAACCTTAATTATAAATAGTTTGGATTCCCATGTTCAACATCAATTTAGATAAATATTCCTTTGATAAAGGTTTTATGAAATGTCAGCATCTTTTTTTGATGTAGTAACATACTCCAACTTCAATTCATTATTCTATACATGCCCTTTAATGAAATAATATTTGATATCAATATGTTTTGAAAAATAATGTTTCACCTTATTATTTTTAAGAATTATTATACTTTTATTGTCACATCACAAGATAAAGTGAAACTTAACTTCAACAAGTAAGTGTACTAATTGTATTTTCATCCACAAAATATGGTTAGTGGCTTTAGTTGCAGCAACATACTCATCTTCATCTATACTGAGAGTTACTGAATTTTGTTTTTTTGTCTGAACTAATATAACTTTTCCCCAAAAATAAAACTCCACCATATTTGGATCATCTATCATCAACATTTACCACCTAATAAACATATCAATATCCAAAGAATTAAACACTTTCAGAGTTATCATACCTAATTCCAAAATTTGTCTTATCTTTTATGTATCTTAAAATCCTTTTTCCAGCCATCAAATATAATTATTTTTGAGAAATCTGAAATATTTCACACAAGGTAACAAATTAAACAATGTCAGGTCTTGAGGTAGTCAAATACAATAAACTTTTAATCATCTTTTGAAATTATTTATGATCAAATCATTTACCTTCTTAGTATTTACATAAAATAGTTCCCACTGATATCGGTTTGGAAACTGGTTTTGAATTTTCCCTGAATTTTTTTTTTTGAATTTACTTGGAATAAATTTCTTGATAAATAAAGATATTATTCTTCTTTTTATTAATTTTATCCAAAGAAAGTATTTCATTTCACCCAACATAGTCATTTCAAAGAATATTTTCATTTCTTCGCAAAATCATTCATAAGTTCTTTCAAAATTTACATCAGTGATAAGGTCATCAACATAAATGATTACAATGAGGGAAAACTCATTATTTTCTTTAATTTAAAGATTTATATCATCTCTTCATTTTTTTAAACTCATCTAACTAAAAAATTATCTGATTTTGAATACCATTATCTTGGAGATTACTTAGTGCATACAAGGCTTTCTTCAATTATCACACATAACATTAATCTTTCCAAACAAAAATTCCATAAGGTGGTTCAATATAAATTTCCTCATCGAGATCCCAATATAGAAATGTAGATTTAACATCAATTCGAAAAAATTTGTAACATAACTATGAAACAATAAAAATTACTGTTATAATAGTTTCTAATATTTTCACTAGAGAAATGGTTTCATCAAAATCAATACCTTTAATTTTTAAATACCCTTTCCAAACAAGTCTTTCCTTGTTCCTTATCACTTCACCATATTCATTCATTTTGTTTCAGAAAACCTACTAAGTAATAATTAAGTTTTTCTTATCTAGATTAAGTATGAGATCCCATGTATCATTATTTTCTATCCAATTCAACAATTAATTCATGGCTTGAACCCATTCCTGGTTCTTAAAAGAATTATCCACATCTATCAGTTCCACTTTTGAGTAAAAAAACTATGTGTAATAGTATTTGATTTTATTCTTGATTGAACTTTCTGATGTTGATCGCTAATAATATTCTGAGGTTCCACTTGCTTCCTCATCCTAGGAGGATATTTTCAAGTATCTTCCACATCACTTGAAATAGCTATGTCTAATTCATCTTCTTGAGTCGGTTTAAAATTTCACATATCCTTTTCATAATTATAAAGAAATGCTTCCCTATCCTGCTCAACTTTCTTATCTTCATGAGTCATTTTTCCTTCCTTTGTATTTTCAATAACTTTCAAATCACAAGAATATACAATTATTCCTATTTCTTTTTTGAAACATCTGTATCCTCTTTTTTCTAAAGCATAACCAAGAAAAATGCATCTTCACCTTTTTTCTCAAACTTTCCAAAGTTTCCACCTTTATTATTTATAATCCATAGACTCCCAAAACTATTAAGTCTTTTAAATTTGTAGATTTTCTATAAAATAATACATAAGGAGTAATTTCTGAACTTGGCCTATAGAAACATTGGTTTTGAATATACAAATTAGTTCTCATGTTTTTCTGTCAATAGTAATGAAAAAGACCATGTTCAAGTAACATAGTTCTCCCTATTTACACCAAACTTATATTCTTCCTTTTATCAGTGTCATTTTTTTAGGTGTATATGGGGATCTATACTCATGCATAATTCCAGGATTCACAAGATAATTATAAAATTTTTAACTCTTATATTCATCACCATTGATAGTTCTAAATATATTCACTGAATACTCACATTATTTATCATATTTCCTCCAAAAACATATAATTTTTTTTAGATCATCTGATTTATGTTCCATATACAAAACACAAGTAATGTGAGTAATGTCATCAATGAAAGTGATGAAATACTTATCTCTATTAGTTGATTGTTTTATCATTGGCCCACATATATCAGAATGAATAAGTTCCTGGAGTTTTTTTGAACAAATATTAACTTTTATTATTCACTGAGTTTTTAATCATTCCCTTATAAAAAGTAGTGCAACGCCAATATATTATTCTTGGAAAATCAAGAATGTCTCATACACAATTTATTTTATAAAATTTTCTCTTATTTCTCTAACACAAGTGTCCTATCCTTTTATGAAACAACTGATTCCTTTCTTCCATGCCCATGTAGAAGAGTTTTGTACCTCACCAATTGGAAATAATTTTCCCTTTGTATGTTTGCCTCTAGTAAATATAATTTCTATCCTCACCACTTTTGAAACAAAAATCCATATTTCTTGATAGTAACTTTGTTACCTTAATCACACCATTTTGAAAAAATAGCAGGTTCTGTTTCATCCCATCAAAAAATATAGTTTTATTAGATTCCATATTTTCTTTTCCAATTATGGCTGATATAACTCCTTTGATTCTTATAGATTCATCATTAACAAATTTTAACCTTCCTTATAAGGCCCCAGCCTTAAACATCACTTAATCTTGAGTTGTTTCATGAATACACATTGAGGATCTATTCAGGTTTATAGTTTTAGAGAGTTATATCATAAATCATGCATTACATTCCACATTTAAACAAGGTGGTTACATAAAAGACAATATTAACTTTCCCCATCAAAGGAAACATATTTAAAATAAAACATGGATTCTTTCTTGACACTTCCTCGACACTATCATCACATCATGTACCTTTTCCTTGACCTGTGAAAAACATTTCAAAAACGTGGAATGAGCATAAAAAACTTAGTAAGGGATATAAAAATAGGGAAAGAAAACCTTACTCCATGTATACATAAGAATCAATGAAATCATAATTCACTCATCCAAACATGAGCACTTTAACATACTTCATGAAATCATAAGATTTATGAATAAATCGTAGAAAACATAAGACATAAATGTAACTTGAGGCATTCATAACATTCTTACGTAGGGAGTAAACCTCATGGTTACGTTTGGAATACCCATCAGAGTATATTCCCTAAATCTATTTGGAGAAACCTTAGCATTTAACTCCTTCGCGTCACCCAATGCATTGGAGAGATATATCAGGCTCACTCACCCTTATTTTATCATGAAACCACCCATCTTCATATATAATTCCCAAGAACCATAACATAATCATATCACATAAGACATGCATAAAGGAAACATAACATTTCCACATTTCAATCACAAGATATCAATACAACACATTGATATGGTAAAAACATTATCAAAACCATTTTCAATACCAAAATAAAAGAAAATTAAAACATGGAATTTATTTTTCATTTAAAAAAGTTACGGCTTGTTGAGGAAGCCAAAACTCCAATAATGGCCACGACGGTGAATAAGATGTTGTCGCCGCATACGTACGGCAAAAACATTCCCTTTTGTCGTTTAGTAAAATTCTTTGTATAAAGAAGATTCCTTTTGAATAAAATTAAAATTCAAAGGGGTTTATACACCATATAAAATAAAGTTGTGTATAAAACAAAATATGCCTCAAGGAAAGGAGATTGAGACGAAGTCCAATACCTCGTGTTCGACTTGACTCGATCGTTCTTTAATCTTCTGAATAATAAACTAGAGTTAATTTATACTTTCTTACGAACCTTTTTCAAGTTCATTATTCCTTTTATATCACTTATTACCATGTTATTAACATTATGTAATTATTTAAGTTAATAACGGTCGTTTTTTCGATCTTTGGTACTTCAGCCAAAAATAAACTTCTTATAATTACAAGTTGTTCATGTGGTAAAATATAAATTATATCCAGAATTATATTCATGATGTAGATATCATATATATCATATATATATCCAGTATATACTTGCATTTATAATGTTACATAACATTCAATGGTAAGAAATGAAATGCACCGTTCATGGAGACGGTAAGTCGTACGTAAGCATGAACGCTTCTTTCATTTCTATTTAATATTTAATGGAGTGAAATCATAATGATATAAAAATATATTATAATTACAGTATAATATAATATATAATATCATTAACTCCATCATTTATACGTCCCACATATGGCATTAACGAATCAAATCACTTTGAGGGGGCGGTAGTTCACACTTCCTAAAATGAAGATATAGCGTTTACCCATAATAGAAACCATAAGGTATGACATAAATGAAAAATACATAATTTTAAGGAAAACATAGACCTAATATATATCATATATAAATATAGTGACATCTTAATGGACACCATGAAAGGTGTTAAAAGAAGATTGAACAATCATCGTTTTGTGAGGCACTAATTCGCCATCCACAGAAATAGTATGTTCTTTAACCATTAGACGGAGGTGTGTGTATGTGTAGCTAGAATAAATCTCATTAAAAAATCCTAGTATATTTAAGATACTGGTTTTGTTAAAAAATAAAGGAACAAAATTAGTTTATGGGGTTGGAGAAGCAAAATAAAACAAAATAACATTAGAGAAGATATTACCTTTAAATCGGGTAACTCCTCTTGGTTTGAACCAAAAGGGTTTCTTGAAGATATTTATTCCTAAGGTAAGGATTCTAGGATGAATATAGGGATGTGGAGAGATAAAATGAGCAGATCTTGGCTGGTCCAATGGCTTGAGAGGTTTGGGTAAGGTGGTAGAGGTGGGGGCCTTTTATAAGAGAGAGGAGGGGCACTGTTGGAAAGTCATGAAATGTTACTTTATTATATAATAATTTTCGGATTTTAAAGGTCCCACAATTATATATTTCGAGGATACGGTGATAAGGGTTCGAAATACAGACATCCAATAGGTCTTTGACAAGTTTAAGACTTAGATTTTACATTATCTATTCATTTTATTTAAATCGTTCATTAATGAGGTAATCGGTGCATTATCATGGTGTCATAAAAAAATTAATTTATTTAATGTCTAAAAATTATAAAAAAATATCATCATGTAGGAAATATTTTTATCTTTCCAATTACTATTTATAGTCTAAGAGATCATTTACACAGAAAAAAATAAAATTGTTTTACTTGGGTAATACATACTTTGGTTATACTTTTCTTTAAAAAAATAATATAATAAAATGTCACTATCACCCAAAAGTGATTCCATGGGGTCTCAAATTTTGGAAAAGGGAATCCCATGGTCGACCATGACACAACCAGTAGCATTAAGACACATGTTGGGGTCATTTTATATTATTATTTTATTATTTTATTACCATTAACTACCCGATTACTAATTAATCGCGATAATTAAAGATAATTACCATCATTACTATTCATAATGTCCAAAAACAAAAGATTCTTAATTACATAATTTGGACCTTATGAGTCCAAATATGGAATCCATTTTACCAAATTCAAAACACCGAAATTGTAGAAATGAATTTAAAAATAATTCTTATTTTCAAAACAAATAGCGGATTTTTTAGAAACAATATCTATCAAAAGTTTGACAATTGTTTATGTCCAATTTCAAAGTGAAATTAATCCCAATGACCACCATTAGATTAAATGGTAATAATTAATTCTATTTACACTTTAAAACTAATTTAAAAGAAAATATATATATATAATTAAATTAGATGAAAAAACAGTTTTGAAGTAAAATGCATTATTTTTCACTATTCATTAAAAAAATGAACATTCTCAGAAAAATACCAAAAATTTATCCAAAGTTAATTTCAATGTCCCAATACTAAATAATAAGTTTATTTTGACAAATAGAGCTTATAAAATTTTCAAAAGATATATTTAAAAATGGTTCGCCAACAAAAGGCGGTAAAACAATCTTCTAAAAAATATTAGAGAATTCAATGCTTAAGATAGGATTTATTCTCATTTTAAGCCTCTAAAACACTATCTAATTTATAAATAGACATAGATATTAAAATCCATACTTCTTTAATTACTTTGGATGTTATATCCTTCACCCCTTTAGAAAATTGCATCCCTGCAATTTATTTACTTATCGAATAAGTAGGGGTATTTATCCCTCATTGCATTTTTAGATTCCCATATTGCCTCTTCAATAATGTGGTTTTTTCACAAAACCTTTACATGATGAATCACCTTATTCTGCAATACTTGATCCCTGTGGTCAAGAATTTGGACCAGTTGTTCCTCATAAGATAGATTCTATTCCAGCTGAACTACCTCTGGACTCAAAACATGAGATGGATCTGGCATGCACTTCCTTAAAATTGAAACATGAAAAACATTGTGTACCTAAGATAAAATTGGAGGTAAAGCCACTTAGTATGCAACTGATCCAACTCTTACCATAATTTCATATGGTTCAATAAACCTTGGACTCAGCATTCCTTTCTTACCAAATCGCATCACACTTTTCCATGGTAAAACTTTGAGGAAGACATGATCACCTACCTCAAAAGAGAGATCCTTCCTCCTATTGTCTGCATAACTTTTCTGCATGCTCTGAGCTATTCTCATGTGTTTCTGTAGCAGCTGAACTTTTTATACTAACTCTTCTACTAATTTTGGTCCCATAAACATCCTTTCACCCACTTCATCCCAAAAAGCTGAAGTTCGACACCGCTTCCCATATAATGCCTCAAATGGTGTCATCTATATACTGGAATGAAAAATTTTATTATAAGAAAACTCAACCAAAGAAAGATGTTGGTCCCAAATTCCCTGATAATCCATCGAACAAGCACGTAGCATATCCTCCAAAGTCTAAATTGTTCGTTCTGACTGCCCATCTGATTGAGGATGAAAAGATGTACAAAAATTTAATTCTGTACCCAATCACTTTTAAAGGCCTTTCAAAATGTTAAAAGTAAACTTGGGATCACGATTAGATAAAATAGAGAGGGGAACTCCATGTAACCTGAATATCTCTTTAAGATACAAACGAGAAAGTTGATCTAGGTAGAAAGTATCTCGTATAGCAAGGAAATGTGCAGATTTAGTCAAGCGATCAACAATAACCCTGATCACATTATTACCTCGAGTTGTCTTCGGCAACCCCACAATGAAGTTCATGGATATATTCTCCCATTTACACTCTGGAACTGGTAAAGGCTGTAGCATCCCTTTCGGTAACTACCGCTCTGCTTTAACCTATTGAAAAGTCAAACACTTCATAGTAAAATCAACAATATCTCTTTTCATTCCATCCCACCAATACTACTCCCGAAGATCTCTATACATCTTAGTATTTCCTGGATGAACTAAAAATGGAGAAATATGAGATTCACATAACAAGTCTCTCTTCAACTGTGAATCACACGGCACACACAATATCTTCCCAAATCTCAAAACACAATCATTATCAATGTTGAATTCCGGCAACTTACCCTTCTAAACAAGCTCTTCCTTTTTTTCTACTCACCGTCTTGCTTCTGTGCTTGATTAATTTTGTATGATAGAGAAGATTTCACTGATACTTGAAACAAAACAGAATAACATCCTGCACCAACAACTTCTATGCCAAAGTTCATCAAATCCTTAACCAAAGGACCATGTTCCAAATGTAACATGGTTAATAAAGCATTACTTTTTCGACACAAAGCATCAACCACTTTATTTACTTATCCTGGATGGTAGTGAATTGTACAATCATAATCCTTGATTAATTCTAGACATCTCCTCTGTCTCAAGATCAATTCTTTCTAAGTGAATATATACTTTAAAGTTTTGTGATCAGTATATATTTCACACTTTACACCATAAAAATGATGCCTCTAATTTTTTAAACCGAAAACAATAGAAGATAATTCCAAATCATGTGTAGGGTAATTTAACTCATGAGTTTGAAACTGATGTGAAGCATAAGCAATTACCGGATCATTCTGCATTTGGACGCAACCAAGTCCTTTCAATTAAGCATTACTGTAGATAACAAACTCATCATTCCTGGAAGGTAGTGCCAAAACTGGAGCATTCACCAATCTTCTTTTCAACTCTTGAAAACAATCATCACATTATTTTCTCTAGATAAAATTAACACCCTTCAAGGTTAGCTTAGTCATTGGCCTAGATAACCGGGAAATATTTTTTAACAAACTTTCGGTAATTGCCTACACAACCAAGAAAACTATGAATCTCAGTTACATTTGTGGGTCTTGGCCATTCTTCAACAACCTATGTTTTTGTAGGATCAACAGTTATTCCATATTTATAAACAATGTGACCATGGAAAGAAATTTGTTCCAACCAAAACTCACACTTTCTGAATTTCCCATTAAATATATTTTCTTTTTTGGTTTGAAAAATAACCCTTAAATGACTTTCATGCTCCTGTTTACTTTTAGAAAACACCAAAATATCATCAATGAAAATAACCAAAAATGTATCCAAGAACACATGGAAAATTATATTCATAAGGTCGATGAATACAGCAGGTGAATTGGTTAACCCAAAAGGCATTACTACAAATTCATAACGGCCATATCTTGTAAGAAACGTGGTCTTCGGAACATCTGCTTCCTTTACCTTCAACTGATGGTACCCCGATCTCAGGTCAATCTTTGAAAAATACTAAGCTCCCTAGAGCTAATCAAACAAATCATCGATATGAGGAAAAGTATATTTGATCTTAACATTTATGTTATTCAAGGCTCTATAATCAATGAAAAGTATCATTTAACCATTTTTCTTTTTAACAAATAAGACAGGAGCACCCCATTGTGATGTTCTAGGTCGAATGAAACCTTTCTATAATAAATGTTACAATTGCTCCTTCAACTCTAAAATCTCAATTTGAGCCATTCGATAAGGGGGTTTTGAAATTGGCTTAGCATCACTAACTAATCCAACAGTAAATTCAAGTTCCCTATATGGTATTATTCCAGGCAACTCGTCAGGAAAAACATCGGGATACTCATTTACCACTGGCACATCATTAATCTGAATGGTTCCTTTGTTTTCAACAATATGTGCACTGTAACATTCATTTCCATATTTTACAAGTTTCTCAGCCTCTTGATATATTATCAACAGTAAGGGTTCATTCTTGTACACAAACTGAAAGTCTTTCAGAAAAGATACTTCTTTAGCTCTACAATCAATCATAGCATGGTAAATAGAGATCCAATTTATACCCAGTATAACATCAAACTCTACTAGAGGTAAAAAAATAATGTTTGCAAGTAGGTTCTTTCCACAGATAAGGATAAGAAGATTCTTAGGAATTCTTTTTCCCTCAACATTTCCCCTGGTTGTTTTTACCAAAAGTTCAGGAGTCATTTCTTGAGATGGAATTCCCAAGTTAATAGAAAAATTTTCAGAGATGAGAGAATGTGTAGACCCCGAATCAAACAACACATTGGAATAATCTGAAAAAACAAACAAAGTACCTGATACCACTTCATTTGATGGCCCAACATCTACTGAAGTAGTTGCAAAGGATTTCACCACACCTTTCTGCTTGTAGTCTGAATGCTTCCCATCATTTGAGCTCTTTTTTGAACACTTGTTTGCATAATGACTCATCTCATTGCACTTGAAACATTTCACTAACTGTAAATCAAATTTGGTCTTACCATCACCCTGATCTTTTTCAGTGCAATCATGAGCCTTATGTCCCATCTTACCACATCGGTAGCACTTTCCAGAATTCAAAATATATTCCATAGCATGCTTTTTACCACATTTATCACAAACTGAAAACATAGTTTTCTTACTAACAGACCTCTGTGAAGGATTCTTCCCTTTATCCTGCCACCTCGGTCTCTTCTTCTATTGGTTTTTATCGTACACTTGATCATCGAAAAACTCCATTTCCACCTTCTCAGCACATCGAAAAAGATTTTCATAACTTTTTAACTCAGGAGAAGCAATTTCCCTTTGATATTTAATCCTGAGTAAAAAATATTGATTTTACAACAAGGTCTCGGATAAAATTTGGAGCATACGTTGCCAATCGAGTGAACCTTTATTAATAAGCAGCCACTGAGTCGTCATCTTGCCTCAATTCTAAGAATTTTTTTTTCATCTTAAGTCAAACATCCTTGGGAAAATATTTCTTAAGAAACATACCTTTGAATTCATCCCAGTCAAGAGCATCAATCTCATCAGCGTCCCTGATATTTTTAACCATCGACCACCACTGATCTGCTTCACCATCCAAATGGTAAATAACAACACTAACCTTTTGATTGTATGAACACCCCATGACATCGAAAATATTCTCTAGTGCTTTAATCCACCCTTCAACTAACACAGGGTCAGATGATCCTCTGAATGATGGGGGATGTTGCCTCATGAAATGTTCCACCACTGACATGTTTCTCTACAGTTGATCTGGCTGATCTCATGCATGGATACCATCACTATTTATCGCTTGAGTCAATTGCACCATTACTGCAACAAACTGTTTAGTTCCAATTCCGACCATCTTAGGATGCTGATTTGGAAGGTCATTTCCTTCTGTATGCCTTCCTAGCACTGCTTCTCTGTTTCCTCTATGGAAAACCATTATGAACAAACATGTCTTAAAAGAATCAACATGGTAATCTTAAAATGCTATATCATTTCAATTTTTCCATAAAAAATATTTTTTGGATAATCATTTAATAGAATTCTAACTCTTAAATTTATCTAAACAGTCCTTTGATACCAACTATAAGGCCCCAGCCTTAAACATTACTTAATATTGAGTTGTTTCAATAATACACATTGAGGATCTTTTCAGGTTTATAGTTTTAGAGAGTTATATCATAAATCATGAATTACATTCCACATTTAAACAAGGTGGTTACATAAAAGACAATATTCACTTTTCCCATCAAGGGAAACATATTTACAATAAAACATAGATTCTTTCTTAAAAATTCCTCGACACTATCATCACATCATGTACCTTTTCCTTGACCTATAAAAAACATTTAAAAAACATGGGATGAACATAAAAAGATCAGTAAGGGATATAAAAATACTAAAAGAAAACCATAGTCCATGTATACATAAGAATCAATGAAATCATACTTCACTCATCAAAACATAAGCACTTTAACATACCTCATGAAATCATAAGATTTATGAATAACTCGTAGAAATCATAATACATAAAGGTAACTTGAGGCATTCATAACATTCTTACGTAGGGAGTAACCCTCATGGTTACATTTGGAATACCCATCACAGTATATTCCCTAAATATATTCGGAGAAACCTTAGCGTTTAACTCCTTCGCATTACCCAATTCATTGGAGAGCTATATCGGGCTCACTCGCCCTTAGTTTATCATGAAACCACTCATCTTCATATACAATTCCCATGAACCATAACATAATCGTATCACACAAAACATGAATAAAGGAAACATAACATTTCCACATTTCAATCACAAGATATGAATACAACACATTGATATAGTAAAAATATTATCAAAACCATTTTCAATACCAAAATAAAAGAAAATTAAATCATGGTATTTATTTTTCATTTTAAAAAGTTATGGCTTGTAGAGGAAGCCGAAACTCCAATAACGATCACGGCGGCAGAGAAGTCATTGTCGCCGCATACGTACGACAAAAACATTACCTTTTGTCATTTAGTAAAACGCTTCATATAAAAAAGATTACTTTTTAATAAAAGTAAAAGTCAAAGGGGTTTATACACCATATAAAATAAAGTTATGTATAAAACAAAATATGCATCAATTAAAGGATATTGAGATGAAGTCCCATACCTCCTATCCGACTTGACTCGATCGTTCTTTAATCTCATGAATAATAAACTAAAGTTAATTTCTAATTGCATAAGAACCTTTTTAAAGTTAATTATTCCTTTTATATCACTTATTACCATGTTATGAACATTATGTAATTATTTAAGTTAACAATGGTCGTTTTGTCGATCTTTGGTACTTGAGCCAAAAATAAAATTCTTATAATTACAAGTTGTTCATGTGGTAAAATATCCATTATATCCAAAATTATATTCATGATGTAGATATAATATATATCATATATATCATATATACCAAGTATATACTTTCATATATAATATTACATAACATTCAGAGGTATGAAATGAAATGCACCGTTCATGGAGACGGTAAGCCGTACGTACGCATGAACACTACTTTCATTTCTATTTCGTATTTAATGGAGTGAAATCATAATGATATAAAGGTATATTGAAATTCCAGTATAGTATCATATATAATATCATTAACTCCATCCTGTATACATCCCACATATGGCATTAACGAATCAAATCACTTTGAGGGGGTGGTAGTCCGCACTTCCTAAAATGACGATATCGCATTTACCCATTATGAAAACCATAAGGTATTCCATAAATGAAAAATACAGAATAATAAGGAAAACATAGAAATAATATATATCATATATAAATAGAGTGACATCTTAATGGCCACCATGAACTGTATTAAAATAAGATTGAACAATCATCATTTCATGAGGCAGTAATTCGCCATCCACAGAAACAGTATGTTCTTTAACCATTAGACAGAGGTGTGTGTATGTGTAGATAGAATACTTCTCATAACAACATCCTATTATACTGAAGATACTGTTTTTGTTTCAAAATAAAGGAATAAAAAGAGTTTAGGGGGTTGGAGAAGCAAAATAAAACAAAAGAACATTAGAGAAGACATTACCTTTAAATTGGGTAACTTTTCTTGGTTTGAACCAAAAGGGTTTCTTAAAGATATTTTTGCCTAAGGTAAGGCTTCTAGGATGAATAGAGGGATGTGGAGAGATAAAATGAGCAGATCTTGGCCGAGCCAATGGATTGAGAGGTGTGGGTAAGGTGGTAGAGGTGGGGGCCTTTTATAAGAGGGAGGAGGGGAACTCTTGGAAAGTCAAGAAATGTTACTTTATTATATAATGATTTTCAGATTTTAAAGGTCCCCCAATTATACATTTCGAGGATAAGGTGATAAGGGTTCCAAATCCACCCATTAAATATGTCTCTGACAAGTGTAAGTCTTAGATTTTACATTATCTTTTCATTTTATTTAAATCGTTCATTAATGAGGTAATTGCTGCATTATCATGGTGTCATAAAAAAAATTAATTAATTTAATGTCTAAAAAATATAAAAAAATATTATGATGTAGGAAATATTTTTAGATTTACAATTACTATTTATAGTCTAAGAGATCATTTACACAGACAAAACTAAAATTGTTTTACTTGGGTGATACATACTTTGGTTATACTTTCCTTTTAAAAAAAATAATATAATAAAATGTCTCTATCTTCCAAAAATGATTCCATGGGGTCCCAAAGTTTGGTACAAGGAGTCCCATGGTCTTCCATGACACAACCAGTAGCATTAAGACACATTTTGGGGTCATTTTATATTATTATTTTATTATTTTATTACCCTTAACTACCCGATTACTAATTAATCGTGATAATTAAAGATAATTACCATCGTTACTATTCATAATGTCCACAAAAAAAGAGTCTTAATTACGTAATTTGGACCTTATGATTCCAAATATGGAATCCATTTTACCAAATTAGAAACACAGAAATTGTAGCAATTAATTTAAAAATAATTATCATTGTCAAAACAATTAGCGGATTATTTAGAAACAATATCTATCAAAAGTTTGACAATTATTTATGTCCAATTTCAAAGTGAAATTAATCTAAATGACCACCATTGGATTAAATGGTAAAAATATATTCTATTTAAACGTTAAACCCAATTTAAAAGATAATCTATCCATATAATTAAATTAGATGAAAAAGCATTTTTGAAGTAAATTGCAGTATTTTTCACTATTCGTTAAAAAATGAACATTGTTATAAAAATACCAAAAAATTATGCGAAGTAAATTCCAATGTCCCAATACTAAAGAATAAGTTTATTTTTACAAATAGAGAATATAAAATTTTCAAAAGATAGATGTAAAATTGTTCACCATCAAAAGGCAGTAAAACAATCTTTTAAAAAATATTAGAGAATTCAATGTTTAAGATTGGATATATTCTCATTTTAAGCCTCTAAAACACTATCTAATTTATAAATAAACATAGATATTAAAATACATAATTCTTTACTTGGGATGTTACATTCCTTCTTTAAAGTCATTTAAATTATTCATCAATTTCAAATATCCTATCATTTAAGAAGAACACCCTCTATTAATAATACAAGGACATTCTCTATTTATAGATTTCATAGAAGTTTCAACTACATGATCCTTTTACTTTCAGTTTCCTTTCATAAACTCTAGATTTTGAGATCTTTTAAAATAATCTCCTTATACCGGTAATAAAATAGGACAACCGTTAGCAAGATGTCCAAGTTTTTAATATCTTTCACAAATAGTTTCCAAGGGTTCAAACATATTCTCAACTTTCACCACAATCTTATTTGGTTTCTTCATAACATTCTTCTTAGACTTCTCTTTTGAAATTATAGACTCCCCCTAAACCCCTGACTTCCATAACCTGTGGAATAGTAATAATGTTTTTGGTTGAACCAAAACATATTTTTCATATGCATGAATTCACAAAAAGACTAGAAATATCCATAGGAAAATTATATGTCTCCGAATCATTCATATTTTTCAGCATTGTGACTATTTTTATCAAAATCCTTCTTAACAAAACATTGTTGACCTCCAACGTTTCTATTTTAAAATGAATCTTTCATCTTTAGTTCATATTTCATTCCAAAATTATCAGAACCAAAAGTAATATACCCATTTTCATATGAAGAATGTTTTGAAACATTTTGGAACTCAGAACTGTTATAAACCTTTTACTTCATGTCTTTTTTGGTCTTGACCACATACATAACTTTTCTAACTATTCCTTTTTCTAAAACAACTATATCTTTCCTCTAAACCATTGAAGTTAACTGTTGTTAATCCTTTTTAGTTTTTTCATTCCTAAAATTTCACCATCATATGAAATAGATTTTTTGAAACTTGTACCTATTTGTTTAGCCTCAATATGTTTTTGTTGCACAAGTTTCAACTCTTTTTATGTGGCCTTAAACATTACTTCCATATGTTCATTATGATTCTTTTCTTCCTCATGATATTTATTCAAATCATCAATCACCATAAAAAACATGGTTTTCACATTTGAAAAATATTCTTCATTTTTTGTTGAGGATCTTTCATCTTACAACTTCTGGTTTTGTCTTTAATGCCTTTTAATCTTTCACAGACATTATTTTAATTCATCTTTCAAATTAAATTCAAGTTGAGTTTCTTCTTCATCAAAACTACTGATTTCAAATTCATCATCATTCATCGTTGCAATAAAAGTATTATCATCAAAATTCTTAGAAGATCTTCTAATTAAACTTAACTATCTTCTTCTTCTTAATCATTAGATAATAATATAATCCTTTTATATTTAGAGAATTTTCTATCTATCTCTACAGAATATGATTTTCCTTTCTTACCATGTTTCTTCCATGAACTTATTGACCTTATTTTTTCTTCATTACTATCTTATTATTTCGTTCTTTGAGGAAAATTATCCACAAAGTTCCCAATAGCTCCACATTCAAAAAAATTCTACGGAGTTACCATTTTTTATTTATGTGTACCACTTCTAACATTTTTAGAGAATTAGGATAAAATTTCATCAACATTTCAACATTCCACATTTTCAAACACAAAATCACCTGTATCTTCTTCAATAAGAATCTTATTTGACTTATCTTTCTTGGTATCCATGAAAGACATTTCCCTATAAAATTTTGTTTTAAATTTCATATCTTTATCTATTCTCATTTCATAAGTGATCAGAGTGCAATGAAAATCATCCGGAGAAAATGTTTTAGAGTCTCTCTCCTATAATGATTAATCTTTTGAATCAAACATGGCAGGAAGGATCCTCAAGATATTTTCAACAAATATAGAATTCACTAACTTTTCACGAAACATTTAATAGCGTTGACAATATCATTTAACACTACGGGAAAAAGTGGTATTAGTGACGAGTTATTTGCAATGGGATTATTTCCTGTCGCAAATAACCCCTCGCGATCAGGTTATTTGTGACGGGATAATTTCCCGTCGCAAATAACTCCTTATTTGCGATGGGATATTCTTACCCGTCGCAAATGGTTTGGCGCGACTTGCACGCCAAACCGCGCGAAAGATATTTGCGACAGGATCCCCTTCCCGTCGCAAATAACCGGCGGCGGTAACAGGTTATTTGCGACAGGAAGGGGTTCCCGTCGCAAATAACCTGGCGGTAGGGGTTATTTGCGACAGGGCCCGTCGCAAATAACCCCTTTTATTGCCACCCATAATAAATGCGGCCGGGGTTATTTGCGATGATCCCGTCGCAAATAATATCAATTGTGACGGGAATACCGTCACTATAAACCCCGTCGCAAATAAGTTAACCTATAAATACAGCCAGCCTTGACATATTTTTCAAATCTGAACTTCTCACTAGTTTATATGAGTTGAGTGAATTTTGTTTTGCAAGCTGATTTCAAGGTGGTTGCGGGGATCATTCTACAAGTACAACAAATCGAAAGCTCGAAAACCAATTTAAGGTTTTTATCTGAATTTTAATTTAATATTTATTTAATGTTTTTGTTTTATATTTTTAAATTAGTTTTTATTATTTCTAATTAGATATAATTATGTTGTATTAAGGTTGTATTAAATTTGATTTGTTAGATTTAATTATGAGTAAATAACAATATTTAATAATTAAGTCGCTGTAATTAGTAATTAATAACTGTAATTTTAATTAAAGATAGTAATTAGTATTTAATGAATGTAATTAGTAGTTAATGAATGTAATTAGTAATTAATGAATGTAATTAGTAATAATTAGTAATAATTAGTAAAATTTTCCAATAATTAGTAATAATTTGTAATAATTAGCAATAATTAACAAAAAATAGGAATAAATCAAAAAAAAGTAATAATTATCAATAATTAACAAAAAATAGGAATAATTTTAAAAAATAGTAATAATTAGAAAAAATTAACAATAATTAGTTATAAATAACAATAATTAGTAACAATTAGTAACAATTACCAATAATTACCAATAATTACCAATAATTACCAATAATTAGTAATAATTACCAATAATTAGTAATAATTACCAATAATTAACAATAATTACCAATAATTACCAATAATTACCAATAATTAACAATAATTACCAATAATTAGGAATAATTACCACTAATTAGGAATAATTACAACTAATTAAGAATAATTACCACTAATTAGCAATAATTACCAATAATTAGCAATAATTACCAATAATTAGCAATAATTACCAATAATTAGCTATAAATAGCAATAACTAGCAATAACTAGCAATAAATAGTAATAACTAGCAATAACTAGCAAAAATTAGTAATAACTAGCAATAATTACCAATAATTAGTAATAATTGGTAATAATTAGTAATAATTAGTAATAATTACCAATAATTAGTAGTAATAATTACCTATAATTAGTAATAATTACCAATAATTACCGATAATTAGCAATAATTACCATTAATTAGCAATAATTTGCAATAATTAGCAATAATTACCAGTAATTAGTAATAATTACCAATAATTAGTATTAATTACCAATAATTAGAAATAATTACCAATAATTAGGAATAATTACCAATAATTACTAATAATTACCAATAAGTAGTAATAATTACCAATAATTAGCAAAAATTACCAATAATTAGGAATAATTACCAATAATTGGTAATAATTACGAATAATTATTAATAATTAGTAATAATTACCAATAATTCGTAATAATTACCAATAATTAGTAATAATTACCATTAATTAGTAATAATTACCAATAATTACCAATAATTACCAGTAATTACCAATAATTCGAAATAATTACCAATAATTACCAATAATTAGTAATAATTACTAATAATTACCAATAATTAGTAATAATTACCAATAATTAGTAATAATTACCAATAATTAGTAATAATTACCAATAAATAGCAATAATTAGCAATAAGTAGCAATAATTAGCAATAAGTACCAATAATTAGAAATAATTAGCAATAATTAGCAATAATTAGCAATAATTAGCAATAATTAGCAATAACTAGCAATAACTAGCAATAACCAGCAATAACAAGCAATAAATAGCAATAACTAGCAATAATTAGTTGTAATTATTAATAATTACCATTAATTAGTAATAATTACCATTAATTAGTAATAATTACCATTAATTAGAAATAATTAGCAATAATTATCAATAATTACCAATAATTTGTAATAATTACCAATAATTAGTAATAATTTCCAATAATTAGTAATAATTAGTAATAAATAACAATAAATAGCAATAAATAGCAATATATAGCAATAAGTAGCAATAATTAGAAATAAGGAGAAATAATTAGCAATAATTAGCAATAATTAGAAATAAATAGCAATAAATAGCAATAAATAGCAATAAATAGCAAGAAATAGCAATAAATAGCAATAACTAGCAATAAATAGCAATAAATAGCAATAATTAGTAATAATTAGTAATAATTATCAATAATTAGTAATAATTAGTAATAATTACCAATAATTAGTATTAATTACCAATAATTAGTATTAATTACCAATAATTAGCAATAATTAGCAATAATTAGTAATAATTACCAATAATTTCCAATAATTAGTATAAATTACCAATAATTAGTATTAATTACCAATAATTAGTAATGATTACAAATAATTAGTAATAATTAGTAATAATTACCAATAATTAGAAATAATTAGGACTAATTACCAATAATTAGCAATAATTACCAATAACTAGCAATAAGTACCAATATTTAGCAATAAATAGCAATAACTAAAAATAACTAGCAATAACTAGCAATAACTAGCAATAACTAGCAATAAATGACAATAACTAGCAATAATTGATGATAACTAGCAATAACTGACAATAACTAGCAATAACTGACAATAATTACCAATAATTACCAATAACTACCAATAATTACCATTTATTAGCAATAATTAGGAAAAATTACCAATAATTAGGAATAATTACAAATAATTAGGAATAATTTCCAATAGTTAGTAATAATTACCAATAATTAGTAAAAATTACCAATAATTAGTAATAATTACCAATAATTATGAATAATTAGGAATGATTAGTAATAATTAGTAATAATTAGTAATAATTAGTAATAATTAGCTAATTTGATAAAACTAGCGTGATCAATATCTTTCTCAATTATCTTTTCATCTTTGTATTGGTTTTAAGAAAAATTTTGTCTCCATATGTAATATTTGCATTCATTTTCAAAATTATCAACCTACTCACCAGTAGAGAGGTGAAAGTGAATGCAAATATTACATGTGGAGACAGAATGTTAAACACACAGATGAAAAGAGAATTGTAATATAATATAGAAAATTATATTATTTTAATATTAATAATAAAAAAGTACTAATAATGTAATAATGTTATTATTATATAATTAATTTTTATGAAAAATTAATATTAGTATTATTAAAATAATAAAAAAATTATAAAATATTAAAATTATCAATATTCGTAATAGTTTTTGCTCTATTCTTAACATGTTCAATTTTTAAAGGGTCAATTTTTAGGTCTATCCCAATAAAAAGTTTGCGTCAGTCGTGTCTGATGTAAACTCTATAATTATCCTTTCTTGGTTGATCATATTAATATTATTTTTTATAAATATTAATCATATAATAATAATTACAAATAACTATTAGTAAATATCGGTAATTATTAAGAAGTAGTTGTAATTAGTTATCCTCTATTTTGAGTGTTTTTTCTAACAAATTATTCAAAACCAGTACTAATTTTATATTTTATAGAAAAATATGGAAAAACGAGGTCGTCAACAGTCATTATTAGATGACCGCATATGGATAAATCAACGTAGAAATCCAAATGGTTCTGGTTTAAATCCAGTATATATTGAGCATGTGGAGACTTTCTTAGCATTTGCAGCATCAAAACCAGAATTTTTTTCACAAGGCATAATAAAATTTCCTTGTAAAAAATGTGCACTGAGAACATTAGACACGTTTGAAAATGTTGGGGGACATATCTTGCAATTTGGTTTTCAACCGAATTATTTTTTTTGGTATCAACATGGTGAACAAAGTTCTACAGATGGTGATACTAACTTGATTCTGGATCCATCCCGGTTTCAAAATTTAGTACATGATGCTGCAAGTCCATCTATTCAACATACAGAAACTCAGGATGATATTGATTCAACTCCTGAGTTGGCACACTCTGAATTTTATGAGTTATTGAGGTCTGCTAAGGATGCGTTATATCCTGGTTGCAAGATAAGTAAATTAGAAGCAGTTAAAAAATTTATGGCTATCAAATCAGATAATGGAATGTCAAACATGTGTTTTGATCAAATATTTTCTTTGGTTAAAACACTGTTACCCGAAGGAAATGTTTTTCATGCAAATTACTATGAGAATAAGAGGCCGGTTCGGAATTTAGAACTTAGTTGTCAGAAGATTCATGCATGTTCAAATGATTGAATTTTATATTTTGGGGAAAATGAGTCGTTGGATAGTTGTCCCACTTGTGGGAAATCGAGGTATAAAGAAGCTCAACATGGGAAGTCTAGCTTGATTCTTGTAAAACAGTTGAGATATTTACCTCTTACATCCAGACTTCAACGTTTATTCATGTCTAAGAATACAACGACAATGATGTCATGGCACAAAATGAATATTTCAACCGGTAAAAGCTTGAATCATCCGTCCGATGGTGATTCATGGAAACATTTTGATAGAATGCATCCATCGTTTTCTTTAGAAGCCCGAAATGTGCGACTGGGTCTTTCCACTGAAGGTTTATGTCCATTCGGATCTTATGGTAGTCAGTATTAATGTTATCATGTCTTTTTAACTCCGTACAATTTACCTCCATGGATGTTGATAAAGGCGCCCTATATCTTTTTTACCTTACTAATCCCAGGACATCCGAAGAATAATATTGATGTTTATTTGAAACCATTGATTGATGAATAAAATATAATGTGGAGTACTGGTGTCAGTACTTATGATGTTGCTGCGAAACAAAATTGCATACTAATAGCAGCATTGATGTGGAAAATTAGTGACTTCCTGGCTTATGGCATGTTATATTACTGGAGTAAACAAGGGCTGAAATCATGTCCTTACTCTATGGTAGAGAACAAGGCATTTATGATTGTCCATGAAAAAAACCTTGCTATTTTGACTGTCATCGCAGATTTCGTCCAGCTGATCTTCCTTTTCAAAGAAACAGATCTCATTTTAAAAAAGGCACAGTTGAATGGAATGGACCTCCAAAAATGCTATCAGGTATGGAGTTAAAATTAGTTGCATATTAATTACCTCCCATCACATTTGGACCCACAATAAACCAACAGAAAATTTCTGGTTTTGGGAAAAAACACAATTGGCTAAAACGTATAATATTTTGGGATTTTCCATATTGGTCTGATTTGATGGTCCACCACATGTTGGATGTCATGCATATTGAGAAGAACTATTTTGATAATTTGATTCATACAGTTTTGGATATACCAGGAAAGATCAAATATAATGTAAATGCATGATTAGATCTTGCTCAAATTTGCAGGCGTCCAGAACTCGAACTGTTTGAGAATGTCATAACAGCAAGGTTAATGAACCCAAAATCAGCTTATACATTTTCCAAAGAAAGCCACTTATTATTTTGTCAATGGATTGCAGATTTGAGACTTCCAGATGGTTGTGCTTCCAATTTGGGTAGATGAGTAAATAATGGTCATATTACCGGATTAAAAGGTAATGATTGTCATGTAATAGTGGAAAGAATTCTACCCATTTGATTAAGAGGTCTGTTGAATTCTGTGATATGGGATTCTATAACAGACGTATCATATTTTTTAGGGACATTTGTGCGGTGACAACAGATTACAATGCTCTATAAAAACTTGAAGAAGATGTTGTTGTAATTATATGTAAACTGGAAAAAATATTCCCGCTGTCTTTCTTCGACTCAATGGAACATTTGATATTAAATTTTCCATATGAAGCAAAATGTGGAGGTCCGATACAGTTTCAATGGATATACTCATTCGAAATATGCATGTAGAAATTGAAAAAAAAAGTACGTAACAAAGCATCTATTGAAGGATCTATTATTGAAGCTTATTTGCAAGAGGAGATATCTTTTTTCTACTCCCACTATTTTGAATCTGAGTATCCTTCAAAACACAACTGCATGAGACAGAATGAGGGGAATATTGATGAAATCGACAATCAATTATATGTTTTTAACTAGTCAAAGCTTGGTTTTGGTGGAGTTCATGAACGATGGCTTTCAGATGATGAACATCACAGAGCTCATACGTATGTTCTTCTCAACTATGAAGAGATGACATCAATTGTACTGTAATTGCTTCTATCACTTATTATATTATTTATGTTACAATAAATAACATTGTTTTTTATAGAGTGTATGATAATCATATCAAGAAACAACTTCCACAAATTATAGCAGCTTCTCTCAAAGAACGCAGACAAAAAAAATCTCAGTGGTTTCAAATACTAGTAACATAAATTTTTCATACTTTAACATCTCCCTCAATTTATAGTTTACTATATTGATAATTATTTCAAAATAAAATTAGGTGTCTTGACATGCTGATAAAATTGACAAACAACTTTGTATATTGAGTAACCCACCATCCAAAATGGTGAAATCTTATAATTCATATGTGGTGAATGGTTTTTGATTTCATACACATGAATATGGGGAATCAAAAAAAACAATGAACAGTGGATTTTTCAAGGGAGGATCTCATCATAGAGAAAATGAATTTGAATTTTATGGCATACTTGATGAAATCATTGAACTCTGTTATCTTGGACAACATTACATAACGATGTTCAAATGTCGGTGGTTGGATACTGAGAGAGGCGTTCGTGTTCATCCGACTCATGGAATCATCGATATTAAATGTAAAAGTGTTTTTGCAGTAAATGAACCATTCTTACTAGCTCAACAGGCACATCAAGTTTATTATGCAAAGTACTATGCTATGTCACGAGACTTGACTGATTTGTGGAGCATAATAAAAATGAAAATTCGAGACAATCAGTTTAGTCAAAGTGAATGTGCTTTCACTAAAGTGCAAGGAATTGATGTTTTTCAAGAGAGTACTCAAAATCAATATTTGTTACAAAGAGACATGAGTATCGATGATGACACCCCTCAATTAAGAGTCAGTGATGATGATGATGATGTTAATGATGTCAAAAATGAATTTGAAATGGTAAGAGATGAAGCAACTGGAACTCAAATGGATATCGATGATATTGAGGAGGAATATGAAGATGACATTGACAGATATGAAGACGATGATGAAGCTGAACATTGATACAATTCAGTGGTAGTTATATATAATCCTAACTAATATATATGTGTATATAATAATAATTATCAATTATTTGCTAACAAAATTCGTTTTCTGTTTCAGATGGACAAGGACACATTTCGTGAGTTGGCAAATGCTGACCTATCTTTCGATGCGGATGAGTTTCTGGCACCTGACCCTTAGCCTGAAGGCGCTTTAGGGGGTATACGGAGGGGGCGCGGTCTTGCACAACTGATGATTCCTGACCCCATCCCTATGTGACGTCCACATCTTGGGTTTGATCCATGCACCTGGAGGTGTGATAACCTGTGCATTTTACTAAGATTTCCTTAATCTATTTACATAATAAATGTTTGATTATTGTTTTTACAGTTTTCCTCATATAGCAGTCGGACAGGGCAGCGCTATTTTGCGCAACTATTTTTCTCATCCATGGAAGACATGGGAGCATATTCCCGTTGATGTGCAGCAGGCCATGTCCGGCCATTGGTTGGTACGTACGTAAATAAATAATTTTTATTTTCGAATTTAATTCACTTATAACTTAATATTTTGAATTATTTGTAGGTTTTATGGTATCCGATCGAGGATACCATGTGTGACACCATCCACGAGGCATGGGAGGTGGCCATGCGTGATAAATTTCGTCAGTTTTTGCAAAATTTAAGAAGAGCTGCCATGAAGAAAGCAGGAGTGTCAGATTTTGACGAGTCATGTAGAGCACACCGACCAGAGTACATTTCATCCCACGTATGGGATGGATTATGTGCACACTCGTTGAGTGATGGATTTTAGAGGAGATCATCGGTGGGGATGCAGAATCGGGGGAGACAGGAGGTGATTCATCGAGCTGGGAGTCGTACTTTCAGTACTCATAGAAAGTATTTGGTACGTACATTTTTTATAAATATTTTATATAATTTAAATATTAACAATTTATTTTATATTCTTATAGGTTGTCGAGCACACCGATATTACAGAGTACGACGTATATCAGAGGATGTACAGTGATCCAGCTACTGGGGATCTCAGAGGTGATTGCCAGCGTCACATCGTGGTCAGTATTATTTTTTTTCAAGTTTAAAAATTAACTGCATATAATATATTCAAAATTTTAATTTTAAATTTCAACTAGAGGAGTCATATGAGACCGTAGCGTCACAGACCCGGCCTGAGGGTCAGGCCGAGGCATCAGATCAGACCAGTGGCCATCAGTTTGATGAGGCGGCATGGATGCAGGAGACCCAATATGCCTTCGAGAAGGGCTGGGTAGTTGGTATTGACTCTCGACGGACTCTCAGAGATTATTATGGCAGTGCTGCGATGTCAGCGTCCAGCTCGAGAGGAGCTCGTGCATCTTCTTCTGCTACACATTATGGGGGTCAGTTACGATCTCAGACCGAGTTGATAGAGAGTCTCCATAAGGAGCATGAGGAGATGCGTCAACAGTAGTAGCAGCATGAGGAGGAGCGCCAACGACAGCAGCAGGTGTACGAGGAGCAGATGAGTCGGTGGCAGCAACAGCAGTAGGATCAGATTGAGTACATGCGCCGACTCACTCGTGCCTTAGGGATGGAGTTTCCTCCACCAGCAGATCCCCCCTCCCCCTCCTCCTTCATATTATTTATTGTTTAGATGTTATAAAGTTTTCAAATTTAAAATATGACATTTTTTCTATTCAGAGTTTCTGTCTCTCTTATACTGGTGTCAATATTGTATTATTTAATTTCTTTTTATTATTAATACTTTATTATTTATTATTGGTATTTATTTTAAAGTTAGTTTATTTTATTAATAATAATATTACTCTTACTATTTTATTATTTGTTTATGTTTCTTTTTTCAAATGTTGATAATTTCCATATTTTTATTTTCTAATTATTTTAATAATATTATATTCAGTATTTTTAATACATAAAATGTTTCAAAAATTTTAATAAAAATTTTAATTTTGTAATAATTTATAATAATATGAATTCGGTATATTATTATTATTATTATTATTATTATAATATTATATTATATTTTTTATATTACAATATTAATATGATTAATAATATTATTTATATTTTATAATATTAATTTTATATATATATATTTAAATATTCAAATATTTAATTTAATTATAATTTTTTAAATATTTGAATGATTTTTTTGTTTTAATATCTAAATAAATTATAATTGTATTATTACTATTATAATATTAATTAAAAATTATTATTAATTTATTAATTTTTTTTTATTTTTTTATACATATTTACGACGGGATAATCATCTCGTCGCAATATGTAATTGGGACGGGCCCATCGCAATTACCTATTTTTTTATTTTATTTTTAATTTTTTTGCGATGGGAATATTTTCCCGTTGCAATAGGAAATTGCGACAGGCCCGTCGCAATTCCTTATTTATGGTTTTTTTTAAAAAAATTAACTTTTTCGCGACGGGATTAGTGTCCTGTCACAAATTTTATTTGCGATGGGCCCGTTGCAAAATCCGTATATAAAGTTTTTTTAAATAAATCAATTAGTATTTGTGATGGGAAATATTCCCGTCGCGAATAATAGTTTTACCGACGGGCCCATCGCAAATAGTGTTAGTTGCAACGCCATTTACCGCAACAGGTCATTTGCGATGGACCCCCGTCGCAAAAGCCCATTTGCGACAGGATCTCGTCCCAAATAACCCATCGCAAATGGGCTTATTTCCAGTACTGTAACATGATAAATAAATTCTCAACAGATTTATACTCTCCCGTTTTCAAATATTAATAATTATCCTTTAAATTTTTGATTTTTTATTATTCATTTTTTATTGACTTCATATATCATTTCAGCTTACCATATATGTCTTTTTCTATTGAAATAACTTTCACCCTTAAAAATTTAGTTCTAGAAACTAACGGCAGTAAAGAATTCTTGTCCCTTCCATAATTCTCAAGATTATTTTTATCAACTTATGTAAGAGGAATTTTATAATAAATTGGTGGAACCCACATTTTTCAACATCATGAACATTATATCAAATATATGTAAGATAAGCTAATGTTATATGTTTCCAGATATGATAATTATTTACATCTAAAACTAGAATTCCTTTTCTGTTCATATAATTGAAATTCTCCATCAACTTCTCTTCAAAAAATCATCAAGGAATGAGTGAAGGGAAAATTTCCTATAAAACCAATTTTAATTTCCTATGTAGGATAATTATATCACTGAGTGGGGGAGGGGATGAATCAATTATATATTTTTCTTTTAAGTTTCCTTGTAAATGAATCAAAATTAACATACAATTGAAGATTAATTCTCTTCTGAAATCAATTCAATCACACATCCACATGAACATAATAATTTACAAGTTTCACTGTTTAATAATAATAATAGATACACCCCTGGTATGGTTTGGAAATAATTCAATACCACACAATCCACTAGAAAACAATTATTTTGTGTGGAATACAATGAGTAGGATATTCCCTTTCACTCATGTAGAACTATGTAAACAATCAAATAGTGTGTGATATTTTTATATCAAATGATGTAACACAATTGTTTTTAAGAAAAATGTTACTGTACTTCATTATCATCTTTCACAAATATAAAATTTTAAAAAAAATCTTCACTTTCCAAACCTGAAGGAGGTAAGAACTTATCAGGACTTCGTAATAAAACTTAATGCAATTAACTAGTCTAATTCCCAATCTGATTTACCAATCGAATTCTCTATCAAATTACCCAGCTTGATTCCTCAATAAAGAAAAATATCTCTCTCTCAAAATATGGCTGACACAATTTTGAAGCAATTATATCTGAGTTTAGAAATCCCAATCTAATGAACCTAGTCTAATTTCTCAATATTATGGCTAGCTGAATACAATAATCATATGTATACAATAATCAGCTAAAAATTTGCAATCTTGTCTCTTCTCCTTTCTCCTTTTTCTGGAGAAACCTTTTCAATAAATATCAATACAAATAATTCTTCTCCCTACAGATGTAGAGCCTCTCTCTCTTTTCTACAATGAATAGTAAATCTTCTAGTTGAATGTGAAAAGTATTATCTCCTTTTATACTCAACCAAAAAGAGTTTTGGGAGGGATTCTCAAATTGTTTCCCATTCAATTTTTTCCCTGTATTTGAATGTTTCCTTGAATTTCAGATACATTTTTATTTCATCAAATCTTCTTAATTCTTATAAAAAATTCTCAACTTTTCTATCAACTTCATCTCACATATGAATTTTTTAACAACCATGAGTCCAATTATGATTCCCCGCTTTGATTTTTCATTCGGATTTCTCCATTATGATTCTCCATATAGGTTTCATGTATGATGAAATAGATAAATTTAATCCTCTTAGAAATCCTCACCCTGATTTCGATTCCTCTATTTCGATTTCTCTATTCGGATTTTTATTATAATCTTCCTCATTAATTATGATGAAGACATATGTAAAACAATATATTAATCGTCTTTTTTTTCACCCTTGTGCTATTTTAAGGATAAAAAGAGTAATTAAACCTATTTTAAATGGTTAACTACACTTTTGATACAACTATGACTTTCTTTTCATGGCCACAACAACTTTTCTTATTTTTTTCTTGTATTCATCAGTCCCAAATAAATTATTCCTTCAATGATTACAATAGAATACCAAGTCCGATGGACCAATATCAACAGCTTTAACTTCAACAAATTATTTCTTCTATGAATCAGATACCAATGATTCTTCTGCACAAACAATTTTTTTATGAATACTATAACATATTAAATCAAATTGACTGGTTTTAGCAGTTTCTTTATTTTTTGAATATGATACTTGTCAACTTCATTCTCTAAAGATTTAAATATTTTGGCTTTTGTTCTAACTAAAAACTAGTACCTTCAGTTTCTCACATATTCCACAAACCATCATAGCCTTCAATAAAATATGAATCCAATGATTTTAATATTGGAAAGTTTTTCCTTCACCAACATTCATCTTCTTCTTTCTTTAAGCAAGTATCATGACTTACTTTATGACATTTAATATATTGAACATAAAATTTAGCATCATCTTACTTACCAAGGAATGTATTATAAATTCCATATCTTTCATTGCCATCATTTTTCCAACTCATCCTGAATATAGTTCTTTCAAATGATTGGCATCCCCTCTTTTCTTTTAATCAGATTCTCAATACAATTTTTAGAACATATTCCCCATTTTATTCATCAAGATTTTATCAAAATTTTCACAAAATACTTATGATATATGAGAAATACAAGATCATAAATGCATTGTTACATTTTTATCATATCCAAGTTGAATCTAATTCACTTATTCATTATGATCAGACCTTTTATTCAAGGCTCACAGTGAGTCTAATGATCCTTTTCTTCTACCAATCTTCTCCTCAGTATGATGGACTTTTTCATGCATGGTGAGTCTGATTTCATGAATATGACTATCATTCCAATTTTCACCAAATACAAAGTGAGGTGATTTATTTTCTTCAAAAACATTCTTTGAAACAAAATACAATAGTTGGATATGACTATATTCCTTTTCATCATGGTCCTAATAACATCCTTGACCTATAATCCCTGATCCTATGCCGATAACGCATACATTAAAAACTAGAATATATACCAACTATAGTTCTTAGATATATCTATCCATAATTACATGACATAAAGATAATATTTTATTCCTTACATTTCTAAGACCATTTTTCTTAAGAAACTTATAGAATTGGGATAAAATTTTAACCAATAAACCCAAGATATTTTCCATCTAAATTGAATTTTTTCCACATTTTAAACATCTAATTACTACATAATAAGTCTTAAACATCTCCTATAGATTATTCCCATATGATATTTTATCTAGATATATCATGTTTAATAATTGTTTTTATAACATGGGGATATTAAAACATAAGAAGGGCTGAGCTCAAATTAATTTTGAGGATAAACATAAGAAATAATAGCCAACTTTCATAAGTGAGCATATGGATAGTATAAATAATATGGTAGAAATATATAGCCAAGAATAATTCCATAATAGAATGAAACTAAAATCATAATATACCAAGGGATAATAATTAAAATGAAACTATTTAAGGGATAACAATAGGTAGTTCCTTAGCGATGAAACGCCTAATGTTAGATTGAAAATTTATTTTCCTAATCCAATAAATCATGATATTAGAAAACAAGATCTTTACTTCATGGAACTATGACTAAGAAATATTTTTTTGGTGGGGATAAACCAAAATACCTTATCTAGTTAGTCTCATAAGGCATAATGATTAATTAGTGGCCTATTACGGGACCCACATATTACTCATTAAGTCTAATGTTTTTATAATTTGAATTATTGTATAATTTATATAATAAGTAACTAATATTCCCTAATAATCAATTCAAATTCATTTGGGAATAAATAGTATATGTATTTTCTATATTTCCCCAATAAATAAATTGAATAGATTTTTATGTAATAATCCCTAAAACTAACACTATGTAGTGAAAGTGGCATTAGTTAAGTAAATAATTTTCCAAATACATAAATGGAATATCATTCTATGAAATCATCCCTCACACTAACCTTGTATACAATAATGGTAAGTAATTATGTAAATAATTTTCTAAATCAAAAAATGGGATAACTTTATATATAATCCTTCAAGATAGCACAATATAGAGCAATAATATATGGTTTTGTAAATAATTTCACTAATAAATAGAATAATTTCTCTCATTGGGTGAATATTAAATAATAGTTATATTCACAAAATAATGGACTGTACTCCTATAAATGTAATGATAATAATGTAGTAGTGATTAGTACATTCTTATCATAAGTATATGAATCTAAAATAATATATAAAAATATTTCAAAAAAATGAATTTTAAATCCATAAAAATTAAAGTGTAGAGACTATTTTTTTAAAATAACAATATTATTTAATTCAACATCAAATAATGGGGTTTAATAATAATCATTATAACTGAAGGAATGGAAATTTATTTTTGATAAATGCTTACCACTTGGGTAACACTTGAATCCAAAACTCAAAGAATAAAGGGACTTGATTTGGATTTTTAAATCCCATTAATTAATTTTAAATTTCATAAAATAGAATCATGTATAGTAAATAAAAATAACACCATATAAAAGGAAACAATAATCACAAAATATAATATGAATCAAAGAGTTATAATTGATACAAAGAAACCCCATTTAAGTTATATAATCATTGAGGAAGAATTATATGATAATATGGTTAAAATAAGAATTGGACAACAATGAAAATAATAAGTAAATAAAATAAAAATTATTCATTTTTTATAACAAGTCATTATGGAAAAATAGAGTTAAATAAGAATCACTGGAAAAAATGTGTTTTCAGAAACCATTGCGATAATAGAAGAATTTAATCATAAAAATTTAAATGTCATGGTTAAAAATGAAACATTAAATACCATGAATTAAAATAGGTCCATGATATAAAATATTAAATGTGTCTTTCTTACACCATTGAGAATAAAACATGTGGTATCATAAGAAATATGTCTCTATATGTGAAAATTAACACAAGAAACACTTACATATTTAGAAATATTCAAGTCAAACCCCCATGAATGATATCATTTGAATTGAAAAATTGTATTCTATAAATAATGAAACGATAATGATACAAAATATTAAAGGGTAGGTACTTTCATTATTCCAATGAAAATATGGTGTATAATAAGAATTATATATCAAGGGGTGAAAATTTAGGCAAAAACTTACTTTGTTTCCCCTCTTAGTCGAATACATTATAAACTCATGTAAAAAACATAATTATGTTAATATTTTATTCTATGAAATAATTCATATTAATAAATTCTTTAAAACATCATTGATAATTATTCTCTATATTTATATTAGTTATATAGAATCTATTTTAAATATTGATTGTTTGTAAGCTTCAGTGTTTTGAAAATGACTCAAAATTATAGTTTTTTTTCTTCATTATTCCCCAAAATTTTATAATTCAAATATGATAAAAGGAAATATAAATGATTTTTAATAATTATTTATAATGTTATCATTTAATTTCATTTGTATTTTTTCTATTTTTTATGATGGGGAATCTAGCAATGATCTTGTTTTGGTAATATATAGAGAATGAAAGTTATTATGTTAAGTAATGAATAAAAAATTTATATTACTAATAATGAAAAAAAAGTCAATCATTAATATTAAATATAAACTTTCCAAATATATCCTTGAAATAAATTTATAGTATTTTTCATGTAGGTGGTTAAACTGAAAAAATAAAATATGTTACAATCTATGTGTGAGTATGGTTGCGCAAGAGATTATTTTTATATAATAAACTTATCACAGAAGTAAAAATATCTTCTTAAGGAGATGAATCATAATTGGGAAGAGTTATAATAAAGGGGAAAAAAATTATGTTTTTAATTATAAATAGTACATTTTTTCAAATATTATTTTCAATTTAGGCGGTTAGTCTCACAGTTATCAGTTATTGCTAATATTACTTATACAATTCGTAATTTATATTAAAAAATGATAAATATAGGCATAAATAACATATTTATTCTATAAAAACATTTCTATATTTAAATGATTGTTAATTTATTTTTATATATACTTTAATATTTTATTATATTCTATATTTTAAAATAAATCAATTTAATTTCATAGAATATTATTTTAAAAATGATTATTTCTGGAAAATTAATTATTTTACAACGGTAATTATTACTTTCCACAGTAAAAATATTTTTTGACTAAAATTAAATTGAATCTATTAAATAAAATAAAAATTATGATTAAAAATATATAAATTATATTATTATAATAAATTTTAGAAAGTAGAATAAAATATTTTTTATATAAAATAATATAAAAATAATGAAAAATGATCTAAGAGGATGATATTTTTTATAAAAATATTAACTATTTATGTTATTATTTCATTTAAAATACAAATAAAATTTATTTTAATATACAATTTACATTATAAATATATTTTATCCATAATATAATATATTTTTTAAAATTAAATATATTAAAATATAACTTTTATTAAGGCTATATTTTAAATCATAAATCAGTGATATTATTTATTTTAAAACACTAATCTAATTTTAATAAATGACTTAGTATTAATAGTGGCCTTTATTTTTATTTTTATATAATTTTCTTATTTTATATATATCTATATTACTATACAACTATGAAACTATATTTTAAAGGTTATATATTGTGTCGCTATTCATTTTTGTTTTTTTTGTGTGTCAAACAATCTATTAAACACATTAGTTTTTAAATATAAACATATGATTTAAAATATTAGGGTGTTGGAATCTCCATCCTTAAATAAATGTCATCTTTAGTAGTTCAAAATTGACTCACCAATAAAATTTTTCTAGGTTGTCTAAAATAGTGGAATATCTCAATATATTTTTTCAATTGAGGTGTCTACCTTAATATCTCAGAGTTAACTAAGAAACACATCCTTTCTATTCATCATTTTAACTAGTTGATTAATATTTCCCTTGAAACATGTTTCTCTATTCCCTCAATTTACATATATTATACATTTTCCCATTCCTTCAAGAAATTCCCCCTAGCGATTCTTAAAATATTTTAGACAAGATGGAAATTGAATCTTCCTTCCATCATCATCATCATTACTTCAACTTCCATGAGACATTATCTGTGTCTTATTTGGTGTGTTTGGGAGCTTTATTATGTCAATGTTTTTAATAATAATTAATTATGGATAGTTTTGAAGAGTGAAAATATTTTTCAATTTATTTCTTATCTCATTAGGTTTCCCATTGGGACAATCTCCGCATTGTCAATGACATCCAATGTTAACCTGATTCTGTTAGGCTACATCCATTACTAAAACCAAAATGAGTTAAAATAAGTGATTGTTAAAAAATGAAAATTATTTTATAATAATTACATGATACACTAATCCCTTAAAATCATCACACTTGGAAATTATTATATTTTAACTTTTAGTTCAACCAAAATTACTATTAGTTAAATCTATGTTTCTTTAGGTTTGGTTCCTTCATAATCACTAACCTATTCCATTACGACAGTAAAACATTTTTAATTAATTGTTAAGAGAATGTTATTATCCCATATATATCCCCTGAGCGTGTCTAGCATATTTTGAATTCATTGGACCACTCATCGATAACCATAGTGATGATTGAGTTTATACTCAACGAACATTTTTCAGGGAAATTCCCCCTAGGTACATATGTGTCATAGCTTCATCCATATTCCAGTATCCAGATTGGGATGTAATTTCTAGGAGAACCACACAATCATAATTTACCAATATTTCATGAAGTTATCCTATACTAAGACTTATACCAGTGGTTTTCACTAATTTTCTCTTATATTAATCCATAATATATTCTATATTTCCATAACTAACATAATTGATTATCTATACTGTTTAAATTATGATTAACCATATCTTATTGACCCATAAGCGATCCCTAACTAATATCATACCCAATAATTTTATCTATAATATTATTTGATTGAATATATAACTCATAACACCCATTCTTTTAGATCTAGGTTAATATAATATACATTACATATTGTATTTGATACCAATTATAGCACTCAAACAAAATTATCCAATAATTCACAAACATAAAGAAAATATTTCATTATATACATATACAATACATTTTTAGTTTATAGTATTAAGTAATAAAGTCAAAAATATATATATTAAAGCCTATGTCTATCTCAACTAAAGCACAATTTTCCCACTATATATGAAACTAGTTAATTCAAAACAAATCATCAAAATCACCCAAAAAATATCAATACATTCTATTTTCTTATATACATATCATGTGTAATAATTATATTAATAGCCTTGGGAAATGGATACCTAATAAGGGGTGATACTAATTTCATGATAAGTGTATTTATAAGTGATAATAATGAATTATTATAAGTGAGAATAAGATGGGAATAATTAATATGGCAGGGATAGATAATAAAAAATATTTCCATAATAAATGAAACATAAATCACAATATATCTATTTATAATAATAGAAATGGAAAAATAATAGGGATAACAATAATTTGTTCATTGGAGATTAATTTCATATTGCGAGAAAATAAGTTCCATTACTTAAATAAAGATATCATGATCAATGAAATTATGATCATAGAATCTAGTCCTAATGGATAGGAACTATTTTTTGAAGATAGGTATAAACCAAAATACACAATCTAGTTTGTCTCATATAGACTACTAATACATCATGTAGATTTTTTATTCCCCGCATATCTCTAATTACATCCAATGCATTCATCATATAAAGGAATGAATAATTTATATAATACCTAACTAGTATTCCTTATTAATCGTTAAACATATATATTTTTATAACATGAATATTTATTTTCAATATATCCCAAGTTAATTAATGGAATATATTTTTATATAACCATCCCTCAAACTAACATTTTAAAAAGAATTTTCTATAAAGTTATGTCAACAGTTTCCCTAATCAATAAATGGAAAATATTTCTATTTAATCATCTCTCAATCTAACATCATATATGGTAATTGTAAATGGTTATGTCTATAATTTTCCTATTTAATAAATGGAATAACATTCTATTCAAGTATCCTTTAAGATAAAAAATTATATAGTAATGGTATACAATTATGTAAATAATTTACCCAATTAGTGAATAATTTTTCTAACTGGGTGAATATTTATCAAAAAATAATGATATAAACAATTTTATTTGATTTTTGAAAAACTCTTTTAAGAGTTGTGTGGGATCCAACAACCAAAATATTTGTATAAGAAATAAAATAGAATGTTACACTAATCGTTCAATAATAATCCATCCCAGAAGTGTTTATGAAATTCTAATCAACATTCTTGAGTCCAAGATGAGAAATTTTTATCCATGTTATCAATGTAAATATCTTATATTAATTTCTGAACTTCCATATATTCATACACAAACATAACTTTGGGGATGATATCTTAAATGATTAAATCATATTGTTTGACTTTATATTTGACCAGATCTTCATTGAGGTCCTAGGGGTCCCTTGTCTTGATTATGTTTCCAATAACCTCTCATAAAAATCTAGAAAAAAGTAACTATCTATAATTTGTTCTTCCATAATAGTCTTTTTGAATTTAACTTTACTTAATTTTATCCAATCATCAAAATATTTTGTAAATGATAATCCCAAAATCATATTATCCTTCAACATTAGAAGGTGGTCCTTTAGTCCTTCATTTTTAAGATGAGGTTACTTATTTCCCACCTTGGTTTCCTCTTTAAGAACTCTTATTTTAATGAGTTATATAATTTTTTTACCTTAGGTACTCATACAAAAATAAAATCCTGATCCTTTTGCAAATGATTTTTTTGAGTGATTCCTCATTAGTTTTGGAATGCATTGATAGTCCGTGCGTTACATGGTTTTATATTATATAATTACTGTATAATTTCATAAATAAACCTTTCTTTTATATGGAACTATTTCTAAATTAAAGTATTCCAACACTTGTACTACTTCTTAATATTCTAACATTGACATATATAGATCATCATAGTCATTTTCAGACTCATCGAAAACCTCACATTTCATATCTTTTGAATATTTTAATTATCATCTGTGTTTTGATCTTGTAATCTATGTATGTTTCTATTTACACTTATCCATAATTATTTTATATACCTCCTTATCTTTTTTCTATGATGACTCATTCAACACCAAGAAATAATTTTTAAGTCTCAATTCAAGATATTGTACTTCATTTGGAGTGTTGTAAATTAACTTGAACACTACTAGATCCATTTTTAGTAAGCACAAGATTCCTAACTCCAAGATCACAACATATAAATGAAAAAAATATTATATACTAGGGCCTCATAATTATTCATGGGGATATTGATTCTACAACACATAGATAACAATCCTCTAGTAAATGGACTTGTCATTTATTTTTCTAGACCAATTATTATAGTAGATGTACTATACATTGTATTAGAGAATGACTGTTTTTTATGGAATGATAGAAGGTATTAGTATAATATATTTTTTAGACATATGGATATCAATATTAAATATTCCACCAAACATATATTTCATAAATATGAAATGAAAAAAATATATAAGTGTAAATACAATTTTATAAAATCATAGGGTAAAATAATTCATCTTTGTCTAATGAGGTTCAATAATATAAAAAATAACTATAGGAATTAAAAATGAGTTAGGAAAAAATCCTTAGGATTGGGTAACACATGAATAAAAAGTAAAATGAAGAAAAGGACATGATTTATATTTTTATGTCCCATGAAATAATAAATAATATTTTAGATAAAATTTGTGTATTTTAAATTAAAATAACACCATATAAAAGGAAACATGGTGTACAAAATATATCACATATCAAATAGATAAAATTAAAACCAAGAAACCCCTTTCATGTTATGTAATCATTGAGGTATGAATCATTTGATAATTTTTTTATAAGGATGAATTTTAGAACCCAAAAAAGAGGACATAATGTTCAAATTATTCATTAGGTACAATAAATAAACATGAATCATTAGAGTTAAATAAGAACATTTTTATCTCATTGGAATAAAATTCAGTTAGCACAAACCCATAAAACATTAGAAACCTTCCAATCAAAACCCATTGGAGTATATGATTTCAAATGAAACATTATAAACCTTATATATTGAGAGAATAATGAGAAAATATATTAAATATGAATTAGATACACCATTCTAATAAAGATTTGGTGTATCCTAAAAAATATCTCATAAGGAGTTATGACTGGGACAAGAAACAATGAAATCCTTTAAAATTATTGAGTTAAAACACAACTGAAAATTTAGTTATTTGTGACAGGCTCCCATCGCAAATAACATGTTTCCTGAAATTGCATCACAAATATGGTTTCCTGCGACATCAACTTCGCTCGTTGCATATAGATAACTCGTGGTATTTAAAAAATACTTATTGCGATGACCCGTCGCAAAAACTGTAAAAAAATAAATATTAATAAAATAATAAAATAAAATAATATTAATTTAATAATAATAATAATAGTAAAATAATAATGATAATTACAAAATAATAATTAAATGATAATACTATAAATGATAATACTATAAATAATAATATTATAGATAATAATAACAATTAAATAATAATAATAATAATTAAACAAATAATATAAATAATATTAATGATAATAATAATAATAAAATATTAATATTAATAAGAGTAATGATAATAATAAAGAAATAAAAAATTATAAAGTAATATATCCCTGAATATTCACAAAAATAAAAAATAATAAAAATAATAAAATAATAATAATAAAATAATAATATTAAGTAATATTTTTATTAAAATAATAATTAAATAATAAAAAAAAGTAAAATAAAAAAAATAAATAAATAAAAAGTAATAAGATAACAGAAATAATAATAAATAAATAAACGCAATATTCACAACAATATAAAAAAGTCACTATATAGAAATGTAGATATATAATATTACAAAACAAAATGACATTCAAATTTTTTATTATTTGATGTTAATATATCACTGAGGGTCTTCTGGATGAGTTCATATCACTAGGGGATCTTCTGGAGGAACCAATATCACTGGGGGGATTTGGAGGAGACAGAGGAGCTAGAGGAGATGGTGGAGAGAAATCCATCCCTAAACCATGAGTCAGACGATGCGTGTACTCTAACATCTTCTTGTAATGTTGTTTCTACCATTGACTCATCTTCTGTAGCAGCTGTTACTGCTGTCAACAGTGTTCTTCCTTCTCCCTACACGTACACTCTATAAGCTCACTTTGAGATCACAGTTACTCCCGATAATGTACAGTAGATAAAGATTACTCTCCATGAGATCCTCTCAATATGGACACCAATATCATTGTTGTCCCATTTTAACTCTTAAGAACCAATTGAGATTTGATACCAACAACTCGGCCTTTCTTGAAGACATACTGGGTCTCCTGCATACATGCTTCCACATCAAATCGGTGGGCACTGGTCTGGCCCTCAGTCTCATCCTAACTCTCAGTCAATGTTTATGACGTCGCAGCATCATATGACTCCTTCAATCCAAATTTAAAATTAAAATAGATAAAATTTTATGTGCAGTAAATTTTAAAACTGAAAAATAAATTACACAGACTACAATCAGATGTTGGCGATCACCTCTAATCTATCCAGTGACCAAATCACTGTACATCCTCTTAAAAACATCAAACTCCATAAATCAGGTTATTCAACTACATATAATATTATAACATAAATTTTTTACATTTAAATTTATATAAATTATTTTAAAAAATTACTTATCATATGTTTTTATGCGTACTGAATGCACGACTACGATCTCAATTTGTTACCTTCGGTCTCTCCTGATTTTTTCAACCTAATGATGATCACTTCTGAAAAATTCCACCGATATATTGTGAACTTAATCTATCCCAAACTAGAGATGAAATTTAATCAGGTTTTTAGACTTGACAAGGATCATCAAACATTACCACTTCAAGTTTTATCAATGTTTTCCTTCTAAAATTGTGAGAAAACTAACAGAAACACTCATGCAGAAATCCCTCCCATGCATAACAGATAACACCACACATTCTCTCATCGATGGGATAACCTAACCCTCCAAATAAATTACAATATCATGTTATTAATTTAATAAAATTCAAAATACATATTATTTATTTACTAACTACCCAATGATCGAAAATGCAGTGCTAAAAATCAACAGGAATCTGATCCCACATGACACGTGCTTTAGAAAAATAATTTCACAATATAGCGCTCCCCTATCAAATAGATATATGTAGAAATATGTGAAAAAATAAAAAATCAAACAAAAAGTATATAAATAAATTAATGAAAATAGACTAAAATACACAGGTAAACATAACTCTACATGCATGGATCGAAGACAAGATGTGAACGTTACTCTGGGATAGGGTTAAGAATCATTAATTAGGCAAGATTGAACCCCCTTTGAGTCCTCCCTTAACTGACAGTAGTATGAGGTTCATATGATTCAATATCCTACTCGTCCAAAGGTAGATATGCCTCCTGCAACCGATGAAAAATATCCCCATCCATATGAAATAAGAAATGATTGTTGTTAACAAAAACTTAAAAAACAACTATTATATATAGATATATATTATATATGGTTATAACCAACATATAACCATGTCAATATTCATCTACATATTCATGTTTATATCTAACAATTCCAATGTCTTCATATTCCTCCTCAGCATCATCAATTTCCATATGAATTTTAGTTTCACCATCTTTTGTCATTTCAAATTCATTTGTAATGTCATTAACATCATCTTTACCATCATCCCTTAACTGCGGGGTGTCATTATCGATATTCATACATCTTTGTGAAAATATATATTTGGAGTAGTCTCTTGAAAATTTTCAATTCCTTGAACTTTAGTAGAACCACATTCACTTTAAGTAAACTAGAATTCCCAAGATTTCATTTTTTTATGCTCCACCAATCACCCAACTCTCTTGAAGTAGCATAGTAATTTGAAAAATAAAATTGATTTTCTTGATAAGCTAATAAAAATGGTTCATGTAATATAATAATACTTTTCTAATTAATATCAAGGATTTCATGGCTCGGATTAAAATGAAAGTCTCTCTCAATATCCAATAACTAACATTTAAACATCATTATCCAATTCTTTCCCAAATAACATAGATCAATAATTTCTTCCATCATTCCATAAAATTCAACTTATTTTTCTATATGATGAAATCCTCTGAATTAAACACAACTATTCATTGTTATTTTAATTCCCCATATGCACATGTATGAAATTGGAAACCATTCACTTCATATGAATTATAATATTTAAGCATTTTGTATGGTGGGCTACTCAATACACACAATCTATTATCAATTTTATCAGAATCTTGAGATACCTGAATTTTTTTAAAACTTTTATCAATATAACAAGAAATAAATTGATTTTATAAGTTAAACGATAAATAATCTATGTTTCCAGTTTTTGAAACCAGTAAGAAAAATTATTTTGTCGATGTTCTTCAAGAGCATACTCTCTAATTTTTGGAAGTTGTTTCTTGATGTGATTATTATATAACCTACAAAAAAATAATATTAATTTACTATAAAAAATATTATATAATAAGTGATAGGAAAACTCATAGTATAAATGGTGTTATTTCATCATAGTTGAGCAAAACATGTGTATGAGCTCTATAATGTTCATCATCTAAATGCCATTATTTTTTAACTCCACTAAAGCCAAGTTCAAGAAGTTTGAAAATTGAAAATTTATTTCTCATTTCATAGTTAACATTCCCTTCATTACTTCCCATGTGGTTGTGTTTTTATGGATATTCAGATTGAAAATAATGAGAGAGAAAAATAAATTTCCTCCTTTAAGTAAGTTTTTATAATTGAGCCTTCAACTGATGATTTATTATGTAGTTTTTTCATCAATTTATGCATGCATATCTCAAATGGGAAAATACATTGGAATTGTACTAGACTTACACATTTTTATTCATGTAAAAAATGAAATATCAAATTTATCAATTGAGTAAAATAAATTCGGTGGGAATATTTTTTTGATTTTATATAAAATTAAAACAACATATTCCTACTATCTGTTTAGGGCATCGTAGTCTGTTGTTTCCGCCCAAATGTGTCAGAAAAAATTATATGCCTATTATCACATCCAAAATCATATAATTAAACTAATATCTTAATCCAAACATTATAATTCTTTCCATTATAACATGATATTCATGACTTTGTAATCTATTAATATGACCATTTCTGACACATCTTCCAAAATTGAAATCATGTCCATCTAGAAGACTCAAATCGTCAATCCCCAGACAAAATAATAATCAATTTAATTTGGATTGGGTATAAGATTCTCTTGGCTTCATTATCTTCTGTGATATGACATTATCAAAAATTCATGTTCAGGTCACCTGTAAATGTAGGCAAGATCTAAAAGTGACTTTATATTATCTTTGGTCTTACCTGGTGTATCCAAAACTGTATGAAGATAATTATCAAAATATTTATTCTCAATATGCATGACATAGAAATGAGAGGAACTAACAAATCATATCAATATGGTAGATCCAAAAAATGCTCTGTTTAATCCAATTGGGTTCTTTCCCAAAGCCATCAATTTTCTGTTGGATTATTTTTGGTCCAAATGTGATGGGAGATAATAAAGAGATAATTTATTTTAAATATATACCTAATATCGTTTTTGGTTTTCCATATCTTTCAATTTTTTCTTTTCAAAATTGATATTTATTCCTTTGAAAAGGATGATTAGTTGGAAGGAATATATGATGATAGTTGAAAAACACACCTTTTTCATTGAGGATCATAAACACTTTGTTGTCTCTCAGACAGTACAGACCTGATTTTGGATCATGTGTACTCTGTCTAGATAATATGCCATATTCTAGGAATTCTCTAATTGTCCTTATAAATATATATTTCAGTAGTAATTTTCTTTCTCAATAACATCATATATACTGACACCATTACTCTATAATGAATTTAACACATCAATCAATGGTTTCAAATAAACATAAATATTATTTTTATGATGTCCTGGAATTAATATGGTCAAAATTATAAATTTATCCTTCTTCAACATCCATGAAGGTAAATTATACAAAGTTATAAATACAGGCTGACATGAATATGGAATATCATAAGAATCAAATGGACCACTTATCATTGATATACCCCATAATAACCCTTCTGAATTAGGTTCCAAATATACATGCTTTTTAATACATAAAATGAATTACAACAAACTCATGTGATCAAAAGTTTTGTGTCTTCAGTAAGTAGGAACATTTATAACTAAACACATAGTAAAATAAAATTTATTTCACAATGATTCTCAACAAATGTAATTTCCTTATACATATCTATTAATTTATAATTCCATGGGAAATTAAGAAATAGAAGAAACAGGTGAGGTATGATACCTCTTTAGGGATAAATAATGAAAATGGACATTAACGAACATCATGAGTGGAATATACTACAAAAACGGCCAAGGGAAGCGCCACCTTATATCAGCGCTAAGAAAAAACCGCGGATAAAGAAACCCTCTATCAGTGTTAAAATTTTAGCACTGATATAGGGCATCTTTATCTGCACTTTTCTAGCGCTGATAAAGAATCCCTTATTAAGTTCTAGAAAAGCGCTAATAAAGAAGGCGTGTATCAGCGCTAAAATGTTAGTGCTCATACATGAAGGATTTATCAGCGCTTTTTTAGCACTGATAAAGTGGACCTTTATCAATGCTAAAAAGGTGCTCATAAAACCATAGTACCATATTTTATAAAATCGGTTGTATAGTGTCCTTTTTTTATCACTACTTAAAGCTCTCGCGGTACTATAACCCTGCGACTCCCCACTGCCGCCCCCAATCTTCGATTTTTCAGACCTCCGATGCTAACCCTTCTCCTAATCCTCCACCTCGAACCCCTTCAGTGAATCCCCCTCCCTAAAAACCCTACACCTCCTCCTATTCGCTCGACCCTACTCCCCGAGAAACCTACTGCTTTATGTCTCTTCAGTTGGTGGATCCTCCCGTGCACCTCCTCTCGTGCATCTCCACCTCTAGATGTTTCCAAGTGTGCGGTAAGTGATTCAATTCTTTTACATTATTAGATGATTTTGATTTTCTATATTAGTTTCATGAATGTGTTCTATGGATTGTTTTGTTGGTGTGAAATATGTTTTGGAAAGGTTTTGAGATCGACATGTGAAGAATTTTTTTTCTAAATGAATATTTTTATGTTTAATGTTATCTTTGTTGAGGTTTTTCTTAAATTTATTTTATGACTTGTGTGAAAGGTGTGAAATGATTTTTCAAAGAGAATTAATGTTTTTAATGTGTGGAATGTGGATTTTAAAGGAGAAATTAATTTTTTTAGCATGTTGTATTTTTTTGTACCTGATATGTGTCTTTGAATTGTGAATGTGATTTGAAACATGTTATAAAATGGATTTTATGTGAGTATGAATTTGAAAGGGGATTTTCACATGGAAATGATTGGATTCCATATGTGTTCTTATTATTGTGTTTTCAATTGTGTTTCATAAATTTTGAAAGTGGTGAGAAATGTTTTTCTAAATGGTTTTACTGTGCATGTGAAATAGAAAGTGGATTTTTGTGTAAAATAGTGGTTTTTGTGTGAGATTTCGATCACTGGATCCATGTAAAAATGTGAAAATGTGAAAGTGGTGATATACTTATGTGATTATGATGCATATAATGTGTACGTTAAAGTGGTGATATAGTTATAGTTAAGTTAATGGGGTCTTAGATTACAAATACTTCAAGAAATTTATTACAGAGAAATTATATCTAGATTTGATGGTATTGGGTAAGTCCATGGAGTTTCTCAAACTCATATAAGGTTATTATCCATTGACTCAATATACTAATAATTTTTCTAAACTTTCTTAGTTTTCACTTGAAGTGGTTTCAAACAAGAATCTTAAGTCCTAGAGGTTTTATATGGGTGTTCGATTAGATATCTAATATCATGTATTTATTTTAAAGTTTTCCTAAAATTTTTATATTCTAGATAGGTATGGGATGGAAGAAATTAGTATGACTATTATGCCAGTGTTAACTAGAGTTACTTATATTCCCAGTGGTAGTTTTATTGGTTCCAATAAGTGGAATAGAAAGTAGAATGAGCCTCATAGTGAAAATAGTGGTTGTGGTATTTTATAGAAAACTTCTTCCAGGTCATCTGTAGTGATTTGATATTATTTGCATAAAGGAATATATCTGACCTCCTTCCAAAAATCCCTCCAGTTGGCCTCTTACCCATCGATTGTATCCAATGCCTCCAAATGACCTTTATTAGAAACATCCTCATCCTCATTAATCTTAGTCCATATCCAATAAAAAATTAATATGGGAAAATTATCCACGCATTAATGATATGATTTTATCCTCAAACTCTTGAATATAACCTTTAAAAACATTAAGATGATTTCTATAGGAGATGTCAGTAGATGTATTCACCTACCCAAACTCCATCGGTATAATTCCATCTACTTGTAAGGAATAAATGGTCTCCTCAAATGAAGTGGTAATTATATTGGTATCCTATATTTATTTTTTAATATAGCCTTATAAGGGGTATATGTTAGAGGTTATACCTCATCCATTGAGGATTTAATGTCTATAAGCCTCACTCACTCAACATGTATCCATGACACCATTTAATTCCTTGTTAGAAGTCTTTTAAGAGCTCTTCCCACCTTCATTAGTCTATTATATTAATCAATGTCTTTGGTTGTTGGTGGACCACATAATTGAGGCACTTTCATATCCTACTACTCACTAGGATATAGATGAATCAAACAATTTACATAGTTCGCTGATATCCCAATGGTGGAATCAGTTGACGGGAGAGTGACTTGAATATATATATATATATATATATATATCTTTCTATATATGTCGAAAACTAGAACTTGAATTCCTCCTGGGTTTTTACTTAACTCATACACTTCATGTTGGATAATGATACTTATTCTCTATGTATAAGATTTTCCACCAAAACCTATAGTGTTTTTACCACTAAAATATTTTCTCCATGTCAATCATGACCTCTAGCCCACTTTATCATAATGATATTAGGTGGGCATGTTTTTTTTGGATTATAGTGAAATTTTTCGTAAATAAAATGGTTGAAAATATGTATGGAATGAATATGAACTAGTTTTTGTGGTTTATCATGTCACTAATAACTTTTTCATCCGGTAGGAGTGGAAAATCACTGCCTATGATCTGGATAAAGGGACTAAACCAACAAGTCATAATTTTTTTTTCATTGATAAAATCATAACCCCCAAATCAGATTTTAGGAAACCATATAATATGTAGAAGGGGAAATTGAGTTTAAATGGGTATTTACATCAAAATTATATGTCAAAATATATGGTAGTTTTTGGACACCATGAAAAATAGAAAATACATCCACCTATAACTTTCCAATTGATCCATAATCATAAATGTATCCTCTCTGACCCTTGTCTTCTAATCAAGTAATAAGAGAAGATATCTTCTAAAACATTGTTAGAAAGGCCATAAGGTGGAACATCGGATTGACTCTAGGGGAATCATTAAAACCTCATTCATGTGTCAACCATAATTTAATATCTTCTTATTGGAACCCTAAATCAATTGAGTCCTATAGGTTATAAAAATACAATTCCCCATTATCCTAGTCCCTTAACTATTTAGCATGATTAGGATCATGGTAAAAATATAGAAGGGGACATAGATTAGAGGTTGAAGGACATCCCATATGGAATTCCAAAATAGATAATGTAGTTCATTCACAATAGGTTTAACCTCTACATCATGATATATATAAATTAAGGGAAGAATTTACTATACATATCATGTTGAATTGATTCCCAAATAAGAATGTATATGTCCCATATGTTTATCTAGAACTCTAAACCCATCGTGTGCAGTGTATTAACTCTATAGCATCACCAATTGATGTATTATGTGATGAAATTTTAATATTGGTATAATAAAGATTGTGATACCCCTACTATGTTATATATTAATACAACCCTATGATTCATTCAAAACACTGCAAATATTTGGCACACATAAAAGGGAACAAGCTTATCCTCAACATGATTATACCATTTCATCATTAGATTATTCAAATACCTCAATAAATTTTTTACATCATCTCAGGTTCTTGATCATATATGTTAGAGAAATATATTCTCTTAAATTACAATATGGATTATTATATCTCACCCTCCAATCCTTGAATGAGTACCATGACATTAAACGACATGTACCCCTCCCGAGGTGGGTGTATATTTAAATGGGTTGACATTCAAGTCAGTTTTTCACCATGAAGTTTCTAACCGTGAACCCTAGCAACCATTGGTCCATGCATCATGAAATTAATGGATATACATCTATCCTTGATGTAGTCTATATCTTAATTCAGTATCTCATTCATGTTGGGATTCCTTTCATCATTGAATACATACAAACAACCTCATATTTTTTTGTGAAAAACATCTGACCTTAAACACCTACATCCCCAGTCCAACATTAAAGATCATAAACTACCAAATTCAATAGAAATAATAATTTATTGGTTGAAAACGAAAAAAGATAATCCATGTAATAATTTTAACATCCTCTCTCTAGATATGTCCCATTCATTTCCAAAGAAAAATTGGGTACTTAAAAAAGGAAAATGCATAAAACATGGATGGATAAAAACACACAAAGGGTTACTAAAGAAAATATTTAGTTTGTACCCACTAATCCTTTCCTCATGCATGTATGTAAATAAATATAGATCTAAAATATAATGAAGATAGATAAGGAATATAAAGTTCGTCATTTAAAAATTTAAAAAATGAATCTAATATAGTTGGGTTTATTATAGGACCCCAGGGCACCCAGAGAGGGGAGGGGTGAATTAGGGCGTCAAAATTTTTCTTTTAAATAAATTGATATTTTCCCCACATTAGTAGGAACTTATTAAACCTTTAAATTGTAATAGTGAAATAATAAAACATTCACATAAAAAAATACCACACATCAGTTTTATATAGTTCACTACTAAGGGATAGTCCAAGGAGCATATGCCGACAACGTGATGGTCATACAAAAATCCAACAATATTCACTAGTTATGGAATAAATGAATTTAGAAACAATCACTATATTCTATTAACATTATCTTTACATGGTTTTATGGATTACTCACTGCATCCCTCATAGCACTTTCATCAACTCCCCTAGATCACTGCCCTAGGTTAAGGCTTTCTCATTTTATAGACTTAAAGGTCACCTCAATATATTTGTATTGATGTATTTATCTCTTTAAAGTACAAAACTATTCTTTCATCTAAGTCCTGAATTGATGCACTTGAAATCACTGAACACAAAAATTAGATATTCAAAACCTGTTAGAAGCTCAAAACTTCACTTGCGTGGAACACCCCTTCTTGCATAAATATTTGGGGAGTGTCAGGCAAGATGTCTTTAAGAAAACCATTATATGTAGCACAATCCTCATATAATGTGAAACCCTCATCTATCCTGTAACTACACTATAAGTTTTAATTGATATTTAAAGACTAATAAAACACATTGAAAACAAGTTTTACTCCATGTGTAAGTCTTTTGCGCACTACTCTTTTGTGTGTCGAGACACCGAATCATCATTGGAAAAATATATAAGTTTTATGGGGGGGGGGGGTACTCACAAATTAATAGGCATTTTTTACCCTTGACACATGTCACACAAAATTTTTCACTAATTTCTATTCACGCGAACCCATCGTTTGCACAAATCCATACCTTATACGCACTTCTGTTTATTTCCATATTCTAATGTACAGGTCTTGAAATATAACTTGCACATAAATTTCCAATCATCCTTAAAACATGTGTGAATCATCCTTTGATACAATAACTTTTTTCTATTATCCAATTTTTTCACCCAAAATGTTAACAAACACTGGGAAAAAATGACACCTTAAAAATTTTTGAATGCTTGAATTGTAAAAACCCTCTCCTTGAAAACTCCCCAATATTCCATGTGAGGATTATTAACAAACACAAACCATACTTCATTTCCATAAAATAAAAACATTTGTACCAACATATATAATACTAAAGAAAAGGTAAATGACACTCCGGTTACTAATATATTGGTTCGAAGGATTTTAAAAAAATATAAGAGAATGCAATGTCTGGGTACATGAGCCTTTTGAGAATTGGAATCGTCATTAAAAACCACATTTATGATTTTTAAAAATGACTATTCATGCAAATATCCAATATAAAAATGAAATAAATTTATCTTATAGTGATGGTAAATGAGTCACATTATTCACCCACTTATATCTGTTGAACAATACACATTCATAAGGGATCTAAAATCCATAGTGCATTATCTAATAGACGTTCCCTGGATTATGCTAATGGTAAATGTGTCTCCATATTAAGCCAACTTATATTCATCCTAAGGGAAATGTTTACACCATAATATATTGATTCATTTATATTATTATTAACTATATTGTTTGGAATATATCATTTAGCTAATCCATTCTCATACAATATTGTGGTTATTACAATAATACATGTTATAAGTTCCACAAATTGTTTTGAATTGATTATTGAGGTGACACCAGAGTAAAAAAAATTAAACATAAATTAAAAAATATATTTTTTTCATTTATCATAAAAATGGGGTGGAATATACACAAACCTAATTCACTCAATTTTCCTATACAAAAGTAAAAAATGAAAGAGGATACTATCATAAGACATGGTGAATCAAAAATAAAAATTTGATCACGAATTTAAATAAGTCATTAATGGATTGACATAGCTCAAAAAATATTATAACTTATACAACTATATTTTGTCACAACACCTTTTTCCATTCCAAAACATACATCCTTATATTTTTAACTTATTCAAAAGGTTTTTCTTCTTTTAAAAATTTTATGGTGATGAACAAGTCTCAATGAAGTAAGTCTATGTATGAAATTTTTTCAATATATTATATAGTTGTGTCAACATCAATACTGCTTCTTTATATGGTCTATTAATTTTTGTGATCATGGGGATTTCATATTAGTCTATAGAAACTGTGGTACACGGTTTTGATTAGAGTACCCTCACTCACTCTTAAGTTACAATTACATCCTTCATAGTATCATAGTGTATGCAGTAATAATAACCTCCATAGTTGAGAGTGATGACCATTTATTGAAAATTAAATAGTTTTTATTCTACCTCACTATGGTGGGTCTCATAAACTAACCTCCAAATTTTCTTTTATACCCACAATAGAATCCTCTATTGGAGTTAGACATATCTAGGTTGTATCCAGGGTCCATTATAGTAATTTAAACCTAATATAGAACCAAATTACTGAATAAAGGATCTCTTTAAACAAAACCTATGTTGTTTGGAACAAAATTAGTCGACTATATAATGCTATAACCTATATCACCCTATATAAAATAAACCTGTTTTATGGAATGTTGGATGTAAATACTTGTATACTAGAGTCTTAAAACTAGTAGTGTTGGTCTAATTAAAGAATGGTGATAAAATACACTTATATTAGAGTATAGAAAATGAAATGTTAATAAAATATGAAATTTCATAAAAATATCCACATTAATTAAAAGGTATACAATGTTAAATAAAGAAAATAATCTATAATATGCACATTAAATAATTGAAATGGTTTGTCAAAAAAATGCACATGAGTTCGTAAAACATATACAAGATCATCTATGGGTATATCATAATCAACCCAATGCCAATATTAAATAAATAAAAATAAACACATCATAGTGATGCTTCCCACACCTAGTCCAATATTCTGAATCCATATAATCTATCCATATCAACAATACAAAACTAATCCTTTTCCTTTCTTGGAACTATGATCATGATGTCTTCTTGATTACTTATATGATATGGATACTTAATTAGGTTATGTTTAAAACATTGCAAGACACCAAAAATAGTGCACATAATATAAAAAGTCAACACAGTGTATAAAAAATGTGATATTCTTATAAAAGTAAAATAAATCATGAAATTTAAATGAAATAATCTCCATAAACTCTCAATTTTAATTTTGAAACCTATGGTTGACCAGACATATTTTGAATAGTGATAGTTCTTTTTAGGGTGTCACATCACCACTCAAGGATAACTATGTCCTTCCTATAGCTAGTGGGACATTACCAACTAGAATAATCATATATCATACACCTCAAGGTCTCACATCACCAATATGAAACTTCAAATATCATTCTCTTAAAAGTGTTATATTGATACCTAAAACTATCTTTTATAATACAAACCAGTGGTAACATCCACACATTGAAATTTTATATATCATAAACCCCTAAGTATTGCACCACCCTCATGAACTATTATATTTCATACACTATATAAGTATCTTCGTTACTTAAAAACCATATAGAATACATCTAAGGGAATCATACTCCCAAGAACCACAAATGTCACACACCAAAGGCCTTTTGAATCTATAAAAACTCATATAGCATAAATTATAATCTAGGGTTTGTAAACTCTCCTAAACCCCACATAAAATTGATATGTTAGCCTCTTTGATGAAAATCCGATTCTAAACACTATTTAAATACTATGATATAACAAAACTAGCTTATATACACCAATTCATTATTGAAATGACACAAGAAACCCTATATGGTCTTCAAGTTCATATCATAGATGAGGGACCACCAAAGGATTCCATTACCTCAAAATCAAACATCAGGGTCACATACCATCACTCAAAAGTCAATAAATCCTTTAACATAGTTGTGCATGCCCTATGGACTAACTGGTCACCCATAAAGTTCCATATAAATCAAACCTAATAAATGGAAAAACATTGATCTCACTTTACAAGTCTGGATGTGTAACCCGTACTTCCAAAACTAACCACAAATCCATTTAATGGTATCCCACCATGATACACACTCATACAAGAGGATAAATAATAATAACCCCTCACAATATCCAAGATTCCAAAGGAGTTATGGTGTTATAATTTCATGTATATCCAATTCTTAGGAAAACCATACTTATTACATTACACTTCCATACTCACAGTGACTGAATGGAACCTATCTCATTGTCTACTATAATTACTCAATGACTTTATAATCCTCAAGGGTCCTTATGTCACATGGAATTTCCCAATGGGAAAATCACAAACACCTGTAATCGAGGAATCTAGAAAATGTAAAATCGTCGATCATGTCCTAATACAATTCCTTTTTTATCAAGGGTTTGTAAAAGGAAAATTTCTTTTATACATAATAGTAGATCAAAAACATGTTGCAAGATAATATATCACCTTGTACATAACAAAAATAAAAAACTATATAGAGGTTCCTAGGGACAATTGATAATAACAATTGATTTACCATTCCTATTATGCTATACTCATCCTCAACCACTAGCCAAAAATAGGTTTTCATGGCTCCACACATTTACAATGCTAAAAAAAGAACAAATAAAGGCGGTACCTTTATTAGTGAAAAAAACTGATAAAGGGAACTTTTAAAAATACTAAAAAAGCATTGATAAAATTACCTCTTTATCAGTTCTTTTTTTAGTGCTGATAAAGGTACCCCTTTTATCAGTTCTTTTTTAGCACTGATAAAAGGACTCCCTTTATCTATGAATTTTTTAGAAGTGATGATAAAGACTACCACTTTATCCGTGCTTTTTTACAAGAAATTATATAATTATACTTCAAAAAATAATATGTTAATATATAAATATATTTTATATTGATATAAATATAATATAAATATAATATAAATATTTTTTAGATAAAGATAAATCGTCATTTACACATAATATATAATATAATTTGTGAAAATGGATTATAAAAAAATTAAAAATATTTTAAAATTAATAATTTGATAAATATTATCAAGTTATAGAAAATTAATAACAATTTGAATATAAAAAAAGTGAAAAATTTAAAAAATATCGAAATTAAGTTGAAAACATAACTCAAACTTTAAACGACCACAACTTTTGATTTGAGTGTCTGTTTGTGCTCTACCACATTTCAAATAAAAGACTATGATGATATCTATTTCTTTAGTGACAAAGGTATACCTCTGTCACATTTTCAAGGAAACAAGGACCATAAGGCCTCGAAAATTGAGTTTATAGTCATGATGCCCAAATTTTTTAACAATAGATAGAATTTAAGCCTCATTTAAGTGGGTTTATTGCCTTATTTGGTAGAGACTAATTTTATTTATAGGGATTACACTAATTTTGATATTATGGTTTTAAAATTTTATCATTTTCCTAAATGTACTTCATTTTTTAATCAAATGTATAACAATATATACATATTTTTTATATATTCACCCATAAAAATTTAATTTCATAAATAAATAATTAAACATATTTAGATAAAAATATATTTTTTAAAATATTAACCTTATATAAAAAAATAATACCCATTTTATTTAAAATACAAATGTATGAATATTTATAAACATATACATATTCCATTAATGTATATAAAATGTTTATATTTATATAAATATATTTGTGTGTGTATTGGGAAACATATATATGTTTATATACATATTCTAATATATGTATATAAATATTAATATATAATATATTTAAAAAATTATTAATATGTATAATTATATTTATAAATACTGACACACACTCACTCACTCACACACACACACACACATATATATTTATGTATTTATAAACACGCACATGCAAACAAAATTATATGTGTATTTAAATAAATATATACACACATAACGATATATGTATATATATATATTGATAAAATTGGAAATAAATATATATAAATATATACATGTATCATAAAATGAAAGAAAAAACAATATAGGTGAGTGGTAGAGTCGCGGGTGCATGAGGAGGAGGTCTTAGGATCGAAACCCAGAAAAGGCAAGGGGTGCGGGCGGGGGTGAGAAGGTTCCTAACAATAATAATGGGGGTGGGGGAGGTTCTCACTACTAAATAGGGTTTGAGTCCATAAAAAACAAGAATACTCCAAACTGTATATTTTTTAAAAAAAATTGACATTTATCAGCGATATTTTTATCTCTGATAAAAGAGGACTTTTAATGGTGCTAAAAAGTACTGATAAAGGACCCTTTTATTAGTGTTTTTTATCATTGAAAAAAGGTACCCCCTATTTGTGGTTGTGAACTAAGCCTATCCATATCTCATCCAATATTATACCAACACTTTAGATCCTATCTTAAGTCATAATTCCCCAATAATTAATTATATCAATTAATTTGTAATATTTAAAATTAAAAATAGTGTCTCTGTTACCTAAATCATGATAGGATGTGTTTTATCATTGAAACATCATCTAAGGAAACCTAAGAAGTCTCTAGCATACCATTTACACCACTGCAAGAAAAATCACTGACACCAAATACATTAAAAACAATAAATTTAGATTTCTTTAATATGTTTCCCTAAAAAATTCAATGGGCGTCATACCACATTTAAAATAGAGGATTACAATGGTTGTTTGTCATTCTAAGACATCCTATAGCCAATTACTGAAAAATAACCTCATTCCAACTCAATTACAATATTACCCATTGGAACTAATGAAAAAATATATTATAGTGACATCAAATAATCATGAATATTCCTGGAGGATATAAGGGGTGAGTGAGGGGTGGAGGATCAGACAGAAATGGCACTCCCTAAACCCAATTTTAGCCTAATTTAAAATGGGGTAGACCAAAAAACAATAGAACTTCCCCTATTTTTAAAACTATAATAAGGACCCATCATAATGTTACCCATAGGGATCACAACATAATTCATTCCCATTAACAAGAATTTTAGCATGGACCCTTGCATCACGACATAACCCATCTCCCTCAATGAACACCAATAAAATTGAATCATACCCATTTAAGAATGACCTCTCTGGTAACTAAATTTTAGGTCCCCTTTATGAAGAACAATATATTTTGGGCCCTTACGTCCATGGTGTGAACTTTCCCCTACCCATTATAGCCTTTAATCCGACAATGAAACACCACCCAACAACAAGCCATCATGATTTGGCCTAAGTGTTATGGCATGACCATCCAACTCCATTAAAAATACACAATATCAAAATGTATCAATCCTGCGACCCTATACATAAGTGCCAACTTCATGAAATTGTTCCCTACCCAATGATATGACATCCATATTTGATTTTCTTCACCCAAAACACAAAATCCTATCATTTGGTAAAGGAAGAAAAAATATTCCATGTTGTGTCACCCAATGTAATGAAGTGATTAGCTGACATCACAACTCCACTATGTTGTGACACCTACCAGTCACAATTTGACCTCCAGTCTTTCACATCATATCCCCCATTATCTACGATCTGAATCCAAAACCAACCCTCATCATGTTCTATCCTTCCACTATTGTGACTTTATAAGATAGCTATTGCAAGATTTAATAATGGTATCACTTAGACTTATCTCAAGAATTAACTCAAGAACTCAAAAAACAATTCATGCCTATAAAATAAAATTAGATAAATATCATTATTAATTTCTATCCCTTTCTAAATCCATACTATCATAACATTTTCACTAAAAGATTAAAAATTAAAAATTATTTTTAATTTTATAAACAATAAAACAAGTCCCTAGAAACTCCACACCATAACACTTCTTATCTCAACGAACCCATGGGTATCCTCTCACAATCAATATTTACATACATTAGTCATTAATTCTAAACTAGCACAGCACATTCTATCCTGAAATAATGAACATAATTTGATTCTGAAACTATAAAAACCATAGATAATTATTCATCAACTATTGTGCCACTCAATCATCACCATCAAAAAAAATTAGATGTTTGTTGTATTCACTTATCTATACCAATACATTAAAATGTACTCAACCATTTCATTCCTAGGATTGTAGTGCTTCCCACCATAATCCTACACTAGAAAAGGATGATTCTAAGATATTATTTTTCCCATCATAGTAATTTCTTAATTAAACATAACATCTATTAGTTCATCAATATGCCTGATGTGGTTTCCAAATCTTCATTCCAAATTGTAGGAAATAAAACCATTTAGTTATTCTATGGATTAACTATCAATAAAATGATCTCCCTCAACCTTTAAAGAATTATCCCATCACTCGATTGTGATGCCTTAATCTCTAGAATTCATCAAGAGATCATCTCATCGTCTTTAATAAATTTTGAACCTGAAAATATGTGAAAATCCATGTATGGGTCCTCAACCACCCTCACTAGCTACCAAACACTCCTAACGAGCACCAAAATATATCTGATTTGACTCATTCTCAGATCACATCCAACTTTATACTAAGCCCGATGCCTACATCCATATTTCTTCTTGAACTACCTCTGAACCTAAAATATGGAATTTTTCTGGGAACCATATAAATTTAGATATACCTAGTAATCGGTATCTTAAAACCCCCTCGATTTTCTTCAAACTAGTCTGGCCACATCTTCCACATGTTGGACATAAGGGTCGTAAGTCACCTACCAATATGATTTCCCCCCTCATGGGAGCATCTTATCATCACTCCATTAAACTAAACGACCTAATCTTTATAAGACTCATTCAATCACTACAAAATTGGTATTTTATGATGTGAAATTTATGATAAACTTTGCATCCATCAGAAATAGTTTCTATATACAAGATTTTTGTGAAAGAAAAATATTATGGTGGGTAACAATTCTTTCACGAATAGTATTTTTGACGGACATAACTCTAGTAACAAATACTCTTTGCACCACTAATTGTCCAATAGGGTCAAGCTTTTTTGCAACATACTTCAATGGATTTTCACAAATAGCGTGGAATGAATAATTATTTGCGACAAGCCAACAAGTCCATCAAAAATAATTTATCAGTATGTTAATTCCCGAAGGAGTCTTTCAGCCACCAATATTTTTTCAGATAAGTGGGAATTTTTTTTATGGTAGGAATATATTTTGATTTATAATGATTCTATAAAAAATAACTATTGAAATTAATTATGTATTTCTTAAATATTAGTATTAAATAGTCAAAATGATGAGTTATTTTGAACAGAATTTCTGTTACATAAAACTTATTATAAAAGAACTATTTATAAATGAAGTGTCTCGTCAACCATTCTCAATATCTTTCTACAATTCATGATCTCAATACCTCTTAATATCTATTAAACTCACTAATTTTTTTACGGAAAAATTATTTGGATGAAATCTAAATTTTACGATCTAACTTTTAGTAACAACCCACTTTTTAGATCTTTTTTGAAATGAGTTATTAATTTGATTAACTATTTGTTATTATAGAATTTGGTTATTAATTTATTTTATAATTATTCAAATATATTTAGAGAACATATTATTCATTTTAATTTAATGTATGTAGTGAGTCTTTTTATTTATAATAATTCTTAATAAAAAAAAGAAAATAGAAAAATTATTATTAACATTTAAAGTTAAATTAATTGGTCTTTTATTAAATTACTATAACAATATTATTATTATTATTTAAAATTTAAAATTCTCCAAGAATATTCAAAATTTAAAAAAAAATTGATAAATGATAAATAATTAATAATAATTAATAATAATTACTAAAAAAGTAATAGTAATAAATAATTAGTAAAATAATATAAATTAGTAAAAATAGAATTAATTTGTAAAAATTAATAATAATTAATAATAGGTAAAAAATTTAAATAATTAATAATTAGAAATAATTGTTAATAATTATGGTTAATTATTAATAATTACTAAAATGAATAATAATTAGAAATAATTCTTCAAATTTACAACAAAATAGTAATGTTAGTAAAAAAAATTAATAACTAGTAATATGTAGTAAAAATTAAGAATAATTTTTAAAATATTAGTACAAGTTGGTAATAATAAGTCGAAATTTGTAGAAACAAGTATAAGTACAAATTATTAAAAAATTGTAGAAAAACATAGAAATTTGTAGAAATTGGATGAAATTGGTAATAATTAGAAGAGATTAGTAATAATTAATTGAAATTAGAAATAATTAGTCGAAATTATTAATAATTTGTAAGAACTACTACGCATTTGTAGAAATTAGTAACAATTAATAAAAAATTTAATAATAAATAGAAATTAACAAAAATAATTATAATTAGTAGTATTTAGTAATAATTTTTAATAATTAGTATAAAATAGTAATAATTCAATCAAATTATTCAGAATTAGTTGAAATTACTAAAAATTATTAATATTTAGTAATAATTAGTCAAAATTATGATCAATTTCTAATAATTACTAATGATTAGAATAAATTAGTTGTAATTATTATAAATTAGCAATAATTAGTAATAATTTTTAATAATTAGTATAAATTAGAATATATTAGTAGATATCAGAACAAATTAGTAATAATTACTATTAATTAATAGACATTTCTAATAAATAGATATATTTAGTAGAAACTTGTATAAATTATTAATAATAAGCAATAATTATTAACAATTAACAATTAGTAGCAATTAGTAAAATTCATGTATCATCTCTCTATACTTATTCCTTTTATTCAGACTAATCATAACCAATATTTCTTATTAATTTCTCATATTTTCCCCAATTATTCTCTTCTATAGAAATAACAATAAATAATATTTCTTATTAATTGTTCACATTTTTATTATATATTTTCTCTCTTCAATATGATGGATTTGTAACTAATATTTATTTTCAATTGATCTTAGTCTGTTTATTATTAAATATTATATGGACATGTTTCTCATCTATAATTCGATGATATCACCCAGATTGTCCCATAATAATTATTCCTTTCTATGAAAATAATTATATCCAAATTTTCATATAAATTGTTCATATTTTATTCCTTGATAAGTAATATTTATTGATAATGTGTGGTAACAAGTGTAATTGTTTTAATTAGAAATAATTAATTGTAATCAGTAACAATTTTTTATATGTAGTTATAATTACTAAAATATTGGAATAATTAATTTAAATTATAATAAATTAGTGATAATTAATTAAAATTAATAATATTTTTTAAGAATTAAAATTAATAAGTTTTCATTACTATTAATTAGTATTATTTAGTATTGATTATTATCAAATATATTTAATTATTATTAATTACTCAAAATTAGTGTTAAAAAATTATATATTATACTAATTACTATTATTTTTTTAGAAACCCATTGGCCCAAGAAGTAGACACCAGTTTTGGATGCAAGATTAATATTTGATAAATAATCATATATATCTCAACGTCTTTGTTAAAATCCTTTCCATATTTAGGGTGTTGAAATTATTATATCATTTAATTCACCAAATTCAGAATATGTTTCATAAGTGATAATTATGTTTCTATATAAGAAACGTGATCATAGAAGATTTGAAATATTTTGTAATTTTAGAGTTCATCATTTCCATTTGGTTTTCAAAATGATTATTCTTTTTCTTATATCAATCGGGTGAACACAATTTTGAATAACAAAGAACTTTTATAGTTCCAAATACGTCACAGTTTCAAATATTATTACATGAGGTTTCCAAAACATCTTTTCTATAAAAATAAACTCAAAATGAAAATTAGAATCCTTAATTATAACCACCTCAATTTTATGAGTAATTAAAATATAACGAGTTGGAAACATATCCCATATTCAAGATAAGAAAAATTGAATCTACTACAAAATGTATGTATATTATATAAGATAATGAAATTTTAAATAGTTGTTTCAAAAAAACTATTATCATTGTTTAAACATTTTTTACGTGTGATAAATAAGTTTCCTAAAAATTTCTATAAGAAAAAGAAGTTAGTATTAAAATTGTGTCTTATTTATCGGAAGATACTTAAATTATCAAATGACTGCATCATATATTATGGTGAATATGATTGTTTAGTTAAATTTCATATATATGGGAAATAATGGTAGACATAGGTAAAATAAAAAAATTCATGGATTTCTCATGTTATATAGTTGATATATTTTTTACTTACATGAATATTTCACCATCTATTTATTTTTCACTATAAAAACACATTGATGGAATGATATAAATCCCATATTTAGGTCTATAAAAGATTAAATTATCAAATTTATAGTGATTCATGGAAATGTTTTGATAAGTATCATATGCCTTTTACTTTGGAACCTTGTCACATATGGTTAGGTTTTTCTACTGATGATTTATCTTCATTTGGTTCTTACGATAGTCAATAAAATTATTATCTTATCTTAAAAAATCATTACAAAAAACCTCCATTGATTTTTGTTAGGGAAATATATAAATATTTTGAATTAAAAATTAATGGAAAACTAAAGAATAATAATGATTTTATTTTGAAACTATTGATTGATGTGTAAAATTTATTATACAGTGATATTTACCTTGTTATGTCTCAGTCTATGAGTTATAATTAGGCCAATTCACCATGAGACCCTATTTATTACACTACATATGGTAGAGGATCTCGACTAGTAGCAGGGGTATAGGGTAGTACAATGGGGATATTATACCCATGTATAAGACTGAAAAATAATAATCAAAGAACCACTTTTCATTGATATACCCCATAATAACCCTTCTGAATTAGGTTCCAAATATACATGCTTTTTAATACATAAAATGAATTACAACAAACTCATGTGATCAAAAGTTTTGTGTCTTCAGTAAGTAGGAACATTTATAACTAAACACATGGTAAAATAAAATTTATTTGACAATTATTCTCAACACATGTAATTTCCTTATACATATCTATTAATTTATAATTCCATGGGAAATTAAGAAATAGACGAATCTGGTAAGGTATGATCCCTCTTTAGGGATAAATAATGAAAATGGATCATTAACAAACATCATGAGTGGAACATACTACAAAAACGGCCAAGGGAAGCGCCACCTTATATCAGCACTAAGAAAAAACCGCGGATAAAGAAACCCTCTATCAGTGTTAAAATTTTAGCACTGATATAGGGAATCTTTATCTGCACTTTTCTAGTGCTGATAAAGATGCCCTTATTAAGTGCTAGAAAAGCGCTGATAAAGAAGGCTTGTATCAGCGCTAAAATGTTAGTGCTCATACATGAAGGATTTATCAGCGCTTTTTTAGCACTGATAAAGTGGACCTTTATCAATGCTAAAAAGATTCTCATAAAACCATAGTACCATATTTTATAAAATCGGTTTCATGGTGTCCTTTTTTTATCACTACTTAAAGCTCTCGCGGTACTATAACCCTACGGCTCCCCACTGCCACCCCCAATCTTTGATTTTTTGGACCTCCGCTGCTAGCCCTTCTCCTAATCCTCCCCCTCGAACCCCTTTATTGGATCCCCCTCCCCAAAAACCCTACACCTCCTCCTATTCGCTCGAACCTACTCCCCGAGAACCCTACTGCTCCATGTCTCTTCAGTTGGTGGATCCTCCCGTGCACCTCCTCTCGTGCATCTCCACCTCTGGATGTTTCCAAGTGTGTGGTAAGTGATTCAATGCTTTTACATTATTAGATGATTTTTATTTTCTTTCATAGTTTCATGAATGTGTTCTATGGATTGTTTTTTTGGTGCGAAATATGTTTTGGAAAGGTTTTGAGATCGACATGTGAAGAATTTTTTTTCTAAATGAATATTTTGATGTTTCATGTTATCTTTGTTTAGGTTTTTCTTAAATATATTTTATTTCTTGTTTGAAAGGTGTGAAATTATTTTTCAAAGAGAATTAATGGTTTGAATGTGTTTAATTTGGATTTTAAAAGAGAAATTAATTTTTTTTTGCATGTTGTATTTTTTTGTACCTGATATGTGTCTTTGAATTGTGAATGTGATTTGAAACATGTTATAAAATGTATTTTATGTGAGTATGAATTTGAAAGGGTATTTTCACATGGAAATGATTGGATTTCATATGTGTTCTTATTATTGTGTTTTCAATTGTGTTTCATAAATTTTGAAAGTGGTGACAAATGTGTTTCTAAATGGTTTTAGTGTGCATGTGAAATGGAAAGTGGATTTTTGTGTAAAATAGTGTTTTTTGTCTGAGATTTCGATCATTGGATCCATGTAAAAATGTGAAAATGTGAAAGTGGTGATATACTTATGTGCTTATGATGCTTAGAATGTTTACGTGAAAGTGGTGATATAGTTATAGTTAAGCTATATGGGGTCTTAGATTGCAAATACTTCAAGAAATTAATTACAGAGCAATTATATCTAGATTCGATGGTATTGGGTAAGTCCATGGAGTTTCTCAAACTCATATAAGGTTATTATACATTGACTCAATATACTAATATTTTTTCTAAACTTTCTTAGTTTTCACTTGAAGTGGTTTTAAACAAGAATCTTATGTCCCAGAGGTTTTATATGGGTGTTCGATTAGATATCTAATATCAATTATTTATTTTAAAGTTTCCCTAAAATATTTATGTTCTAGATAGGGATGGGATGGAAGAAATTAGTATGACTATTATGCCAGTGTTAACTAGAGTTACTTATATTCCCTGTGGTAGTTTTATTGGTTCCAATAAGTGGGATAGAAAGTAGAATGAGCCTCATAGTGAAAATAGTGGTGGTGGTATTTTATAGAAAACTTCTTCCAGATCATCTGTAGTGTCTAGTAAAGGCCAAATGACTTTTTCCAATGTGGAAAGATCGATCACTCAAAGAATTATTTCAAGGAATCATTGAAGATTTACATCTCGTACAGACATTAAACCCACTTGAAGAGGGTTTTACATGTTTTACTACCCTGTGTAGGGGAATAGAATCATAAATATAGAGATAATAATACTTCTATTTGGTCAAGAGGATCTCATGGAGTCTCACCATTAGGCCAGGGGATACTTTTTCTTTAACTTCATTATACAAGTAAGCACTAATCCTGAACAATTTCCCATCAACCAAATATATTAGATACATTATGGGATACTGAGATCCTTTTTACACAAACAATATTTATATAATTATTGAATATTTATATGAGTGATTTGATATTATTTTCATAAAGGAATATATCTCACCTCCTTCCAAAAATCTCTCCAGTTGGCCTCTTACCCATCTATTGTATCCAATGCCTCCAAAAGACCTTTATTAGAAACATCCTCATACTCATTAATCTTAGTCCATATCCAATAAAAAATTAATATGGGAAAAGTATCCACACATTAATGATATGATTGTATCCTCAAAATCTTGAATATATCCTTTCAAAACATTAAGATGATTTCTATAGGAGATGTCAGTAGATGTATTCACCTACCCAAACTCCATCGGTATAATTCCATCAACTTGTAAGGAATAAATGGTCTCTTCAACTGATGTGGTAATTATATTGGTATTTTATCATCATTTTTTAATACATCCTTATAAGGGGTATATGTTAGAGGTTATACCTCATCCATTGAGGATTTAATGTCTAGAAGCCTCACTCACTCAACATGTATCCATGACACCATTTAATTCCTTGGTAGAAGTCTTTTAAGAGCTCTTCCCACCTTCATTAGTCTATTATATTAATCAATGTCTTTGGTTATTGGTGGACCACATAATTGAGGCACTTTCATATCCTACTACTCACTAGGATATAGATGAATCAAATAATTTACATAGTTGGCTGATATCCCAATGGTGGAATCAATTGGCGGGAGAGTGAATTGAATATATATATATATATATATTTCTATCTATGTCGAAAACTAGAACTTGAATTCCTCATGGGTTTTTACTTAACTCATACACTTCATGTTGGATCATGATACTTATTCTCTATGTATAAGAATTGCCACCAAAACCTATAGTGTGTGTAGAACTCAAATATTTTCTCCATGTCAATCATGACCTCTAGTCCACTTTCTCATAATGATATTAGGTGGGCATGTTGTTTTTGGATTATAGTCAAATGTTTCGTAAATAAAATTGTTGAAAATATGTATGTAATGAATATGAACTAGTTTTTGTGGTTTATCATGTCACTAATAACTTTTTCATCCGGTAGGAGTGGAAAATCACTGCCTATGCTCTGGATAAAGGGACTAAACCAACAAGTCATAATTATTTGTTCATTGATAAAATCATAACCCCCATATCAGTTATTAGGAAACCATGTAATATGTAGAAGGGAAAATTGAGTTTAAATGGGTATTTACATCAAAATTATATGTCAAAATAGATGGTATTTTTTGGACAACATGAAAAATAGAAAATAAATCCACCTATAACTTTCCAATTGATCCATAATCATAAATGTCTCCTCTCTAACCCTTTTCTTCTAATCAAGTAATAAGAGAAGATATCTTCTAAAACATAGTTAGAAAGTCCATAAGGTGGACCATCGGATTGACTCTAGGGGAATCATTAAAACCCCATTCATGTGTCAACCATAATTTAATATCTTCTTATTGGAACCCTAAATCACTTGAGTCCTATAGGTTATAAAAATACAATTCCCCATCATCCTAGTCCCTTAACCATTTTTCATGATTAGTATCATGGTAAAAATATAGAAGGGGATATAGATTAGAGGTTGAAGGAAATCCCATATGGAATTCCAAAATAGATAATGTAGTTCATTCAAAATAGGGTTAATCTCTAAATCATGATATATATAAATTAAGGGAAAGAATTTACTATATGTATCATGTAGAATTGATTCCCAAATAAGAATTTATATGTCCCATATGTTTATCTAGAACTCTAAACCCATCGTGTGTAGTGTATTAACTCTATAGCATCACCAATTGATGTATTATGTGATGAGATTTTAATATTGGTATAATAAAGATTGTGATACCCCTACTACGTTATATATTAATACAACCCTAAGATTCATTCAAAACACTGCAAATATTTGGCACACATAAAAGGGAATAAGTTTATCCTCAACATGATTATACCATTCCATCATTAGATTATTCAAATACCTCAATAAATATTTTACATCATCTCAGGTTCTTGTTCATATATGTTAGAGAAATATATGCTCTTAAATTACAATATGGATTATTATATCTCACCCTCCAATCCTTGAATGAGTACCATGACATTAAACAACATGTACCCCTCTCGAGGTGGGTGTATATTTAAATGGGTTGACATTCAATTCAGTTTTTCACCATAACCTTTCTAACCGTGAACCATTGCAACCATTGGTCCATGCATCATGAAATTAAAGGATATACATCTATCCTTGATGTAGTCTATATCTTAATTCAGTATCTCATTCATGTTGGGATTCCTTTCATCATTGAATACATACAAACAACCTCATATTTTTGTGAAAAACATCTGACCTTAAACACCTACATCACTAGTCCAACATTAAAGATCATAAACTACCAAATTCAATAGAAATAATAATTTATTGGTTGAAAACCAAAAAAGATAATCCATGTAATAATTTTAACATCCACTCTCTAGATATGTCCCATTCATTTCCAAGGATTAATTGGGTACTTAAAAAGGGAAAATGCATAAAACATGGATGGATAAAAACACACAAAGGGTTACTATAGAAAATATCTAGTTCGTACCCACTAATCCTTTCCTCATGCATGTATGTGAATAAATATAGATCTAAAATATAATGAAGATAGATAAGGAATATAAAGTTCGTCATTTAAAAATTTAAAAAATGAATCTAATGTAGTTGGGTTTATTATAGGACCCTGGAGCACCCAGAGATGAGAGGGGTGAATTAGGGCATCAAAATTTTTCTTTTAAATAAATTGATATTTTCCCCACATTAGTAGAAACTTCTTAAACCTTTAAATTGTAATAGTGAAATAATAAAACATTCACATAAAAAGATACCACACATCAGTTTTATATAGTTCACTACTAAGGGATAGTCCAAGGAGCATATGCCGACAACATGATGGTCATACCAAAATCCAACAATATTCACTAGTTATGGAATAAATGAATTTAGAAACAATCACTCTATTCTATTAACATTATCTTTACATGGTTTTATGGATTACTCACTACATCCCTCATATCACTTTCATCAACTCCCCTAGCTCACTGCCCTGGGTCAGGGCTTGCTCATTTTATAGACTTAAAGGTCACCTCAATATATTTGTATTGATGTATTTATCTCTTTAAAGTACAAAACGATTCTTTCATCTAAGTCCTGAATTGATGCACTTGAAATCACTGAACAAAAAAACTAGATATTCAAAACTTGTTAGAAGCTCAAAACTTCACTTGTGTGGAACACCCCTTCTTGCATAAATATTTGGGGAGTGTCAGGCAAGATGTCTTTAACAAAACCATTATATGTAGCACAATCCTCATATAATTTGAAACACTCATCTATCCCGTAACTACACTATAAGTTTTAATTGATATTTAAAGACTAATAAAACACATTGAAAACAAGTTTTACTCCATGTGTAAGTCTTTTGTGCACTAATCTTTTGTGTTTCGAGACACGGAATCATCATTGGAAAAACATATAAGTTTTGTGGGGGGGTTACTCACAAATTAATAGGCATTTTTTACCCTTAACACATGTCACACAAAAATTTTCACTAATGTTTATTCATGCGAACCCATCGTTTGCACAAATCCATACCTTATACGCACTTCTGTTTATTTCTATATTATAATGTACAGGTCTTGAAATATAACTTGCGCATAAATTTACAATCATCCTTAAAACATGTGTGAATCATCCTTTGACACAATAACTTTTCTCCATTATCCAATTTTTGTGCCCAAAATGTTGACAAACACTGGGAAAAAATGACACCTTCAAAATTATTGAATGCTTGAATTGTAAAAACCCTCTCCTTGAAAACTCCCCAATATTCCATGTGAGGATTGTTAACAAACACAAACCATACTTTATTTCCATAAAATAACAACATTTTTACCAACATAAATAATAATAAAGAAAAGGTAAATGACACTCTGGTTACTAATATATTGGTTCAAAGTATTTTTAAAATATATAAGAGAATGTAATGTCTGGGTACATGAGCCTTTTGAGAATTGGAATCGTCATTAAAACCCACATTTATGATTTTTAAAAATGACTATTCAAGCAAATATCCAATATAAAAATGAAATAAATTTATCTTATAGTGATGGTAAATGAGTCACATTATTCACCCACTTATATCTATTGAACAATACACATTCAGAAGGGATCTAAAATCCATAGTGCATTATCTAATAGACGTTCCCTGGATTATGCTACTGGTAAATGTGTCTCCATATTAAGCCAACTTATATCCATCCTAAGGGAAATGTTTACACCATAATATATTGATTCATTCATATCATTATTAACTATATTGTTTGGAATATATCATTTAACTAATCCATTATCATACAATATTGTGGTTATTACAATAATACACGTTATAAGTTTCACAAATTGTTTTGAATTGATTATTGAGGTGAAACCAGAGTAAAAAAATTAAACATAGATTAAAAAATATATTTTTTTCATTTATCATAAAAATGGGATGGAATATACACACACCTAATTCACTAAATTTTCCTATAAAAAAGTAAAAAATGAAAGAGGATACTATCATAAGACATGATGAATCAAAAATAAAAATTTGATCAAGAATTTACGTAAGTCATTATTGGATTGACATAGCTCAAAATATATTATAACTTATACAACTATATTTTGTCACAACACCTTTTCCCATTCAAAAACATACATCCTCATATTTTTAACTTATTAAAAAGGTTTTTTTTCTTTTAAAAAATGTATGGTGATGAACAAGTCTCAATAAAGTAAGTCTATGTATGAAATTTTTTTAATATATTATATAGTTGTGTCAACATCAATACTGCTTCTTGATATGGTCTATGAATTTTTGTGATCTTGGGGATTTCATATTAGTCTATAGAAACTGTGGTACATGGTTTTGATTAGAGTACCCTCACTCACTCTTAAGTTACAATTACATCCTTCATAGTATCATAGTGTATGCAGTAATAATAACCTCCATAGCTGAGAGTGATGACCATTTATTGAAAATTAAATAGTTTTTATTCTACCTCACTATGGTGGGTCTCATAAACTAACCTCCAAATTTTCTTGTATACCCACAATAGAATCCTCTATTGGAGTTAGAAATATCTAGGTTGTATCCAGTGTCCATTATAGTAATTGAAACCTAATATAGAACCAAATTACTGAAAAAAGGATCTCTTTAAACAAAACCTATGTTGTTTGGAACAAAATTAGTCAACAATATAATGATATAACCTATATCACCCTATATAAAATAAATTTGTTTTATAGAATGTTGGATGTAAATCCTCATATACTAGAGTCTTAAAACTAGTAGTTTTGGTCTAATGAAAGAATGGTGATAAAATACACTTATATTAGAGTATAGAAAATGAAATATTAATAAAATATAAAATTTCATCAAAATATCCACATTAATTAAAAGGTATGCAATGTTAAATAAAACAAATAATTTATAATATGCACATTAAATAATTGAAATGGTTTGTCAAAAAATGCACATGAGTTTGTAAAACATAAACAAGATAATTTATGGGTATATCATAATCAAGCCAATGCCAATATTAGATAAATAAAAATAAACACATCATAGTGATGCATCCCACACCTAGTCCAATCTTCTGAATCCATAGAATCTATCCATATCAACAATACAAAACTAAGCCTTTTCCTTTCTTGTAACTATGATCATGATGTGTTCTTGATTACTTATATGATATGGATACTTAATTAGGTTATGTTTAAAACATAGCAAGACACCAACAATAGTGCACATAATATAAAAAGTCAACACAGTGTATAGAAAATGTGATATTCTTATAAAAGTAAAATAAATCATGGAATTTAAATGAAATAATATCCATCAACTCTCAATTTTAATTTTGACACCTATGGTTGACCAGACATATTTCGAATAGTGCTAGTTCTTTTTAGTGTGTCACATCACCACTCAAGGATAACTATGCCCTTCCTATAGCTAGTGGGACATTACCAACTAGAATAATCATATATTATACACCTCAAGGTCTCATATAACCAATATGAACCTTCAAATATCATTCTCTTCAAAGTGTTATATTGATACCTAAAACTATCTTTTATAATACAAACCAGTGGTAAAATCCACACATTGAAAATTTATATATCAGTGTTGCACCACCCTCATGAACTATTATATTTCATACACTATATAAGTATATTCCTTACCTAAAAACCATATAGAATACATCTAAGGGAATCATCCTCCAAAGAACAACAAATGTCACACACCAAAGGCCTTTTGAATCTATAAAAACTCATATAGCATAAATCATAATCTAGTGTTTGTAAACTCTCCTAAACCCCACCTAAAATTCATATGTTAGCCTCTTTGATGAAAATACGATTTTAAACACTATTTAAATACTAGGATATAACAAAACTGGCTTATGTACACCAATTCATTATTGAAATGACACAAGAAAACCTATATGGTCTTCAAGTTCATATCCTAGATTAGGGACCACCAAAGGATTCCTTTACCTCAAAATCAAACATCAGGGTCACATACCATCACTCAAAAGTCAATAAATCCTTTAACATAGTTGTGCATGCCCCATGGACTAACTGGTCACCCATAAAGTTCCATATAAATCAAACCTAATAAATGGAAAAACTTTGATCTCACTTTACAAGTCCAGATGTGTAACCCGTACTTCCAAAACTAACCACAAATCCATTTCATGGTATCCCACCATGATACACACTCATACAGTGGGATAAATAATAATAACCCCTTACAATATCCAAGATTCCAAAGGAGTTAAGGTGTTATAATTTCATGTATAGCCAATTCTTAGGACAACCATACTTATTACATTACACTTCCCTACTCACAGTGACTGAATGGAACCTGTCTCATTGTATACTATAATTACTCAATGACTTTATAATCCTCAAGGGTCCTTAGGTCACATGGAATTTCCCAATGGGAAAATCACAAACACCTGGAATCGAGGAATCTAGAAAATGTAAAATCGTCGATCATGTCCTAATACAATTCCTTTTTTATCAAGGGTTTGTAAAAGGAAAATTTCTTTTATACATAATAGTAGATCAAACACATGTTGCGAGATAATATATCACCTTGTACACAACAAAAATAAAAAACTATATAGACGTTCCTAGGGACAATTGATTATAACCATTGATTTACCATTCCTATGATGCTATACTCATCCTCAACCACTAGCCAAAAATAGGTTTTCATGGCTCCACACATTTACAACGCTAAAAAAGAACCAATAAAGGGGGTACCTTTATTAGTGAAAAAAAACACTGATAAAGGGACCTTTTAAAAATACTAAAAAATCATTGATAAAATTACCTCTTTATCAGTTCTTTTTTTAGTGCTGATAAAGGTACCCCTTTTATCAGTGCTTTTTTAGCACTGATAAAAGGACTCCCTTTATCTATGCATTTTTTAGAAGTGATGATAAAGGCTACCACTTTATCAGTTCTTTTTTACAAGAAATGATATAATTATACTTCAAAAAATAATATATTAATATATAAATATATTTTATATTGATATAAATATAATATAAATATAATATAAATATTTTTTAGATAAAGTTAAATCATCATTTACACATAATATATAAGATAATTTGTGAAAATGGATTATAAAAAAATTAAAAATATTTTAAAATTAATAATTTGATAATTATTATAAATTTATATAAATTTAATAATAATTTGAGTATAAAAAAAGTGAAAAATTAATAAAAGATCGAAAATAAGTTAAAAACATAACTCAAACTTTAAACGACCACAACTTTTGATTTGAGTGTCTATTTGTGCTCTACCACATTTCAAATAAAAGACTATGATGATATCTATTTATTTAGTGACAAAGGTATACCTCTGTCACATTTTCAAGGAAACAAGGACCATAAGGCCTAAAAAATTGAGTTTATAGTCACGATGCCCAAATTTTTTAACAATAGATAGAATTTAAGCCTCATTTAAGTGGGTGTATTGCCTTTTTTGGAAAAGGCTAATTTTATTTGTAGGGATTACACTAATTTTGATATTATGGTTTTAAAATTTTATCATTTTCCTAAATGTACTTCATTTTTTAATCAAATGTATAACAATATATACATATTTTTTATATATTCACCCATAAAAATTTAATTTCATAAATAAATAATTAAACATATTCACATAAAAATATATTTTTTAAAATATTAACCTTATATAAAAAAAATAATACCCATTTTATTTAAAATACAAATGTATGAATATTTATAAACATATACATATACCATTAATGTATATAAAATGTTTATATTTATATAAATATATTTGTGTGTGTATTGGGAAACATATATATGTTTATATACATATTCTAATATATGTATATAAATATTAATATATAATTTATTTAAAAAATTATTAATATGTATAATTATATTTATAAATACCGACACACACTCACTCACTCACACACACACACACACACACATATATTTATGTATTTATAAACACGCACATGCAAAACAAAATTTATATGTGTATTTAAATGAATATATACACACATAACGATATATGTATATATATATATTGATAAAATTGTAAATAAATATATATAAATATATACATGTATCATAAAATGAAAGAAAAAACAATATAGGTGAGTGGTAGAGTCGCGGGTGCATGAGGAGGAGGTCTTAGGATCGAAACCCAGAAAAGGAAAGGGGTGCGGGCGGGGGTGAGAAGGTTCCTAACAATAATAATGGGGGTGGGGGAGGTTCTCACTACTAAATAGGGTTTGAGTCCATAAAAAAGAGGAATACTCCAAACTGTAGATTTTTTTAAAAAAAATTGACATTTATCAGCGATATTTTTAGCTCTGATAAAAGATGACTTTTAATGGTGCTAAAAAGTACTGATAAAGGACACTTTTATTAGAGTTTTTTATCATTGAAAAAAGGTACCCCCTATTTTTGGTTGTGAACTAAGCCTATCCATATCTCATCCAATATTATACCAACACTTTAGATCCTATCTGAAGTCATAATTCCCCAATAATTAATTATATCAATTAATTTATAATATTTAAAATTAAAAATAGTGTCTTTGTTACCTAAAACATGATAGGAAGTGTTTTATCATTGAAACATAATCTAAGGAAACCTAAGAGGTCTCTAGAATACCATTTACACCACTGTAAGAAAAATCGCTAACACCAAATACATTAAAAACAATAAATTTAGATTTATTTAATATTTTTCCCTAAAAAATTCAATGGGTGTCATACCACATTTAAAATAGAGGAATACAATGGTTGTTTGTCATTCTAAGACATCCTATAGCCAATTCGTGAAAAATAACCTCATTCCAACACAATTACAATATTACCCATTGGAACTAATGAAAAAATATATTATAGTGACATCAAATAATCATGCATATTCATAGATGATATAAGGGGTGAGTGAGGGGTGGAGGATCAGACCGAAATGGCACTCCCTAAATCCAATTTTAGCCTAATTCAAAATGGGGTAGACCAAAAAACAATAGAACTTCCCCTATTTTAAAAACTATAATAAGGACCCATCATAATGTTACCCATAGGGATCACAACATAATTCATTCCCATTAACAAGAATTTTAGCATGGACCCTTGCATCACAACATAACCCATCTCCCTCAATGAACACCAATAAAATTGAATCATACCCATTTAAGAATGACCTCTCTGGTAACTAAATTTTAGGTCCCCTTTATGAAGAACAAAATATTTTGGGCCCTTACGTCCATGGTGTGAACTTTACCCTACCCATTATAGCCTTTAATCCCACAATAAAACACCACCCAACAACAAGCCATCATGATATGGCCTAAGTTTTATGGCGTGACCATCCAACTCCATTAAAAATACACAATATCAAAATGTATCTATCCTGCGACCCTATACATAAGTGCCAACTTCATGAAATTGTTCCCTACCCAATGATATGACATCCATATTTGATTTTCTTCACCCAAAACATAAAATCCTATCATTTGGTAAAGGAATAAAAAATAGTCCATGTTGTGTCACCCAATGTAATGAAGTGATTAGCTGACATCACAACTCCACTATGTTGTGACACCTACCAGTCACAATTTGACCTCCAGTCTTTCACATCATATCCCCCCTTATCTACGATCTGAATCCAAAACCAACCCTCATCTTGTTCTGTACTTCCACTATTGTGACTTTATAAGACAACTGTCGCAAGATTTAATAATGGTATCACTTAGACTTATCTCAAGAATTCACTCAAGAACTCAAAAAAAATTCACGCTTATAAAATAAAATTAGATAAATATCATTATTAATTTCTATCCCTTTCTAAATCCATATTATCATAACATTTTAACTAAAAGATTAAAAATTAAAAATTATTTTTAATTTTATAAACAATAAAACAAGTCCATAGAATCTCCACACCATAACACTTCTTATCTCAACGAATCCATGGGTATCCTCTCACAATCAATATTTGCATACATTAGTCATTAATTCTAAACTAGCCCACCACATTCTATCCTGAAATAATGAACATAATTTCATTCTGAAACTATAAAAACCATAGATAATTATTCATCAACTATTGTGCCACTCACTCATCACCATCAAAAAAATTTAGATGTTTGTTGTATTCACTTATCTATAACAATACATTAAAATGTACTCAACCATTTAATTCCTTGGATTGTAGTGCTTCCCACCATAATCCTACACTAGAAAAAGATGATTCTAAGATATATTTTTTTCCCATCATAGTAATTTCTTAATTAAACATCACTTCTATTAGTTCATCAATATGCCTAATGTGGTTTCCAAATCTTCATTCCAAATTGTAGGAAATAAAATCATTTTGTTATTCTATGGATTAACTATCAATAAAATGATCTCCCTCAACCTTTAAAGAACTATCCCATCACTCGATTGTGATGCCTTAATCTCTAGAATTCATCAAGAGATCATCTCATCGTCTTTACCAAATTATGAACCTGAAACTATGTGAAAATCCATGTATGGGTCCTCAACCACCCTCACTAGCTACCATACACTCCTAACGAGCACCAAAATATATATGATTTGACTCACTCTCAGATCACATCCAACTTTATACTAAGCTCGATGCCTACATCCATATTTCTTCTTGAACTACCTCTGAACCTAAAATATGGAATTTTTATGGGAACCATATATATTTAGATATACCTAGTAATCGGTATCTTAAAACCCCCTCGATTTTCTTCAAACTAGTCTGGCCACATCTTCCACATGTTGGACATAAGGGTCGTAAGTCACCTACCAATATGATTTCCCCCCTCATGGGAGTATCTTATCATCACTCCATTAAACTAAATGACCTATTCTTTATAAGACTCATTAAATCACTAAAAAATTGGTATTTTATGATGTGAAATTTCTGATAAACTTTGTCTCCATCAGAAATAGTTTCTATAAATAATATTTTTGTGAAAGAAAAATATTATGGTGGGTAACAATTCCTTCACGAATAGTATTTTTGATGGACATAACTCTAGTAACAGATACTCTTTGCACCACTAATTGTCCAATGGGGTCAATCTTTTTTGCAACATACTTCAATGGATTTTCACAAATAGCGTGGCATGAATAATTATTTGTGACAAGCCAACAAGTCCATCAAAAATAATTTATCAGTATGTTAATTCCCGAAGGAGTCTTTCAGCCACCAATATTTTTTCAGATAAGTGGGAATTTTTTTATGGTAGGAATATATTTTGATTTATAATGATCCTATAAAAAATAACTATTGAAAATAATTATGTATTTCTTAAATATTAGTATTAAATAGTCAAAATGATGAGTTATTTTGAATAGAATTTATGTTGGATAAAAATTATTATAAAAGAACTCATTATAAATGCAGTGTCTCATCCACCATTCTCAATATATTTCTACAATTCATGATCTCAATACCTCTTAATATCTATTAAACTGACTAATTTTTTAACAGAAAAATTATTTGGATGAAATCTAAATTTTACAATCTAACTTTTAGTAACAACCCACTTTTTAGATTTTTTTTGAAACGAGTTATTAATTTTATTAACTATTTGTTATTATAGAATTTGGTTATTAATTTATTTTATAATTATTCAAATATATTTACAGAACATATTATTTATTTTAATTTAATGTATGTAGTGAGTCTTTTTAATTATAATAATTCTTAATAAAAAATAGAAAATATTAAAATTATTATTAACATTTAAAGTTAAATTAATTGGTCTTTTATTAAATTACTATAATAATATTATTATTATTATTATTATTTAAAATTTAAAATTCTTCAAGAATATACAAAATTTAAAAAAAAAATTGATAAATGACATAATAATTAATAATAATTAATAATAATTACTAAAAAAGTAATAGTAAGAAATAATTAGTAAAATAATATAAAATAGTAAAAATAGAATTAATTTGTAAAAATTAATAATAGGTAAAAAGTTTAAATAATTAATAATTAGAAATAATTGTTAATAATTATGGTTATTTATTAAATATTACTAAAATGAATAATAATTAGAAATAATTATTCAAATTTACAAAAAAAATAGTAATGTTAGTAAAAAAATTAATAACTAGTAATATGTAGTAAAAATTAATAATAATTTTTAAAATATTTGTACAATTTGGTAATAATAAGTCGAAATATGTAGAAACAATTATAAGTACAAATTATTAAAAAATTGTAGAAAAAATTAGAAATTTGTAGAAATTGGATGAAATTGATAATAATTAGACAAGATTAGTAATAATTAATTGAAATTAGAAATAATTAGTTGAAATTAGTAATAATTTGTAAGAACTACTACGCATTTGTAGAAATTAGTAACAATTAATAATTTTTTTAATAATAAATAGAAATTAACAAAAATCATTATAATTAGTAGTATTTAGTAATAATTTTTAATAATTAGTATTAAATATTAATAATTCGATCAAATTATTCGAAATTAGTTGAAATTACTAAAAATTATTATTATTTAGTAAAAATTAGTCAAAATTATGATTAATTTGTAATAATTACTAATGATTTGAATAAATTAGTTGTAATTATAATAAATTAGCAATAATTAGTAATAATTATTAATAATTAGTATAAAATAGAATATATTAGTAGATATCAGAACAAATTAGTAATAATTACTATTAATTAATAGACATTAGTAATAAATAGATATATTTAGTAGAAACTTGTATAAATTGTTAATAATAAGCAATAATTATTAACAATTAGTAGAAATTAGTAAAATTAATGTATCATCTATCCATACTTATTCCTTTTATTCAGACTAATCATAACCAATATTTCTTATTAATTTCTCATATTTTCCCCAATTATTCTCTTCTATAGAAATAATAATAAATAATATTTCTTATTAATTGTTCATATTTTTATTATATATTTTCTCTCTTCAATATGATGGATTTGTAACTAATATTTATTTTAAATTGATCTTATTCTGTTTATTATTAAATATTATATGGACATGTTTCTCATCTATAATTCGATGATATCACCCAGACTGTCCCATAATAATTATTCCTTTCTATGAAAATAATTATATCCAAATTTTCATATAAATTGTTCATATTTTATTCCTTGATAAGTAATATTTATTGATAAAGTGTGGTAACAAGTGTAATTGTTTTAATTAGAAATAATTAATTGTAATCAGTAACAATTTTTTATATGTAGTTATAATTACTAAAATATTGGAATAATTAATTTAAATTATAATAAATTAGTGATAATTAATTAAAATTAATAAGATTTTTTAAGAATTCAAATTAATAAGTGTTCATTACTATTAATTAGTATTATTTAGTATTGATTATTATCAAATAAATTTAATTATTATTAATTACTCAAAATTAGTGTTAAAAAATTATATATTATACTAATTACTATTATTTTTTTAGAAACCCATTGGCCCAAGAAGTAGACACAAGTTTTGGATGCAAGATTAATATTTGATAAATAATCATATATATCTCAACGGCTTTGTTAAAATCCTTTCCGTATTTAGGGTGTTGAAATTATTATATCATTTAATTCACCAAATTCAGAATATGTTTCATAAGTGATAATTATGTTTCTATATAAGAAACGTGATCATAGAAGATTTGAAATATTTGGTAATTTTAGAGTTCATCATTTCCATTTGGTTTTCAAAATGATTATTCTTTTTCTTATATCAATAGGGTGAACACAATTTTGAATAACAAAGAACTTTTATAGTTCCAAATACGTCACAGTTTCAAATATTATTACATGAGGTTTCCAAAACATATTTTCTATAAAAATAAACTCAAAATGACAATTAGAATCCCGAATTATAACCACCTCAATTTTATGAGTAATTAAAATATAATGAGTTGGAAACATATCCCATATTCAAGATAAGAAAAATTGAATCTACTATAAAATGTATGTCTTTTATATAAGATAATGAAATTTTAAATAGTTGTTTCAAAAAAACTATTATCATTGTTTAAACATTTTTTACGTGTGATAAATAAGTTTCCTAAAAATTTCTATAAGAAAAAGAAGTTAGTATTAAAATTGTGTCTCATTTATCGGAAGATACTTAAATGATCAAATGATTGCATCATATATTATGGTGAATATGATTGTTTAGTTAAATTTCATATATATGGGAAATAATGGTAGACATGGGTAAAATAAAAAAATTCATGGCTTTCCCATGTTATATAGTTGATATATTTTTTAATTACATGAATATTTCACCATCTATTTATTTTTCACTATACAAACACATTGGTGGAATGATATAGATCCCATATTTAGGTCTATAAAAGATTAAATTATCAAATTTATGGTGATTCGTGGAATTGTTTTGATAAGTATCATATGTCTTTTACTTTGGAACCTTGTCACATATGGTTAGGTTTTTCTACTGATGATTTATCTTCATTTGGTTCTTACTATAGTCAATAAAATTATTAGCTTATCTTAACAACTCATTACAAAAAACCTCCATTGATTTTTGTTAGGGAAACATATAAATATTTTGAATTACAAATTAATGGGAAACTAAAGAATAACAATGATTTTATTTTGAAACTATTTATTGATGAGTAAAATTTATTATACAGTGATATTTACCTTGTTATGTCTTAGTCTATGAGTTATAATTAGACCAATTCACCATGAGACCCTATGTATTCCTCTACATATGCTAGAGGATCTCGACTAGTAGCGGGGGTATAGGGTAGTACAATGGGGATATTATACCCATGTATAAGAGTGAAAAATAATAATCAAAGAACCTCTTATCATGGATATACCCCATAATAACCCTTCTGAATTAGGTTCCAAATATACATTCTTTTTAATACATAAAATGAATTACAACAAACTCATGTGATCAAAAGTTTGGTGTCTTCAGTAAGTAGGAAAATTTATAACTAAACACATGGTAAAATAAAATTTATTTCACAATGATTCTCAACACATGTAATTTCCTTATACATATCTATTACTTTATAATTCCATGGGAAATTAAGAAATAGAAGAAACGAGTGAGGTATGAACCCTATTTAGGGATAAATAATGAAAATGGATCATTAACGAACATCATGAGTGGATCATAATACAAAAAAGGCCAAGGGAAGCGCCACCTTATATCAGCGCTAAGAAAAAACCACAGATAAAGAAACACTCTATCAGTGTTAAAATTTTAGCACTGATATAGGGCATCTTTATCTGCACTTTTCTAGCACTGATAAAGAGGACCTTATTATGTGATAGAAAAGCACTGATAAAGAAGGCTTGTATCAGCGCTAAAATGTTAGTGCTCATACATGAAGGATTTATCAGCGCTTTTTTAGCACTGATAAAGTGGACCTTTATTAATTCTAAAAAGGTGCTCATAAAACCATAGTACCATATTTTATAAAATCGGTTGCACAGTGTCCTTTTTTATCAGTACTTAAAGCTCTCGCGGTACTATAACCCTACGACTCCCCACTACCGCCCCCAATCTTCGATTTTTCAGACCTCCGCTGCTAGCCCTTCTCCTAATCCTCCCCCTCGAACCCCTTCAATGGATCCCCCTCCCCAAAAAACCTACACCTCCTCTTATTCACTTGACCCTACTCCCTTAGAACCCTACTTCTCCATGTCTCTTCAGTTGGTGGATCCTCCCGTACACCACCTCTCATGCATCTCCACCTCTGGATGTTTCCAAGTGTCTGGTAAGTGATTCAATGCTTTTACATTATTAGATGATTTTTATTTTCTTTCTTAGTTTCATGAATGTGTTCTTTGGATTGTTTTTTTGGTGTGAAATATGTTTTGGAAATGTTTTGAGATCGACATGTGGAGAATTTTTTTCTAAATGAATATTTTTATGTTTCATGTTATCTTTGTTGAGTTTTTTCTTAAATATATTTTATGTCTTGTGTGAAAGGTGTGAAATGATTTTTTAGAGAGAATTAATGGTTTGAATGTGTTGAATGTGGATTTTAAAAGAGAAATCAATTTTTTTTGCATTTTGTAATTTTTTGTACCTGATATGTGTCTTTGAATTGTGAATGTGATTTGAAACATGTTATAAAATGGATTTTATGTGAGTATGAATATGAAAGGGGATTTTCACATGGAAATTATTGGATTCCATATGTGTTCTTATTGTTGTGTTTTCAATTGTGTTTCATAAATTTTGAAAGTGGTGAGAAATGTGTTTCTAAATGGTTTTAGTGTGCATGTGAAATGGAAAGTGGATTTTTGTGTAAAATAGTGGTTTTTGTGTGAGATTTCGATCATTGGATCCTTGTAAAAATTTGAAAATGTGAAAGTGGTGATATACTTATGTGCTTATGATGCTCAGAATGTGTACTTGAAAGTGATGATATAGTTATAGTTAAGCTAAATGGGGTCTTAGATTGCAAATACTTCAAGAAATTTATTACAGAGCAATTATATCTAGATTTGATGGTATTGGGTAAGTCCATGGAGTTTCTCAAACTCATATAAGGTTATTATCCATTGACTCAATATACTAATAATTTTTCTAAACTTGCTCAGTTTTCACTTGAAGTGGTTTCAAACAAGAATCTTAAGTCCCAGAGGTTTTATATGGGTGTTCGATTAGATATCTAATATCAAGTATTTATTTTAAAGTTTACCTAAACTTTTTATGTTCTAGATACGGATGGGATGGAAGAAATTAGTATGACTATTATGCCAGTGTTAACTAGAGTTACTTATATTCCCAGTGGTAGTTTTATTGGTTCCAATAAGTGGAATAGAAAGTAGAATGAGCCTCATAGTGAAAATAGTGGTGGTGGTATTTAATAGAAAACTTCTTCCAGATCATCTGTTGTGTCTAGTAAAGGCCAAATGACTTTTTCTAATGTGGAAAGATTGATCACTCAAAGAATTGTTGCAAGGAAGCATTGAAGATTTACATCTCGTACAGACATTAAACCCACTTTAAAAGGGTTTTACATGTTTTACTACCATGTGTAGGGGAATAGAATCATAAATATAGAGAGGTACCAAATCATAGTAATATTATTCAATAATAATGGGATCCAAGAAACATGTATTAGGAATGAAACAACTTCGTGCAGTGGATTAAACTCTAGTAGGAACTGATGTGGGTCATGCAATTGTGAGAGGCACCATTTCAATTTCTTTTTCTTTAGACTATGTTTTATTTGATATTGGTTCCCATCATTATTTCATATCAAACCACAATATATAACTATTGAAACTTATAATATAGCTAATGGATTATGTGATAAAGATTGTAACATCTCTCTGGATAAAGAGGCAGTAAGGTCTCCGATTCCCCTCTCATGCTTTCTCTTTTTTAGAGATTTAGATCATATGATATTTTTTTGTTCTTAAAATGATTCCCCTATATGTTATTCTCAGAATGTACTGGCTAGTTTCTAATAAATCTTGTATTTACTATTATCATCGGTGGGTGTCCTTCACTACCCCAGATGGGGAATTCCATGTTTTCTATAGAGAATTAGACCTGAGGTGTAGTCGAGCTAGACCTTATCTTCGAGAGTTGAGTGGGATGATATTCTTTTATGCTATTGAAATAGAGTAGGAATCCTATTATAGTGAACTTACCCTAGTAGCTATTGAATTTCCAAAAGTGTTTTCTTTATTCTTTTTTAGTCTACCACTAGATAGGGAGGTGGAGTTATCTATCAACTTGGTGATGGGTACAAAACCAATATCTATTCTATCTAACCGTATAGAACTAGTTAAATTTTAAGGAACTAAATAATCAGTGGGATGAATTGGTTTGCAAATTATTTATTTAACCTAGTGTGTTGCCTTGGGAAGAACTGGTGCTTTTCACCAAGAAGTTCATTGGAACCCTTCGCTTGTGTGTTTATTACCAGAATCTCAATCGGGTTATGATCAATAAAAAGTATCTATTGACCTATATTTATTATTAATTAGATCTTCTAAGGGGGGGAGTGGTTCTCTAAGATCGGCCTTTAGTTTGGTTGACACCAGATCAGGATCAAGGAGTTTGATATTCCAAAGACCTCATTTTTGAGTAGGTATAGCCACTATGAGTATTTTTATTCCATGAACTGACAATCTATTTATATTTATGGTGATGATGAATAGGATTTTCCACTAGTATCTCTACTATTTTGTTATGGTATTTATGGATGACATCATGGTTTATTATAAAATTGTGGATGATCATATACTAAATTTGATAATAGTTTTGGACATCTTGAGGAATCACCACTTTTATGCCATGTTGTCAAAGTGAACATTCTATATTCAGGAGGTGAATTTCTTTGGTCATGTGGTCTCATAACATGGTATCTATATTGATCTGAAAAGGTTAAATCTATCATGTCATGGGAGGAACCATAGAATGTCTTTGAGATTTAGTACTTCTTGGGTTTATTGGATTATTAACAACAGTTTGAGATTTATGTGTAACTATATACTTATTATGTTTTCTTATTATTTCTTACACACCACCACTTGAGTCGAGTAACCTGATTGGAATCCATATGGGTACTTTGGTTCTGATGTGGATATGGGTTTTTATGTGTTTGTGACATGTGTATGTGTGGATATATAGGTATTTAAGCATGATGATATTAAATATAGGGCAGAGACCTAGGAGTGGTAGATTTATCATTCTTGATTATTCATGTTTTTGGACTGGAGTGATTTGAGTAAACAATAATTAATCTAAATTAATTATATTTAATTAATTCTATATTGAAGAGATTATGATTTTCCTTTATTTACTTATAGAGTTAGCTACTGGTTTTCATCCATATATATTTTAGGTTGGTGAGGTATAAAAGGATGGACTAGTTGACCATAGAAGGGTTGACCCAGTAGAGGAGGATGAGCCATATAGGATTATTTAATGTGAGTTTTACCATCTATTACAGAAGCGATTATCCCCATGAACCCCTTTTTGTTTGGAAACTGTGTTGATTTTGATGGGAGTCTATCCTAGTTCTGTTGATTTCCAAATCTTTATTAGAAAATGTTAGGCTCTATAAATAAATATTTTTTCAAGGAATTGGTTCTCTTCTACTATATTTGGAAGTCTTGTTTTGTGTACTTGAACCATAAATACTAATATTTGAGATTCAAATAGGATGGATATGAATAAAGATTGGATGGATGTTAATCATTTGACAATAGAGTATGAGAACGGAGTGAAAGAGTTCATCAAGTGTACAAAAGATCACACAAAGGATCCTTCTCAAATCCTTTTTCCGTGTTTATGTTGTTATTATTCTAGACTACTTACTCCATAGGATTTCGAAAAATATTTGATATGTCACGGAATAGATCAGAGTTATAAATATTGGAATAAATATCGAGAAAAAGTGAATGTAGCTACTTTTGGGGATAAAACTGCATTTTATGAATCATCAAATATGAATACAAATATTGATAATGAAGACGATCATATGGAGGATGTGATTATAGATTTCAATGATGATGAAGATCATATTGAAGAAATGACAAATATAATTGAAGATGAACTCTATGATTGCCCAAATTTTTTTGAGAAGTTAAAGAGTTGTACAAAGATGCCATTGTATGCTGGTTGCACCAAATATACAGAATTGTCAGTTGTACTGAAGTTTTATAAAATGAAAGCAAGAAATGGATGGAGTGATATCAGTTTTACAGAACTACTTGCTCTCTTTAATGACATTCTCCTGGAAGATAATGAGCTCCCAAGCCAGACATATGAATCTAAACGAATGCTACGCGAGATGGGTATGATTTATGAAAGAATACATGCATGCCCAAAAGACTGTATATTGTTTTTCAAGGAGAACAAATCACTTACATAATTCCCAAAGTGTGTTGCTTCTCGATCCAAGAAGGATGAATCCAATCCTACAACAGTTGTATGGTACTTTACTATCATTTCAAGGTTTAGGCGTCCATATGGAAGTGAAGAAATTGAAATACAATTGTCGTGGAATACAGATAAAAGAAATAATGATGGGAAATTACTTCATCCGGGTGACTCACCTCAATAGAAGATAATAGATCATTAGTATCCTGAATTTGGAAAAGAGTCGAGAAACCTTTGTCTTGCGTTATCTACAGATGGAGTGAATCCTTTTGGTTTTCAAACCGGCACTCATAGTGCATGGCATGTTATGTTGGTAAATTATAACTTTCCACCCTATTTATACTTGAAGTGGAAATTCATCATGTTATTTATGCTTATATTAGAACCAAAACAACTAGGTAACGATATTGATGTTTATCTAGATCCTTTGTTCGAGGATTTGAAGTTATTGTGTGATTCAGGTGTTATGTTGAATGATGCTTATAAAAGTGAATACATCACATTAAGAGAAATGTTGTATGGGAAAATAAATGATTTTTCTTCTTATGGAAATTTGTAAGGCTATAGAATTAAAGTAACTCAAGGGTGTATCATGTGTGAAGAAGATATAGAATCAATTATGTTGAAACATTCATCGAAATCTATGTCTCTACGACATCGTGTATTTCTACCTCTTCAGTATAAGTACCGATCCTAGACGACATCATTCAATGGAATTTTAGAACAACGTGTAGCACCATCTCTACTAATAGGTGATCAGTTGTTTAAGAAAGTAAAAGACGTAAACACTGTTTTTGGTAAACCATTTTTGAAAAACCATACAAAAATCGGTTGGAAAAAGAGATCAGTGTTTTTTGAATTACCATACTGAAATTGTTTGTACGTTAGACATTTTATTGATGTGATACATGTGGTAAAAAATGTATGTGACAGTGTTATCGGAACGTTGCTAAATGCCCCTAGAAAAACAAAAGATGGAATTAAGTCAAGGTTGGACATGGTTGACATGGGAATACAAGAAGAGTTGTCTCCTGTGAAGGGTGAAAATCAAATGTTTCTTCCTCTAACTACTTATACTCTTTCTAGGGAGGAGAGATATTATTTTTGAAACTTCATCAATGGTGTAAAGGTTCCAGAGGGGTATTCATAAAATATCAAGAACATTGTGTCAAGGAATGATTTGATGTATAAAGGTTTGAAATCACATGACTGCCATGTTTTGATGAAAGATCTAATTTTTATAGCTTTACGTTGCATTTTTTCCAAGAATGTTTATCATATGTTAACCAAACTTTTTTTCTTTTTCTAAGTTATATGTAGAAAAGTTTTAGACCCAGCGAAATTTCTAGCTATGGAAAAAGAATTGTCATCATATTATGTTAATTAGAAATGTTCTTCCCGCCAACATTCTTTGATATGATGGTTCATTTGTTGATTCACTTGGTAATAGATATTCGGCTTTGTGGTCCTGTTCACTATAGATGGATGTATCCTATTGAATGGTATATGAATATTTTGAAAAGGTTTGTCAAAAATAGAAGTCGGCTAGAGGGTTGTATAGTGGAGAAATATATTTTTGAGGAAGCCATTGAATTTTGTACCGAATACCTATCTGATGTGGTAAGAATTGGTATCCCAAAATCTCGTCATACTGGATGCATTGAGGGTGAGGGAATTTCTATAAGAGATATTGTGACAATTAGTATTACAGATCGAGAGAAGTCCCACCTTTATGTTTTTCATAACAGTTGGGAGGTTGCTCTATATATTGAAACTCACAAAGAAAGTCTTAGGTAGTTGAATCCATCAAGGGCTGAAAATGGTTATCAAATACACATAATCACCAGTTTATAGGATGGTTTTAGGGCTATATTTTTAAGTAGTTGGATGAAAATCTGAATTCAATTTCAGAACGACTTCGATAGCTAGCCACCAGACCAAGTGTGTATGTATTGTCTTACAGTGGTTATGTAATTAATGGTTATACATTCTATACAGATGAACGTTATGAAGATAGTACAATGAAAAATAGTGGAGTTACACTAGTAGCTAAAGTGATGCATGTTTCTGGTAGTAAGGAAAAAAATCCAATTTATGAAAATATGTCATACTTTGGAATTATCGAAATAATATGGTAGTTGGATTATATGACATTACAATTGCCAGTTTTTCAATGAAAATGGGTTCATAACAATAGTGTTGTTAAAATAAATGAATGGGGATTTGTGAAAGTTTATTTTTGTAAATAATGGTACAAAGAAAAATATTTTATAATGGAATCGCAAGCGGTACAAGCTTTTTATGTTCCAGATCCCGCAAACGGAAAGTGGTCGATTATTCAGTTATCGTCCAAAACTACTGATGGGTCTGATGAAAATTCTGTTGAGGACAATCCTTTCAGTGGTACATTGCAATAATTTCATAGCGTTCCTAATGTAGATGATGTTTCGTATGTTATATGAGACCACAATTAAGGGATTTGGATAATTGATAGAGGTGTCAAATCACTTCATCATTTGAAAAAAAGAAAGAGAGTTCAATAAATAGGTTATATTTTGTTTGTAAAATAGATCTTGTTTTATCATGTTATTATATTATAATTACTGAATTTATTTAATATAAATTAACTTTTCAACCACTTTTGAAGATAATTATTTCTACACGTTCTGGTGCTCCTAACCTTGAGGCTGAACAAGTCTCTCAAGCTACTGCTACTGCGGCTACTCACAGTGCACAGAAACAACAAGTTTCTGAACCTGTTGTTACTCATAGTGTTGAGGTCCAACAACCATAAACACATGACATTGCTACCATTTCAGATGAACATATAGATGATTTTTATATCGATGAAATGGTTGGGAATAAAGTACCGACGTCGTAGAAAACACAGGTGCGTCGTAGTTTGACAGTGTTAGCCAAAGTTCATAAGGATAAAATCAAAGGCATCAAATTTTATGTCGGATAGAATGCATGAGGCCAACATGTGAATCCCAAAAGGCTATGTTTAGTAGTTACATTGGATTTATCACTCGGAAATACGTTCTAATTGACATAGATTCATCTCACCATGATGTGTCCAAGCTGAAGGTTGTGATCTGGGAAGAAATTACGGTAACATTATGAATTTATTTCTTTAATTTACTAGAAAATAAAATAATGTAAGAGTGTATTACTCTTCTCAATCCCTTGAAGAGTACATTTATAGTATACTATTCATACAAGGATTATGTACTAAGGCTTGAAGGAAGGATTCATCGAGGTTTTCACACTTTTTTAACAAGATGTCACCTGAAATATTCAAAAGGTAAAATAAACCCGCTCCCAACCATTATCTACGCTCAACAGATATCCCAAGAGGCATGGGATGTATCTATTGGCCGCCGTGGGGATGATAAGTTTAAGATACATTGTGGGTGATAATACGTTTTTTGAGGATATGTGTATTCCTCAATTTTATTGTCAATATTTCATTTACAAAATAGAAAGGTTGTACTGAAAATAATGAACATGCATCAAAACCAACATAACCCTATCGTAAAGTAAGGATGGGGTACACTTCACTAGGAAAGAATACTGTACGTATTTTAAATTTACAGTAATATTGTTAGGTGCCAATAAACAACATCATAATAATCTTTCTATGTTTATATGTAGATTCATGAGTCCAAAACCAAAGACACTTCCATCCCACGTCATGGGCTATGGAAGGAGGCACGCGTGAATATGGAAGGGAGGCTAGTAGATGAGAACGGACAAAAAGTGTGGGGAAAATTTGTAAGTATGACATGAAGATTAAAATATTTGTTTTAAATTGCTATTACATTAAAATAATTAGTAATTTTCCTATATCTAACAGTCACATGAATCAACTACTACTATAGCGGATGAAAACCTATTATCGATGACTTTGAAGTAGCCAGAACAATATGGTCATCTCAGAGGTGTGGGGTTTGCGGTGATACCCCAATTATATTTTGAGAAGAAAGAAAAAAAACAGTTGATAGAGATGAAAAATTGAAACAAATGAGAAAAAGACTAGCAAACCTTGAAGAACGATTGCAGTGGCAGGGAGATTTTCTAGAAACTTTTATGGGTGGGAAGAAAGGAGAAGAGACAACTCAGGAAAAACCAGTGCGTGAAGATCCCGCCCTACCCCCCACCAGCTTTGAGGTGAGTCATTCCCCTCAAAGAGCTATCTTTGTCGTGGTAATCAATATTATAATAATTGATCCCATGGAATGTGAATTAGAAAAACACTGATACTTTTCCTGTACTGATCTTCTACAGGGTTATAATGATTGTGATTTATATCTGTCAACACCCACCTATCACCTTGTAGAGAGGGATGCAGTGTTCAACATCCTAGATGACACGCTGCATAATAGACCACTTCTGAAAGATCATCTGAAAGTGACGATTACTATAGCTCATGAGCCAAATGCAGAGCTACCTATTCCACTTGATGACTATGATATTCATATGTTCAAAAGGGATATTGGGACATTCATTGCATGTCCATCACAACTTGTAAGAGTACATACAGACAAAGAGGTATTTATTTCCTTTTTTTCAAGCTAAACCTTTAACAATTAATGAAAAAAAGGGTCTGAAGCAATGAATGTTATTATAGATAGAGAAAGGGAAGGGGTGACAAATATCGGCTCAAAACCATCTGAAGGATCGACCAACCGATCCCAAGTAGATAATGAAATCACAATAATGTTGAGTCAATAAGGTTTTTCTTATGACTTTTCCATTACTTCTTGTTTTGAAAATCACAAACACCTTATACTTAAGAAAATCTATATTTTACTTCTCTAAGGAAAATTTCCTTCCTTAAGGAAATTTACCCTAACCTAGATTTCCTTATACATATCAATATTTTTCTTAAGTATAAAAATTGTATTCATACCCAAAACCTCGGAATCATACAATGCTAAGATATGGAGCATTCTATTGTAGGATCCGAATTTGGGATGTAAACTGTAATGAAGTTCCACTCCGAATTCTGGATGTGAACTGTAATGAAGTTCCACTCCGAATACTAAATGTGAACTCTAATAAAGTTCCACTCCGAATTCAGGATTCGAACTCTAATAAAGTTCCATTCCAAATTCTAGACACGAACTCTAACAAAGTTCAACTCCGAATTTTGGACTCCGAACTTCAATGAGTTCAACTTCGAACATCTATGAGTTCGAATCCGAAGTTTTACTAGTTCGACTCCGAACTTCTACAATTTCGACTCCGAACTCTATTAGATCAGATTCTGAAATCTTGTGAAACTAGACTCCGAATTTCCTTAGAAATTCAGACTCCGTATTTCTACAGAATTCAGGTTCTGAATTCCTATAAAGCAGAATCCGAATATCTCTTTATTATAGACTCCGAATTTCATTTTGGTTAGACTCCGAACTTTTATTTTCTTACATTCCAAACTTTAGTTTTACTTATGCTTACACTAGTTTCATTACAAAATGATGTCGTGCTTACAGTTACACATGTTTTGTTATAAAATGATGTTATCCATTCTGTTTCTAAATAACTGTTGGTTAAGTGACACGTGTACAGGTCCCTCCGAATTTTAAGGACAATATGATTGTTGGAGGAGGGAGCCAACTGTCCCAACCATGCCTATAAATAAGAGTTCATTTGAATGAGATCAATACACAACTTTGAAACAAATTTTGCTTACATGCTGTTGAAGTGATTTCTAGAGAGAGAGGCTCTTATAAACTCTCAAGCTTCGTGTAGAAAGTTTGAATGACTTGTTAAAACTTTTCCTTGTGAAGACATACTTAGTGAGACTCCAATTGTTGGTGATTACAATCAAGAGCTTCCGGGGATAGGAAGACAGAGGTGCCGACTACCTTAAAGTTGAGGGCTTCCTTGTTGAGGAAGACAGCGGTTCCAACTACCTTGAAGTTGAGGGCTTGTGGGGATAACAAGATAGAGACTATGATCTTTGTATCGAGTTCTTACCCTGGTATGGGTAAGACATACTTTCTTGAAAGTATAAATCAAGGGACCTTTATCCAAGGTTTTTGGATACCCTTCTCTTTGGGTTAAAAGACTTGTATCTTGTTATTTGTAGTTTTACTACTTGTTTTTCCGCTGCATTTTGTATTTTAAAGAAAGTATAACTATATTATATTTCCTTACACTTGTACCCTGATTAATTTAGATTCTATATGCTTTAATATAGAATCTCATATTGTAAACTTTGGTTAAGTTTCAATTTTCGGATCCATATTTCCAGAACTAGTTTTTCGAAATCACTTTCCATATTTAAGAATGTGTATAGAGCTAGAAGTTTGTAACTTCATACATTGTTCCAATCTTTCATTGGTGTTAGAGGTGTTGTGAATTTGATTAAGATTAACTTTGTTAAACTTAGATATTTCCTGATTTAAGGAAATTTTTAAAGTTTACAATTCACCCCCCCCCCCCTCTTGTATATTGAGCATCTACATCATAACTTCGATCATATAATTGGTATCAAAGGAGGTCTCTGAAATACTTATACTCACATATAAGTTTTTATTTTCTAAATTTTTCATTGTTCTATATTTTCCTTGCTTAGGGATATTTTCCTTGAATCCGAACTCTTGTTTTTAACAAGTTTTTGTGTAGAAAGTTTTTCTTAATATGGAAGGTTTAAATGTTGGTTCCGTCGACAACCTAAATCCTACAAGACCACAAATTTTTGATGGCAATGATTAAGAGTACTGGAGAGATTGAATGAAGACTTAGGTTATCAATACTGGGATAGATAACTTTTTTATTCTTACTAGAAGTTATAAAATTCCTGATAAGGAAGTTAGTGCTTTCACAAACCAAGAGAAGCATGATTATCAATTAAACTATAAGGTACACAATACTCTACTATGTTTAATTAATAGGAACATATATAGCTAAATTTATACATGTAAAATAGCTAACTATATATGGCAGAAACTTGAAGTTACTCATTTTGGTACATCTTAAGTCCTAGAGACAAGAAGAGCTATGTTGAGAACGGAGTATCATGGTTTTAACTTTCCTTATGGAGAACCAATTTGAAAAGTACAAAAACGTTTTATGACTATCGTGAATAATTTAAAATCTATGAGAGAGAATGGTCTGGATGATGAAGCTCTTTTGGATAAGATTATAGATATTATGCCCAATGAGTGGGAATCAAAGAGAATATCTATTGATGAGAACAGGAAGGTTACTCAAATTTCCTTAGATGAACTGTTTGGAACTCATCTCCAACATGAAACAAGAATGAAGAGAGATACTGACAACATCAAAAAGAAGAATGGGAATGGTACTATTTCTTTTACTACAACTTCAAATCACATGAAATCTATGACTCCTAATAGAGTAACTAGATCCAAATCTAAGAATGTTGCTATCCAATCTGAATCTAGTGAGAGTGAAGTCTCAAAGAATGAGTTAGCTAATCTTGATCGAAGAATGAACAAGATAGTCGGTCATATAAATTTCCAATCTGAGTATAAGAAGAAGGAAAGGAAATATAATAATGATTTATAGGTCACATGCTATGAATGCAATAGAAGTAGTCACATACGACCTGATTTCCTTATGCTTAAAAAGAAATAAAGAAAAGAGAGGAATTCTGAAAGGAATAGGAAGAGTTTTTACAAAGACAAAGCTAAGAAAAGTATGAAAGCTAATACTACTTAGAGTGCTAGATGTGGAGACTATTCAAAAAGTGAATCTTTAGAATATGATTCATCAGCTCAGAAGAATATGGGATTCATTGCTAATACTTCTTTTCCACATACATGTCTTGTGGCTAAGGTACGCTCTGACAAGGCTTTAACAAATTTGTCTATTAATAAGAATTACTATACCAAAAATAGTACTTCTAATGAAGATAAATCATCCTCATAAAATTAAGAACTTTCATATGAAGAAGTATCTAGATTTTCCAAGTTACTTGAAGCAGAAAATTGTAAAATTTCTAAGAAATTAGTCAAGGAAAATACTATGGAATAAATTCTTACAAAAGAGATTTCAGATCTTTCTTCAGATATTAGAAATAAAGAAGTGCTTTTAGAAAAACTTTCTAAAGACCTTGAGAAAGCAAATTCTGGTAAGGAATAACTTTCTAAAGATCTTAAGAATGCTATTTCAAAACTAAAAATTCTTGAGGAAAAACCAAACTCTAAGGAAATGATTCCTGAGGATAAGAATTTGGTCATTAGACTAAAATCTGAAATATTTTCTCTTAAGAAGCTTCTTGAAAAATTTACCTCTGGGAAGGAAAATTTTGACAAGATGTATTCTCAAATTAAACCTAAAGGAAACACTACTGGAGTAGGTTATACTCACCAAAAACTAGTCTTTAAAAACAACTATTTTGTTCCTTCTAAAGCCCATTTTATCACTAAGTGTCAAAGTGGTGGGCATTGGAAGAAAAATAGTTCTCTGAATAAAGTTCAATCTCTTGGGTTTCATAAAGAATATTTCTCTAAACAAATGTGGATACCCAAAATTTTGTTATCTGAAAATCTCGGATACAAAAAAGTTTGGATTCCAAAATTCTAATTCTTATCTTATTTTCAGGAAGATAAAGGAAATACCAACAACAATACTTGGTACATGGATAGTGGATGTTCCCCAAACATGACTGGTAACAAAAGATATTTTGAAAAGATTATCAATATGAAAGGAGGAAAAGTAACTTTCGGAGATAATGCTTAGGGAGAAATTGTTGGTATAGGTAATACTGTTCTTCTTGGTAAAACATTGATTTCAAATGTTTTGTTTGTTAAGGGTCTTAAGCACAACCTCATTAGCATAATTCAATTATGTGATGAAGGATACCTTGTGAATTTTAGGAATGATAAGTTATTAGTACACAATTCTAAGGAAGAGTTTATTCTTTTTTTCCATAGGAAAGAGAATGTTTACACTTTGAACTTAGAAGACCTTAGGAGCCAAGACATACCTTGCCTTAGTGCAATGGAAGATCATTCTTGGTTGTGGCATATAAGACTAGGTCACTGTAACCTTAGGAACTTATGAAAACTCTCTAATAAAGGTTTAGTTAAGGATATACCAGAGCTTAGATTTGATTCTTCTAAAGTTTGTGATCCTTGTCAATATAGAAAGAAACATAAATCTAGTTTTATATCAATCGGTGAACTCTCAACAACTAATGCATTACAATTGGTGCATATGGATCTTTTTGGTCCAACACAAATTTGAAGCATTGGAGGAAAATATTATGTGTTTGTTCTAATTAATGATTAGACTAGATTTACATGGGTCTATTTTCTAGAAAAGAAGTCTGAAGCTTTTTCTTATTTCAAAAGTTTTAGATCCCAAGTTAAAAATGAGATAAACCATCCACTGAAAACTATTCATAGTGATCATAGAGGAGAATTTCAAAATTCTGATTTTGAAACCTTTTGTAGTAGAAAATGTATTACTCACAACTTTTCAGCACCTAGAACTCCTCAACAAAATGGTGTAGTTAAAAGAAGAAATATAATTCTTCAAGAGATAACTAGAACCATGTTGAGTGAATATTCTATAGCTAGACATTTCTGGGCTGAATCTGTAAGTACTGCTTGTTATATAATGAATCGAGTTTTGATTAGACCTTTTCTTAATAATACTCTTTATGAGTTATGGAATGGTAGAAAACCTAGAATTTCCTACCTCAAAGTTTTTGGTTGAAAAGTATTCATCCTGAATACTAAAGGTAATCTACACAAATTTTCACCAAAATATGATGAAATAATTTTCTTAGGTTACTCCAAAACATCTAAGGCTTATATAGTTTTCAATAAAAACACTTGTACTGTTGAGGAAACAATACATGTCAAATTTGATGAAACTGATCCTTTTGTCTTCAAACCATCCCAATATACATCCTCATATGTGTTTTCAAAAACTCGTTATCAACCTTTGATATAGGATCCTTCTGATAAGGAAAATGTTCAAGTAGATACTTCTGAAACATTTACCCCAGAAGACTTTCTACCCTATGTTGATGAACAAGTTTTACAAAACCCAAGTCGGGTGTTTCTTAAGAATGATCCCAGTGATAGTGTCATTGGTGATGTAAATCAACCTGTAAGGACTAGAAGTTCCTTAAGAAATGAAATAGAACATCTAGTATTCCTTTCCAAATTAGAACCAAAATGCACTGATGAATCTTTAGGTGATGATGATTGGATAAAATCCATAAAAGATGAACTAAATGAATTCAAAAGGAATAAAGTCTGGACCTTGGTTGAAATACCTAAGGAAACTTCTATTATTAGAGTAAAGTGGGTCTTCAGAAATAAGTGTGATGAAAATGGATTCATCATTATAAATAAAGCTAGACTAGTTGCTAAAGTCTATAATCAGCAAGAGGGAATAGACTATGAAGAAATCTATGCTCCAGTAGCTAGACATGAATCTATTCGTATCTTACTTGCCTTTGCAGCATTCTTCAATTTTAAACTTTTTCAAATGGATGTGAAATGTTCTTTTCTTAACGGTTATGTTCAAGAGGAATATTTTGTTGAACAACCTCCTATATTTGAAGATACAAAACATCCTAATCATGTTTTTAGACTTACCAAAGATTTGTATGGTCTTAAACAAGCCCTGTGATCTTGGTATGATAGACTTACGAGATTTTTGCTTCAAAATAACTATGTTAATGGAAATGTAGATCCAACCGTTTTTATAAATAAAGATAAGAAAAATGTTTTGATTGTTTAAATATATGTTGATGACATTATATTTGGTTCAACTCATCAATCTTTAACTAATTCCTTTGCAGATCTAATGAAATCAGAGTTTGAAATGAGTATGATGGGTGAGTTAACATTTTTCCTTGGTTTTAAAATTTCCCAAAAACTAGAAGGAATCTACATATCCCCACATAAGTGTATTAAATATCTTCTTAAAAAGTATTGTTATGAAAGCACTAAGAGTATAAGTACTCCTATTGGTACCTCAAACACACTTTATCTTGATTAAGCTAGGAAATATGTAGATCAAACATCTTTTAAATGTATGATAGTAAGTCTACTTTACTTAACAGTTAGTCAGCCAGACATAATGTTTTCAGTATGCTTATCTGCAAGATATCAATCCAATCCTAAGGAATCTCATTTAAAGGCAGTGAAAATAATTTTTTTCTACTTAAAAGGAACCATGGATCTAGGATTATTTTATACTTCTAAAAATGATTTTATCTTAAAGAGTTTTTCAGATGATGACTTTTGTGGATATATAATGGATAAAAAAATTACATCCAAAGATTGTTATTTCTTAAGAGATTCATTAGTTTCATGGTCATGCAAGAAGCAACACCCAGTAGCACTCTCCACTGCTGAAGCTGAATATGTAGCAGCTGAATATTATTGTGCTCAAGTGTTGTGGATGCAACACACACTCACAGATTATCGATTGAGTTTTACTAAGACTGAAATTTTGTGTGATAACACAAGTGCCATTTCCCTTAGTAAAAACCATGCACATCACTCCCGTTAAAAGCACATAGATATTAGGCATCACTTTCTTAGGCATCACACACTAAAAGGAGATATCATTCTTCAGTTTATCGGAACGCAAGATCAACTCGCGGATATTTTCACAAAATATTTACCCTCTAATAAAATTGAATACATTAAACAGATATTAGGAATGATAACCGTGTGGTAATTCTTATTTATTAACTTCTTTTTGAACAATTCTCCTTACAGTAATAAACTCCTTTTTATAGAAGGAGTATATTTGCTTGTTAGTGTAATCAAAATTATCATAGACAGTTTTTGTTAAAAAATGATTTTGTAATTAAAATTTTTGTAGTCAGTTTTTCAAACTTTTCGTACTATAAATTTCATAATAAAATTTTCATACTCGAACATTCGTAATGAAATTTTCATACTAGAACTTCCGTAATGAAATTTTCGTACTGGAAATTTCGTAATGAAATTTTCGTACTGGAACATTCGTAATGAAATTTTTATTCTGGAAATTTTATATAGAAATTTTCGTAGTAGAAATTTCGGGAACTGAAACTTTCGTAATGAGAATTTTTCATACTCAAACATTTCGTACTCAAACTTTTCATACTCGAGTTTTTGGTACTCAAAATATTTTCAACTTTACGTTTTTCGTAGTTAGTTTTTTGTAGTTAGTTTTTCATAGTCAAGTTTTTTCTTCTAGAAGAATATAACCTATTATGAATAAACTTCTTGGCCAATCCTAATGGTATGATTTCCTTACTTAAGTTTTCATAGTCATATTTTTCTTGCTGGTATTTTCCTATGAGTTTTAAAATTTCTCGAATTCTAGTTTTCTCAAATCCGATTTTTTTTCTTAAAACCTAAAAAGATCGGATTCATGATTTCCTTGCCGGTATGTTTTCAACCATCAGATCAGATCAAAGGTTTTTTCAACCATTAGATGGTATTTGGAAGTTCAAAGGTCAACTCCATCGACTATATAAAGGGGACCCTCGAGGGTCGTCCCACATCGGTTTTTCAAAGCTCTCGCGTCTCGAAGCTTTGCCTCTCTTCTTAAGGCCATTCCAATCTTTGTTAAGCCCGTTCCGAATCTTCCAGAACTCTACATTTCGAATTTCTGTTGAAGCTACTTCCCAAGATATATCTACCTTAAATCCAATAACAAAATGGAAATGGTATAGAGAAAGACTGGTCCATCCGAACTTTCACATGTACGATTCTATCATCTCCAAGAATATCAGGCTGAATGGTTGGGAAGATGCATGTGTATCCAAGACAAGTGATCAAGATCCTATCTATCCGGAGTTACTTATATAATTCTATGAATTAGCAAGTTTTTATGACGAATATGTAAGAGAAAAGTTTTCATTCAAGTATTATGGATAGACTTACCAACTTACTTACACCAAGGCGGCAAGCTTGGTAGGGCTAGCATACGAAGGAGAAGATGAATTTTTTTCACACAAACTATCAGATGTTCAATGAAGTTTTGTTAATGTTAATGCCTTACAATGTCTTGGAAATGCTGATGTCAAGACAACAAATATAACTCACCTATCTCCTAATAATCGGATTCTTCAGCTTTGGGTACAAGGTTTCTTGGTTCTGAGAAAGGGTGATAAAGATACCCTGAAGAAAAGTGACATATATTTCATAGACTTATTGGTGAAACTATGAAAAATAAATCTGATGAGGAATGTCCTTGTGACAATCAAGAACATCAAGGAAGGAAACTTAAGAGCTCAAATCATCATTTACCCTTCCTTACTATCAAAGCTGATAGTTCAGTGTTTAGATTCTTTCAAGGTTTCATGTAAGTCTAATGTTCAGAATTGAAAGCTTATGCATATCAATGACGACATGCTGAAAAGAATGAATATATATTTTTCTAAGGAAATAGGCGAATTTTATAATTTTCCAGATGGAGAGGATGAAATCATTCCAGAAAATGTGGAAAAAGGTGAGCCAATGAAGAAAGTTATTAATAAGAGTAAGCTTAAGGAAAGGGTTGCTGAAGATAAAACCCCCAAAGCTAAGGAAACCCAGTCCTCACCTCCCAAGCCGAAAAAACAGAAATCATATCTAGATGAGGTGGCTGCTAAGTGGAGAGAAGATAAGGAGAAGAGAAAAGAAGGGGATCCACAGTTCGGATTGGACCCTGCTGAGGCTAAGGCCTTAAGAGAAGAAGATACGGATGAGTTAGAAAAACAAGAAAAAGAGAAAAAGATGAAGAAAACGATGTCTGAATCTGATCTTGTACAATCTCTCTTGAAAGATACTGAAATAGCCTCTGAGAATATTCCCATTCCGGAAACCTTTGATGTCCAATCATTACCAGAGACTCTTGGGAAGAAGTACTCCACTCCGAAAAATTCTAAGGGTAAAGAGGTAGTTGAAGAAGTAGAAAAAGAAACTGGTGAAAAAATAGAGGAAGAGGTTGTTGAAGAAGAAGTGGAAGAAGAATGAAGTGATGATCTGGATGACTTTATCAAACAAGTATATGATTATCAAGAAAAGTCTAAATCTGCAAAACTTGTCACTCTGGGAAAGGGAGTAAAGAAGGAAGGAAGGAAGGATGATAAAAAGGAAGAGGATGAGAAAGGTAATGATTTATCTAATGAGGAATTAAGCTATGAGAAGCATTATATTGAAGAGGGAAGAGAGAAGGAGAAAATTGATGAATACAATTTTGATCAACTATCAGGGAGTAAGGAAGAATCTCCAGATGATCAACTCATTCCGAAAACTGATAAAGGAAAGAAAGTGCTCATGGATACACCAACAAAAGATATCATCAAGAAGAAAGAAGTTGGTGGTTCTTCTAGAAGGAAGTTGGTGCATATTGAAGAAGAAAAATCCCCAAGAAAGTTATTGGATTCAGAGTCATCAGCACATGGTCATGACTCTGTTGTCGAGTCTTTGAAAAAGTTGGTGGACACCATTCTGATTTTCCCCACTATAGACACCAGATTCCAGATGCTGCAACATAGCTTGAATTAGAAGTCAGAATCATTTTCAATGGTGAGGGATAAGTGTGTGAATATTGAGGCCAACCATATAAATTTCCTTATCAATTATGATGTGCATAAGAAATCATGCAGCAAAATCACTTTGTGGTCTAAGAAAGTTGAAGAAGACATGGCTGAGATTGATTGTTTTCAGAATGATGTTAAAGATACCTTTAACACCGAGGAATCCAAGATTAAGAATCTTCAGGAGGAGCTGATTATTGAGAAAATTTCTCGAAATCAACAAGTGAAGGATGTCAATGGGAAGGTTAACTCTCTTGATCAAAATTTTAAAAGGGATTGAGATCTCCGGATTGAGCTCAAAGAAAATCTTATAAAACAAGATGAGTTACTAAAGATGCAAGAAGAGTCCATGAAGGCTCATACAGAAGTCTTGGAAGATCAACAAGAATGGATCGTAGCTTTGGAGAAGCAAGCTGAGGAGGATCAAAAAGATTTGAAGAAGCTGAAAATATTGTTAAAGAAGCTAATCCCGAAGGAAAAGGAGGAAAAATAGACAAATTCAATCTTTTGTTGCATTTGTCTTTCCCCGTAAAAATTATTTTTCCACTCTAATGAAATCTTGGTTAGTTATATCTTGTGTTGTTATATACTAATGTTTCAGGTACCATTTTTTTCCATTCCCTTAAATTATTTTTTAAAATCACAAAGGGGGAGATTGAAAAAGAACTACTTAAAAGGGGAGAAATAAAAATTTTAAATGGAGAAGGAAAAATTTCTAAGTGAAGATATCCTTAAAGTAAGGGGAAACTTCTCATTATGAAGTTTTTCATTCCCATGATAATGAAAACTCCATTATGGAAATCTAGAATACAATCCTTAGAGTTTCAATGCCTAAGGGGGAGTTAGTTGTATTCATCATCATCCATGAAAAAAGGGAGATAAGTTTTAATTTCAAAGTCTAATGAAAATTTTCAAAGTCCTTATAATCTTTTTCGTAAGGTTGTTTGTGCTTTCCAAAAAGGGGGAGATTTTTGAGTCAATAAGGTCTTCCTTATAAATTTTCCATTTCTTCTTGTTTTGAAAATCACAAACACCTTATACTTAAGAAAATCTATATTTTACTTCTCTAAGTAAAATTTCCTTCCTTAAGGAAATTTACCCTAACCTAGATTTCCTTATACATATCAATATTTTTCTTAAGTATAAAAATCAGATTAATACCCAAAACCTCGGAATCATATAATGCTAAGATATGAAGCATTATGTTTTAGGATCCGAATTCTGGATGTGAACTGTAATGAAGTTCCACTCCGAATTCTGAATGTGAAATCTAATAAAATTCCACTCTGAATTCAGGATACGAACTCTAATAAAGTTCCAATCCGAATTCTGGACACGATCTCTAACAAAGTTCAACTATGAATTCTGGACTCTGAAATTCTATGAGTTCGACTCCGAACATCTATGAGTTCGACTCTGAAAATTTACTAGTTCGACTCCGAACTTCTACAAGTTTGACTCCGAACTCTGTTAGTTCATATTCTGAACTCTGGTGAAACCAGACTCCGAATTTCCATAGAAATTTAGAATCCAGATTTCTACATAATTTACGTTCTGAATTCCTATAAAATAGAATCTTAATATCTCTTTATTATAGACTCCAAATTTCATTTTGGTTAGACTTCGAACTTTTATTTGCTTATATTATGAACTTTAGTTTTACTTATGCTTACACTTGTTTCATTACAAAATGATGTCGTGCTTTCAGTTACACATGTTTTCATATAAAACTATGTCGTCCATTCTGTTTCTAACTAACTGTTGTTTTAGTGACACGTATACAAGTCTCTCCGAATTTTATGTAAAATATTACTGTTGGAGGAGGGAGCCAACCATTCCATCCGTTCGTATAAATAAGAGCTCATCTGAACGAGCTCAATAAAAAAATTTGACACAACTTGTGCTTACATGATGTTGAAGTGATTTCTAGAGAGAGAGAGGCTCTCATCAAATCTCATGATTCGTGGAGAAATTTTGAACGACTTGTTCAAACTTTTCCTTGTGCAGACTTGCTTAGTACGACTACGATTGTTGGTGATTACAATCGAGGGCTTCCAGGGATAGGAAGACAGAGGTGATGGCTACCTTAAAGTTGAGGGATTCCTTGATGAGGAAGACAGAGGTTTCAACTTCCTTGAAGTTGAGGGCTTGTGGGGATAGAAAGACAGAGACTCTGATCTTCGAATTGAAGGTTTATCCTAGTGTGGGTAGGACAGACTTTCTTGAAAGTATAAATCAAGGTACCTCTATCCAAGGTTGTTTTATACCCTTCTCTTTGGGTTAAAATACATATATCTTGTTACTTGTAGTTTTATTACTTGTTTTTTCGCTGCATTTCATATTGTAAGGAAAGTATAACCTTCTTATATTTCCTTACAATTGTACCCTGATTAATTTAGATTCTATATGCTTTAAGGTAGAATCTCATATTGTAAAATTTGGTTAAGTTTCAATTTCTGGATCCATATTTCCGGAATCAGTTTTTTGGAATCACTTTCCAGATTTAAGCAAGTGTATAGAGTTAAAAGTTTTTAACTTCATACTTTGTTCCAATCTTTCATTGGTGTTAGAGGTGTTGTGAATTTTCTTAAGTTTAACTCTATTAAACTTAGATATTTACTTGTTTAAGGAAATTTTTAAAGTGTACAATTGACCCCCCCCTTCTTGTATATTGAGCATCTACATCATAATTTCGATCCTAAAAATAACACCACATGTTCTCAATCCACATTTACTAGCATTGAAGACTCATGTGGATACGAAGCTAAGAGGTGGTAGTAGTCATATAGTGGTTTTTGAAAATAATATATACGGAGGCGAAAGTCAATATTTTTTTACTGCTGAAAATTTAAATGAGATCCCTAAAAATGGTTGGCTAGGCGTCACAGTTGTAAATATATATATGAGGTATGTTTTCATGAATTGATTTTTTAAAAGGTGATCTAATGTGAAAATTATGACTAAATGCATTTTATATTTTTGACAGACATACATATGAAAAACAGTTGAAGGAATTTTCCCATGAGCCAAAATTGGAACTCATTAGTCCTCATATCACATCAACACATCTAACAAAATTAGATCCATCAAAAAAGAATGATATGGTGAACGACTTGCTGAAAACATTTGAAATCAATTTTAAAGATGACATACTCTTCCTAAAACTAACCATGCAGGGGTAAAACTCTATGATTAAATCATATAAATTATATTTTAACTTAATTTATTACTTATTCCTTTTTGTATTTTTAAGAAAAATTGGATGCTAATTGTGGTGAACCTGGATACTCCAAAGATTTATTTTCTGGATTCAAATAAAGGATATCCATCAAACCGACCACACATGATGGAGTTTGTGAATCTATAAGACACTATATCCTACGTCTTAGGTCTAAAAATCAAGTAATATAATTTATATTATCATTTACTGAGGATTATGTTATTATAGGAAGGTGTATCATTATCATCTAAAAAAGGAATGAGGACAGGGGCTAAGCATAAGGAGGTGAGCAAGTACTACGTCTAGACAACTATTAGGGTATATATAATAAAATTTCACTATTCAAAGACATCTCAACACAAGTTACTTATTCTCCTAATGATCAATTTTTTTACAGTGTCCAAAACAAACAAACGATTATGACTGCAGTTATTATGTTTGTAAATTTATTAAAGAGGTCGTTTTTCATCAACAAACAAGCATCCCTAAAGACGTATTTTAAAAAACAACTACTAATTCATTTAATTAATATATTAATTCTTTATTTTTATATTTTGTAGTGCTAATATGACTTCCAAAAAGCCTCATACTCACAAGATGATATAGATTTGTTCATAATTGAGTGGGTTGCATACCTGATGGCAGGTTGTACACAAATATCATGAAGATCTGACTTAGGGACGTGTACAATTGGCGGTCATTTTGGAGAGGGGTTAAGGTAATCAAAAGATGAAACATTGTTGTATGTAAATTTTCGTAGGAAAATTATAATTGTTATTAAATAAAACATCCTCTATCCAATGAGCCATTTTCTCATTTTAACAGATGATATGCACCAGCAACATGCAATAATGATGAACCACTCAAAGTGTTTCTCTTTTGTTTAAAATGAACAAAGTTTTAAGTGAAAACAACAACTGACATACGAAAATCTAACCAAATGAATTCGTATTGTGTTGATACTTTAGGAGAATGACCAATGGGTGAGTTGGGGACATGTATGAGTCAACCCTGCCTCAATCTAAGTCATGGTGTGGCCGGTATCACTCAAAGTGTCTCTCTTTTGTTTAAAACGGACACAATTTTAAGTGAAAACAACAAATGACCTACGAAAATCCAACCAAGAACATTCAGATTGTCTTGACCCTTTACGAGAACGATACATGGGTCTTTTGTGAAGTGTATGAGTCAACCCTTCCTCATTCTGAGGCATGGTGTGGCCGGTATCACTCAAAGTGTCTGGCTTTTATTTAAAACGGACACAATTTTAAGTGAAAACAACAACTGACGTACGAAAATCTGAACAAACACATTTATACTGTATTTATACTTTATAAGAATGATCCATGGGTAATTTTTGATGTGTATGAGTCAACCTTGCCTCAATCCGAGGCGTGGTGTGGCCGATATCACTCAAAGGGTCTCTCTTTTGTTTAAAATGGATACAACTTTAAGTGAAAAAAACAAATGGCGTGTGGAAATAAGAAAAAATGAATTTGGATTGTGTTGATCCTATAAGATAATGATCCATGTATCCTTTTTGATGTGTATGAGTAAAACCCACCTCAATCAAGGACCCGGTGTGGCCGATATCCCTTAAAGTGTCTCTCTTTTGTTTAAAATGGACACAATTTTAAGTGAAAACAATAATTGACCTATGAAAATATGACAAAATGAATTTGGATTGTATTGATCCTTTATAATAACGATCCATGGGTAATCTTTGATGTGTACGAGTCAATACATCCTTAATCTGAGGCACGGTGTGGCCGGTATCACTCAAAGGGTCTCTCTTTTGTTTAAAATGGACATAATTTTAAGTGAAAACAAAAAATAACATACGAAAATATGACTAAAAACATTAAGATTGTGTTTATCGTATATTAGAACAATCCATGGGTCCTTTTTGATGTGTACGATCCAACCGGGGCTCAATCCAAGGCACGATGTGGCCGGTATCACTCAAAGTGTATGTCTTTTGTTTAAAATGGACACAATTTTAAGTTAAAACAACAACTGACCTACGGAAATCTGAGAAAAATGCATTCGTATTGTGTTGATCCTATATGAGAATGATACATGGGTATTTTGAGACATGTAAGAGTCAACACTACCTCAATTGGAGGCCTTGTGTGGCTGGTATCACTCAAAGTGTCTCTCTTTTGTTTAAACTGGACATAATATTAAGTGAAAACAACAACTGACCTACGAAAATCCAACCAAACACATTTGTATTGTGTTGATCCATTATTAGAAAGATCCATGGGACCTTTTTTAGGTGTAATATTCAATCCAACCTCAATCCGAGGCATGGTGTGGCCAATATCACTCATAGGGTCTCTCTTTGGTTTAACATAGACACATTTTTTAAGTGAAAACAACAACTGACGTATGGAAATCTGAAAAAAATCTTTCGGGTTGTATAGATCCTTTAGTAGAATAATCCATGGGTCCTTTGAGACATGTAAGAGTCAACCCCATATCAATATTATGAATAATGTTGCCGGTATCACTCAAAGTGACTCTCATTTGTTTAAAATGGACACAATTTTAGGTGAAAACAACAACTCACCTACGGAAATCTGACCAAACTCATTTGGATTTTATTTATCCTTTAGGAGAACTATCCATGGGTTTTTTTTGATGTTTATTATTCAACCCCGCCTCAATCTGAGGCACGGTGTGGCTGATATCACTCAAAGGGTCTCTCTTTTGTTTAAAATTAAGATAATTTTAAGTGAAAACAACAACTGACATTTGGAAATCTGACCAATCCCATTTGGATTGTGTTAATCCTATAGTATAATGATCCATGGGTCCTTTTTGACATGTAATAGTCAACCATGCCTCAATATAATACACAATGTGGCCGGTATCACTTAAAGTGTCTCTCTTTTGTTTAAAATGGACACAATTTTAAGAGGAAACAACAACTGACCTACAGAAATCTGACCAAACGAAATAGGATTGTATTGATCCTTTATGAGAATGATAAATGGGTCATTTTTAATGTGTAAGAGTCAACCTTTCCTCAATCCAAGGCACGGTGTGCCTGGTATCACTCAAAGTGTCTCTCTTTTGTTTAAAATGGACACAATTTTAGGTGAAAAAAAACTGACCTAGGGAAATCCAAACAAACACATTCTGATTGTATTTATCCTTTAGTAGAACGATCCATGAGTCCATTGTGACGTGTACGAGTCAACCCATCCTCAATACAAGGAACGGTGTGGCCAGTATCACTCAAAGGGTCTCTCTTTTGTTTAAAATGGACACAATTTTATGTTAAAACAACAACTTACGTATGGAAATCCAACCAAACGCATTAAGATTGTGTTGGTCCTATATTATAATGATACATGTGTCATGTGAGATGTGTACAAGTCAACCCCACATAAATTCGAGGCCTGGTGTGGCCGGTATCACTCAAAGTTTCTCTCTTTTGTTTAAAATGGACACAATTTTAAGTGAAAACAACAACTGACCTACTAAAATCCAACCAAACTCATTCAGATTGTAATGATATTTTAGGATAATGATATATGAGTCCTTTTTGTGGTGTATGAGTCAACCCGGACTCAATCCATGTAATGGTGTTGTCGGTATCACTCAAAGGGTCTCTCTTTTGTTTAAAATGGACACGATTTTAAGTGAAAACAACAACTAGGGTACGGAAATCCAACCAAATGCATTCGGATTGTGTTGATCCTATAGTATAATGACCCATGGTTCCTTTTAAATGTTTATGAGTCAACCTTGACTCAATACAAGGCCCGATGTGGCCGATATCACTCAGAGTGTCTCTCTTTTGTTTAAAATGGACACAATTTTAAGTGAAAACAACAACTGACCCACAAAAATCTGACCAAATGCCTTCGGATTGTCTTGATCCTATAATAGAATGATCCATGTGTCCTTTTGGAGGTGTACGATTCATCCCTACCTCAATTTGAGGCACAGTGTGGCCGGTATCACTCAAATAGTCTCTCTTTTGTTTAAAATGGACACAATTTTAAGTGAAAACAACAACTGACCTACGAAAATCCAACCAAACACATTAAGATTTTATTTATATATTAGTAGAATGATATATGGGTCCTTTGCGACATGTACGAGTCCACCCCATCTCAATACGAGGCCCGGTGTGGCTGGTATCACTCAAAGTTTCTCTCTTTTGTTTAAAATTGACAAAAGTTTAAGTGCAAACAACAACTGACCTATGAAAATCCGACCAAATGCATTAGGATTGTCTTGATCCTTTAGGAGAACGATCCATGGATCCTTTGGGGTGGAGGTAGCTGTCCATGGGGGTGGGGTTGTCCAGTCCCACCGCCCCCTTGAACCACCCACACCGCCCCCTGGACACCAACCCACCCCCTAGACACCCCCGCCCCTCTGGACACCCCCACCCCTGGAAATCCCCCTCAACCCCCTCGACATCCCCACCCCCTGGACATGCCCATGGACACCCCCCCCGGACACCCCCACCACACCAAAACAACCACCAACCCCTGGACGGAACCCCCACCCCTCCTAGACACCACCCCACCACCTGGATACCCCCACCCCCTAGACACCCCCCCCACCCAAGGACAGCCACCAATCCTTCCCAGATGCCATCCCACCCCCCTTGGATAGCCCCACCAACCCCCTAGACTGTTCCCATCCCACCTCAAACACCCCCACCCTTTGGAACCCCCCCCCCCCCCCCTGACACCCTGGACACCAACCCACCCCCCTGAACACCCCATAGATAGCCCCCACCCCCCCCCCCCAACCAGGACACCCCCTGCCTCCTTGGACACAACCCCACCCCCTTGGACAACCCCCCAACCTCCTGGACCCCCCCTGGACACCTCTATCCCCCCGAAAACCCCAATCCAACCCTCCTGGACACCACCCCACCCCCCTCGGATAGCCCCACCAACCACCTGAACAACCCCCACCCCCCGGACACCCCCACCCCCTAGAAAGCCCCCCCCCCCCCCGATACCCTGGACACCATCCCACCCCCTGGACACCCCCATGGACTCCCACCCCCTCTCACCTGGACACCCCCTCCTAGACACCACCCCACCAACTAGACACCTCCACCCCCATGGACACCCCCACCCTCCTTCGATAGCCCCCCAACCCCCTAGACCCCCCTGGACATCCCTTTCCCCCCTGACACCCCCATCCCCCTGGACACCCCTACCCCCCCTTGGACAGCCACCCCAAACCCCTGAACAGCCCCCAACGCCCTGAATTTTGAATTGAATTCTTTACTTATTTAATTAACTTATGAATTATGTGTTAATTGTGTATGGGTATACTTGTTGTATGGGTATACTTGGTGTAATTATCTTGTGGTTTATGTGCGACTTTTGTATATGTATACTTATTGAGATGTTGAATTTTTTGCAGGTGTTGTTTGGGTATGCTGCTGCAGAATTTTTTGTTGCAGTAGACAGGGCATTTATCAGCATTTATTAGCACTAATAAAATCCACCTTTATCAGTGCTAAAAAAGCACTGATAAAGGATCAGTTTATCATCACTAAAAGAGCATTGATAAAAACACATTTATCAGTGCTTTTTTAGCACTGATAAAGGTTTACTTTATCAGTGCTTTTCTAGCACTCATAAAGTACCCCTTTATCAGCTCTTATTGAGCACTGATAAAGGGGACCCCCCCCCCCTTATCAGCATTGAGCTTTACAGCCCTTTTTTAGCGCTGATAAATCCCGTTTTGAGTGCTGATAAAGCCCGTTTTTGTAGTAGTGAGGCATGATATAATAATATGAACATGGGGAGAACATAAATAACATGACCATAATTATACAAGGTATTATGTTATTATAAGTTTATGTGGAACAACATGATTATAAGTATATGGGGAATAAAATTTCCATAAGTCCATGAGGCATAACATGGAAATGTGGCTAAAATATAAACATGATACATTCAAAAAATATCAATATAGCTCATCGTAAGGGTTCCATAAAACATATCTATTATGAGTAAACTATAACTAGTATGATTCTTCTTATATTAGGAGTAACACAACTCTCTCATCTCTTAAGATTAACATAACATCATCATCTCTTGAGAGTAACTTCCATACAGTTCAATCAATCTCATTACCCAATGCATTGTACTTCAATTAGAGAGCACCCTCCTTATTTAATAATTCTTGTGTTTCACATAAATAAAAAAAATATAAAATAATCACATTTAGATAAAACTATTGGAAAATAAATGGGTATCCAATGAAATATGATAACTTTCAAGGTAAATACCCCGCAATCAAGATAAAAATAATGAGTTATATACATGGTATAAATACAATTTTAAATGATTTAGTCGATAATTTTTCTATTAAATTGATGAATGGGTATTTGGGTAATTACCCATCAATCATAATAATAATTCATGGGTATTCACTCTGAGAGGTGTTGGGATAAAATATTTTATTACACATTACTGATGATAAGAAAAGATAAAAGAATTGATGGATCATTCAATATAGAGATCATAATTCCACAATACTACATATATATATGAACATGGACATGTCGAATAAAGTTAAAATCCTTGGGGAATATGAATATTGAAATATATATTGTTTATTTGTTTTAAATAAGTTTGAAAATAAACCCTTTCCATGGATTAATGAGGTTAACTTGGTGAATATCCCACAATCACCTTAGGAATAAAAAGATATTCACATAAAAAAAGTACTCCAATTGATGGAATTATAAAAATAATTATTTAAGGATAAAATCATGTAATAGGTATATAAAATTAATATAAATATCAATCCACATATTCCAAACCTTAATTATTGATCATAAATTGTATGTGAATTATCCATAGAAAATACCATAGGAGTGTCACGCCCAGTGTGCAATAAAGGCCCACTCACTGGGCGCCTGAATGGTGTTTGCGTTATCACTAAACAACTATTTTTTGGGTTTTAATATTTTGAATCATATTATCCAAAACCACATCCAAATGTATTATTATTTAATGTATGTAATTTCTAGGAAAACTACATACACTTTTCCTTACCATATTTAAAATAGTCTTACAGCTCTATAGAACCTTGATCATTACAACAACTTAAAATTGAAGTATAATTATAGATAATAGTTGTCTCTCATTGATAAAATAGTATATAAATTAAAAAAATATTCATAATTTCATTATTAATGATAATATAATGAATTAATAAGGCTCGTGGACAAAATGGGAAATGGGGGGGTGACGAATCCTCATTTCGACATAGTAATATATTAGGAAAATTATCTAATGAGAGGTGGTAAATAAACTCTAATTTAATATATATAATATGAAATATAAAATAAATGAATAATAATTAGTGATATATATGAAATTTTATTTGTAAATATAATAAAAAAAGTAATGTACTTGAAAAAGAAAGAGGATAATTAATGAAACCCTTACCCTGGGAGGACTCTTCTTGAAGTTAGAGAGGGAATTCATAGAACCCCAGAATTTACATATATATACTCTTGATAGGTGAATGGATAGTGCATTTGGTCTTAATTTATTTTGTGTGGAATGTGTGGAGGGAATGGGGGTATTTATAATTGAGGAGGGGTGGTTTAAAGGGTTAAAATATTGGGTATATTATTATATAAATGAACCACATGTGGATGAAATCAATTACAACCATTATATTGGCTTACTAATAAGTGGTAGAATGTTTTTGGATGTCCATGTAATGAAAAAACTGAAACAAATCCCCCAATCATTATGTTAAATTTAGCAAAAATGAAATTAATTTTTTTCTTAAAACTCTAATTTTTTGTTCCAAACTGTAAGCCATAAATTTAGAAATTAAAAATAATTATTTTTAATTTAATTTTTATACTTATTAAGTTAAATTTTGATTTAATAATTTTTATATAAATTTTATAATTATAAAGAAATAATAATGATGTCATAAAATCGATGTGCTCGTAAATATGCAATTTTCACTGCCCCCAAAGAAAATTTGTCAGATTATTCCCAAAAAATGTAATTAAAATAATTTTGATGTGTTGAGTCCAAAAATGAAATTTATTTCATCAAAATAATTATATATTTATTATATTATTAACTCTTAAATAAAATTCCTCACTTATTGAAAAATAAGAGTTTTTGTAGCGCAATAAACATTCAAGATGTTAAAAAACTACTTAAGGTATCATTAAAATATATTGAAAAAATTAATGTATTTTTTAAGATTATATCATGAAAAGAAATTTTATTTATAACATCTTTATTTACAATTAAAAAACCTTAATAGAATATATATATCATCTTCTAAAATTATACAATTTTGATTATATCATTAAATAATCTCTTTTCTGTTCCTTTTTGTTGTTTTCCCTAATGTTAATATTATTTTGAAATATAAAATTACTTCTATGTTATAATCATAAAAATCCATTATAAAATAATATTTATATTAATAACATAAAGAAATTTTTTGTGCATTAAATTCACCCCTTAAAGAAATTATTTCCTCACAATTTTACACATTGAATAACACATACTAATACTATATTTTTTATGTAAATGTTTCCTATAAAAAGGACAAATTATAAAAATATTTGGGTAATTAATCCTCTGGCTTCATACTAGTTATACATAACCTAATTTATTATAAAAAATATCTATCTCAGGATCTATACCCAAATATTCTAATTCTAAATTTCCAAAAATAACAAAACCCCACTTTGATACCTAATAACTTTCCCCATACCCGCACATTCGATTATGGAGCTAAACATACATACTTTTTTAATACATCACATAAATGAAAAAAAAAATTACCAAGATTATATGTGTGGTGTACTTGGTAAGTAGGTACATTGACAACTAAACACATGGAATAATAAATATTTCTTCCATAAGGATTTTCCACACATGTAATTCCTTTATACATATCCCCTAAAATACTATTTCTTAGAAAATGAGGAAACATAAGAAAAGGTGGAGCTATTATGCCTAGTAAGAGACAATCCACAAAAATGGATCATTAATAGACATATTGGGTGAAACATGAGTCTTGTAATAAGAACATGAACATGAGGACAAGAGGAAAAACATGATCATAAGTACATGATGAATAACATGATCATAAGTACAGGAGGAATAATGGGATCACAAGTACATGAGTCATAACATGGTTATATATTCATAATTCATATCATTAAAATGTAGCTACAACATAAACATGAGTCATTAAAAAACAAATCACCATTTCTCGCCACTATGTTGTTGTAAGAAATATCTCTTAGGAGTCACCTATAACCGGTAAACATTGTCATCTCTTAAGAGTAATAGAACACTATCACCTCTTAGGAGTAACATAACTCCATCATCACTTATGAGTAACTTCTATCAAATTTACTCAATCTAATTACCCAATGCATTCAAGCACTCTCAAGGTGCACCCTTCACATATATTAGTTAATTTTTACTATATAAGTAAAAACTATATAAAATAATCTTATAATGATAAACCCTTTGGATAATTAATGGGTATCTAAGTTAATTTTATAATTTTATTGGTAAATACTCATTAATCAAGATAATGAATTAATGGGTATTACACCATATCGATAAAATGTTATATGGTTTATTCAATAATTTTTCAAGTCCGTTGATGTATTGGTATCTTGGTGAATACCCATCAATCAGAAATAAAATGAAAGGGTATTCACATAGAAAGGTATTGGAATAAAATATTTGATTATGCATTTCTTATTATAAGGAAATAAAAAGGAAATAATGAATAATTATCTACAAATATCATAATTTCACAATACAACTTATACATAGGAACAAGGAAATTTTGAAGATAGGAAAAATCCATGAGGAATTTAGAGAGTGAAGGAGAACATGTTCTTTGGATAAAAATTAGGTGTAATGGAAACACATTCAATGGTTTAATGCAATTATCTTTGTGAATAACCTACAATAAACTTATGAACAATAGAAAGTCCACATTTAAAAAATTAAATACTCTAATAGAGGAAATGATATCAAGAATTATTTAAGTTTAAATTCAAAGAATAGAGATATAAAATAAATATAAATATCAACCCACATATTTTTATCCTATATTATGGTACATAATGTGTTTATAAATTACCCAACAAAAAACCCACTGGAGTGTCAAAATATGTGCATAGTAAGGGACCATTCACTATGCTATAATGTCAAATATATACCGGACCGACTATTTTTAGGGTTTTAATCCCTATTTTAATCTAAAAAAACCACATCAAGTTGTACTATCTTGATACAGATTCAATTTTTAGGAAAACCACACACACTTTTCATTACCAAATTAAATATTTTTTTAGGTCTATGGGGATCCTTGGGAATTTTAATGGGTTATAAAGGTAGTATAATGATAGTTAATGGTGATATATCATTCAAAATATAGTAAAGATATTATAATAATGTTTTATAATAATATCTATAATTGTAATGAGAATGAATTTATAAGGCTCACAAAAGTAATGGGATATGAGTGGTCAAGAACCCTTGTTTCATGATAATAACTTAGAAAAAGGATATGATGAGAGGGAGTAAATTAAATCACATTAACAATATATATTATTTAAGATAGTTCAATTTAATAAAAAATATAGAAGTATAATAAAATAAATTTAAATAGACAATAAAAAAAATTAATGTACTTTAAAAGATAGAGGAGAATTATGTTAACCCAAAAATTTAAGGGATGCTTCCTAAAGGTAGATAAGGACTTATTATAACCTTGGAACCACCATATAGGGACTTCTAATAGGGAAATTGAGAATGGATTCAAGACTAATTTCTTTGGTGTTGAACGTGAGGAGGGAATGTGGGTATTTTTACTTGAGGAGTAGTGGTTTTGAGGGTTAAATTACATGTTATTTTCTTATATAATCCAAAGAAATGTAGATTAAAAAGATTTCAACCAATTTTTTTGGATTATTAATGATGGGAGAAAGTTGTTGGACGTCTATTGAATTACCAAACTGAATAATACCTCCTAAACAACCCATTTAATGCACAGATTCTAAAACAAAAAATTATTTTAAAATATGAAAATTTTATTCAAAGAGGTACGTTATAAATTTTAAATTTAAATAAATATTTTTAAATTAATTTTTATAATTACTAAATATTAGTTTAATTTAATTAATTTTTTATAATTTTTTAATCATAGTAACATAATAATGTTTTCATAAAATTCCAATTCTCGTAAAGTGGAAATTTCCACTTTTGCACTATAAAATCAACATCTTAAGGATACTCCCAAAAACACCATAAGATAATTTTGAAGTTCTGAGTCAAAAAAATAAATTTATTTCACAAAAAGTTTTATTTATGTATGAAAATATTAAATTTTAATTAAAAATAATCATTGAAAATTAACTGTTTTTATATCATAACAAACATTTTGGACACTACAGAAAATACATAGGGATTAATTAAAATATATTATCATTTGGAGTTAATATTATAAAATTATTTCATGGAGATTATATTCTTTTAAAACTTCTACATTTTCCATGAAAAACTTTTTTAACAGAATATATTTGTAGTCTCTTAAAATAATCTAATTTTGATTATGTCATTAAATAATACCTTTATTATTCATTGTAGTTTTTTTCCATGATGTGAAAAGTAATTGATATATTTCAATGTATTTTTATGTTATCATAAAAAATCATTATAAAATAAGAAGTCAATTAATGGAATAAATTAATTTTTGGGGAGTTAAAATCATCCACCATATTAAATAATCAAAGTATATGGAATTAAAAAACAAAAATAAATATAAAATATAGTTTATAGGAAGTTAATGCTACAATGATTATCACCCAAATTTCCAATCACATATACGAATAAATTTATTAAATAAAAATAAATATATTAGAGGATATATTACACCTTCGAACCTCTCTGTATCCATGAATCCAATATTTTCTGAGATTTCTAAATAAATAATAAATCATAGGTTTCTATCCAAACTATTCTTAAAATATGTTGTAGGTATGCTCAGGTACCCATGTGCCATGGCCCCCCAAAAGGGTATCAGTGAAATAGTCCAAAGGGAAATAACAAAATATCCCCATATATAACCAGTATATATGATATTTAAATGTGATATACTCAGTATAAATAAATAAAACTATAGAAAAATAAATTACCAATAACTATATACATCAGTTCCATGTTATAATGTCTCTAAGAACATTAAAATGATAATGTTAACTAGAAACCCAACCACCCTAAGGGAGTATACATATAACCCTATGATATTCTCATAACCAACCATGATCCTCATGTCCATGACCGTGATAAAAAATAACTGCCTCAACTAGTGTGGGAGTGTCTATAATCATAATAATCACCTCAAGGTAACTCCTTTCCATGCCATGGGGATCCCATTTTAACGCATCCATAAAAATGAGTAGTGGAACATAGGGAATCACCATGTATACTTCATCCCCATTCCCTTAGGTTAAGAAAAATTATTGTTCCAAGGAATTATCAATGTGTGGTCAATAACTGATTCTTATATGGGGGTCGGTATTAGATATCCTATATTATTGTTTCATGATTGACTCGTGGGAGACTCAAGAAATCAAATGGTATAACCTATACAGATTCAAGTTTCAATATCTTGAGCATCCACTATCTCATGGATCCTGAGTCAGACAATCACTGGTACTCCCACAAAATTCTTGGGGGTATCCAATGCATCAATAAAGTGGATAGAGCAACCACCCTTGGTATTTATAACTTCTATTCATGGGGATATATGACCACAAAAAACCTCCTTCTACTTTTTGAATCATGGGAATCATGGGAATTCAAAATGGACTACATGAATATCTATTTGAATACTAGAAACCAAGAATTCATAATGGTATCATAATATCAAAGGAACCCATTCCATCATAGGTATTACTATATATAACAGTTCTTTAGGATATAAATTATTTCCCACAATTAGATTCATCAAATTTCCATTGAAATTAAATTATTTTCACCTGTTTTCTCCACATTAAACATCATCATGTTCCTTTGAGACATTTACCCATGTGATTCTTTTCCACATTCTTGAAATGTTGGAAGATGAAACTTATTTCCTCTATGGTTTTTATGAAACTCTATTTTTCTATTATATATTTCAATCAAAAACTAAACTATTTTGAGGTTCTTAATATTATATTGTGATATCTAGTAAGGAATAATAAAAATATTTTCCATTCCATCTCCAATTTCATTTGTTTGATCATGAGGAGAGTCACTACATTATATACAAAATTCAGTGTTAATGTGTGTTATCCTAGTTCCATCTATTGAATATAACCAATAAAACATAGCCTATGTGATAATAATCATATTGAGTAAACATATAATTATGAAAAATAATTCATAAAATCTCTAAATAATTACACCATCTTTTCAATATTTGACACCTTAGGTTTTTACTACGTTATAAATGGTCATTATCTATTTAAATCCATCATATTTTTTTAAATATAAAAAGTTAATTAACCTAAGAATATCTCTTGGGGGTGGCTAACTAGAGGGGCAGTCTTAGGCCCACACATCATGCATCGATGGATATCATTTTAATACCCAAAACACCCATTATAGATTTGTTACCCCAAAAGTTAACATGTTTCACATCCATATCCACATTACTATATCTATAGGGGGATTTATTTTCTAGGGAAAACATCCAATATAAACATTAAAAAAACATGATTATCTTATAATATACAAAAACTTATCACCATGGTTTTCAATAAGTTTGATTTATCATAATCTCCAAAGCAGCTAAAACCTGATCTAACACAAATTTAGATGACATGAATAATACATATATAAATATTACATCCTTTTAGATGATTTTTCAACACATATCATTACAATCCATGTACCATAACTATAAATGTTTAGTCTCTTTGATGATATGATACATAGTTAACTTTTTTTCTCAATGATCTTCAACATCTCCAAAAAATTTCATCTCACAAATTACGGTTCCAAGAAATACCCTGCAAAATATTGTTCATCATAACATGGGAAAATGATATATATAAAATGGTGTGAAAAATTTCTTGGTATGGGTAAAAATGGGACTTATCAAAAAAAGATTCTATATAAGCATATAATGTGGAAAAGGTTATTCAAACATGAGGTTAATATTTTGAAATTAATACATAAACATTCATATATCATAATCATGATGTAAGGTATTTGTAGATTATAATAAATGAATTATATATGTATCAAAGAATATGAGCCATGATATCACATCATAATAAAAATAGAAATCCATATAGAGTTCCAAAAAATGTGTGGAATAATCATAATAATAGAAATATTATGTCAAGGCTACCCACCTAGAAACTTATCTTGTGTTGGGAATGAGGTAACCACCCATTTACCTACTTCAGGCTTCTTATAACCTATATTTTACCATCTTTTAGGCTAGGGATATCATCCCATTTACCCTAGTTTACACTCAGGATGACCTTCCATGTACTCTTTTTTATCATAATCATTAATCATTAAATTATTAATTAGATATATATAATGGACCTACCCGTAACGTAATCTATTTATATTTTCTAAAAAATGAGTATGAAGACATTTATCATTTCATTATATATTATCTTATATAAAGGAAAAAAATTCATCAAAATATTATCATAATAATCATAGACCAACTAGAGAATTAATAATGATGATATTAAGGGATAATATCCCCAGTAATGAAAAAGTAAAATCAATGGGTGTTTTTATAGAAGAAAAAAACTTAACAAGATCACTGAATATTTCTAAATGAAAATACCTCTTTAAAATTGAATAAATATATTAAAAAAAATTAACAGTATTGGGAAAATATATTTATTTCTAACGAAAAACAAAAAAATTTAATTTAATATTCAAAGAAAATAGAACTCATCTTTATAATAAAATCCATTCATGTAGTGAATATTAAAAAATTATTTCATTCACACCTTTTTGAAAAACTACCTCATGTAGAAAATGATAAGAAGATTCATTTTAAAAAATATATATAAAATAATACATTGGTAAAAATGAATATTTTAAATCTTTTATTATATTAAAATAATTATTGAAAATATTTTAATAAAAAATTATCTTAGAAGAAAAATAATTATCAGTAAAAGAGACAAATAAAGACAGGTTAGATTAAAAATAGTATTTTAGAATTTTTTTTGTCGAGATAACATGAGTATATGAATATAAGTTTGATTTATGAGAGTTATATCATATAATTTAGTCATGGAAATTTTATACATAAACAATCCAGATAAAAAATGATATTTTACCATAAAACCCTAACTACATTGGTAACTTCGGATTTGTAAGTCTTGTGAATGAAATAATTTCCAATGAAACATGAAATAAAATGATCATAAGTACATTAATGATAAAAAATATCAAAGTATCATTAGATATTCTTCATGAAATATGATAGGTGTATAATAAAATATATATCCAAAATAAGAGTACTTGGATGATAAACCCCTACTAATTTTGTATCATTTTAATAGAAATCACTAAGAATAAATAAATAAAATTGTAACTTTAAAAACAAATAATTAATAATTATTCATGGTAGAAAATTTCAAAGTGTCAAAATATACACCTTATAAAAATAAATAGGTCCATAATATCAAATATTTTGTAATGATACAGTATTGAGATAAAGAACCCCTACCACAAGTCCAAAATGATTCAGAAGTGCTCTATCCTATTTTAAAATAAAACTAAATTCATTATAATTAAATTATAGATAAATATTCATACATATAATATGATAAATATTTTATTTATAAAATAACATCACCCTTTTTTAATAAATGTTTTTAAAAATGATTGTTCCGGGAGATGACTGTTTCATTTTTCATGCATGTTTTGCTTCAAAAGTTGTGGTAATTTCTTATAAATAAAGGTTCTATAATCTTCCAAATCATAATATTTTATTTATATCATATTTAATCATTATATAAACATTTATAACCATTCATATAGAGTATTTATTAAAAATTAATTACATCACTTCAAGGAAATGGCAGTACATACGTACACATTATTATTGTTTCCACTTATTTATGTATGAAATGAAAGAATAATAATTACTAATTTACCTTTACATAATCATTATTATATCATAAATATCATATATATTCATTAAATATATTCTTTTTACTAGCCATGTTAAGAGGAAATGAAAATTTAATCACATCGCTTCATAGAGATGGTAGTCCACACGTACACATGAGCGACATTAACATTATAGAATAGAAGGGAAGGTATGAATAAATATATTCTCATATAATTAATTAAAATAATAATTTTATAAAAATAATATATAATATTAGAATACACAAAAAACAATTAATGGTGGTGATGGAAAATTAATCATATCGTTATGTGGTGGAGGTAGTCTCCATGTATGTATGAGAGATACTTTCATTTAATATTTGATGGAAAGAAGGTAGATATTGGTTGTTAAATAATAAGAATAAAATCTCCATATATTTATTAATGGTATTAATTTTATATGGATAAAGTAGATTTAACATAAGTAGAAGAAGAAATAAACATTGAATGTGTAAGGTAAGATGATTACCTCTTCTTTAAGAGTTATCCTTTGGATTGAACCATAATCCAACATAAGATGGACTTAATTTAATATAATAATCACAAGAAATAATTTAAATATTATATGAAAGGTGTTAGTTTAGGTAATGTTTGAAAGAGAGTCCTAAAACATTTTTAATAATGGATAATATGGGGTACCCTTTTATAAGTGAGGGAAAAGACACACATGGAATTACTTAACAAGTTTAAATATAATTTATGACATAATCATGTATAGTAGAACCAAATATATATACTCTCCATGTAATATTATGATATGGTTTAAATCATATTATAAATTAAAATTTATATATGTTTTAGTATCATTTTAAACCATATATTTTGGTTTAACCCCTCATTAATCCCTTTTAACCCTAATCGAGGTGATATATGTTTTAGGCATTTTGGATTTTAAATTTACATATAATGTAATAATTGGATAATAAATGGTTCATGGTTGATATTTTAATCCATTTACCAACACATGTGTCCTATATCATTATTTTTTCTCATTTTTTGTTTTATTTAATAAAATATCAGTTAACATAAAATATCAATAGACATTTTTTGGACTATTTGTTTAATTTGATTTTAAATAAAAATAATGATAGAAATGTTTTTATAATATCAATAAAAATTATCATTCTTTATAAATAACAATAACTTATTAAATTCATGTAATACCACAATTCAATTCCAAATATAATAATTTTATTATTTTTAAAATCATTTATGTTGATTTTTCTTCTACTTTAACAAGAACAGTATCAGTGTTTCTTAAGCATTTAATGTAATTTTATTATCAATAATAATTAAAAATAAATTATTATAAAAATCATAAATTTGTTCCATTAAAAAATTCCACTTATTTTTATAACTTACTTCTTCTTATCCCTATGTAAATATATAAGATAAATTAAAATAAAAAAAGTGACATTTTGTATCTATGCTTTACTTAAAATAATATGAAAGTTTTTTTCAAATCCATATGGTCATAAATTTATATATATTCATATGTATGATGAATTTGAATGAAAAATATTCATATAGTTGGATAAATGCATGTTTTATGGATATTTTAGGCCTTATCTCATAGTTCTAGCCCCGTTTTACTCATTTTACACATACCAAGGTGATAAATAATTACTACAGTTACTATTCATAATGACCTAAAATAAAGGTAAAATATTTAAAAAAAATTAACCTCATGATTCCAAATATAGAATATATTTTTCTTGATTCAATTTATTGACTTGGTAAAATTTTGTCCCAATATAAATTCAAAAAACATAATGAAAAAAAAAATATATTAGAAAAAATGTTTTTTCCACTGTAAATTGAACTTTTACCAAAATCATTTATAATGAAAATTAAAATGTAATTAATTATATAAATTATTAGTATACTTTAAGATCAAATTAATAAAATTATACTTTTATATTCATTTATTTAATGAAAAGAAATGACAGTACTATAAAAATATATATTTCTCATTATTCAATTGAATATAAATTTTGAGAAAAAAATTCAAAAAATTCAACCTCGTTTAATATTGACATTATGATTTAAAATAGATTAATAATTCATTGAAAAAAATTCTAACAAATAGCAGAAATAAATTATAATTTCCCTTCACAACATGTAAAATTTTTTTTTGAATAAAACATATTTTTGAATAATTACATTACTCTTAAAAGTTGAGTACCTTTTTATTATGCATTAATAAAAACATATTCATTATATAAACCCATTATAGATATATTTCACCATTATTTTATTTCTATTTTCACTTCCAATTTAAAATCTAGGTTATAATATATCACAGTTTGTTTTATGCTTGGTGTTTAATATTAAGGAACTTATCAAACAAGTACAATTTATTTGAAGATAAATATATTCTAAAATCTCAATATTTTATAGTATACACACCATAAATAAATTAATCTATCAAAATTTTAATTATCACATAAAATGATCTGTGTAACATGATATAATAATAAAATATTATGTAGATTCTATTAATATAACTAATTTATTTCTCACTATAAGTAAACTCTGTATTTCTAAAATAAGAATTTTTAAGACCTGGTATGTATCATTATAAGACTCATTAGTTTCTTAAAACATATCTTGATAGTGCAGTGAACATTATACACAAGACTAAATAGTTTTATATTCATCTTAAGTGAGTTTAGGAAATCATTTACAATCAAGGTAGATAAAATGAGATAACATAATTACTAGACTAACTTACCTATAATAATTATAATTTCACCCTTAGATTATAATTCAAGTTGCTTTCCATCCTTGCTTCACCTCACATTCCATTTGATAAAGAGCCATTATTTTTTTCATTCTTGAATCATTGAAATTTAATTTTAACACATAATAAGATCCAAAAAGTAATCAACAGTCAATTCATATGTCTCTAAACCTTTACAAAAACCAAAATGGATAGAAAAAGTTATCCAATATGAATAAATCATCATACACGAAAATCTAAAATAGCTATAATAACACCAAATGTTAAAAATAAAACATTATATAAATAAATAAGAATAAAAATAAGCATAATATACTAGAAACAATTGAAACCTAATGATTTTAATTATTTTATCTTGTATTCTACCATGATCAACATAGAAACTATCTCCAAAAAATAGCATTCACAAATGAGGTCATATATTAAAAATGTATATTATATATTCATATTCCCCAAACATATGATAATAATTTATATAAATATCTTGTATCACCATAATGAAATAATTCAATCATATATGTCTCCAAAAATTAACTATATGGAAACTATCCAGTATATTCATTAAATGAAAAAAATCAATAAACTTTTACCTAAATCACTTTGTCATCATATCACTAATCAATGTCAAGATCCCCGATATTATCATATTTAATTAATCACTATTAATCAACTATTTATTCCAACATAACATTCATATCTCACCATAAGTAACAAATTAACGGTTGTTTATCTCTCGATCATGTTTCATTAAAAAATATCACCTTACCCCTAAATCTATTTTCTTAGTTATCGATACCATTCAATATCGGTTTGTAAATTTTTAATGAAAATATATTTTCAAACAATACTTGGTTGTTTCGTAATTCATATAGATATAATATCATTGATAAAATTATTCTAAAAAATAATTCTCAAAAACAAATACAAAAAACCTCATTCATTCCACTTAATTTACTGTTATAGAATAATCATTTACTTGGTCTATGAGTTAGACATTATATTTGGTCACTAAATCTGATAATAAAAATATTTTAAATAGATAATACAATGAGATGTATATTCTGTCATATGATTTACTTTATTTCCTTTAATTTAACTCTAAATTTTTTCTCACAAATTAGTTTCTCTATTACATTATTTTCCATACATAAAACATCTTTACATGTATTTGATACATTTCCTCTATTTCATCTCATGAAATTCTTAACTTGTAAGAAATCAAATATTCCTTCCATCATGGTCTTCATGAAAATTCCATTTTCTCGTATTTGATTTAGAGAGGAAAAAAAGTTGGTCTTGAATTATATATCAAGATATATGTTTATTAATATTCTGAAGATCTCACATTCCACCTCTAATTTTATTCTGTTTCAAATGAGGAAAATCACCACATCATCCATCACATTCAATGTTAACATGATTCCTTCTTATTCAATCCATTCACTAAAACAAAAAAAAATTGTCTAAGAAACAATAATCAGACTGAGTAATCATATAATAAAAAAAATCCTTCATTTTATATAAAAAATAAGATTAATTCTTTTAAATCTATTACACTTGGGGTTTATCTGAGGTAATCAATGGTCAATATCTATTGAAATCCATAATAACAGTCATAATGAAAATGGAAATAAACCTAATTATTTCCCCCTAATGTTTCTATCTATGTGTGTAATGTTATCCCCACTTATCAAAGACTAGTGAAGATCATGTTAATACCTAATCATCCCATTTTAGAATTGTTACATGTAAGAGCATATATGCCATAGTCACATCTACTTTCTATAATCTAGATGTGGAAACATTTTCATGAAATAAAACACAATGCCTATATTTCAAAACCTAATTATTTTATCCTATAATTAGAAATATATCTAGTGATTTGAATTAAATTATATAATATTAAAATATAAATTTAACTAAATGTATCTCTGATGCCAACTAAGGAAACTCAGACATTACAAACATAAATATTACATCATTTTAGATGAATATTCAATATAACACATGAAAATTCCTTCCCCATAACTATAAAGTGTTAGTTTATCTAAATAATAGAAATGAAATCATGTCATTTCATGAATGATATTAAACATATCCCTCAAATATTTTTCACATAGTACACTTCATAGACATACCCAAGTTAAACACATTATTCATAACTTATGAAAAGAAAACATATGAATATGTGAGATGAGATGTTCAGAAAGGGTAAACATAGAAGATACCAATTACTCATCATATATAATTATATCATGTGTATAATGGTATGATAACATTATATTAACATTCGAATCTAATAAACAACAATTCATATTTCTTAATAATGGAATAAGGATTTGGTATATCAAAAAAATTAATCTTAGAAGAATAAAATATCCTGAGCAATGAGATCATATCTAAAGAATAAGAACGATCAAGGTGATTATAATAAAACATGTCTCATAAATATTATAGAATATATATTATTTCATGGATACCCACCAATAAATCCATCACATGTGAGGCTTGGGATAACAACTCATGTACCTACTGCAGGAATCAAATTACCACCTTGGTACCATCTTTTGATATTTGGAAAACCTACCATGTACTATCATTCTTTCTAGGGATATCCACCAATTTACTGATTTTCCTCATAAACATTAATCATTACCAAATGCATTGGATGGACTTAATAGACCAACTTGTCACATAATCCATCCATATATATTCCATAAAATCATGAAACCATTTATCATTTCCTCATATCTAAACCCATTAAAAATAAAATATGTGAATCAATATCCACTAATAATAATCATAAACTATCCTTAAAATTAATAAAGATAAAATTATAGGATTATATATTTAGTTAATAATAATTAAAATCAACTAATTTTTCTATAGATTAAAATACTTTTAAAAGTTCCCTAAAACATTTTTGTTGAAAATAAGTAATTAATATTGAAAATTATTATTTAAAAAATAAATATTTAAAAAATATTAAAGATAAAAATATCTTTTAAATGAAAAATTTAATAATACAATGTAATTATAAAAATAATAGAAAGTCATGACTATGGGGAAATTGGATCATGTGGTGTATGTTGAAATAATGATTCTATTCACACATTAGGAAAAAAGATTCTTATTTGGAAAATGAAAAGAATATACCTTTTCATCCAATTTATATAAAGTGAAAATTGTGTAAAAATTACTTTAATATATATTTTTAGTGTATTAAAATCATTTTTCAGTCATTCAATACAAAATATGGTCATGGAAGAAAACATTCACAATTTAATAGAAAACTAATATTAGTTTTCTTTAAAAAAACCTTATTTCCATATTTTATGTAAATATAGAGAGGAAAATGTTTAAAAAAAATCTCATGAAATAAATTGAGGATAAATAATACAAGATATTTTTTTAGAGATATATCATATAATTTCATTATCATAAATTAAAACATAAACAATCCAAATAAATTGTGAGATTGTATAATATAAACCCTAATGACTTGGTAACATTTCAGTCGTAAGTTTAGTGAATGAAATAAAAAATGAAACATTAAATAAAAATAACATTAGGATATTAAAGATAAATTATATAAAATTTTAATTAGATACACATCATAAAATAAGATAGATATATAATATAACATATGTCCCAAAGAATACAATTTGATATGATAAACCCTTACAAATTTGATAACTTTCGAATAAAAGCCCCGTGAATCAAATAAAATGAATTGTAACTTTAAATAAAATTAATAAATAATTATACATGATATAATATTTCAAGGTTTATGTATATATAACTCATAAAAAAATAGGTTCATAATAGAAAATATGTTTGAATTAAATAATATTGACCTGAAGAACCCTTACCTTAAGTCATAATTACATTGTAAGTGTTCTAACATCAATTATAATAAAAATAAGTTTAATATAAATATATCAAATAAAAATATTCATGAATATAATTAATCAAATTTTTTATTATAACATCTTATCATCCATTAATTAATTTTTAATAAAATCACCTTTTCAGGTGATGGCCATTTCATTTTTTATGCATTTTTTGTTTGGAAGTTATGGTACATGAATCTTGATCATCATTATATAATCCTTAGAATCTAAATCATGTCATAAATATAATATTTTATCATCATATGCACTTTTATAACCATTCATATATTTTGGTTATTAAAAATGAATTACATCACTTCGTAGAGGCAGTTGTCTGTTTGTATGTAGAAGTGTTGTTTATGATTTTAGATAGATTCAATTAAATAATAGTAAATAACAATTAAACCTTATAAAATAATTATTGTATCATAAATATGATATATACTGATTTAATCCATATTTATTAACAATCATTTAAATTATAAATGAAAAATGAATCATATCGCTTTGTGGAGGTTGTTGTACAAACGTACGCACGAGCAACATTATAATTTTCACGTATATGGGAATGGAAGAAGTTTGATAAGATATCATTATTTCATAATAATAGTTATGTTGTAAATATTATATACAAACATTAAATCTCTCATAATAACCAACTATGATTTTTGGTGTTGGAAAATGATTCATATCACTATGTAGAGGCCATAATCGACACATACACATGAGGAATATTTTCATTTATCATTTGATGGAATTGGGGAGGAAAATATTTATACAATAATCATAATAATATTTGAGTATATTTATTATAATTTATTCATTATGTTATAATTAATACCTAATATTTTGGGGAAGTATAATAATAAATAAACAATTAATGTTTCGGGTAATACAATTACCTCTTCTTTGAGAGTCCTCCAATGGATTACAACATAGGCATCCATAAAATATCCCTAGGGTGATATAAGAAGCATAATAATGAATATAATTATGTATGAATGTATTAGAGTTTTACTTGGTCAATATATATTTCTCAAACACTGTGAATAAAGGAGATGATTATGTTCCCTTTTATAAGGGAATGAAATGACAAACATAGAATTACATAAAATATTTAAATATAATATATTTCTTAATCATGTAAAGTGACAAAAAATGAAAAAAAGTTAAAAGTTATTATAATAAATGGTCTAAATACCATTAATGTACATGATTTTTATATACCTTCTCATACATATTAAGGAGTATAAATATAAGTTTTCACTAGATTCACATTGTTTTATAGATAAAATGCATTATTTTAGTGTTTATGGTGAATTTAAAGTGTATTTATGCCAATGTTACTAATCTAGAGTGATCAGAACAAAATTTATTGTACTCATGATTAGTAATTTATAAACACAGACCGCGTAACCTTTCCCCAACATAGTTCTTCTAGACCAAATACATGCCCATATATCCTGCTAGATCCTCCAGGACATGTATTTCTCTATAACATGTCGTTTAGTCCCTTCCAAAAGTGGTTAGTGGATTAAACAGACACTTCAAGACATGTGAGTCAGTGGAACATGTTGTGTACTAAATGAATTGACTTCCAACATATTGAAATTCAATGGGCGGCATGGTAGCTCCCTTACTGATGGAGTAATAAAAAATAATTTGAGAAAAGTACATGACATGTACTTATTACCTATATGATGTGTAATCTTTGTTTCTATAAATAAAGAGTCATGACTACATGTTTGGGGTTCGATACTCTAGGGGGAGGTGTTTCTTCTCTATCCTTCGATCTCCCCCAATTCAAAAATGTGTTTTCCTTTTCTATTTTCAATTCTGTTTTAGTATAATTACCTCTTTTTCCCCTTCTTCCTCTTGTTTCCACGGTAAGGATTGAGCTTCTGCTCAGTCTTCACCCCATGATTATGCTCATAAGAGGGAAATGTTCTTTTTTTGGGTTGTAATAAGGTTATGTGGAATTTGTATTTGAAATTCTGAAGTGATGATTTTATTATGAATTCTATTTTATAAAGTTTTATTGAATCAACTCCATATTTACTGTTAGTATTCTGTTGAACCAAGAACAACACCATCCATGAAAACTAAAGAATTTAAAATGGGAAAATACTTGACCATTGGGTGATCTTATTTCATCTTTCGTTAGGGGTAATGAATTTTAACTTGATTTAAGGAATTAATCATCGAACCAAGGGATTAATCTTTTGGTCATGTAATTTATTGTTATCCAACCAAGAAAAATTAATTCAATTAAATCCCGATGGTAAAAATTTTCATTAATAATTATGATTATAACGAATTAATATTAAAAAATACTTAATCTAATTGCAACCCCAACACATTTTTCTTTTGATTGTAATGCACTTTCTTCTATTTTAATTTAATTTTATAAAATATTTTAACATTATCATCTCATTCCATTAATTGTTTTTGTGAGGATAATCAAATAAAACTCATCTGATTTGTACTTAATTATTTCATATTTATTCTCCCCATGGGATTGAACCCGACTGTTGCTAACTACTTAGTTAGTTGGATCAGAAGGGAACAATAACTTCCATTTTACTACACCTTGTGATGGGAGCGATCAAATTATGGTGTCGTTGCTGGGGATGTTGGAAAGTAGTAGTGCGAGTCTGATTTAAGGTTGGTTTACCTGAAATTTTAATTTTTCTTTCCATGATTCATTTCTAGGGTCCCACAACCCCAATTCCTGTTGGATTTTTATTCGACTATAAACTGGTACATTCCACCTGGGGAGGATTTTTATCTGCATAATCCAGTACTGTTGTACCCATACCTATAAGAATATTATTTTTCCAAGGGTGATGGGTTACAATATGATGAATACTTGTGTACATTATTCATCCCACCTATTCCTTCTTTTCTTCTGAACCCATATTCGGTTAATATAGAAAAATTAATATCAGTGGGGGAAGATTTTACCACATGCCAGCTGAACCAAACCGAAAGGTTGGGATGACTTGGTACTAGGGAAGAGAAATATTCAAAGATAATCACTCATATAGATAATCTGGTTGAATTTAAGGTTGGGTGTTGTACTTCTATTTAAATTGAGGGGTCATGTTATGACATGGTCCCCAATTGTAATTCAATAATAATTTTTGAAAAATATTATCGAATAATAGTTTTTTATTATAGGAACACTTCATATAATGTTAATACAGAATCTGAAAAAAAAAACTATTATATTTGCACCCTTAGCTGATTATATACCTGCTCTAGAAGACTCTTATAATTATTTTCATGTTTTCATCATGAAGAATAAGGAACCTCAAGAGGTGGAGGATGTACGGGATCAGAACAAGGCACAAATCCACCTCCGATATCTACTGTCCATGGAGTAGGGCTACTGAAATATGCCACCTAGACCATATAAAGGTCAAGAAACCTGGATACAAGATGAGGTAGTCAGATATATGTGTTGTTTTACATAGCAAAAACCACATAAACCTTCAAATTTTGGGTACACACACTAACTCATGTTGAGAAAAAGGCCAAAAAGGTTCTTTAGGGGAGGTAACCCACCCACTCTTCACTCTTCTTTTTTTTTGTTTTTAGAAAACACACGATGTATAATTTTACCCACACCTCATGCATAACGTTTTTCTTCTGAACACTATTTTAAGAAGAGATTACATGGTTACATGTCGTTTGTAACATATTACATAGTGTTTACTTTTATTTTTTAGTTTGTATTTTAGTATAACTTTTAGTATAAATAAATTTTAATTTTGTTAATAATCAATAATGAAGCATGTGTTGATGGAAAGGTTACTAGATTATATCTTATTTGTCGCTAGTTCGAATCGCATCGTAGCTGCCTTTGGTATAGGGTTTATTAATTTTGAACCCATGTTTTCATTAAACAGAGTGAGAAGTTTTCAAAACTATATAAAACATTTTAAAGATTAAAGACAATCAATTCTGGGGCTGAATTGAAAGGAAGGTTCATAGCCCACGAGTCCAAAATACTTGGGTTCAAGCCATTATAGTCGATTCAGTTCCATCCATTTCTATTTAAATATGAAGTAATGACATGTCTATCTATATACATAGTGTGTCACATTTTTCCTATACTTAAATGTTTTAAAAAATAATAAATCACCCGAGGGTGATATGGGTTGATTTGAAGAGTTTTAATCCATGGTTCAAAAGACCCGAGTTAAACCTCTGCTAATCTCTTTAAATCATCCCAATAATTAATAATTAAAATCACACATTGTGCGTTGATCCTATTCCCATGTAGTGTTAGACCTACACTTTATGTATTTAAAGTTAATAAAACCTTGGAGATCTACAACCTTCACTCTAGTGGTTGAGGGATTGTGTTCAGATCATCCAGTCATTAATTCGAATCACGCCCTAACCACTGAACTTAAGGTTGTACTTCTATTTTTCAAATTTTAGATAACACGAAGTGTATTTCTCTAGTACACTACATGTGTATGTTTTTTTTGTGAATATATAAATATATAAATATATATATATATATTAAATAATAATTAATATATATTTTACTATAATAACTATACACATAATAATAATAATAATAAAACATGGCATGTGTGAACCGCCACACGCAGTGTTGCCAGCCTATAAAGGTAGTGGATCCCTATTTGGGATGAACCCATGTTGAGCCCCCCCCCCCCCACCTCCCCATTTTCTACCTCCATATGCTGCTCTACCACCCTCACTCAAATTTTTCAGTTTGGTTTATTTCGAGTAGAAAAATATTCCTCATTTCGATCATTGGTCTAGGTATGTACATCTCCACCCCTTATTTTAGTTTTTTACAATCATTTAAGGGGATTTGGGGACCAATTACTATTTAGCTAGAAACACGTAGAGCACGTGCTCGATTGAAGAACACATGAAATGTACTCTAGGTACACTAGAACATTAAGTCCATCTGAATTTTGAAAACACATGGAATGTACATTCGGTACACACTGTGTATCCTTCCCATTACCCAGCCTTCACTGAGCCAATGTGCACACACCTACACTACCAGGACCCCTATGGTCAAGTACAGGACGTGTGCATTAGAAGCATGATGTGTTCTATCTCCTTTGAAGGATTTTCCATGACAAAAGATATATAGGGGATGATTATCCATGTTCTAATACATGCTATGTGGCACAAATTACATAGAATGTACCATGTTTCTTCCCCCTTAGGATTGATCCTATGTCCATACTTATACATGGATTAATCCATGTTTCCTACTACACATCATGTATCACATACACACACTGTGTAATCCTTTATCCCTAAAACATGCCCACTCGGGGGGTGTATCCAAACTACATAGGTTGGAAACCCAATCGCACTTCCCACCATGTAGTCTATATCCACACACTATATACATTTCCTTTTTAGATTTTTCCGATTTTTGTTTTTTCTAATTGTTTTACATTCTTTTATTTTGTTCTCTTTTTTTTTCTAATTCAGGTCATGGAAGATTGAGATTGATAAAGTGGAAAGTGGAATGTGTATTCTTCTGATGGTGAGTGATCTTCCCATCAGATCCATCAAAGGAGGTCAATGGCACCTTTAGTGAATGTCCCTCCAGTATCACAACCAACAAATTTTACCATGACTCCTCCTCTCTTACCTGCATCCATATCATTTACATCAACTGCTAGGATAGCAGAAACCGATCCACCGTCTACCACGTTTAATGAATTTATTGTAGTAGGTCATAATACTAGAATGACACTATCAGAGTCATCCATTATTGTAATGAAAACCACTATGACCGCACCCCCGTCCACCACTTCCACAACTTCATATCCATTTCTGGATGCAGCTGATCCACCTGCTGCCATGATGGCCAGACCTTCTTCTAGACTAGCCGATTTTCCATCACAATCTGATATAGAAGCATCCCCACCTTACCAACATCACTTTATAATAATTGATAACCAACAAACCATAGTAGACATGCTATAATGAGTTTCGCGACACAACATTCAGCTGAGTGACTAATTTCTGGATATTACTATTCCTCAACCTCTGGGCATTCAGGAGGATATTGAGGAGTTCCTGAACCACATTCACTAGATTGAGACAGTATAATCAACACTCCAACATTAAGAGATTTGTTGGAGTTTTTGGAATTTCGTGTTTGATAGGTGCACCTACCACCTGGCGCCAAGCAATAAGGCTACTATAGTTATATTAAGGGTAGGCGTATGTCACCTTTCATTGGCCAGAGAAGATTTTGGCTGACGGTGTGGCTTCTAACCAAATACAACCACACCACCCCATATTTCCACACTTACCTTCCCTGAGTGCTATGACCTCATTTCTATGCGGTGAGATATTTCTAGATCCAACCACAAGTACACCCCCACTCCCCATAAAAGAATTATAATCATTTCCCAACCCATTTGTTTCATCTATCGGTGCTTCGTCACCATACTTTTCAACCACCATGAGGACATAGGTGTAGTGGCTATACTAGAAATGAATCTCCTTGCCTATATCATTCAGAATGATTACATTGACCTTTCCTACTCTACTACCTTGTACTTCCATTCTACAGTCCATATTTTTCAGGGTAACGAGACTAATGATTTATATAAAACTCGGTTTGTATACTAACTAGGGGTGTTTGATCCATATGTACCTTATGATCTCTTAGGTTCACCCCATCATGAGTAATTTTTCATGCTAATACTCATGAAGATGGTCAAGCATTGAGGAGATAGCTTTGTGCTCATGAAAGAGGCCCCAGCTTCAGCTAGGATGAGAGATAACCTACTTTCCCCTGGTTTTTCTACTGATTAGGTACCACCCCACCCCCAGTGGATATTACATTTCCATATCTTCCTACTTCTTCTTCCCTTACATATTCATCCATCATCCCCTCTTCTTCTTGACCATCCATAGCCCCACATCCACCTGCACACTCCGCTGATTTCCCCATCTACCTCTACCTAGACACCATGGAGAGCCACAAGGATTCCATGGCTTAGAAACTCACGTGGATGGAGGGCATTATGGGCCTCAGTCTCCAGCACTTGGGTCATCCACTTCCACTAGTTCCTTCTCCTCTATCTGATCCTCATCCTTCAACTGTGTCACCTTATTTTATAGCTCTGGACACATATTCCATTATTTTATCCACTACTAGACCAGATTCTACTACTTCTACAACAACTAGAGATGTGCCAGTCAATCCCAGAACACAAAGCGCAGAGTTAAGGTCTACAACTTCTACAGCTGATACCCTTACTCTTCCTTACCCTCCTATTTACAACAGTGCCTCCTCTGAGGAGACCTAGAGACTAGTTTTTCACATTTATTTAAGTATATATATATATTTTGTACTATTAATTTTATGTGATGGTTTATGTTCGTGTTGAATTATTTTTCCATTTCATCGACAATCATATGTATTCTAGAGATTTGTGGATATCTCATTTTTGACTTATTTACACTTTTATTATCTTTTCATGAGGGGATTATTATTTTAGTTTATATTTTTATTTATTTAATTTTCTATAGGATTATTTATATCACTACTCCACCTCACCCTGACCTAGTTGTTTTTTCCCTACACCCTATTCTATTTCTTAGTACTTTAGTTAGAGGATCATGCGTCGTATTATATGGGGGGGGAGTCTCTATCTACACTAGTATTTTTCTTTAAACTAGTCTAGGAGACGTCATTAATAGATGAAATATTTTAAAATGTGGAATTTTTTGACTAATTATAGTTTTGAATAACAAAGACATAAATAGAAATTTTAAAAGTTATATGCTTATTTTAATTTTAAAATATTTCAAAATGATTCTGATATGGTTTGATTTTTTATTTAAATCCTTAGCTATTTTAATTTATTATACTGCTTATTTTTTCATGTCATGATCGGATTTATACTTTAATATCCTCATTTTCAAGAGGTATTCTAATCCTTTTGTCTAATTCTTTATTATTCCCGATTTCTTTCGATATATTTGGGATATGCATAACTACTAGAACTTGAAAATATTTCTCTTCAAAAAATGAATATTTTAAATCACAATAAAGTGATTGGGGCGTTTGATTGATATTTTCAGCCCCTTTGACCTTGATACCAACCCTACTTCTGGACTTTGTAGAAACCCATAGAAAAAATCAATTTCTTTAATAAGAAGCTACATTAAAAGCCTAATTATTCTTCCTTACCTGATTATTTTATAATTTTGAATGATTATTCATTTGAGTATGTAAGTTAGTGTTTTTTTATTCATGAAATATTTTTATGAGAAACCATAAAATTAAGTGTAGGGGTGAGTGACAATTTTTCATTTGAGAAGAAGGGTTTCAAAACCACTTTTCATTATTTTCTTAGTGGTCCCTTTTAAAAAGATGTGTTGGGAAAATTCAAAATTGGGACCAAAATTAATTCATTAAACTTATTGATGGTTTACAAACCCATATTGGATAGGGAATATCATTGGGGTGGTGACCTTTAAGAGATCTTGTTTGGTATGGTTTTTAATTGAGCATTGTAATTGAATATCATGATTTATTATTTAAGAATTAATCCTCTTTTTTCAATACTCTGTTATCATTTTCACATAATTACAAACCTACCAGAAGCCCCATATTCATTTTAACCTTATTAAAAGACCTCATTATTTTTTTGATCTGATTTCTATGTAGAGAATTAGAATACATTAAATCCTATGGATAGAGTTTATATACTTTAGATTGGTCATAACTCTGATAAAATGATCTTGAGTGATGATTTTTGTATTTTCTAGTAAGTTATATCATCATGTGGCATGTGTAATTATGAAAACATAAAAAATGTGAATAAAAGAGGACTAAGGTCTTTAATTGAATTATAAACGATGCATGACTATAATATCATTAGAATTAAAATATTTTTGGTTCCTTTTAAAATCCTATGATATGAATATAGTATTTATAAGTACAATTAGTTGAATACTTACATTTTTAGAGTTTAGTTTAAATTATTTAGATGTTATGTTTTTTCATGAGGTTAAGAAAATGACTAAGTGTGGAGGATTTTGATGTGCCTGATTGGTTTAGGCCTTATCATTCCTATTATTGAGTATAAAAACATTTTTTCACTAGATACACAATGTTTTAGGGGTAAAATTATTTTTTTTGTGATCATAGTGATTTCCAAGTGTATTTTAACCAAATTCCCAATCACGAGTGATCAAAACAAAAGTTAAAATATACATGGCATGTACTTTATAAACATGTATCATTTAACCTTCCCCTGACGTGGTTTTTCTAGACCAAGTATACACCCATGTAGCCAGTTAGAGCCTACATGATATGTATTTCCTTATAACACAATTTTTAGTCTCTTCTTGAAGTGGTTGGTGGTTGAAACAGAAACTACATGCCATGTTAGGAAGCACAACACACTATGTACCAAACCAATTGACCATTGAGGCATTGAAAGCCAATGTGTTGCATGGTAGATCACCTATTGGTAGAGAAACTAATAAAAATTCTGTTGAACCAATCATATGGAATATAATTTTTCCCTACAATCCCTGTAGTCTTTTTTTTCAACAAATATAGACAAATATTTCCATGTTTGAGGTTGGATACTCTATGGGTGGTGTTGTCACTCAGCCGTTCGATCTCCCCCAAATCCAAATTGTGATTTCCTTTTCTATTTTGAATAATTTTTCAGAATAATTATCTATTTCCCCCTTATTCCTATCATATTTATGGTAGGAATTGAGCTTATTCTCAATCTACACACCATGACCACGGTCATAAGAGGTGAATGTTCTTTTGTTCGGTTTGTTATAAAGTTATGAATATTTTTAATTGAAATTATGAACTGTTGATTTTATTTAGAATTCTGTTTTATAATTCCTTTATTGAATCACCTCTGAATCACATCCATATTGACTACTAGTATTGTGTCAGACCAAGAACAACACCTGTAATGAAAACAAAAAGAGTTTATAGTGGGTGAATCCCTGACCATTAGGTGATCCCTTAGACGCTTTCTTTAGGGTGAAGGATTTTAACGTGTTTTAAGTAATTAACCACCGGACCAAGGGATTAATATTTTAGTCTCATAATTGATTTTTATTAGACAAAGAAACATCCATTCAATTGAATCACCATGGTAAAAATTTACATTAATAATCTTGATGCTAAAGAATGAATTTTATAATAAACCTTAACCGAATTGAAACTCTGGAACATTTTCCTTCTAATTATTATCCACTTTCTTCAATTTTAATTTCATATTTTCAAATAGTTTCACTTTTTCATCTTATTCCTTTCAATATTTTTGTCTAGATAATCAACTAAAACTCATCCAATACACACTAAATTATTTCTTCTCTTTTCTCCTTATGGGATTGACCCTGAATTTTGCTAACTACATAGTTAGTCGAATTAAAAGGGAACAATAACTTCTAATTTTATGCCCCTCATAACAGGATTGATCAACCATTGACCAATAAAATTTATATTTGTTTATGTTTTATTTTAAACATTTTTCTCGGATTAACCCCATTATTAACACATTATTTACCACATTGTGGTCTTTGGTGATTTTTTTTAAATAGTTTAATAAAATATTAGTTAACATAATATATCAAAAAGTCATTTTTGAGATTATGCATTCAGTCTGGCTTTAAGTACATCAATAAAGAAATAGAATTAAAATAAAAACACATTTATCTTAATTTTAAAATTATCAGTAACTTTTAAATTCATAAAATACCATAATTCATGATGAATATATTAATTTTATTATTTTTATTATCATTTATCATGATTTTTCAACTTCTTGAACAAGCACTGTATCCGCATTTTGTAATCATTTAAGGTAATTATATTATAAAAATGAAAAATATATTAATATGTTTAAAATAAATTATTAATGTTTAAAATAACCTTATATATTCATTCATAACTTCTTTTTATCTATATGATAACATATTAGAGAAATTAAAATTAAGAAAGTGACAATAACTATTTATAGTTTTCTTAAATTAATATAAGTGTTAAAATCAAAGGAACGTGGAATGAAATTCCCAGTATTTCATAATTAGGATAGATTAGTTTGATCACCACTCGTCAGTTATGGTAAATGAATGTGTCAGAGATATTTATAGGCTATATCTCAAAGTTTTAATGTTGTTTTACCATTACCAAGGTGACAAATATTTACTATAGTTATTATTCATAATGATAAAAATAAAAGGGTCCAATTTAACAAATTTAATCTCCTAATTCCAAATATGAAATCCCTTTTTCATTTTTAAATTTAGATAAATATTAATAATTATTTTTTAATATATTTGTTCAAAACGTAATGGAAACCATTTTTTTAAATCTATTTTATGCTAAAAATGCACTTTTACTAAAATCAAGTATAATGTTGATTCCAAAGTAATTAATTAAATAATTTTTTTTATTGTTTTAATATAAAAATAAAAATGTATTCATACATTAAAATTAAATGATTTAATGAAAATAAATTATAGTATTGAAAAAATATTATTTTTCATTATTCACTTTAAAATAAATATTTACATAAAAATCTCCAAAAAAATCATCCCAATAAATTATTGGAAAAAATTCCAAAATCATATTAATTTCCTCAAATAAAATTTCTAAAAATTAGAAGAAATTATTTATAATTTCTATGGAAAATTTCAATAAAACCATTTGTAATGAAAACATATATTCAATGCAAGAAAATAATTTACTAAAATTTGATCTTTTATTTTTTATGTATTAGTAAATATATTTCTATTATATAAAACAATTTATAGTTAATTTTTAAATTTTATTATTCATATCCATACTACTTATTTAACTACTAGGTATTAATATATTTCAGTTAATTTTAATCTTGGTGTTTCATGTCCATAAATCTATCAAACACATAAAATTAATTTGATGAGATATTTATTATAAAATATATTGGTGTTACATTCTACCAACATTAACCAAAATTTCCCCACTAAATTATAATTACAATTTACTAGAATTTGTTTATCATTATATTTTAAAAAATAAAGTGTAAATTTTATCATGATAACTAATTTCTATCTCACTTCAATGAAACATAGTTTTTCCTAATTAATTATTTTTTTAAAGACTAATATTACCTCATATTATAACTCATGAGTTTACAAAAACATACCTTGATAGTTGAGATAACATTACACATAATACATGATAAATTTATCTTTATCTTACCTAATTTGAGAAAATCATTTACCATGAAGTTATATAATGTGATATAACATACTTATATGACTACCTTCCATATCATAAGCACAATATCATCCATTTTCTATTATATGATCATTTGTTCCCTGCTTCATATCATATTTTATATGAAAAATAACAATAATAAATATTTTTCATGACTACAGAACAAAAAATTACTTTTAACATATCATAAGATCCATAGAAGAATGATAATGAATTCCTCCAACCTCTAGATATTTATGAAAATCGAAATGGTTAGTTTAATTTATCAAATATAAATAAATCTGCAAACACTAATATCCTAAATTTCCATACTAACACCTAATTTTCAACATAAATTATTCCATAGATAACTATCCTTAAAACTGTTCAAAATATGCAAGGCCAAAAATTGAGAATCAGATAATTGTATGATTTGATCACACATTCTTCCACGATCAACTTAATAATTATCTCCAAATAATATTAATCACTCATAAATTCAAATAACAAAAATTTATATTCCATAATAATATACTCTCTAAATAATTATTATTATTTCCATAAATATTGATAATCACCATAAATTCATAATAAAATCACATAAAATTCAAAAACTAACTCTAAAAAAATATAATATATTCCATAAATATAGTAGAATAAATAAACTTCAACATAAATCAATTTTCATCATATCACTAATCAATTTCATGGTCACCAATACAATCCAATTTACTTTATCAATATCATTAATCACTTTATATCAACTAAGAAGTTTTATGTCAACATCGATAACATATTATGGGTTAATTTTCCCTCAATCATGTCTATTTCAAAAATATCATCTTACCACTAAATTTCATTACATAGTTATAGGTACCATTCAACATTTTTCTTTGAAAATACTTAAAGAAGAAAATACTATAGAACAATCCTTTGATGTATACAAATTCTTATATCTATAATATCACTAATAGTACACTTACTCTACAAAATTATTATATTACTATGTATAAAAACTTTTACTATTCCACGTCAATGATTATCATATCATTATACCATCCATAGTCTTGGAGTTATACATTTAATTTGGTTATGAACTCGGATAATGCCCATGTTTTACAATAAAAAAGAAATTGAACAATAAATGCTACCTTAGGATGTAAATTATTTCCCTCCATTGAAATATTCATTTTCCTCAATAATTAGTTGATTTATTCCCTTCTATTCTACACTTAAAACATCTCACCACTCCTGTGATACATTTTCCTGGGTTCTTCTTCTAACTTCCTTAGTATATGGGAAGCAGAATCTAATTTCTTAAATGATTTTTATGAAACTCCATTTTTCCTTATCTTTTATTAAGAATTTCTCCAATGTTGAGGAAGTTAATAATATATCTGAAGGATTATAAAAATAATTAATATTCAATCACAAATTTCTTTTGGTTTCTTATAAGGAAAATTAATTCATCATCTATCACATTCAAGATTAACATGATTCCTCTTAGTTCAACCATAGACTAAAACTAAAAATCAAAGTCCGAGCAATAATAATTAATATGATTAATCATTTAACCATGAAATTTCATTTATATGATGTCTAAATCGTGACACATTATATTTAATCTATGAAAAATTAGGATTAATAGAGGTAATCTATATTCATTACCAATTCATATCTTGCATAGTGTACTATAAATAAAATGTGAATTAACATAATAATTTCCTAGTATGGTTTATTCATGTGTGGATTCTTATACCCACTCTTCATGCACTGTTGATGATCAAGTTAATAAATAATTTTCAAATTTTAGATTTTTTACCCATAGTTTTTTCTTGTTCATAGTTTTATCCTCTTATAGTATCTAGATAGGGATGTATTTTTTGGAAAGACAAAAAATATCTACATTAAGAAAACTTCTTGATGTTATCCTACACATAGACTTATCAACATGGACTTCAAATAAGTTACCTAATACTAATATCCAAATATAAATAATACCTTATCTGATATAAACTGAGGTGGGAAAAAATTATATAAAAAAATGTTACATCAATTTAGATGAATATTCAACAGATATAATAATAATAAATTTCCCATAACCACAAAGGTTTAGTGTCTTTTTAGACTAGAAAATAATGATATTATTTGGGGAAATATCATTAACATCTCCCATAAAGTTCTCCTCACATTGTACACTTTTTATAAATTACTAATTTAAATTCATTCTTCATTATCCAAGGAAATGGAGAAAAATAAATAGTGATCTCAGATGCTCGGTATGGGTAAAAATGATTGATTTTAGTCAATGGTTATATGTAAACATTTCATGAGTATAAGTGTATGAGAATATGAACATAACATTAGAAATTCAAACCCAAATATTCATATATCCAAATTAAGGCATAATTCATTGCTATATTAAAAAACATTAATAATAGAAGAATAAAATATCATTATCCAATATATCATATCCTAAGCATAAGATCATGTCATAGAGATTTCCATAAAACTTGTGGCATAATTATAATCATAGGAATCATTTTCCATGGCTACCCAAAAAGTCATTCATCGCTTTTTTGGATTTGTAAACCTACCCAAGTACCTTCCTAAGGCTTGGGATAACTTCCCATGTACCCTATTTCAAGATGGATAAAATATCCCTTGAACCCTCTTTTAGGATTGGGATAACCACCCTTATACTCTTTGAGATCATAATCATTAAACATTACCCAATGCATTTTAGGGTTATAATATACCATCAACAACCTATTTATACACCATGTAGAGAATGAATAAATATGATATCATAGGATCAAAGCCCTAGAGAATATTAATTAAAATAAATGGATGTTTTAAAATATGAAAATAGACGAAAATGATCATTGTAACATTTAACATGGAAAATACATTTTTATTTTTTAAATAAAATATTTGAAATCTAAATACATGAAAAATATCCGGAAAAAAATTTAATTGGAAATAACCATGGAAGTATATAATTAAGGCGACCCAAACATTGGTGAAATTCATTAATATTAATTATTTATAAAACCTAATAACTATTAGTACAATGGAAAGTTGGGATTGAACCGAAGAGAAGAAATTCAGTGTGAAAAAAATAAAAAATAAAAAACAACAAGAAAAAATAATAATGAGTGAAATAATTACTATGAATCTCATAGAATATTTTGTGGGGACAAAAATAGGGTTAAAGATAGAGTACGAGAAAGAAGAAAAGAAATTAAAATAACTTCAAGGACTAAATTAGGGTAAAGTTAGTTAGATGGTTGGATTATTTTGGTATTTGTTTCTTTTTTTCATTCTCACCCATGTTCATTCTCCACAGGACCAGAAGAAGTGCATGGCCAACTTTCTCATGTGGCAAACTTATAAGTAAAGGGAGCCATTAGATTATTGTATAAATACTTCCCTCACCAACTAATTGAGGCACACATGTACCCCAACCTCATATAGTATATCCACTTATCAATTACTAATCCATGTAACAAGTTATTAATGAATTCAATAACCCAAATAGATTTCAATAAATTAGATAGTTCATGTTCATAAATATATGATCCAAGTGAATATTTGTGTACCCTTACAACATCTAACACCTAAGTGAGAGTAAAACTACCTAAGAAAGTGTGTTCATTAAATTTAAGAGATTTTTTTACATAGAGTAAGAGAATAATAGTATAAATAATAATTTTTCCAACATGGGGGCTTCAAAAATAAATAATAGTTTTTATCTTAAAAAACATTCTTCCTTACTACCTTCAACTCACTCTGCCATATACACTTAACCCTAACCTCTATTATCTACCCTGTCACAATCTTTCTCCCTTATTTTCATTTCTCCTCATCGTCATATAATCTACCACTTCATCTTCTCTAACGAATACTACCTCCTGAAAATCAATAAACCATTCCCACATAATTATTTGAAACTACTTATAGCCACCTCACATGAGTTTGAATTTAAATAGTTCTAGTTGGCCAAAAATTGGACCATTCATCAATATAAACGACATGGTCGATGTTATATTTGCAACAATGTTGGTAATTTGATCTATAAAGTTGTTTTCATTAAAATATTCATTTTCTAATGTAACTATTTTACACATATCTATTTAGGCCAACATATATAATTATTCATGTAGGAAATTCTAAATAATGTAGCAAAATTGAACATGTATCTATTTGATCCACATTTTCAAATGGAACGCATACTCGATTATCCATGTATGAATATTTCTTCACATAACCATTTCCCTATATAGCTGATTGTTTGATGTAAGATTCTATAATTTAGTAGAACCCATTTATGTAGTCATTTTGGATTACATATTAATCTATCAAAATTGGAAATCGAGGTTCACATATCCAATTTTTAATGTATACTTTTCAGATGTAGGTTTTTTTCGATGTATGTGATTCTTAACATAGCTAATTGTTCACTTATATGATTTTACCTCTCTTCCCTATTTCTACCACTGAATTCAAAAAATATTACACCAGAGAAATACAGTTTTAACTTGATGCCTTTTTAGTCAGATAATAATTACTCAACCTTAAAAACACACCATCCATGATTATCATTTATGTTGTGACTTCCATCCTTCAGTGATGGCATCCATTCAAAATCAGAGGAGGAACTTCAAAAAATGGAAGGATATGTGGGATATCTAGTGAATCAGTTAAAATTGCAGCACATTATTTCTATATAACATAGTAAAACACACATTAAATCTAAAAAGGATTCACCCTAGTCAACACCAGATACTTCTTCAAAAACATCCTAGGACACATACATGAGAAATTAGGGATAAATAAGAAATGGTTCTATCAGCATCTCACAACAATAAATTCCACTCTATAGAGTTTTTTATTTATTGTAATTATAGGAATAATAAAATTATAATAATATCTTAATGATAGATTTTTAAATAAGAGAAATTGTACTCTTTTTTTGTTTTCTTCCATAATTTATGTATGGATATTTTAATCCTCTTTCATATTTTATTTAAAAAATAAATTTTTGTACACTATAGCCTTAGTTAAAATTGATTGTAGTATATATGCATAGTTAATAACCCCAAAACCAACAATTTAATAATTAAATTCGATGAATAAAAAAATATAGAAAAATTGTTACAAATGTAGTAATTCTATATGATCATATTAATAAACTATTAAAAAAATGTCTGAATTACATAAAAGTGATGTGTTGAAGATTAAAATAATGGTTCCATATCAAAAAATCATATGCTCAAAAACATTATAATCCTAGGAAATTTTTAATTCAAATGATTTGTTATAAAATTATCCAAGGAAAATGAACTTTTTCTTACTTGGGAGAGCATTAAATAATCCACTACAAGGAATTTTCATGCCTCCAATGTGATTTCACCACACTTCATAACTTCGATTCAAATTCAAATACTAGTTATAGTCCTAAATAATAGAGACACCCAAGTTGAATCATATCTATAAAAAATGGGAAAAAAAACTTAAACCCTCAAATAGATTTCTCAAACCAAGTTTTACTTCCAACTTTTTTGATATAACACAAAAGATGTTCTTATAATTAAATTTCCTCATTATTTATATTGGTTCAATATCACCCTCACTATCATGAGATCATTTTTGACAAGGGAAATTTATTTTAATTTTTCTAATCCATTAATGTGTGAAAATAACTGTGCATAACACTTATTGATTTAGATCTATTTATAGAAACTCACCATGTAACCTTGTTATATATAGTCACCATGGGATCCCAAAATCCCATATTACTCTAGATTAAAAGGGTTTATAACACTTATCAGTTATATTGGATCCCCAAGGTGTTCCATGTTATCTAAGATAAGTATCTATTTTCATGTTTCGTCAAGTTATAGTTCTAATTCCAAAAGTTTCTAACTGATAAACATCTTGCACCTAGTTTTCTAGAAATATTTTTATATAAACACCAACAATAACACTCTTCAATAAATCAATCACTACACTTTTAGATTCAATGGAATCCACCTAAATAGTTTGAGGAAACTTCTCATTGGCCTAACTCTATGAGTTTTATTAGTAAAACCAAAAGACACAAAAAATTCCTATTTATAAAACCAAAACACGTTGAATTTCTAAAAATATGAGGCTTTTTAAAAAAATCAAACTTGTTGTTTTTATGATGTGGTATAAATGAATCATATATAAAGTAAATTATGAATGCTCCTCTCCTCAAAAAAATAATACACAACATTTTTCCAATGTTTAAGGTTAAATTGTAATATAGTAAAGAAAAAAGTGATATAAGAAGGAAGAAATGAAATGTATAGAGAGAGGGTTTAATAAGAGTTAAAATATATCACTATTTTCACATTTTCAATTAGTACCAAAAAGGCCATTGATCTTGAAAGTTAATGATTTGTGTTGTAATAGAAAAAATAAATTAATTTCTCTTGTAATTTAAAGTAGAGGATGATAAAAAATAAAGTAGCAAAAAACTATTCATAAAAATAATGAGGGGCCCCCACACTTAGCTTTCACAAGTAAAAAAAATGAATTGATAGAATTAGAACTAACACTTCCCTAGAAAATGCATGATTTTTAGTGTTCATACAAAATTATTTCTAGCCTTTATAAAAAATAGAACCCTCTACATCAAAATAATATCTATAAACACAAGGATATAGAATACTGTAGAGGTAAACATAAATAAATAAGAATAAAAAAATATGAAAAACAAAGAAAGAGGGAAAACAAGGAACCATTAGTTGACACCCATGAAACATCATGTTTAATGTATTCTGTTGGACTTCCAAATGATTAATTATTCAAGAGATAAAATAGAATCTACACCCTTAGAATTACTCTCAAAATAACTTTTCACTCTTTTTACATTGAAAAAAAGTGGTTGGTAGTCATATCCAAGTAATTCAACCACTCCATTGACACACACTCTTAAAATTATGAATGGGTATAACCACATTGAGAAAATATTACTAGTAAATAGTTTTAATATTGAGTTAGAAAGAAACACCCTGTGAAAATATTTAAATTTAAAATTTTGAATTATGGATTAAGGAAAATACATGGTTCATTCTTTATAAATTATATCATTCTCATTAAAATTTATTTAAATTTATTTCACCTCACTTTACTCCAACAAAAACATTTCTCCAACAGAGTTGAAAATTATATGTTAGTGCCTTAACCACCCAGAATGATTTATTATAAATATCTATAGAAAAATTAAATGGCATACCAAAATGGATCCTATAAGGAGACATCCTGAGAATATATTTATAAGTTGTTCTGTAGGGATATAATACCTCATATAACTTCACATGCTAGTCCATCCTCAAAGTACCCATAGGTTTATCCAAAAGTTGTTTCAACACTTTATTTGAGACCATTACCTTCCCACTTAATATGTGTAAAAGCTATCACCATTTTTATTAACAAATCCTTAATTTTATATTAATTATTTGAATTTAAATTTTTGGAATTGTGTCCCATTATCTGTGATGAAATCTCTTGACACACCAAACCAAAATAAGATATTATTCTTGATAAAATTAAAAACTATACTAGTGATATTTTTGGAAATCAAAACTGCCTCAACCCAATTTGAGATAGAGTATATAGCTTCAAGGTTGGACTCATTTGAATTAGAATATGTAAATAGACCCATGAAATCAAATAAAAAACATCAAACATTTCATCTTCTAGAATCCCCTTCTATGAAATCTCATGTTTTCTACAAACATTTTAGAAAATTTGAATTTTATCATATCATATAAAAAACATATTTCATACTTAAATAGGGTATGAAGGTAAAAAAACTTATTGGAGGACCTTTTAGGAAGTTCTCTCTCCCCCATGTTGTCCACCCCATAGAGAAGAGTGGGAAAATTATAAAATAGAAATAATGTCATCCTCATAAACACAACTATTATATATCACATTAGCACACCTCATAAAAACAAATGGACCATTCCAAAAGTAGTACTTATGATAAGAAATGAAATTCTTCCTTTGAATATGTGAAAGGTCTTTTTGTATGACACCAGTAGCTAAAAATCTGGAAAAATAAACAAAAAAACATGTAAGATTGATTCATAGATAAGAAAAATGTTTATTATGAAAGTAACTATTGATATTTGTGTCCTCAGTGGTTTGAATTATTGTTGTAGGAAACCTGGAAAATTGGTTAGCTACCAAATTTTCATCACATATTTTATCATTAAGGATATAATCAAATTCTCGTAATATTAAATTCCACCACATATGTCTTGGTTTTCATTCATTTTAAAAACAGATATTTTAGAGTAAGGTAATAAGTAAAATTTTTGACTTTTGAACCTATGAGGTGTTGCATAATCTTATCCAAGTAAGACATAACTATATACAAATCTTTCTCACTAGTAGAGTAATTTTCTTGGCATCACATGCATCTTGATAGAAGATTAAATCACTATCAACTTATTTTATTTTATTTGAATTAAATCACTCTGACTTCCCAATCACTTACATCAAACATAACTTCAAATTCAGGTGTCCAATTAAGGGAGATAATGATTGGTGAATAGGTTAGATTATCCTTTAATAATTTAAATGATTCTTGAAATATTTTTCAAAAAAAAATGTGTATATTTAATAAATAATTAGCAAAGTGTCCTAAAAATTTAGAAATAACTTTTATGAATCAACGATAAAATACAAGAAATGGCCAAAGAATCCTTTTATGGATTTTATACTTTTTAAATGTTGTAATCCTTTTAATAAATTTTATATTGGTATTTCATACTTAAATTACATGATTGGAAACTTTATGATCTATGAAAACGCATATTGTAACTATGAATTGTTATTTCTTCCAATTCATGACTCGGTTTGTCACCTCACACATTTGTAAAGTAGTTTCTAAATTCTACAGATAGTTCTCAAAAACAAAACCAATAATAAAACTTTCATCCATGAACACCTCTATACTCTTCTAAATACTGATGAAAAATATATTTATCACACACCTCTAAAAATAGGTAGGCACACCACACAAACCAAAGGGGATCCAACTATAGGAAAATATACCAAAATTATAAGTAAAGGTCGAATTTTATTAAACTTATAGGGTTATGGGAATCTAATTTTAACCTAAGATTACATTTAAAATATAAAAAATATCTTCATGCCATCCTTTCAAGAATTTGGTTAGGAATGGAATTTGAAAATAGAATTTTATTATAGAAGAGTTAATATTTCGATAATAAATATAGACCCTCCATTTGGTATCCTTCTTGATAAGAACTTGTTAATTCTTCTCATTTGTTACAAATGAGAAACTAACATTTTTTGGAAAAACATGAAATGGTCTCACCCATGGACTATCAATGATAAGAAAAATTATACCATCATTAAACAACTTGATGACTTCCATACTAATGACCTCTTCCATGTTTGTATTTAATCTTCTCTGTGATTCAACTCTAGGATTGTGGTCTGGTTCGATTGAAATTTTATTTAAGGAAAATGGTGTAGATATAAAATTGATATCCACACTAGACTATCCAATAACATATTTAAACTTATACATAATATTAACCAACTTATCCTCTTGAAATTTCTCTAGTAATGAATAAATGATTAAAGGAAAAGTCGATTCATCCCCTAGAAAAGAATACTTTACATGATCTATAAAATCATTGAACTCCACAGTTGGATAGGCTTGTCTTGAAGGTAGAAACATAGGTTTGGGAGGTACAAGGTCCACATGTTGTCTTCCAAAGAAATGAGGTGTAAAAAGCCTCTTTTTAGTCACTAATAACGTCATACAAAAACTCTTCAAATAAAGTTTCCTTATGTGAGGTTAAAATATGATCTTCATCAACCTCATCCAGATAAGCTTGGAATTACCCTTCAAGGTTATATATGGAAACCTAATCCTTAACCAAACTGACTCCCAAATAGGTTTGTATAGGAAAATCAGGAGTAACATTGATTTCATCAATCATCCTTAAAAATTATATATCTTCCACATCTAGAAATTCATCAACATTTTGAAACTCGTAACTTGGTGTAATAATGTCCTGGTATAGTTCTATTGTCATTTTAAAAGCATTAAATTATTCATTCCAATCAACAAAGTTGAAAATTATTTTTCCCTTTGAAACATTAATGAAAAATTCTCTTGTGGAAAGAAGATGTATTCCAAGAATAATAGGGTGTTCTTGATTGAATTCCATGTCTAAAATGATAAAATATATAGGTAAGAAGATTTTACATACTCCCAAAAGTATTTCATCCACCCTTCCAACATGGTGATTAATATATCTATCCACAAGATTCAAAACAGTGGGATGTGGAACTACAAACCTCAATTTCTAGACCAATCATAAGGGAATCAAACTGATACTTTCTTTGAGATCACACATAATATTAAACTGAAAAACCTTATCACCAAAAGTGTAATGAACAACAAAACTTCTTGGATCTTGTCATTTTGGAGGTATCTAATTCTACAAGATTTCACTACACTCCTCTGTGATATTATAGGTATCAAAATCCTCTAAAGTTTTCTTACCTTATTTATTTTAAGATATTTTAGACAATATGGTATCTAAATAATCCATTCATAAAATGGGATTTCAATATTCAGTTTTTAGATAACATTCAGAAACATACAAACTCACAATCTTGATATCAATTTTTGATTCATTGAGGAATTGGAATTATTAGGGGGAATCCCCCACTATTGTAAGAACACTCTTAGATTCCACAAAAAAATTCTTCTTTCCTTTAATTTAATTTATTTTCATGTTATCCTCCTTTAAATTTATAGTAGGTATAGAAGGTTATGACAGAATCTTATCTTTGTTATCAAAATTTGAAGATTGTGAAGATTCCACCATGGGTTGTGTAGGTTCAACATAATTCTCATAGGAATATTTTTTGGACTATTTTGTGACTTCCTGATGATTTTGGACCCCAATCTTTGTGGTGACTACCATGGAAGTATCTTTAGGATTGGTCTCAATGGTGCTAAGAAACATACCATTTTCAATATTACTTACATTTTAGACTAATTATCAAACTTGAAAATATATGTTTTAAACCTAAATTACTACCATGTCTTATTAAAATAATTATTTTCCTTTTATTACCCCCCCCCCCCATAAGTATTTAGAACATCCCCTTGACATCATCTTCGGAACCAGATAGTTTAAACCTTAATTAATGTTGGAAATATTTAAATTACTGTATTTTCTATTGAAAAGCATGTGGAACTTGTGGTTTTAGGAATCCTTAATCCCTCTAAGGAAATTTAAGATGGTTATTGTAGCCTTGGATTTATTTTTTTGAGAAATGATCATCCTCGAGATGCATTCTAGGGATATACCCTACAAATATATCATTTTTAGGGGGTTAGGTTAACATATCAATGTTTTTGAAACATGAATTTCACTGAAAAAACATTCCTCATTGAAGACACTAAACTCTAAGAGAATGTTGGGAATTTTTAGGGTAAACACTAGTAGTTTGTGCTTCATTTTGAGATTTATGTGTTGTTTATTTTCTAACACTGGTATTCTTCCTGGAACATTTGTGCTCAGAATTTATTGCCTTCTTTTTAATATTCTTAACCTCATGAACCGTTTTTTCAAAAAAATATACTCCAAATGACAGGTTAACAAAAGTTTGATTATATGGTTTAGGACTATTGTAAATGGAATCCTTAAGAAACTTGGGTGTACATTGATGATTGGGGAACTGATGAAGAATCCATTTAATATTATCTTAAGTTTCATGGAACAATTCACATTCCTCTTACAAAAAACCAGTTATTTTATATAGAATTTTAGAAATTATTCTCCTTGGATAAAATTTTATGAAAAATTAATTGTAAAGTTATTCCCATGTATCAATGATATCTTCATCTAACTATTTTAGTCAGATCTTTAAATTTCCCTTTAAGAAAAATCATAAAACCCTCAACTTAAATTATTCCTATCTTAGGCCTTGAAATGGTAACATATGGATTATTCTATAAAAATATCTTTTGAAATATAGAGAATTAAAATTAGGTAATCCACAATAAGATGGTATCATAGGAATGGTGGGAATCGTTAATTTCGTAGATTCTAGATCTTGGGATCTACCTAATACAAGATGGGTTTTTTGATATTGTTGGCACATGAAACTCTTAGAGCCCTACTCTATATATAATTTCATTCCACATTTTTGGAAGGTTTCTATTCTCCTCCTAGTTTAGATTCTAATTTGGTTGTTTGAAATGGTATTCATCAATACTTTCTATTGGATATTTCTTCTTAAGATTAAAATTACTCAAATGTTTGATAATTTTGTTGATGAGTTCCTCGATGTCATTAGATGATGAACGAGTTTGCATTCTCCCATTTATAAAATAATAGAAAATTAAAAAAAGATACTTCATTTCCACTTTTCTTTTTGGTTGTACATTCACTTCTCCAACAACGATGCGTAAATTTGACATGAACGTCATTGAAATTTGTGAACATTAATTATTTATTTCACCCAATAAATTTTCGTATCAGGGAAAATATGTATCAAACCAATGATAATGATTTTTTTGACCAAAATAAAAATAAAATAGTAATAATAAAATAGAACAATGATTGAAATGATGTTTATGAAGATGATGGAATAATGTTTGGGGATATAAATAGGGTTAAGGTTAGAGGATAAGAAATAAGAACATAAAGATAAATAACTTCAAGGACTAAAGTAGGGGAACTTTGGTTGGATGGAATGATCCTTTTTTATGTGTTTATTTTTATTTTTATTTTGTTTTGTTCTCACATATGGTCGGTCTCCATAAGACCATAATAATATTTTGGACAACTTTCTCAAGTGTCCAGTCTGTAAGTGAAGGGAGCCTTCAATATCAAAACTAAATACTTATCTCACCCACACATTGAGGCACCCGGGTATCCCATTATCTTATGATCTATACACTTCAAATTTATTCTTAAAAAAATAATTTATTAGTGACTTCAAAAATCTAAATAGATTTCACTAAATTAGAAAATTGAGGTTCATAAATACTTTATAAAAGAAAAAAGGGGTAGACTCTTACAAAATCTAACATTATAGTGAGGGTAAAAATACCTACCATATCAACATCATTCCCACCAATTGAATATTCTAACCATATCAAGAAATTTATTCCTTAATTTCACTAGATCTTTTTAAACGTAGTAAGAGAATAATATTTTATATAAAAATATACCCCATTTAGGGGTTTAAAAAATAAATTAAAGGTATTATCCTCAAAATCCTTCCTCCTTACTACCTTAATCCCTCTCTACCTTATACTCTCGACCCTCACCTCTATTATCATCCATATTTTCTTCTAAAACCGTTATTTTTTCTCCTCATCATCATATATTCTCCCAATTCATGTTCCTTAATGACAATTACCTCTTGATAGTCTTTCAACAACTCCTACCTACTTCTTCAAAACTAATATTGGCCACCACACATGAATTTTAATGGAAAGAGCTCTAGCTGGCCAACAATAGGATCATTCATCTATAGGAACGACATAGATTATGTGTTATTTGGAATAACATAGGTGATTCAATCTACGTAGTTGTATTCATCAACAAACGCATTTCCCATATAGTTGTTTTCCACATATCTGTTTGGGTTGATTTAGCCAATTATTCACATAGGTGAATATGAAAAATGCAACTGAATGGACCATGAAGTTGTTTGAACCATATAGCTAAATGGACCACATTGTCGATTCTCCATATATGTGTTTTACATCTCATTTTTTCCCTACGCAAGTGATTATTCGACATAATCTTATTTGATATATCCGAACCCTTTTACATATCCATTTTGGCATTTGTAGTTTCTTCCCAACTTAGGCGATTGAGCTTCACATAACCGATTTTGAATGTAGTATTTACTGACCTAGGTGTTCTTCTAGATGTATGTTATTCTTGATGTATCCAAGTATCTGCATATCCAATTAGACCTTTCTTCCCCAGTTCTGCTACCAAATTTAAAATGTCAGGCACCAGAGTAATGTAGTCCAAAACTAATTTCTTCTTAGTAAGATAAATTTTACTCAAACCAAATAAATGCGCCCTCCATATTCAACCTTTAAATTATAACTTCCATCATTTATTGATGGCCTCTAGTGATAATGGGATGTCTAAATTCAACAAGTGGAAGGAGATGTGGCATCTCTGGTGGCTCAGTTCAAATTTAAAAACATATTTATATAGTAATAATTGATACCCACATGGGATATCATTTATAGTATAGCGAAAAGTGGTGACAGAGGCTTCACCCTCATTAAAATTAGTTAGTTCTTCACATGAAACCTAGGGAGTGTGTATTTGAAAGTCGAGACCAACAAGTAATTACTGCATCTATATCTATGGATTTTAAAATATTCCCCAAAGTTTTTTTATTCAAATTACATATAGAAACCTAAAAATGTGAAGAGTATATGAATGATAGAGCTTTAAATAAGAGAAATTCTTAATTTCTTTTGTTTTCTTATATAATTATTGTGCTGATATTTTTAGCTACTTTCATTTTTTATTTAAGAAATCAATTTTAATTCATTGTAGCCTTAGTTAAATTCCATTACATCATCTATGAACAATTAAGAAAATAGAATCAAGGATTTTCATTTTAAAATTTAGTTACTAAAAATATTTACAACCTTAATAATTACACATTATCAGTTTAATTAACAATTAAAAACCCATTTAATTAATTAAAAGTGATTTTGAAAAGTTTGAAATAATGGTTCCACATCATAGACCATATTCAAGATATATCATTATTGTGAATTAACATAATAACCTAAGTAATGTAAATGTAAGAAATTGGTGGTCTCAAATTCTTGGTAAGGGATGAAAAAACATTTCATTAAGGATGTGTATATACGAATATTAAAAAAACCTAATCATAAGAGAAATATCATAACATCATGAGTGATAATTCTAAAACATTAGTGAGATTCAATGTATATGGATTAAGAACATAATGCCACAAAATATCAACATAAAATTATAATAGTTATAACATGGAATATAAAAATTTAAATTAACTTGGAATCATGGGACCATAATATCATAATTAATAGCATCACTTGATTTTGGAACAAATATTAGCATAGGTAAATATTAATTTTTTGATCCACATCATCAACAAACAATCTTATAAGAAACTAAAATTCACTCATGAATACGTATATCATGATATATGAACACTTACCCAATATATTTCTATTTGATTACAGACCCCACCCATCATTCCTCAATACTTATAAATTCCACTTATAAATCATCTAATTTTTAAATAATAAAAAAGTATTAATAATAAAATGGATTTCATAAAACATTCAAATGGTAATAATTCAGTTTTAATAAAGAACCCCTGGAAATAAAATTGGTTTATTAGAACATAAAAATTAAAATCAGTCACTTTTCATAAAGAACACATAGAAATAAAAGGGTGTTATTGAAAGATTCAAATTGTATAAAATTACATCACGGACTAAATTGCTTTAAATTGAAAACATGATAACACTAAATAATAATATAATAAACAAAAAATATTTTCAAAAAATGAGACATAAATCCATTGGGGGTAGATAGTTTTAAATAGATATAGGGATATGAAAACAAAATCTTGAAAATATTTTTCTTAAAAACAATTTTTATTTTTCAATCCATAGTCATGAGTCTCTTATAAAAGAATATTTTTATTAATTGAGAATAAAAATTTTCAAGGAAGTTGATTTACCTAAAAAACAATTTTTCCACCCTAAATAAAGAGGAAAAATAATTGAAAATCAAAATTCATTAGAAAATAGAGTTCGATAAGAAATTGTATAACTCAAAGAGAGGATTTTTATTCAGCACATCCCTTACCTTTATCTTTTATTTCAATCTACGATCATTAACGCATTGTATCATTTATATTAACATCATAGTTTTCTATTATAGAACCATATTCATATACAATTTGATTCACACTCTTAAATAATAATAATTCTCTAAAATTATGTATGATACCATGTTTTTTACTGGTTTAATGAATTTATAAATGAATTTGAGTTTTAAATTTATTGGACAGGTCAAATATTAAATCTAGATATGTAATGTAATTTCATGTTCGGGAACACTTGACACTTTTTATGGTTTTTAAGGCCTGATGGGAATATCGGGATTTCAAAGGAGTTTCATAATAGTATGAATTAGTAAGACTTGTTTTTTGAAAGTAAAAGGTAGGAACACTGTTAGTTTTAACAATGAACTCAACCATATTTCCCTATAGGGGTGTCACATTGTTTATAAAATCATGCACCCAAGGTCATAAGGCCAAGAAAACCTATAGAAAATTATAGGTAATTATAGTACATTTTCACATGGTTTTTTGAAACAATGAACTTAATTATGCAATGGTTGGAGTCCTTGGATAGTGAGTACACATGGGTTGAGCATGGTTTTTTTTAATTTGCATCTAGTGATGCGGTGGTGGTGTCACCTTATGCAGTAGGTGTGCACGGTTGGCACATTGTTTTTTTTAATGGTGTGGCCACAATGTGTTCCCCTTAAAAATTGGTCAAATTTCTATTTACCTTATAATTATTTTAACAAAAAATACAACATTTATTCTCTTATTCCTACATATAAGCCTCATTGGAAATCACATCTCTACTCCTTCCCTCACTATGCTTTGAGAATGATCCTTCATCCAATGTTTGATTCAAAAATCGTTCATCTTATTAGATCATCCTTTGTAAGACTATCAATACTTTTTCTTATTTTTAGGATTTCCCTAAACATATTTGGTGTTATCTCTTTGTGAGATAATATGACCTATTTTCAGGTTATTTTTTCATTTTTTCATTTTTTTCTCATTTCGACTCAAATCAAATCTCAATAAAAGACAAGTGATGCTTCCATGGTATAAGGTTTGTTTTCTAGATTCTTTTCCATAAAATTATTGTGGTTAATAATTTCATTTCATCATTCTACACACTAGATTTTCCATGCAATAATCATAAATATTTAAATAAATTGAATTAAAGTCCTAGGCCATAACCTTATTGTTCCAAGGCTCCCTAACATATTTGGAGGGTTGTGACCCTTACTAGGATTACCCCTTCTGGGTATATTATATTATATACCATTTTAATCCATTTTCATAATAGACCAAAACACCATTTATGTGTGTTTTAGATGACTTCTAAAATGGGAATTGACCAAATGATAAAGCATTAATTGATGGAATTATAATAGGACTTGTATACTTACTTAGCTCATGTTAAATTATGATGTCTTCCCTTAGATAAAATGGTATTTCATTGAGAAGTGAGACACATATAATTATATTTATTTGGACATGAATATTAATCAATTATCTCAATCATAGGTTGATGGACTTGGTTAGAGCCACCCCTTAGGGCGTGTGATATTAACTGCTTAGTATAACAATGCTTTGGCCTATATAACGAAACACCATCCTGAGCTGTGTTAGATAATCTTCAATGAATCAATAACTAAGTAGTGTTTTTTGAGTGGTGAAAAACTTAAAGGGTTTCCTATGATACCCTTTTATTAATATCACCATAATCATGGGTGTTTTCCATATGTATATAAAATAAAAAATTAAAATTATATATGTTGATAAATTCATTAAGATATTTTAAATGAAATGGTAAAAGGCATGTTTTGAATGGTAATTAGTAAAGATATTTTTATCATTTTATATGTTTAATTATTAAATCTAATATGCCTTTTTAATAAGTAATCCTTCAGATACTTTTATATTCCAATAAAGAATTCCATGGATGGTCTCATACAACATATTATAATGAGTGAATTATGAATGATAAAGCAATGTTGGACATGTAACTCCTAATAATTTATTTAAATTCATTGGACATGGTGTTCCACATTATTAGTGAATTAATTATATATAGAGTTTTTCATTGTTTATTAAATTAATTGGAAATAGTTTCCCCACTATTTATTGAAATAATTTTACATGGAGTTCCACCTTAAGTAATTTGATATTGTGGGAAATGGTTTTATTTATCGCTATCTTTTAAATTATGGGAAAAGGCCCCCCACCCCCTATTAGATACTTAGTTCTATGCCCATATTTACATTTAATTTCATGTATGGTTATCTCTATTCATAGATTACATAGTTATATTCTATAGTTCCCAAGTTGATTTATATATGAAATGAAAAATAATAAGACTTATTCTAGCTTAGGCCCAAGCAGGAATAGTCGACCAGGGATCCTACAAATAACCTACTATAGACAAGGTTTATTTTTATATTATTTATTTACAACCTTATTATTATACATGTACACTTCTTCATATTATATTTACAAATTAGATTTCATTAGAAACCAATTATGGTGACCTATTGAGTCTAACTCACGTCCTCTTTGAGATTCTATACGGTACTCAGATATATCTCTTGGTAATAGGTTAGAACCTAAGATTATGCTTCTTTTTTGTTATTATTTTTGGACTAGTACTTGACATTGAGATGGGAGTGAGAATGTACATGGGATACCTATAAGAGTTGTATATTTAGTTAATTTATTTCCCTATTGGTCTATTCTAGTAATATATTACTTGATTTACATAAAATACTTAGTATTTGTTGTTTAGACTGTACATAAATGGTTGGTTTTATTAGCACTTTCTAGGTGGACAATTTATTATTACATGTTAGTTATGATGATATTCCACTTACTTTCTTTTATTTATGCATCTATTGTGTTTACTACATATCCATAGGGTATATTTTCCTCATTGTACCACCCTTATACCCTAGTTTTTAGTTGAAATCCTCTTTTATATGAGGAGGCACGCTTGAGGTCATGTCACTGGTCACTCTAGTAACTATTTATTGATTGAACTGTGTAGGAATGTAAAAAGTGGTATCACATCTATTTTCCATATTTTAATATTCTGACCTATATGAAAGGAGACTATGAATGTGTCAAATTTTGGTAAATATATTGTGACTTGGAATATATCACCCATGCATAGGGGGTAGATAATGTTTCTAGGAATATTATTGTTGTTCATCTTTTTTTTATTATAGATGGTGATTATTTCACCATGAGTGACTATATTATTTTGGATATTTATTAATTTATGGATTATGATATTTACCTCTTAGCCTAGTATGGCTGGAGAAGATGTGTTTTCATGAATTATTTCAAGACCATAGGATTCACATGTCATTGGAATGCCTAAATGTATATATTTATAATGTGATTATTTATCATGCTTTTTTTATGACATGATTGTGTTATTATTTCCATGTTTATCTATATTCCCTGCAGATCTGATAGATTTATTTGATATGGAATGATATTTGGTTGGTTAAATAATGTGTATGAATCAACCTAAATGGTGTTTTCCTATATAGCTTGATGGTGGCACTCTATTTAATCATCCTGAAATTGAATAATAAAATGTAAGGGTTTTAAAAATTGTTAACTAATTCAATTGAATAAATATTTAATTTTCAACGAAATTGATTTTTTTTAAATAAATTCATGTTTTTTATGGAAGTCTTCTAAATGGTGTGTCAACTACAAATTATTAAGGCTTTTACCTCTATAAAATTGGAATGATGACCTGTCTAACTAAATCAATATATGTTCGACTTGACCATTTTATGTGATTTTTAGCACGGTATACCTGTGATATTAACCCACTAAGTGTGTTTTCACATTTTTAAAAAATCGATTGTAAATGAGTTTAACTTAAATGGGATGCCAATTTTAACTTATAAAATATTTAATCCATAAATTGGGAATAGATGCTCGTATAAATGAACCCAAATTGTCATAACCGGGCCCTCATTGGTTAAAATTGATTATTTTTTTATACATAGTGGTAAACCCCATTGGGATATACTCATGTTAAATTGGATGGTTATTTAAAGTGTCTTCATCTACTTAAATGTTGTTTTGTATAAATGTTTGGTAGAAACATACTTAACTAATCCCCCATAGAATTATGATAATCCTTTGTCTAATTTTTATATCTATTGATATATGGTGTGTTTTAATTAAAATGATTAAAATACATAAAGAGTGTTTCATCTATAGAGAAAAATTTACATTTTCTTTAACCAAGCCCAGTTGTGGGAAGTTTGAATAAATTCTAGATAAATAGAAGTTAAGAGATAAATTTCCAAGAATTCTATTAAGCATGAGCTAACTAAAATTCCAATTATAGATTTTAAATGTTTTCCTCTATTAATATTAAATTAAATTTCATATATATGAGCCTTTTTAATGTTATAATAAATATAAATTTATGTAATAGATTAAATAAAACCTTTTAATGGTGATTATATATTATACTCTAATGTAATGTTTAGATATAATGTTTCCATTGAGGGTTACTTTGTATGGGAACATATATATTTACTATAGGTTTTAGTGGATTTAGCCCATTTATTTGGACCAATAGGTTAGGCTGTAGAGGCTAGTGACCTTTAGGCCTGATTCTTGTTTTAAATTTTATTCTTTGATTTAGTGAGGAGTTATCCTGTTGTGGTAGTGACTTTGGAGATAAAAAATTTATAGACTTTAAAGTTGAGGATTATTGGTAAATTAAGTTTCATTTACTGACCATTTGAGTTGGGAAGTACTTCTAGATTTAAAAAAACACCCCAGGTACGTTGGAATTTAGTTGGTAAGTTGAACCATGAGGGGGTATTACCATATGTGGATACTTGATGAGTGTTATCTTGTATCCTTTTTTATTGGAATTATGACCCTCCTGAGAGAAATCCCCTTTGAGGATTCCCATAGAGTATCAGTACCATGTTGGGAGATTCTAGGAAGGTGGTATCCTTATACCTATGTTGGAAGATGTTGACCCATGTGATTCAGTGACCCATTACATGCCTTTATTTTACCTCCCTTAAATGTATTTTAAATGCACATTAGATGTCTCATAATATAATATCTTATGTGGGATATGGTTGTCAAGTGAGAGATAATAGGGCTAATTGGATAGACCTAGTGGTCCTATTTTGAACTTTGATTGGAAGGCCTAGGTTGGAGACCAAGAATCCCTTAGTTTTGACTAGTTCTTAGGGAGTTAGATATGTTTTATTTGATCAGTGTAACTAAAAATTAAGGTTACACTGAGGTTTAGGGATACCTTAAGTGAAGTGATCATAGGTTTATAACAATTTCATGACCAATGCATGAAGGGTGCTATGTTTTTTCAATAAAGGATTGATTGTACCTTTGGATTTTTGAAAAGGCACCTAGAGTGTTGGGTATCATGAATGGATTTGATGAGAAGGACTTTTTGAGTGCCTTTCCTTTTTGAAAAGTATTTTTTCATTGAAATTTTAAATTTGAAAAATGAAATCATGCGATGAGTGGTCATGAATTAATTCATGGCATGGGTAATGTTCATGATTTGGAAGTGGAGTTACAAGGGAGATCCTGATGTGTTAATTCTAAAATAATGTGTAATACAACCATCTTGACCTTATTTATGGATGAATCATGATATCATGAGTATGGTATTGATTCAAAGAGTATGGGATATACACCCACTATTCTAGGAAAGATAGTAATGGTATTTTCTAGTTTTTCATGGTATTATTTGAGAGGACCAGTTTGGGATATACCTAACATTGAGTGGGGGTGAATCAGTGTTGGTGAATTTTTAACTCTGATTCCAAATTTTATCCCTATACCTCTTAACCAATTAGGATCTTGATTCTCTTATTCAATTTTCCTTGTCGCATGAAATAATAGAAAGCAGTAAAAATATGCACATGATATTTTTACAAGGTTCACCACTCAATAAGAGTAGCTACATCTTTGCCATGCATGGATATGACCAGTGAATGGATTCTCCCCTATGATATGATATTCTATTATAGTGGAGTGGCTAGGAAAACAATCCTATATCCAGTGTGAGCCCCTACAGTTTAGAGGGGGTGGGAAACAATCCTCTTCCCTGGACTGGTAATATCCTAGTCCAACGTGCAGCCTCTAGCTGGTTCTTTATACTGGCTATGGAGACAGTCTTCTTCCTTCTTGATAAGGCAGGTTCTGCTCTTGGTCTTCTTTAGTTCTCTTCACTTGATTACGTGCAAATTAGTAGTCAAGAAATTCTTCCTTCTTTCCTTCTCTTCTATTCTAGTACAACAACAACTGCACTAGACTTCTTCTTTCTTCTTCTTAGTGCAACAACCAAATGCACTAAAACTTCTTATCTCTTCTTGGCTAGAATCACATACCCTGATGTGATTATTCAAACACGAAGTATCCTCTCACATAGAATCATATAAATTAAACTACCATGAATAATTGTTAGCCTTCAGTTGGGCATACTCTATTTTTCTTCTTCTTCTCTTCTTTCTCTTTGACATAGTCTAATATGGAATAGTACTGTAGTGTCTTAATCTCCTTCGTCAATTCTCAATACCAATACAAGAGTGTATTGGTATACAGCCTTCTTCCTTCTTATAGATATGAATTTAGTTGCACGTCTAGTTATTCTTCACTTCACAATGAACAACGAGAATGGTAAACACCAGTCGTGTGAGTGCAGTTCTAATTCTCTTCATGATACCAAATGGTTCATAGTACTTCCTTCTTCGCAAGACACTTCAATATTTTATAGCACTTGTTTAAGTAATGTGGTATCCTCAAAATTTTTGTGCACCCTTCTAGGTGGATTTCATGTAAAATTCAAACCTTGCGTGAAAAAACAATTTTTGGCATGAAAAAATATTTCGTGCAACTCTTCTTTTTTGCACAGCACTGGTTTTCCGTGCAGCACTTCTTGTTCGCACAACACTTCACTTTTCCACGCAGCACACTCTCTTTTTGCGCTCTACTCAGTACTTAAATTTTTCTATGCATCAGAGCTCAGGATTTTTCTAAGTTTCTAGCCTTAACAAATGAGAGGGATTAACCTCATATTTATAGTCATTTTGGACCCCTCACAAAAAACACTAATCTGCATGTAAAACCCCCTTCGTGTGTGTAAAAACTCTTTTACACAACTTCATATTTCGTGCAATGATCTAATATTTTTCGCACCTCATGCCTTTTCCAATTTTCGAGATTTTGATCTCGAAACACCTTTTGTGCAAAAAACACCATTCCTCTATTTCGCACACCACACCAATATTTCACGAAGTCTTCATTTTTCACGCACCACGTCAATATTTCATGCACAGATATATTTTTCGCACATCCCAAGATATTTCGCACATCACTCTGATATTTTTCTCATCCCACTAATATTTTTCGAATCCCGTGAAAATTTTGTGTGAACTTAATTTTTTCGCGCACTGGGCCCATTTTTTCACGCACTGTATGCATTTGTCATTTTTTAATGTTCTAACCTTGAATCATTCCTTGCGCACAAAAATCTAAACCATCTTCAATCTTGCTCACAAAATCCATTTCCAAAAACACATCTTCATCTCTCGATTTTCAGGCCCTAAAATTTGGTAAACACGGGAAAAAAACACCACCTTAAACAGTGCTTTTGTTCTACCTCCATATAGTCCATTGCTTTGTCATTTTTCTCTTCACTACTTCCAATAGCCATTCTTAAACATTTATCAAGAACTCCACTATCATGATATATATTCTTTGATAGACCAGATCTAGCATTGTCAGAATTACAATGTGAAGTACTGACACTTCCCTATCGTCCAGCATTATCACTCCTTCCAATCAAAATTGTATATGACTGGCATCATAATTTATCCCCCTTTCCTTCATAAGGCTTTTATCACAAGTTCTCTTATCTTATGATGTTTCTGAAATACATATCATCAAAGCATCGTCTGGTTTTGATACAATGTGAAATGCATGGCTACCTCAGAATGCCAAGCCCTTCTGCATTCTCTCTTCTTCTTCAACCATCATTCTAAAAATCATACAAATCATATGATTCTATTCTTCAAGTAAGTTATTTCATGGTTCTCATGAAATCATGAAGAGTTGCATGGTCTTATTCAAATTCTCTTTCTTCTACAATCATCCTTAGATGGATGATACCTCACCATTCTTCATTGTTGTAAACAATGTGTCACCTTTGACACAAGTTCTTTGAACTAAGGATCAGTGCATCGATCGTCTAAATTGATCTTCTTAGAGAATTTCTCAAGTCTAACATCCAATGCTATGATTCCATAACAATTCTCTAGGAAACCTCACTTCAGCCAATATCCACTAACTTTTTAGCCCTTCTTCATCTTATTCTTCATTTTGACTAGTATTGACAATTTTTTACAACAAATACAATCTTCAATCACAATGTTGCCCCAACATTATTTATAAAGTTAATCAGAAATCTATTGGGTGTGATCCAAGTATTGATGATTTCAAAGAGGTGAAATTATGGGAAGGGGTACCCAGGAGTTAGAAAAATAAAAGGAATTTATCTCTATGTTATAGGAGGAATCAATAATAAACTAGGTTCCATGAGATAGGTGAAACATTAGTGGAACATGACACATATTTTTGGGAAACATCATATAAGTGGATGGTTAAGGAAAATATATCTTGGTCTGAAGTGAGCGTGGATCAGGGAGAGTGATACACACAAAAAATGGAATATTAGTGTACTTCCATTTTAAGGATGGTTATGCCATATATCTTAGAATCATCCTAATTATGCTAGTAGAGATTCATATATATTGTAAGCTATCCGAATTATTTATTAGTTTTGGTGAAGGGAGTCCTTAGGATTCATGCTCAAGGAGTGATATAGGGTAATTCAGATGGTGGGGAGTACACTAATGTCCATTAAGTGAGGTGACCCTCATTTTGATTTGATAATTATAAAATTCTGTGGGAACTGTTCTCAGGAAATAGTAATGTGTGATGTGTGACATTTTTATTAGCACTCATGGATGAGCGGGTTAATATTAATCTGGATTATTATGTCTGAGGATTGGAGGGGTATGGTTTATTATAATCGTAAAATCATTTCATTAATTCGAAAACATGGATTCTCTTTATTTTTGGATCATAATGTCAGTTTTGGTGGGTGACCGTTATTTGACAAAGGTTGTGGGACCATAAAACTAGTTGTGGGATGGTAGGTTTTGATTTGACATGCCACTGATTATATGGAACAATGTACAACTGGATTTATCAATAAATTCCACATAAAAGTTCAAATACAGACTTTTTTGGAGTATGAGTGTGGTTATCAGATGTAAGATAGTTTTGACAATCCATGGGTGATTAATAAATAATATTCTAATATTCATGTTGTGACACAATGACTAAAATGAGAAGTTTTTCTGGCGGGATTACTAGAAGTTGGTTACGGGCTTCAGTGAGTGTACTCTAAATGATCATGTTGTTCTATAGAATGATGTCATCATAATTGGATTGGTGACACATTAACAGTCTAAGCAAGTCATTTTTGGATGTAGTTATCCAAAAGTAGTTTGAATTGAGTTTCCTCACATAGATAATGTGATCAAATAAGTATATCCCCCATGAGTTTCCATCCAGTTGTGCAGCCTTAGGCACACTCATTGTGCATCAGGTTAATGATCGAGTAAAGGCTCAACAAACCATTTTGGGGTGATTATGCATTGGTGAATCTATGACACAACCACATCGACTTACCAGTATAATGAAGGGGATGTATTGCTATGAAAATGTACTACTAGAGACCTTACTAATATTTTAGGATATTGTCCTATACTAAGACTTATCTTTATGGTTTTCACTAAGTTTCTATAATCTAAATCCCAATAATAACTAAAATAATCTCAAAAAATAGCTAAAAATTTATATTATTGAAAACTATAGTGACCAATGCTAGGAATGACTTTATTTTATAGTATTTGTGGCATTATATTTCCTAAATAAATATCACATGGATTGATAGGTTCAGTGTATTTGGATAATAGCTTTATAATAATTTTATTTTATAATGCTTGAGATCAATAATCCTTAATGGAATTTTAATATACCATCTTCTATACTTCTCATTGGTAAGACTTTTCCTCATCACCTGGGGAATAAGTAAAAAATCAATTAGGGAGTCTAAATTTTCACTAAGGGATGAATTAACATTTCATCAAGTATGAGTTCATAAGAATAAGTAAAAACATGAGAATATGAGATATATTACAATATCATTATTGAGAATCATAAGACATAAGATAGATTCAATATACGTGGTGTAAGAACTTAAAGCCAAAAAAGATAAAAATGGAATAATAATATATAAAAATAGATTATGATACTTTAACATAATGTTGAATCGTGTTAGTATAATGTTATAATGAATAAAATCCTTTAAATATAAAACAAATAATAGTATAAAGAAACATTACTCTCATGATCCACACCATCAGTGACTTTTAATATCATAATTAACTCATGATTGTAAAATTTATTTCATAAAATATCCAAATAAAATTCATTCAAAATTTATAAAGAACCCATGTGAATAAAATGGATTTATTAAAAATACAAATGGAAATCATTAACTTTTTATAAATAACCAATGGAAATAATATGGTTTTTTTAAAACAACCAAATTCTATAAAATAGCATCATGAACAAAATTGTTTTATACTGAAAAAGTGATCACCCAAAATAACTGTAATATAAGTGAAAAATATACGGTGGATCATGAAACATAAATACATTATACATAGATCATTTTTAAGATATAAAGAAAAATTAAAACCAAATCAGGAAAATAAATTTCTTGAAAACATTTGGTATTCATAAATGTAAATTTAATAGTTAAAAGTCTCTTATCAATAAGACTCCTTTGTTTTTTAAATGATATAAAAACCATTCATGTAAGTGTATATGGATAATAAAACTATGATTCTCTAAAAATAGAGTTAATATCACTCAAAATTTAAATTCTTGGAAAAACTAAAATCAATAAGAAAGTGTATAAATAAATGAATGGAGTTTTATTTAACATGTCCAATACCATTACCCTTAACTTCCATAAATGTGATTTAACCTACAATATCTTAAAATAAAAATATTAATTAACTATTTAAGTGCCTTATTCATATAAATTTATATTTATAATATTTATTAATAACAAATAATTCTTTCAATTTGCTTGTTATATTATCTTTTTAACATCAGTTGTTAATAATCTTGACCGTTTGAACAAGTTTCATAAAGTGTTCCTAATTCATCCAAATTTCATCATTACCAAACAAGTAAATATTTTTTTATTATTATTTTTTAAAATATATAATTTTTTAATTCTAAAACATGGGTTTTTTATTCATGATTCATAAAGATAAAATTGATGTTGAACTAGATTGGGGTTACTCATCAATATCAATGGATTACCTTATTACAATCATTAATTTTTTGTGTTATCCATAAATAACCACATTCATGATATATATTAATTATTTATATTAGATATAAATATCCAATATAAGCTAAAAAATCCATATATGTGGTAGTGAAAAATGAAATGCATCATTCCATAGAGGCGGAAGTCTGCATATATGCATGGAAGATGATTTCATTTATTGAAAGGATGTTGAAATAAGTGATATAGTTTATCATTCCATAAATATATATATATGATATATATAAATTTATAATAAATTTCATGTAAATTACCCTTTTGGACCAACCATTCTAAGTGGTGAATAAATATAAAACAGATTTCTCCATGGAGGTTGCAGTCCACATGTACACATTATACACATTTTTATTTTTCTGAAAGGAAAATAGAAATGTGGTTAATGAGTGTACCATAATTATAATAACATAAAATTATACTAACTATATTTATGTTTTTATTTTAATATAGTGTAATAGAATGTAAGAATAACTGCACATACAGAATTTGAATTGAGAAAGGAGTGGTTAGAAATTTAGACCCCACCCATTAAGTTATCTCATTTTAAAATGGGGTTAAGACATTAAGGTATGATATTTTGAGAAGAAAAAAAACATGAAGGTGGATAAGAAATTTTAGGATAGGGTCAGGTTGAGTTTGGTCTAAACTAGGAGGGTTTTGGTTTGAGATAAAGGGATGAGAGGTTCTCCCCTTTTATAAGTAAAAAGGATTTCATTTTGTAAACACCCAAAACTTTTTAAATTTTGGAAGTCACTCTCAAGGAATTTTGCACCAAAATCTTAAAATAATGTATAAGAGAAGTGTTAAGGTCCTAAATTTCCTCAATTACCCATTCCCACACAACTTATAAACATGTTTTTGGTCTTTCCCTCCTCATTAAACCCCTTTTACCCCTTTTTATATATAGCGAGGTAACTACTTTTTACCAAATTAATTTATCATTTATGATTGAAAATAAAATGAAACTTATTACATAAATTGGACCTGATGATTAAAATTTTGAAAAAAAATTATTATATTAATTTTTTAAAAGTTATGAAAACAACTTTTAAAATTCTAAATGTATTATGTACTAAACTCAATTTTTTGGAAAATATAACCTAAGTTCAAAATTAACAAATTAATTTTTTTTAATATATAATCACTTATAAAAAATATTTGGTCAAATAAAATGGTTTCATAAATTATAATTCAAACTTATATACTAATAATTTAATAATAATTAGGTTATTTATAAGAAAAGTATTTTACATATTCACATAAAATCATTTTTTTAGAAAATCCAAGAAAACATTTTTAATTAAATATTTTTATTATAAGTTAAAAAATTAAATAGATTTTTTCAAATTAAAATTTTAGAATTTGATAAATTTTATTTTAAATTAAAATTATAAAATATAGTTTACAACTATTTTTTATAGGAAATAATTTTTTTTATATTAACTATTATTAAAAAAAATCATGATAATCATTTATAAATAAAAATTGAAAAATGTACATTTTATAAAATTTATTTTATGCATAAAAATATATATTATTATATTCTTAGTCTCACTTGTTGAAATAGTATTAAAAGGGGCCTCTGTTTCATAAGGCGGATATAATTGCTAGTATCGACTTATTGAATGGCCACCTTACAGTTGTCAAAATTTATTTCAATAAAAGTATCATTTTCCATTTGGTTTTACTGTTGAATATGAAGGAATATATCACACATTGTAGTTATTTACATAGTATTATTTTATTGAAACTTGATTCGTTATATTTTTTCCCCATAATAGGAAAGTGACCCCATGGATTTTCATTCCTAGATTCATGTTTCCATCCCTCACCCAATTTTAACCACTCTTCTACCACATCATAAGAAACATGTATGCTACCCCAGTATCCATGACCACCCTATCCTTAATCAATATTGGTGACTCCTTGCTATGCATTTTCCTCTGATCTCAAAATTTCCTATCATGAATACTAATTCCAACCTCCTTCCCTTCACCTTTTAGAAAAAGTATCTACCCTTGTTGAGATTATCTCATTTAATTTTCAATCGCGATCTCTCATCATAAAACCCTTATTATTATGAATGCCTCCATTTACTAACCTTTATCTCCAGAAATGGCATTCCCACCTTCTCCCTACCATCCTTTCCAGTGTGTACCTATCTAATTATTTCATCCACAACACCCACCTCTTTAAGGATATCTGGATCTTTATAGGTACCCTTTCATTTTAAATATATCTTTATTTGGATTATATATGTCTACTTGTATTTATATCAAGAATTATATATCTCTAAAAAGCCCCTCTTTTACAACTAAAACATGTATTGAGTATCCCATACCTCTTTTATTTATCATTAATGATTTTTAGTCCTCTATCAGCTACCATTTCTTCTACCCAAACCTTCATAGAATCTTTTTCTTACTTCACCACAACTATTGATACCCATAAATGTTTAATTTTATATTTTTAATTTAAGAATCATTTCACATAGAATTAATGGTTTCAAAAGTAGGACATATTTTCACCTAGATACCATGGTTATATTATTGAAACACTATTCCACTCAACCATTTGGATTTATATAAGGGGTTTCATCTGACTTACCTTTACAGGGTTGTAATACAGACCTCGTTTTTCCCTTCAATTTTGAGGTTGTTGTTGATATCCATTTCATCTAACATAATTAAAAAATGGAAATCATCATCTTGGGATATTATTGGTCACTATATCTTCTTTAGAAGCATTATTAATTTCTAAATAATTTCTACCGAGAGGATTTTGCACATATGATTCTAGAGAAAAACAATCACGTAGCATATATATTGTTCTCTTATTTATTTTATTATTTTTTGTTTACCAAGATGGGTGTGTCATGTTTGTGGGGGACTATAAGGAATATTCCCATCATGTGTTTTCATATGTTTCTAAGCTAGATAAACTAATCTTGAGGGGGACTGTTGTTATGTTTTTATATATCGGTATTTAAGTTATATTGTCTAGATAAATATTATCCTAAAATATTAAATACTAAATCTTCCTCTTATGATTTTTTATTGATTTAACTTTAAATAAAGCTTTTGGTCTCTTAAGTGTCACACTTTTTTAGTCTCTATTTTTAAAAAAATGTGTATTATTATGAAGGATAAAAATCTTATTATATGTAACATTTTAGAAAAATTTAATATAGTCAATAGAAGGTGATTCTTGATTAGGAATGATTAATAGTGTGATAATAGTAAATATGAACATTTTTCAGATGTTCCTTAAACATTGTGGGTGATCATGTTGAAAACATCATTGTAATATTAACATTAATGACTCACATGATATCTACTTAACATATCAAGATATAAAGGAATTCTCCACCATGATAAGGTCTTTTGGAAAATGATAAGTACAAAGAGTAGAAACCACAGTCTTTTAGTAAGTTCATAGATCAATATGTGCCTAAGATTAGAAAATTATTATTAGATAAGATATTAATTTTGGAGAAATACATTGATTATATCAAGGTTGAGCTAGATGTTTATCATTTTAGAAAATAAACTATCCAATAGTGGATACTGATAAATAATAAAAATATTGAAGATAATATTGAATCTATCCCATGGGTATTTTTCTATAATATATTCATAGAAAAATATTTTCCTCTCACAATATAAATCAAGATGGACCATAAATTCTCTAAGATTAATAAAATACTATATGAATCCATTATGATATGTCAAGGTAACATTAATTTGTAAAAATTGTGTTGTTTTGGATTTTTCATTTATCTAGATAGTATGATTGATAAATTCCAAAATTGAATAAATTAAAGTCTTTATAAATATTTAGTGATCTATGAGTTTATGAGGAAATCAATTGATGGATCGTCAAGGTGAAGATAGAGTTTCTAAATAATAAAAGGCATCAAAGAGTATTTAATAATAGATGAAAAGTTTATAATTTCATTGGAATAAAATATGATAATGAAAGAGAATATAATAAGTTTAAATATCTCATAATTCATAAATATAGAAGCAATTACTCATAGAATTATGTACAAGGAATCTAAATGTGTTTGAAATTATAAAATACTAGTCATTTTTTTTTGATAATGTCGACAATGTATAAATCAAGAATATAATAATGGTAATTATAGGATTCAATAGTAAGGGAACATTGTTTTTCCAAATCCTTAACTATTGGTTTTTTTTATTTTGGTGTAATAAAACTAGATGTTATATTAATAAATTCTCCAATAAGAAAATTTTATATGGAAATTCTTTCCATTTACCACCAAAACCCCATGTTCATGATCATGCATATATTATCAAAATAGATAAATTTGATAAACCCAAATATTTTTTCACATGAACTATATATATTTTATCAATAATATCTTATAAAATTTTTCATTTCTGATAAATGGATATATTTATATCATGAAAATTCACGGTACAAGTATATTTTTAATTCCCCGGCCCCAGTTACCTAGAGTCGGTGCATTATTATGTAACATTGGGATGATCACAAAGGATCAAGTCTCGAAAGACCGATTAGTTTAGTAGTCTTGGAAACCCTAGATATATTCATAAGTCTTACATTACATCATAAGGTAAAAAAAAATACAACAACATATTGTCTTCATATCCCCTCATATTATCCCTACATGTCATTCATAAATTACTTCTTCAAATCTTGGGAAAAATAAAACATTGAAAGGGGTGAGCTCAGATGCTCAGTAAGGATAACAATATAGCAGAATCTTTTATAGATAATCATAAACACTTAATGCAATGTATAACTAAAAAAAGACTTTTAAACTTGAACTTAATCATAATATGGAAAAGATAAAATGTAATAATTCCATTTACTTATTCACATAGATATTATACTAGTCGAATAATCACATGAAATATCAATAACCACCTTCTTAATGATGGAATGCATAATGCCAGACTATCATAACCACGTAGACAAGGCCTCGTGCTGAGATGAAAAATAAGATTTTTTCAAGGCCTCATGCCAAGACAGTAGTTTGTCTCATGAGACCTACTGATGCATCGAGGAGCTATAGCGGGCTCCACCCATCACTTACTAAGTCTAATGCATTCCTCATATGAAAAGTTTTAAACATAACAAAAACATTTGTATTAAAACTAGCATACTAAATGTCTATACTTTATCCACAAACCATGAATGGTATAAAAATAGCACATCCATAGTCAAAAATAACTCATTCGATACAATATGGAAGATTTTATTGTATTAGATTAACCTCAATCGAGAATGATGAAGGATATTGACATAGATAAAAATAATCATCAAAACTATTAGAGTGAAATATCCCCCTTTTCTTGAAATCATTTAAAATTCACACTATTTGTCAAGAAGCCATTTCAAAATATGTTTTTGAATAAAAGTGTACCATACCACTTTGAAACTTTTAAAAGTAATTTTAATTTTAAAAAATTAATGTATATATAAATAAATCCTTAAAACCATTTTTAAAACATGGACATTAATGAGAAATATTTTGAAATATAAATCTTCAAAATATTTAAAAATGATATTTTAGTTAGAGTTTATAACCAAAAGAGAGACACTTGAATACAAATAATTGAGGAAATAAATGCTTTTTAATATCATGAGAATAAAGGGACTCATGATATACTATGTCAAATCACATTATATACACCATATAAAAGTGATTTGGTGTATAACAACAAAGAAGTCTCAATGGAATGTGAATTGAGATGAAATATCTTATAAAGACTTTAGGTTTAGGATAAATTAAATACATAATTATGTGTGAAAAATATAAATACACTCAATATTATTAGATATTCAGTGTAAATCAATCAGAGGACATTCACACATATTCTTGTAAAAACAACACCAATGAATTGGATGCTTAACTCAACAAATGGAGATTAAGTTAAAATTAGTCTTATCAAGTTCATATCGATGACTTGAGAAATTATCAATGGAGTGATTATGTGTATCAAAATTATATCCATAGAAAGGGGAGTGGAAATTATGGCATAACCAAATGAATATTTATTCCACACATAATCTTGGAGTAAAATAATCAATGATGTATGCATAAAGCCGAATTAGTGGAAATTAAAATTTCAAATTCCCTTATCAATTTGGTAACTTATGAAACATACACCCATGAAAGAAGAATCATAAAATGATGATTTAAATATCCATAAATTAAAGTATATTACACAATGAATAAAATCATGGGTAGTACACACACCACATGCAATAAATAAGTGGTGAATAATGGAAATATCACGGAATTAAAAGTGAGATAAGAAACCCCTTACTTTGAACTTTTTCCTTGGTAAAAGGTAGGTTAAACTCATGTATAATGGTGTAATAATTGTTATTGAATTATAAAAAAATAATTTACATTAATATGATATCATATATGATCTTTTAACATTGATTTGTTAATAATATCTTAGTATTATCGTCGTTTTGGGTGTTAACGGATTCGTTTTCCTTTATATTATTTGTTATGTGAGATGTATTTGTTATGGATGGGATGTATCTTATTCATATCCATAATGATATCATGTCTCTAAAAAATATTTTTATTCATCAAATAAAATTTAGTCTTGAATGGATATTAGGGGGAATGAATCTCATCGTGTTCGTGGAGACGGTAATCCGTACGTACGCACGAGCGAAAATATCATTATTTTGATATTAAAATAATATATAATTGGATGGTATATCATGTATACAGAATCATTATCATGTTATATTTAATATTTACATGAATTAAACATCATTATTATACCCATATAAATAATAATATATTGAATAACAATTACACCATAACGTGGAGATGGTAGGTCGTACGTACGCACGTATGGTGACATGTCATTCAAGGGATGGATAGAATAATGAATTTGTTTGTTACATATTTATAATAACATAAAATTATATATAAAATACTGGATTTATTATTTTAGAATAGAAATAACAAAGAAAGAATAAGTTGAAGAAGAAAGGAACTTGAAAGAGGGTGGTGAAAACATTACCTCTTCTTCGGGTTCTTCCTTTTTATTTGATCAAAAGGGCTCCATAGGTTGGCTTTATGATCAAAATAAGGCCTCTATGTTAAAGTTAGGGAATTTGGTAGGATATTTGGGTAGAGTTTGTCTGAGTCAAAAGGCTTTGAAAGTGTGAAGAATTTGTTAGAAGTGGTGTCCTTTTATAAGGGGGGGAGGGGCTCTTTAGAAAAAACATAAAGTATTATTTTATAATAAATTCATATTCGGTTTCTAATGGCTCCAAAGTGGATTATTCAAAGCCTAAGGTGGGTATGGGTCTAAATCATTTCAAACAATAGATTTTATACTGGTTTGGGTCATTATATTAATCTTATCTTTTAGTTTTAACCCTTGGTTAATTAGTTTGACACTTACCATGTAACTTTGTATTTTTATATTATATACTTATAAAATTACTATATACCTCAAAAAGACCCCAAAGTGGTCCATTAATGATACATCTATCATGATAAAATTTCTTTAGCCGAACCTTATATTTCTAAGAATTTAATATCAATTAATAATATAATATGTCTTTTAAAAACTCTTTTATGTCAATTTTGACACTATTTGGTATTTGATTTTTGTGAAAATAATACCAGCATGATTACTTCAAAAAAAATTAATTAAATCAATCCTAACATTTCATATTAATCAATAAAATTAGTTTAATTCATTAAAAGTCTAAAATTACATGTATTTGGGTATTTATAATATCAATTATTTTAATATTTCACTAATAAGGTAATTACTTCTTCATCATTGTGTCATAAATAAATTACATTATTTAGTGTCTAAAAATTATAAATAAAATACCATTATTTATTAAATATTTTTATCTTTCTAATGAATATTTATAGTCTAAATTAGAACATATATAACCCTATGTAAAAATTGTTTTTCTAAAAGATATAGTCTTATATCATTTTTCTATTTACTTTAACATAATTAATATAAAGTTTCATTATCACTTACAAGTGGATCCATGGGGTCCAAAAATAGACCCAAAGATTCCCATGGTCAGACATGTATCACCCAATAGGGTTAAGATATGTTTTAGGGTAATTTATTTTTATTATAATATAAATTTTTACCCTTATTTACTGGATTTACCCTTTAACTATGGTAAATAAAATATTTACCAAAGTAATGATTCAAAATGTCTAAAAATAAAAGTTACCTATTTAAAAAATTTGGAAATCCTGATTCCAAATATGGAGTCCATTTTTTTCAAATTCAAAATACAGAAGTGGCAGAAATTAATTTAAAATTAATTCCCATTGTCAAAATAAAAAGCGTGTTTTTAAGAGATAATAACTATCAAAAGATTGACACTTGTTTATGTCTGGTTTAAATGTGAAATTATGTCCAATGACCAACATTGTATTAAATGGTAAAAATATACTCTAAATATATTTTAAAACCACTCAAATTCATAATTTATCACTATTAATTATTTTGATTTAAAAAGTTGTTTTTAAATAAAATTTAGTAATTTTCACTATTCATCAAAATATGAAAGTTATCCAAAAAGTACCAAAATTTCACCCTAGGCTAATTTCGATATTAAAAATCCAAAAATGAAGTCCATTTTGAAAGATAAAATGTTTAAAATTTCAAAAATGGGTATTACTATTCATAACAGCTAGTTTTATTAGTGGTGGTGTGTGTTAGAACTTGAAGTTGCGTACAACACACGCTACTATATTATTCAGTGATAAGTGTACCTTGGAAGATTGGGGTGTTATATTCTCCACTCCTTCAATAAATTGTGTCCTCTCAGTTTTTAAAATTGGTTTTGGGAACGTAATGGAAAGTCCCACATTGGAAAAAGAGTTAATAAAACTATCACTTTAAAAGAAAGAAAGAGAAGTACAAAGGTCACCCGAGATAACCTATACTAGGATTCCATGTAGAAAAACATGGATATGGATGATAAAATAAGTGTCAAGTTCTGATGGAGAGGGATAGAAAAAATGATCAGGAGAAAGTTAACAACAAGAAAACCAAAAACTTGTTATGGGACAAACGGTCATTAGTTTCCCAGTAGGAAAAGTAAACAGACAACATTTTTATTATTATTTTTTAAGTTACATTACATGAAGATAAGGAATTCATTTCTGAAATTGAATAAGAACATAAAGATATGTACTTAATTTTTAAGTAAAGTTTCATTCTTTAATAAATTTCTACAACTAACTCATTTTTAAACGATGAGTATTCTAGAAGACTTAGTCACACTAGAAGAGCTACAATAAAATTCTTATATAATCACATGATCCACAAACAATAAACTATATATTTACCTTGTCTTTAGAGATTAATCAAAACCAAAATGGTTAGTATAAGATCTGATGGTCCCCCAAAAGGTTATTTCATTAGAGAAAGAAACACTAATCTTAATTTCTATAATTAAACCAACAATACCCCAAAGTTAAATAAATAGAATTCAATAAAGAATTGTCCTTAAAATCCTTTAATAAAATCCAAAATAATATTAAAACTAAAAACATATAAGAATTTGGTTATGTAGTCTTCCACATTAAATGGTATCTCCAAATGACCTCAATTACTCTTAAAGTCACATACTTAAAAGTAATTAACTTAATCACATATTCTCTATTATAGGATAATAATTTCCATAAATAACCCAAATCACTATAAAGCCACAATAAAAACATAAATAAACCCCCACCATTACTCCTCAAATGAAATCCCATACTATTTTATTTTCCTAGGGCATATAGTGTTCCCAAAAAAGTGAACATCTTCCAAAATAACTTTTATCACTTAATCACCAAATCATGTTCCTATACTAAGGGTATTCATTTGATAAGACATAAGATCCCAAATCAAATTATTATTGATCAATAAAATAATTTAACTAAAAATAATAGTCACACTATCCAGGGACTTCATGTACTCCAGTGGTAGGCGATAAATCCCAATCGCACTTTGGTTGTGGGTTCGATTCCCACAGCTTTGTCCGACGCGACGGGTTTTCACACGGTCTTCAAGTTGTACTTTTTCAAAAACTATATTTTATAACATTACCAAAATGAGATAAATTCCTCAAAATAACCATAACATAATTTAACCACAAATTTTATCTCATACCTTTCATTTTCATCCCAAATTATAATAACTTGTAATTTCCTCGAACCCAATGATATTATAAAACCAAATGGTTATTTATAACTATATCCACAAGAGAAAACATAAGACTTCCTCAAATATCATTATCACATGGAAAACTATAGGGTTATAAATACAAGAGAAAATTATTCCAAAGTAAACCCATCAACAAGGAGCACTAATAATTTTTAGACATTTCTCCAACAATTTAGTTCCACATAGCTTCTTCTTTGACCAAGAAAATATCCTATAGAATAGGGAATTCACTCGGGTAATGGCCAGGTCCCCTACATTTACGGAAAATGACTGTAAATGGATTCTTGGGACCATTTTTATCTTCTTCCATAGTACTATTCATTTTTCTTCGACAATTCCTCACTTTATGTTATTCCTTCCCGCATGTAAAGCATTTCTTTTTCCCATTGAGACACTTTCCTGGGTGTCTCTTTCCACATGTCCTGCATGATGGAAATTGAGGATTCCTTTCTCCATGGTATCCACTACTGTAACTCTTATCATTCATCACATTTCTCTTCTTTGTTGAGTCTGAAAATTGGTTAATATATATATTGTTGATCATATTTTTGGAAATTTGATTTGGCATAAAGACGATATCTTTTACGCCTATCAAAATTCCATTTTTTTACTCATTGCCACCACTGTTTTCACCTTGTACATCATTCTCAAAGTCACTATGACTTCCTTGGAGTCCAGCCATTGACTAAAACTAGAAATTATTGTGTGAGTAACAGTTGTCATAAAATCATTTAGAGAATATCATGTCACAATATTCTCAATTTGAAACACATTAGGATTAACCAAGGTCATTTACTCTCATATTATATATAATACATCAAATCGGTTTGTAAAGAAAATGTAAATTATCCTAAGCATATCCACCTGAAGTGCCGTAACCAAGAGTGCAGAAAGGCATGTTGTCATGCACCAGTTCCCATTTGAGTCTAGCTCAAAGCGGTGTTTTTGGGTTTTACCCCTTGGTACATCTGTGCCAGAGCTGCCTCTACCTTCTTTGTATCCAGACAGGGATGTATTGCTCGTAAAACTCACAAAATATCTACAATAGCAAAATTCTAGGAAGTTCTTCTATACTAATCCCCAAAGTCTATCTTATGGCTATATGCTCTAATCAGAGTTTATCTAAATCTATCTCACAAGGTTTGTACTAAACTTCCTCTGATACCAACTGTAACACCCCGACCCCAGTTACCTAGAGTCGGTGCATTATTACATAACATTGGCATGATCACAAAGGATCATGTCTTGAAAGACATATTACTTTAGTAGTCTTGGAAACCCTTGATATATTCATAAGTCTTAAATTACATTATAAGGTAAAAAAACGACAACAACATATTGTCTTCATATCCCCTCATACTATCCCTACAGGTCATTCATAAATTAATTCTTCACATCTTGGAAAAAATAAAACATTGAAAGGGGTGAGCTCAGATGCTCATTAAGGATAACAATATAGCAGAAGATTTCATAGATAAGCATAAACACTTAAGGTAATGTATAACTAAAACAAAAGCCTTTAAAACTTGAACTTCATTATAATATGGAAATGATAAAATGAAATAATGTCATTTCTTATTCACATGGATATTCTACTAGTCGAATAATCACATGCAATATCAATAACTACTTTCATAATGATGGAATGCATAATGCCAGACTATCATAACCACGTATCCAATCCCTCGTGTCGAGACAACAAATAAGATTTTGTCAATGCCTCGTGCCAAGACACTAGTTTGTCTCATGAGACCTACCGATGCATCGAGGAGCTATAATGGGCTCCACCTGTCATGTACTAAGACCAATTCATTCCTCATAGGAAAATTTTTAAACATAACATAAACATCCGTATTAAAACTATCATATGAAATGTCAATAATTTATCCACAAACCATGAATGGTATAAAAATAGAACATCCACAGTCAAACATAACTCATTCGAAACAATATGGAAGATTTTATTGTATCATATTAACCTCAATCGAGAATGATGAAGGATATTGACATAGATGAAAATAATCATCAAAACTATTAGAGCAAAATACCCCCCTTTTTATTGAAATCATTTAAAATTCACACTATTTGTCAAGAATCCATTTAAAAATATGTTTTTGAATCAAAGTGTCCCATACCACTTTGAAACTTTTAAAAGTAATTTTAATTTTAAAACACTAATATCCATATAAATAAATCCTTAAAACCATTTTTAAAACACGTACATTAATGAGAAAGATTTAGAAAAAAAATTTCAAAATATTTAAAAATGATATTTTAGTTAGAGTTTCTAACCAAAAGAGAGACACTTGAATACAAATAATTGAGGTAATCAAAACTTTGTAATATCATGATAATAAAGGGATTCATGATATACTATGTCAAATCACATTATATTCTCCATATAAAAGTGATTTGGTGTATAACAACAAATAAGTCTCAATGGAATGTGAATTGAGATGGAATCTCTTATAAAGACTGTATCCTTAGGTTAAAGATAAATCAATGACATAATTATGTGTGAAAAATATAAATACACTCAATATTATTGGATATTCAGTGTAAATCAATCAGATGACATTCACACATATTCTTGTAAAAACAACACCAATGAATTGGACGCTTAACTCAACAAATGGAGATTGAGTTAAAATTATTCTTATCAAGTTCATATCAATGAATTAAGAAATTATAAATGGGGCGATTATGTGTATCAAAATAATATCCATATAAGGGGGAGTGTAAATTATGACATAACCAAATGAATAGTGATTCCACACATAATCTTGGAGTAAAATAATCAATGAAGTGTGCATAAAGCTGAATGAGTGGAAATTGAAATTTCAAATTCCCTTATCAATTTGGTAAATTATTAAACATACAACCATGAAATAAGTATGATAAAATGATGATGTAAATATCCATAAATTAAATTATATTACATAATTAATACAATCATGGGCAGTACACACATCACATTCAATAAATAAGTGGTGAACAATGGAAATCTCACAGAATTAAAAGTGAGATAAGAAACCCCTTACTTTGTACTTTTTCCTTGGTTGATGGTAGGTTAACCTCCTATATAATGGTGAAATAATTTTTATTTAATGATAAAAAAATCATTTACATTAATATGATATCATATATGATCTTTTAACATTGATTTGTTAATAATTTCTTAGTATTATCGTCGTTTCTGGTGTTAACGGATTCGTTTTCCTTTATATTATTTGTTATGCGAGCCGTATTTGTTATGGATGGGATGTATCTTATTCATATCAAGAATGATATCATGTCTCTAAAAATTATTTTTATTCATCAAATGAAATTTAGTCTTGAATGGATATGATGGGGAATGAATCTCATCACGTTCGTTGAGACGGTAATCCGTACGTACGCACGAGTGACAATATCATTATTTTGATATTAAAATAATATATAATTGGATGGTATATCATGTATCCAGAATCATTATCATGTTATATTTATTATTTACATTAATTAAACATCATTATTATACCCATCTAAATAATAATATATTGAATAACAATTTCACCACAACGTGGAGATGGTAGGCCGTACGTACGCATGTATGGTGACATGTCATTCAAGGAATGAATAGAATAATGAATTTGTTTGTTCCATATTAATAATAACATAAAAGTATATATAATATACTGGATTTATTATTTTATAATATAAATAACAAAGAAAAAAGAAGTTGAAGAAGAAAGGAACTTGAAAGAGGGTGGTGAAAACATTACCTCTTCTTCGGGTTCTTCCTTTTGATTTGATCAAAAGGGCTCCATAGGTTGGCTTTATGATAAAAATAAGGCCTCTATGTTGAATTTATTGAAGTTGGGAGGATATTTGGGCAGAGGTTATCCAATCCAAAAGTCTTTGACGATGTGAAGAATTGGGTAGAAGTGGTGTCCTTTTATAAGGGGGGGGAGGGGCTCTTTAGAAAAAACTTAAAGTATTATTTTATAATAAATTCATATTCTATTTCTAATGGCTCAAAAGTTGATTATTCAAAGCCCAAGGTGGGGATGGTTCTAAATCATTTAAACCAATAGATTTTATACAGGTTTGGATCATTATATTAACCTTATCTTTTAGTTTTAACTCTTGGTTAATTAGTTTGACACTTACCATGTCACTTTGTAGTATTATATTATATAGTTAATAAACTTACTATATACCTCCAAGCGACCCCCAAGTGGTCCATTAATGATACACCTATCATGATAAAAGTCATTTGGATGAACCTTATATTTTTATGAATTTAATATCAATTAATAATATAATATTTGTTTTAAAAACTCTTTTATTTCAATTTTGACACTATTTTGGTATTTGATTTTTTTGAAAATCATAACAGCATTATTACTTCTAAAACGTTAATTAAATCCATCATAACATGTCATATTAATCGATAAAATTATTGTAATTCATTAAAAGTCTCAAATTATATTTATTTGGGTATTTATAATATCAATTATTTTAATATTTCACTAATAAGGTAATTACTGCATCATCATTGTGTCATAAATAAATTAAACTATTTAATGTTATAAAATTATAAATAAAATACCATTATGTAGGAAATATTTTTATCTTTCTAATTAAAATTTATATTTGAAAATATAAAATATATAACCCTATGTAAAAATTTTCTGTCTAAAAGATATACGATTATGTCATTTTTGTATTTACTTTAACATAATTAATATAAAGTGTCATTATCACTTACAAGTGGATCCATGGGGTCCCAAAATCGACCAAAAGATGCCCATGGTCGGCCATATATCAAAAAATAGGGTTAAGACACGTCTTAGGGTAATTTATTATTATTATAATATAATTGTTTACCCTTATTTACCGAATTTACCCTTTAACCATGGTAAATAAAATATTTACCGACGAAATTATTCCAAATGTCTAAAAATAAAAGTAACCTATTTGCACAATTTGGTCATCCTGATTCCAAATATGGAGTAAATTTTTCCAAATTCAAAACACAAAAGTAGCAGAAATTAATTTAAAATTAATTCCTGCTGTCAAAACAAAAAGCGTGTTTTTAAGATATAATAACTATCAAAAGATTGACACTTGATTATGTCTGGTTTAAATGTGAAATTATGTCCAATGACCAAAACTATATTAAATGGTAAAAATATATTCTAAATATATTTTAAAACCACTCAAATTTATAATTTATCACTATTAATTATTTCGATTAAAAAATTTGGTTTTAATTAAAATTTAGTATGTTTCACTATTCATCAAAATATGAAAGTTATCCGAAAAGTACCAAAATTTCACCCTAGGCTAATTTCAATATTCCAAATCCAAAAATGAAGTCCCTTTTGAAAGATAAAATGTATAAAATTTCAAAAAGTGCATATTACTATTCATAACAGCTTGTTTTATTAGTTGTGGTGTGTGTTAGAACTTGAATTTCTGTACAACACACGCTACTATATTATTCATCTAGAATCATACCGTGGAAGCTTGGGGTGTTACAATATTATTAACTATAATTATAGTGGTTGACTTATCAAAAATACCATGGAATGGATTTTCAATTATAACTCATGTAATTATGTATTGTCTTATCATAGTTTGTTTGAAGTATTACCCGAAAATTTTTCACTTCTTCCCTTAATTAAATTTAATATTACTCTAGGCATGGAATTGATTTCATCATGTAGGACCAATATAAATTTTTGGAATAATTTGATTATATTTTTCCTTATAAAAAAACCCATATTAGTATTCAATTATATATAATAGAATGAAACTTATTAATTAATAAACACATATGATAGGGAATTATTACTTTTAAATGACAGGTATGGATGTCTGGCCCAAATAATGGAGAAGAAGCAAGGAATGATGAACGAAAACGCACATATTGTGTAGAAATATATATATTTGACTTCCTAGAAGATTTTTTGGGACTCCCATCGATCAATAAGTGATGTTTCATATTAAAATAATCACTGAATATACACTCAAATCAAAATATACATATAATATAGATCCAGTCTTGTAATGGGAGTTGAAGAAGTATCCACTTTATCTTTAGGACCGACTTGTTATCTTCATCGGTGTACTATCCTGGGGTGATAATATATTTTTTTTAAATAAGGATAGATTTATATAATCATATATGGAATACTGAGTAATCAAAGGTTTTATTTCAAATGGTGATTAAAATATATGAATTTGTGGATTTAACCTTTAGTTTATTAAATGTTCTTGTAGTATTTATGGATTTTAAAAATAGAGGCTTTAAATATTAACTTTACATGTTTTTTTCATCTATATTTATAATATTTATAATTATTTAGAAACACAATAAGATCATGAAGATAATATGATGATTTTTCCAAAAAAATTATTAAGAACAAAGATATATAAAATGTTTATTAGATTAAATTATATTTATTAATTGTAATATTTTTTAGCTATGTTCTCATTAGAGAGATGATTTCAGTTGATACATCAAAGACTAAACTAATAAAATAATGGTCCAAAAAAATAATTTTAAATAGATTTGGATATTTTTTAGATTATGTGGGTATTATTGATACTTTGGGAACATTTTGTCAAGATTATATACCCAAATAGGAGGATGGTGCAAGGGGACTCAAGTGAGAACCCTAAATCAGGGGAGAACCTGAAATCAGATGATCTAGATGGCCACTTACGGCTAATCTCTAGAGGAGATCCAGATGATATCGCCTGCTCGAAAGGCATTATTGAGCATATTAGTCACAAGGAGACGTTTTCCTTCACAAAACTGGGTGAAGTGGCCAAAGAGAGTTCTGCCCTAGAAGCTAACAGGCTGCGGAAGAATTTTGAGAATGTTGTTAAGGATGCAATTGGACCCTATTTCTCTGACTTTGGCTCTCCAGCGCCTGGGATAGTGATATAGAAGGGGGGAGTTGCACATGTCTCAGCGAATCAAGAAATGGTTGAAGAGAAAATCAACCTCTGTCGCTACTCAATTATCATGCGAGTCATCACCCCCAAAGGGGAGTGGATTTGGATGTTTCAAGAACTGACAAAGCGCATTGCAGAGGTATGGGGATTTGGTGAATGGATAATTACACTGATTTGAAAGGGGTACCATCATGTTGTCTTATCCTCAGACGAATGCAAACGTAAAGCGTGGAGAAAAGGTACTATCTCACATAACCCTGGATTCTTGAATATATTGGAATGGGATAGAAACATTGATCCCTTGAATGATAGTAATACACATGACCAATTATGGATTAGAACTTTCAAATTTAACTGGTTTTATTGGCATCTAAGGATCCTTTGGGATATTTCCTCAGCGGTGGGTAACCCCATCCGAATGGATAGACAAACAGACAGTCCGAGGTTTGGTCATTATGCCCAAATTTGGGTTGAAGTCGACATGGATAACATGCTTGTAGGGAAGGTGATTCTTACAATGATGGACGATATCATGAAGCTTGAATTCCTTTATGAGAGAAAGACCAAGTTCTATGTAAACTGTTGTTTCTTCAGACACTTAATTGTAGAATGCAGGATGGACAAGGGATGAAACTGTTGTAAGGTGAAAGGACATGATGATAGCTCTTGTAGAAGGAAAAATATTCTCTTGGACCTCTTGAGCATTGAACCTGAACAGGAGGTTGGTCTTTCATAGAAGGAATATACGGGAAGACCTGCTATGTGTCATGTTTCCATGGATGACAAGCAGAAAATGGGAAAGGACAAATATCCCAATAAGATAGTACATAAGCTAGTAACCCCATCTGCTGAGGGACTAGATGAATGTGCTAATGTAATGGTTCCTCCTCTATGTAGTTACACTGTCATGGTGGTGGTGAATTAACCTGGAAAGTAGGTCGACCACCATACTCCCAATGACATTGTCCCTGTTGAAAGGACCTAAGCTAAACAAAATAAAGTTGTGGATCATGATGATACCAGTCTTGGTTCACCCAAAAACTCCCAAGGTACTGATGATTATGAGCGAAATTATCAGAATCCATCCTCTGATCCAGGTGGTAACTTCACACAGATTCTGCACTCTAAGGATGCCCAGAAAAAGCTGGACGTGGGTAGTGACCCTTCTCACATAAAATCTAAAAATACTTTCACGCCCTTGAGTGGAAGTCTCTGGTCAGATGAGGTAAAAGAAGCTCAAATCACTGCTTCATTTACTATCAACCTAGGGTATGAGGAAGTGGTCTCCAATGATATACCAAAACAGATCCCTATATCCACTGAATCACCCCACATGATCACCAACTGTGATGGAAATGAGCAGAATGTGAGCCCACTAGCACAAGAAAAGATGAAAGGGAATGACTATAATGACCCATACTTTACATACATTGTTAATAATTCAAAATTTAAGCACACTTATTACAACATATGACAAAACCACAAAGGACCGTATAGGTATAGTGTCTTTAGAAACTGGGAAACATAAACAACTGGTTCATAAATCTTCTACAGTGTCTCCCATTTATTTCATCATATCTAGGGTCCCTTTTAGCATATTCTACTTAATATCCATCTTCCTGACCTGGGGAAAAGAAAACATAAAAGGGTGAGCTCAAATGCTCAGCAAGGGCAAATAATGGAAATAAAAATCATATCATATCTTTTTGAAAATCATATCCTGCAAAAGAGATCATAATATCTTAACATGGAATAAATCATAGAAGTGAAAATGAGATCCCCATAATCATAACATGAAACTTGAAATTTTGTGGCATGCACACATAATCATGGAAAATCATTTCTTGTTAGTCATGACTCATTGCCAAGACTATCTTAGTGGACAAAGTCCCTTTCTGAACCGAGTCACCCTCATTCCAGTCCTGTTTCACTGAACCGGTATAACCTACCGTTCTAGCCATGTCTATCTCATGAGATATAAAATCTTTACCCAATGCATTGGAGGTAGATATAGGTCCCACCCATCTTATAATGAATCCTTTCTTATGTGTTCCACATAATCATAAATCATACATCATCGCATAACACATGTAACAAAAATGGGATTCTTGAAACATCATGACATCATAAAACAAATCATATAAGGTAAATGAATTCATAAAAATAATTTCCTCAGAACATAATCAAATCAATGTAATAATAGGGATAAAAACAGAACCCTTTATTATCTTAGATGGAAAATAATTTTTATAAAACACTTGAACTCCATTCTTGAGGAAAATATCCTTTCTTCTTTAAAAACAGTTTTCTTTTCTTAATATGTCATACAATTATAAACTAAAAGAAGTTGATTAAAAATAAACTTGAAAACTTGTAAAGGAAGCTTCTTGGACCGATATATCTAGGGCTCAACTTCCCCTTCTTTCCAAAATAGATTTAAACAATTGTAGGTGGATGGAAATAATATTACATATTGATGAAACATGGATGTGGATGATAAAAATACACCCCAGTAAATACTTACGAATAAACAATCTCGGATAAAAATGAGATTGTGATATTTCCCTTACCTTAGGTCCGATTTGCTTTGTACATGTCCGAAACTCCTGTATAATAGTTTAAATAATGTTATTGACTTATTCCAGAATTATACATATTGATATGATATCATATATGGTCATATTCTTAGCTTCTTGTTAGTAATATTTCATTGTTACTTGTTACTCGGGTCTTTATTGCCTTTTGTTCTTATGCGTGTTTTGCCGAATAAATTCTTATTCTTCTTTTAAGGTTATAGATACCTTATATCCAGAATGGTATTAGTGTAACATATATCATATTTATTCATTCAATTCATTTATATAATTACTATGTAATGATGATCATGCAGAACGAGTCGCATCACATCGTGGAGACGGTATTCCGTACGTACGCACGAGTGATGATATCGTTACTATGATTGTGGAATTGTATTGTAGTATATATATATTATTTCAGTATCAATATTACTTTATAATAATCATAAATAGTTACTCATTACACCATTATACCCATCCTTGTAAGGTGGTGGTGGAAAATAGATTACACCACGGCGTGGAGACGGTATTCCGTACGTACGCACGCGCGGTGATTTCATTTTTCCGTAGGATGGATAGAAGGTGAATTAGGGTTGTTTCATATTTATAATAACATATCAGTATGTAAGTAATACTGATGTTATTACTTTATTATGAAACAACTAAAGAAGAAGAAGTTGAAGAAGAAAGAAATTGAAAAGATCGGTAATGGATATTACCTCTTCTTTGGAACGCTTCTTTGAATCCTCCACTTAGGGAACTAATATTGGTCTTTGAAGAAGACCAGGACCTCTAGGATTATTCTAGGGAAGTTGAGAGGAGAAAATGGCAGGGGATGGCCGAGCTTGAGTGCTCAATTTGGTGTGAGGAGGAGGGGGAGGAGGTGCCCTTTTATAAGGGAGGAGAGGGGCACCTTAGGAATATCTCAAAATATTATTTTATATTAAAGTAAAAATCGGTTTATAATGGTTCCAAAGGGTATTATTTCGAAGCTAAAGTTGGGAAGGGTCGAAATCCTATCAACCAATATGATTTAGATAAGTTTAGGTTATTATTTTAACCTTATCAATTAGATTTAACTCTAAGTTAAATAATTTAACTTTTACCATGTCTTTTTGTTTTCTTTCACTATATGGTTAATACACTTACTATAACATGCCAAACGAACCCCAAATTGTTTATTATTAATATATATATCCTTATCTAAGTCATTTGGCCGAACCTTAGATTTTTAGGAATAAAATAACAATTAGTAATATAATATTTGATTTAAAAACTATTTTGTGTCAATTTTGACACAATTTGATATATGATTTTTGTGAAAGTCATAACAGAATTATATGTTCGAAAAAAATTTATTAAATCAACACTAATATATCATAGTGACCTAGAAAATTATTGTAATTCATAAAAAGTCTCAAATTACATTTATATTGGTGTTTATAACATCAATTATGTCAATATTTCATAAATAAGATAATTACTGCATCATAATTGTGTCATACATAAATTAAATTATTTAATGTATAAAAATTATAAATAAAATACCATTATGTAGGAAATCTTTTTAGCGTTCTAATGAATATTTATAGTCGAATTTATCTTATGTATAACCCCATATTAAAAATGATTTACTTATTAAACTTTGATTTTAACTATTTTAACCCTTCTTTAAATAAATTAATAATAAATGTCCTAATCTAACCCAAGTGGGCCTAAATGGTCATATTTTATTCATAAGGTTGTTTTTAGTCGAATTACACTTATCCAATAGAATTAGGACATGTGTTAGGGTAATAGTAATATCATATTTACCCTTAGTTACCCTATTTACTATTAACCGTGGTAAAAAAAAGTAAAAAGTTACTATTCACCAAAAATTATATTCATCTCATTGAACCACATTTTAGTCCTTGATATTAACCGTGTCTGTAGGATTTTGGAAATTCCATTCACAGAAGCGGTAAAATTAAGTTTTATGCAAAATTCAGTTTTTAACCTACCACTTAGTGGTTTCACTATTCATCAAAAATTGAAAGTTTTCAGAAAAATACCAAAATTTCACCCTAGGATAATTTCGGTATTCCGAATCCAAAAATGAAGTCCATTTTAAAAAATAAAATTTATAAAATTTCAAAAAGTGGTTATTACTATTCATAACGGCTAGTTTTAATAATATTTTAATAGCATATCGTTGTTTAGTGAAACTCGGTATTGCGTACGACGCAAGCTATCGAGGAAGGTCGCGATTGCATGTAAAGTAAGACAAGCTAGTATGTAGTGAAAGATTCCTTTGATGATATATAAAAAACAAAATATTACTCATAAAAATCTCGGGTGTTACATTCTACCCCCCTTAAAAAGAATTTCGCCCTCGAAATTCGTCACTTTGTAACAAACAGATGAGGATACTTCTCCCTCATCATATCCTAAAGCTCCCATGTAGCTTCTTCAAGTTGGTGGTTCCTCCATAAAACTTTCACCAATCGAGTGGTCGTGTTTCGTAGGACTTTTTCGCTACGATCCAGAATCTCTATCGGTTGTTCTTCATAAGAAAGATCTTGCTCCAGCGGTACAACTTCTGAGCTGAGTACATGTGAAGGATCAGGTATGTACTTTCTCAGGAGAGATACATGGAACACATCGTGAACTTGAGAGAGATTCGGTGGAAGCGCCAATCGGTAAGCTACCTTTCCAACACGATCCAGTATTTCGAAAGGACCGATATATCTAGGGCTCAACTTCCCCTTCTTTCCAAATCTCATAACCCTCTTCCAGGGAGATATTCGTAAGAACACTTTATCACCCACTTCAAACTCTAGGTCTTTTCTTCGGTTGTCGGCATAACTTTTCTGTCGACTTTGAGCTGCTCTTATGTGTTGTTGAATAGATCTGAGCTTTTCTGCCATTTCATCAATGAGATCAGGTCCTAATAGTTTTCTTTCCCCAACTTCATCCCAGCAAGTTGGAGTCCTGCATTTCTTTCCATAGAGAGATTCATAAGGAGCCATCTGAATACTGGAGTGAAAGCTATTATTATAAGAAAATTCCACCAAAGGTAGGTGTTGATCCCAACCTCCTTTGAAATCCATAGAGCAAGCTCTCAACATATCTTCTAGGGTTTGAATTGTTCTCTCAGACTGACCATCTGTCTGAGGATGATAAGCAGTGCTGAAACTCAACTCTGTATCCAGAGTATGCTGAAGACTTCGCCAGAACTTCGAGGTAAATCTCGGATCCCGATCAGATATAATAGAAAGTGGTACTCCATGAAATCTTACCACTTCCTTTACATATATCTTGGCAAGATGATCTAGAGAGAAATCCTCTCTAATAGCAATGAAGTGTGCAGACTTTGTAAGACGATCAACTATGACCCAAATAGCATTATTGCCTTTGGATTTTTTAGGAAGTCCTGTGACAAAGTCCATAGTGATGTTTTCCCATTTCCATTCGGGTATGGGTAATGGTTGTAACATCCCCTTAGACTTTTGTCTCTCAGCTTTAACTTGTTGACAAACCAAGCATCGAGAGACATATTCAGCAACATCTCTTTTCATGCCATCCCACCAGAAGTACACTTTCAGGTCCCTATACATCTTCATGCTTCCAGGATGAATAGAGAACGATGAACTATGAGCCTCATCCAGCAGCTCCTTCTTTAATTCGGGGATGGGAGGAACACAAACCCGATTCCTGAACTTTATTATCCCATCACAATCAAGGTTGAACTCAGGAACATTTCTCACCTTCTTTTGTAACTCGACATCTTCTTTTTGTGCCTCTTTAATCTTCACATGTATAGATGGTTGAACATTCATTTGAGAAAGATAAGATTTTTCCCCTTCCATTATAATTCCAAGATCCATCCTTTGTAAATCCATAAATATTGGATCCTTTGTGATCCTCATCATGGATAAACTAGCATGGTCTTGTCGACTTAATGCATCTTCCGCCTTGTTTGCTTTCCCAGGGTGGTAATGGATTGAGCAGTCATAATCCTTAATCAGCTCCAACCATCTTCTTTGACGCATATTCAGCTCCTTTTGTGTGAAAATATACTTTAAACATTTATGATCAGTATAAATATCACACCTTTCACCATAAAGGTAATGCCTCCAAATCTTTAGTGCAAAGATTACCGCAGCTAACTCCAAATCATGTGTTGGGTAATTTTGCTCATGGATTTTCAACTGTCGTGAGGTATAAGCTATCACCATATCATTTTGCATAAGAACACACCCCAATCCCTTCTTGGATTCATCACTGTAGATCACAAACCTTTCTCCACTACAAGGTAGTGTGAGCACAGGTGCACTGGATAACCTTCTTTTCAACTCCTAGAAATTCTCTTCACATTCTTCCGTCCAGACAAACTTAACTCCTTTCCGGGTTAACTTGGTGAGTGGATTAGATAATCGTGAAAAATCTTTTACAAAACGTCTATAATATCCAGCCAAACCAAGAAAACTTCAGATCTCAGTTACTGTTGTTGGTCTCGACCATCTTTCGATAACCTCTGTTTTTGCTGGATCCACAGATATCCCCTCTTTTGAGATTATGTGACCCAAAAATGCAACTTTTTGAAGCCAAAATTCACACTTGGTAAATTTGGCATAAAGCTTCTCCTTTCTCAGGGTCTTTAATATAATTCTCAAGTGATCTTCATGCTCTTCCTTGCTCGTTGAATAGACAAGAATATCGTCTATAAAGATTACCACAAATTGATCAAGATAGTCTCTAAAGACTCTATTCATTAGATCCATGAAGATAGCAAGGGCATTAGTAAGACCAAATGGCATCACTATAAATTCATAGTGTCCATACCTTGTGCGGAAAGCCGTCTTTGGTATATCCTCCCTTTTGACCCTTATTTGATGATACCCTGAACGAAGATCAATCTTGGAAAAGTATTGAGCTCCGCGTAGTTTGTCAAATAAGTCATCAATGCGTGGGAGAGGTTATTTGTTCTTGATAGTGATCTTGTTAAGTTCTCGATAATCAATACAGAGTCTCATTGATCCATCTTTATTCTTAACAAATAGAACAGGTTCTCCCCAAGGTGACGCACTAGGGCGTATGAATCCCTTATCAAGATTCTCCTGGAGTTGCTTCTTCAATTCCTGCAACTCAATTGGGGCCATTCTATAAGGTGTCCTTGAAATTGGCAAAGCGCCCGGTACGAGTTCTATTGAAAACTCAACTTCACGATTTGGTGGAAGACCCGGTAATTCCTCCGGAAAGACATCATCAAACTCCCGTACAATGGGCATATTCTTAATCGTGAGTTTCTCACCAACCATTTGAGATAAATAACCTTCATTTAGTGGAATCAATACCCATAAGATGGAAGAAATTTCCACTGGAAGGTTATATTCATCCTTGAATCGATAGACGATCGTAGATTGATCTGGAATATGAAATGTGACTTCCCTTATTTGGCAATTGATATGAACTCCATGTAGAGAAAGTCAATCCATGCCAAGAATCACATCAAATTCCACTAAAGGAAGTATCACAAGATTTGCGGGAAGCACTTTCCCACAAACTTCTATCGGAGAAGATTTATAAACTTTTGATGCGACTGTTGTGCCATTACGTGTTGTCACAGCTAACTCAACATCTAATTGTTGAGGTAATACGGTGATACCCTTAGAAAATTTTTCATAAATAAAAGAGTGGTTGGATCCAGAATCAAATAAAACATTTGCTACTTTAGAGTGGATGGTAAGTGTACCTTTCACCACTTCGTTATCGTACTCCACATCACTGATAGAAATTGCATGTGACTTTCCTTTGTCTTTAGCCTTAAGATTTTGTTGACGTCGACCATCATCATCAACCCTTGGATTTGGGCATTGATTGGCATAATGCCCCATCTCCTTGCACTTGAAACATTGAAGTGTAGTAGGTTCATTTTGTGTATCCCTTCCTTTGTTTTCATCATTAGACATCTTCTTCCCATTATCGCGGCATTAAAATGCCTGATGACCTTCCTTTCCACATTTAAAACATTTACTTGTCCCTTTAAGACAACTCCCTCCATGTTTCTTTCCACACTTTGAGCATAAGGGAAAGTTCATCTTCTTTTCAGTGTGCTCTTTAGATTTTCCTTTGAATTCCATCTTCCTCTTCTTATCAAACCCATGTGACTGATGGGTTACTCCAATCTCCATCTCGACTTTGAGAGCACATCGAACGATTTCCTCGTAGCTATTGAAGTCCTTTATGGCTAACGCCCTTCGAAGACTTGGTTTTAAGCCACTAAAGAATCGATCGATCTTACTCTCAGTTTGGATAATAATACCAGAAGCGTACCTTGCAAGTCTTGTAAAATTTGCTTCATAGGTACCAACAGATTCATCATCCCTTTACTTCAGTTCAATAAACTCTTTCTCCATATTTGTTCGGAGAATACGAGGTAAGTACTTATTGAAAAATAAGTTCTTGAACTCGTCCCATTCCATAGACTCAATTTCATCCCTTTGCCTCATATTCTTAATAATATTCCACCATTGATCAGCATCTCCATCCAAACGATACACTACTAGGATGACTTTATCATGTTCAGAACATTGAAGAACTGAAAATATCTTTTCAGTAGTACTAATCCATTGTTCAGCAACTAATGGATCAGTAGACCCGCTGAAAGAAGGTGGACGCTGCCTCATGAAGGATTCAACAGAATGTTGCTCCTTCCTTTGCTCGTTTGGAAGTCCTGCATGATTCATAGCTTGAGAAAGTTGTGTGAGCATGGCTACAAGATTTTGCATTCCAGCTCCCATATCGTTTGGTTGCTCATGGGGGACAATCATTGCATTGCCCATCGCATTCCGCATTTACACGGTTCCTTTGGGTTCCAGCCATTGACTAAAACCAAGAAGAATAGTGTGAGCAACACTAATTATAATAGGAAAACCACATAATCAAGGATAAAATTTCACACTTAAGGTCTTATCCTAGGGTATTCATGGCCATTTCTAAAACACTAAGATTGTGTTCTATGCTTAGACTTATCCTTAGGGTTCTTACTAAGACTTTCACATCCTAGTTTCCAAAGGTTGACTATACCTTTCCTCTGATACCAACTATAATGACCCATACTTTACATACATTGTTAATACTTCAAAATTGAAGCACACTTATTACAACATATGACAAAACCACAAAGGACCGTATAGGTATAGTGTCTTTAGAAACTGGGAAACATAAACAACTAGTTCATAAATCTTCTACAGTGTCTCCCATTTATTTCATCATATCTAGGGTCCCTTTTAGCATATTCTACTTAATATCCATATTCCTGACCTGGGGAAAAGAAAACATAAAAGGGTGAGCTCAAATGCTCAGCAAGGGCAAATAATGGAAATAAAAATCATATCATATCTTTTTGAAAATCATATCCTGCAAAAGAGATCATAATATCTTAACATGGAATAAATCATAGAAGTGAAAATGAGATCCCCATAATCATAACATGAATCTTGAAACTTTGTGGCATGCACACATAATCATGGAAAATCATTTCTTGTTAGTCACGACTCATTGCCAAGACTATCTTAGTGGACAAAGTCCCTTTCTGAACCGAGTCACTCTCGTTCCAGTCCTGTTTCACTGAACCAGTATAACCTACCATTCCAGCCATGTCTATCCCATGAGATATAAAATATTTACCCAATGCATTGGAGGGAGATATAGGTCCCACCCATCTTATAATGAATCCTTTCTTATGTGTGCCACATAATCATAAATCATACATCATCGCATAACACATGTAACAAAAATGGGATTCTTGAAACATCATGACATCATAAAACAAATCATATAAGGTAAATGACTTCATAAAAATAATTTCCTCAAAACATAATCAAATCAATGTAATAATAGGGATAAAAACAGAACCCTTTATTATCTTAGATGGAAAATAATTTTTATAAAACACTTGAACTCCATTCTTGAGGAAAATATCCTTTCTTCTTCAAAAACATTTTTTTCCTTTCTTAACATGTCATACAATTTTAAACTAAAAGAAGTTGATTAAAAATAAACTTGAAAAATGTAAAGGAAGCTTCTATGAAATAATTTTTTTAAAAATCCATTCATGCCGTATAAGTTAAAAAAACATTCTTCGTACTTTTGTCGGAAAAGTCAAAAAGTACCTCGTACGAAAAACGACAAAAGATTCCTTTCATACATATTACTAAAAACTCACCTAAGGGTAAAAATAGATTTAAACAATTGTAGGTGGATGGAAATAATATTACATATTGATGAAACATGGATGTGGATGATAAAATACACCCCAGTAAACACTTACGAATAAACAATCTCGGATAAAAATGAGATTGTGATATTTCCCTTACCTTAGGTCCGATTTGCTTTGTACGTGTCCGAATATCCTGTATAAAGGTTTAAATAATGTTATTGACTTATTCCAGAATCATACATATTGATATGATATCATATATGGTCATATTCTTAGCTTCTTGTTAGTAATATTTCATCGTTACTTGTTACTCGGGTCTTTATTGCCTTTTGTTCTTATGCGTGTTTTGCCGAATAAATTCTTATTCTTCGTTTAAGGTTATAGATACCTTATATCCAGAATGGTATTAGTGTAACATATATCATATTTATTCATTCAATTCATTTATATAATTACTATGTAATGATGATCATGTAGAACGAGTCGCATCACATCGTGGAGACGGTATTCCATACGTACGCACGAGTGATGATATCGTTCCTATGATCGTGGAATTGTATTGTAGTATATATATATTATTTCAGTATCAATATTACTTTATAATAATCATAAATAGTTACTCATTACACCATTATACCCATACTTCTAAGGTGGTGGTGGAAAATAGATTACACCACAGCGTGGAGACGGTATTCCGTACGTACGCACGCGCGGTGATTTCATTTTTCCGTAGGATGGATAGAAGGTGAATTAGGGTTCTTTCATATTTATAATAACATATCAGTATGTAAGTAATACTGATGTTATTACTTTATTATGAAACAACTAAAGAAGAAGAATTTGAAGAAGAAAGAAATTGAAAAGATCGGTAATGGATATTACCTCTTCTTTGGAACGCTTCTTTGAATCCTCCACTTAGGGAACTAATATTGGTCTTTGAAGAAGACCAGGACCTCTAGGATTATTCTAGGGAAGTGGATAGGAGAACATGGCAGGGTTTGGCCGAGCTTGAGTGCTCAATTTGGTGTGAGGAGGAGGGGGAGGAGGTTCCCTTTTATAAGGGATGAGAGGGGCACCTTAGGAATATCTCAAAATATTATTTTATATTAAAGTCAAAATCGGTTTATAATGGTTCCAAAGGGTCTTATTTTGAAGCTAAAGTGGGGAAGGGTATAAATCCTATCAACCAATAGGATTTAGACAAGTTTAGGGTATTATTTTAACCTTATCAATTAGATTTAACTCTTAGTTAAATAATTTAACTTTTACCATGTCTTTTTGTTTTCTTTCACTATATGGTTAATACACTTACTATAACATGCCAAATGAACCCCAAATTGTTTATTATTAATATATATATCCTTATCTAAGTCATTTGGCCGAACCTTATATTTTTAGGAATAAAATAACAATTAGTAATATAATATTTGATTTAAAAACTATTTTGTGTCAATTTTGACACTATTTGATATATGATTTTTGTGAAAGTCATAACAAAATTATATTATCGAACCAAGTTGATTAAATCAACAATTATATATCATAGGAACCTATAAAATTAGTTTAATTCATAAAAAGTCTCAAATTACATTTATTTTGGTGTTTATAACATCAATTATTTCATTATTTCATAAATAAGATAATTACTGCATCATAATTGTGTCATACATAAATTAAATTATTTAATGTCTAAAAATTATAAATAAAATACCATTATGTAGGAAAGCTTTTTAGAGTTCTAATGAATATTTATAGTCGAATTTATCTTATGTATAACCCCATATTAAAAATGATTTACTTTTTAAACTTTGATTTTAACTATTTTAACCCTTCTTTAAATAAATTAATAATAAATGTCCTAATCTAACCCAAGTGGGCCTAAATGGTCATATTTTGTTCATAAGGTTGTTTTTGGTAGAATTACACTTATCCAATAGAATTAGGACTTGTTTTAGGGTAATAGTAATATCATATTTACCCTTAGTTACCCTATTTACTATTAACAGTGGTAAAAAAAGTAAAAAGTTACTATTCACCAAAAATTATTTTCATCTCATTGAACCACATTTTAGTCCTTGATATTAACCGTGTCTATCGGATTTTCGAAATTCAATTCACAGAAGCGGTAAAATTATGTTTTATGCAAAATTCAGTTTTTAACCTACCACTTAGTGGTTTCACTATTCATCAAAAATTGAAAGTTTTCAGAAAAATACCAAAATTTCACCCTAGGATAATTTCGGTATTCCGAATCGAAAAATGAAGTCCATTTTAAAAAATTAAATTTATAAAATTTCAAAAAGTGGTTATTACTATTCATAACGGCTAGTTTTAATAATATTTTAATAGCATATCGTTGTTTAGTGAAACTCGGTATTGTGTACGACGCAAGCTATCGAGGAAGGTCGCGATTGCGTGTAAAGTAAGCCAAGCTAGTATGTAGTGAAATATTCCTTTGATGATATATAAAAAACAAAATATTACTCATAAAAATCTCGGGTGTTACAATGACAATCCTGGGCCTCACATGAGTCAGAAAGGGGGCCAAAGAGGCAAATGGAGGAAAGGAAAATTTCAGACCTCATTGGAGGGAAAGTAAGGCCCTTGGACAAGGGGAAAGGCCCATAAAAAATGAGGATCTTATACTATAACTATCAAATGATGAGAAAAACCTATATAGGCATAGCCCTTAGACATTATATTATGGCCAAGAAGCCTTTACATGTTGGAATTTCTAAACCAAAATCCCATTTTGATAACTAGAAACGTTTTAAGTGGGGATCTCTTGGTTAAAAATTTGTTTTGAGTAACTCTCATGCATCTGCAATGTACCACTTGTGGGTCCTTAGGCATGAATTAATTTAGATCAACTCTTGTGAGGAAGGGAGCCAAAGTTTTTTGTGTTTCCCATAATATTTCTGGCCAAGTTTTATCAACATATTTCTTGTATGATTTCATATCATATAACATGAGATTGGACTTATGGGAGGAACTGAAAAAATCCCCTAGGTAGAGGGGTCCAAAATGGATTTTCATTGGTGACTTCAACACTGTACTGAGACCTTAAGAAAAAATTGGAGGCAATTTCAAGAGGGCCTCTGCTTTTGAATTTTCTGAATGCATTTATGAATTAAAATTGGTTGAAGTCCTAATTATTGGGGATGATTTTACATGGTGTATATACACCTGACATGAAATTCAAGCTAGTAAAATTGATAGATGCTTTGTCATAATTGACGATCACAGTGCTTCCCATGGGTTCTCTGGTTTCACATTTCCCAAGAACCATTCAAATCATAATCATATAGTTGTTGATGTCAACATGAAGTAGGCAAGGCCAACCCCTTTACCTTTTATATTTAACAATGGATGGCTTGTGATTCCAAGGTGTAGGGAAATTTTTCTAGAGGCCTAGTCAATTAACCATATTGGAAGCCCATTGCAAAATCTGGCTACGAAGCATAAGTATCTTAAAGAGATCCTTAGAGAATGGAGCATTAAATCTTTTTAAAAAATTGATGATGACATCATGTCTTTCAAGGAGGAACTTCATTGCATACATATCAAGAATGTGCACTAGCCCACCATTTCAAGGGAGGAAATCAGGGATCATAACAAGATGGATGACCTTTTAACAACCAAGGAAAGGCTATTTAAAAACCAGATAAATGTCAGATGGTTAAAGGATAGAGATGAGAACTCTAAATTCTTTAATAGATTGCATAATGAGAAGAGGTCACGTGCAAGTGACAAAGTTATCAGCATCAATAGACACTTCTACACCTCTGAAAATGAGATTTCATAGGCTATTATTGAGCACTTCAAATGGATATACACTGATGATGGGCAGGAAAATACCCGAATGATGGTTAACAATATTAATCCTTACATTGATACACATAAGAACCAACTACTAACTACCTTTCTGTGCAAGGAGGACATCTGGGTAGCCCTCGTATCCCTTAATTTGGAAAGTGCCCCAAACCCGAATGGGTTCAATAACAAAATTTTCATGTTTTATTTAGATATTTTGCAGGATTACATCACACAAGAAAATACGGATTTCTTCTCTCACTCTTACTTTACTTGTGGCATGAACTCTTATTTCATCACTCTCATACCTAGGAAAGAAAATTCCCTTGAGATCAAAGACATCAGGCCAATTGCTCTTGGGAATACTATGCGCAAACATATTAGTAAAATTCTAGTGAATAGGATGGGATGAGTGGTGGATGGTATGATCACCACAAATCAATTTGGTTTTATACCTAGTAGAAGCATTCAAAGGTTCCTTTTCATGGACTTATAAAGTGTCAACCTAATAAAAAAATGTAAAGGATGGATATTTTTCTCTCAAAATTGACATCTCCAAGGCATTTGATACTCTCAAATGGATCTTTCTACTTGATGTGCTTAGAAGATATGGTTTCTCTAGAGCTATCATCAACATGATCAACACTATTCTTAAATGATTAAGGCTATCTATTCTCATCAATAGAGTTTTGAGAGGATTTTTCCCATGCACAAGGGGTGTGAGGCAAGGTGATCCACTTTCTGGCATTCTTTTTTCCATTGCGGAAGACTATCTAAGCAGATGCATCAACGAAATTTCTCACATGGACCTCTACAGACAAATTAAGGCCGGAAGGAATTATCATGATCCATCTCACCTTTTGTATGCAGATTAAATACTGCTATTTTTTCAAGCCTCCAAGATAACTATATCATCAATTAAAGCCTTATTCAATTACTATGAAGAGGTGGAAGGATAGGAAATTAGCTGGGACAAATCCTTCATGGTCTTTAGTAATGGAGTTATAGCAAGGAAGAGAAACAAGATCATAAAGTATCTTGGGTGAAGAGGGGATCCTTGCAATTTCAATACCTTGGTGTTCCCTAGTTCTAGGGGAAAGTGAAGAGCCAATACATTCAGGGTATATATGGGAGAATCACCAATCAACTTGCTAGTTGGAAAGGAAAGGCCATGTCTATGGCTGGCAGGGTTTTCCTGGTCAACTCAGTGATCACCTCTAAATTTGTCTACTTCTTCTCTTTGTACAGATGGCCCAGAGGCCTCATTAAAGAGATTTAAGGCATTATTTGTAACTTCATCTGAACAAGGTCACTTATTGAGAAGAAATTGATCATTGTTGCATTGAAAGAGTACACCAAGCCTGTTGAACTAGGAGGCCTTGGTGTCAAAGACCTCAGAACCTTCAATGATGGAATGATTGAGAAATTTAAATGGATTTTGATATCTGAGGATTGTTCAGATGACTTTCTCATACAGATATTTTCAAGAACACTATGTGATGGGTACAAATATTTACTTGCTTTATCAGTCTGGCCGGCCCTTAAACATTCTTTGGTGAAGATAATGCATGACACAAAATGGTTGGTTTGTAGAAACTCGACCCTTAATTTTCTAGAATATGAACTGGCTTGAGTATCCTATTTAAGACACAGTTGTGACACCCGATATTGCATGAATCTCCATTTTTGACCTCCTCTTACTTGTCCAATCTGATGAAATTATACTTCCCTCTCATGGGGAAAATGAGATTTTGTCCTACAACTTCATGGGATGTGATTCTTTGAAATAGAAACACAACAGAACTGGGCACTTTAATTGTCATGAATATTACGAGCTTGAAAGTGGGGGTTCCTCCCACCCACCTTCCTAGCTGATGAGTTTCAAAATACAATGTATCCATCCTTCCAGATTCATGCTGCTCTGGAGGATCAGAAAAGGCTCAATACCTCTCTTTGTACAGATCTAGCGAGCTGGTTGTTACCTAGCCTCGGCATGCCCTTTATGCTTGTGTGATGACGAGATGATGCAACACCTTTTTATGGAATGTGCCCAAGACAAACAACTTTGGTCATACATTGGCAATTTTTTGGTTTTAATATAATAATGTACACTACGGTTAATGAGTTGTTGGCAGTACTGCCTACGTAGCACTATAGTGAACAGGTTCGGTAACCATTGCTTGTGACTATTGCAGCAACCTTTACAGCTCTATGGGAAGCCCATAACTCGACCCTGTTTGATAGGGCATACTATGTTGTGTAGCGAGGAATGGTGGAAATCCATAGGGAGGTATATGTGGCTTCTCTTGCCCAAGAAGGTGAAATGTTTAATAATGTCTCTGAGCTGCAAATTCTCTGATGACTTGGAGTTTTTGGGCAGCTGAAAAGACCTCAGATGCCCAAGTTTATCAGGTGGATACCTCCAATTACACCATGCATCAAAGTGACTATTAATGGAGCTGCCTCGGGTGCTCCAGGTCCATCGAGCTATGGGGGAGTTTTCCCTACATGTCGCGATTTTGTTAATGGACGCTTCTTCCATTATGTTGGAGTTGGAATTGAATATGAAATAGAATTATGGGATATCATTTATGAAATAAGGTATCCAATAAAATAAAATTGAAACAAAATATATCTTTAATATTACTCAAAAATGGTGGTGCATTCACTGAAAATGAGAACACGTCGTGTGTCTGGGAAAGTGCTACCTCAATGGGTTGATTTAATTGATAAAATTTCTCAAATTGATATAGTTTTTTTTTGCACACTTACCGGGAGTCCAACCAAGTATTGGATTCCCTGGAGAGATAGGCGATCATTGAAATGGGAAAAAGGTGGTCATTTGTGACGTTGAACTACTGTGACTCATTGGTTGAGGCTGATAGATGTGGTGAGATGTACTCCCACTACTCTAAGAACCCCTTGTTTGCATGACTCCTCTTTGCCTTTTTTATCTAATAAATTTTCAAGGTTGGCTTTCACTGGACACTGGGATTTTGGGGTATATACCCAAATATAAATGTTAACATTGGTGGTGAATTTAGTTTATTTATACTGCAGACTATGAAGAAATATTTATGATCTCAAGAGAGGTTTGATTAAATCACCTGTAGTAGCATTACCTTCTAAATTATAATGAATTATTATATATTTAAATTCATCATGGAATGTATTTAGGTGGGTTTTGATATACAATTAAATGGTTATAAATACGCATTAAATAAATTTTTGACTCATTATAATAATTATGCTACTCATGAATTGTAATTGGTAGTTGTAATATTTTCTCGAAAGATATGGAATCATTATAAATATTAAGGAAGTTGTGATATATATACTGAACATAATAATCTTAAATATATATATATATATACATTTATTAAGATAAACATGTGGTATAGGGGAAGGCTATAGTTGATTAAGGATTATGATATCACTATTCTTCATCATTATATAAATGAAAAAACATGTCATCAATTCCATGAGTTTGAATAAATATTGAACTATTTATATTTTAAGGAGATAAAATGTTTCCTAAGATCAGTGATCTAGAAAAGATCACTTTTATAATTATAATGTAAGGAATGATCAAATATAATTAGCATATGTTGTCTCAATCATCATTAATAGAGAATATCAAGAAAAGATAATGAGACGATGTTGAGATGTTGAATTCAATTCAAGTTACATTTCAAAATCTATTTTTTATTTTATTTTGTAAAGAATAAATTTTAGATTTAAAGAGAAACTACACTAATGATAAAATACTAGACTAAAGAAATTCAAAAATAGGAAAATGACTACAAGTAAATATTTAATCATGGACTTCAAAATTCAAAAAACTGAGTCGGAAGAAAATAGACCAAAAGTTACCCCCATGATCCTAGGGCCTCCATGTGCCAACTTACAAAGGATACTACATCTACAATCCACCATCAATAATTGTTTTTTATGTCATTGAACTATGATCCAAGAAAATTTCATCAACATACCTATCGTTACCATCGATCACCCTAGAAAATCATCAATTGTCACTAGAAACCATACTGTAATATATCTAATAAACCATTTTTAGCAGCATTACAAAAAGGCCACAAAGACACCAGTTCACCTAGAACACACACTAATTATTCAAGGAAAAAAACACTGATAATACTCCAACAAAAAAGTAGATGAAAAACCATGAAACCACTGGAAATAACATCATTTATTCCCATAACTAAACCCAAAGTCAAAAAAACGAAAAAAAATATGAAACTGAAATTATCATTTGGTATAAAGCACCCAATAAATATTTATGACTTCTAGAAAACTCTAAAGAAAATTTATTCCAACAGAACCCCAAAAGTAAATAATGATTCATACTCAGGTCATGCCTTATAACACTACATTTAATGTTGAACAATCACATCCCAAAACCTCATAGTAAACTATCACACATCACCGACCAGGGGTGGTAGATCATGAGGAAAGAGAATAAAATAAAGCAAGTATTGTTCTGAATATTGATCATTGAAATTTGGATAGAAACCAAACCCTTCCTTCAAATTGGAAACCAAGATAAACAAAAACCACCTGCAATGCCTCTATGAATAAGTAATATCATGATAAAACAATCCACAAAAACCTGAAGCATCCATCTTTAGAACAATAGTGAACTCTATATATTCCATTACAAGTTGAGCTTCCTCACCATCCAAATATAATATAAGAACCCTCATGCTAGTTCACATATGGAGTCTAGTGTGAAGGGTAAGAAGAAAAAAGTATATGATGTGAGAAAAGGTCACCACTAAGAAGATTTATTCCCCAAAGGATAAAAAACCATAGAGGAAGATAAAGATAGAGCATGAGAAAAGAGGAAACACTCGAGAAAGGAGTTTAAGTGGAGTTAAGAAGCAAGATGAAAATAAAGGGAGGGGGAGATGATGAGGGAGGGATAATAAATAGACTCCCCCACCCTCTAAACGTCATTAAAGTAGGATTTATATGTGTCACTAAGTCAAAGTTAGATAGATGTTACCTAAAGGGATGGTATAATCTTTTCTCATACTAATATAGAAGTGGGAAAATATCAGGATGGATTTTTTCACTAGTCTTCAAAATTCAATAAAATGGAATAATGTATTTAGTTAATGGTTAAACAATTGAAAACTTTGATACTCCTTATAGTAAAAAGAGATGAAAATTACCTTGATCGGTTTGATAAGATAAATATATAAGAAGTGTCAGTGGTTCATGGTTTATGGTGAAACTCTTTATATTATATTTGATCATCATCTATGGTTAACAAAAAAAATTGGGGGGCCTTCAATGGGGGATAAGTATGAAGCTACATTTCAACAAAACATACCACCCCCAAACATATAGAAAATTTGAAAGGAGTATCCAGTTTTTTGAGGATATATTAAGATCTTTTTCACTTGATTTACAATTAAATTAGGATTAATATCTTCAATTGGTGGAATTAACATATAAAAAAAATGTATTAATGTAATAAAATGGAACCCTATACAACTATATATTGGATTTAGTGTTAATCTTTATCAGGTTAGGATTAATTTAGTGGGAATAAATTTCAAGGATCGTTGTTTCAATAGTTGAAAAAGTAGGTAAATAGTATCTAACAACGCATCAAATTAGATCAAAATGGTATAAGATTAATAAAAATAACAAACACCAATATTTATAATTTTATATAGATTATTGTTAATTTCTACTATTTTTTTATAGAAATGAATCATTATATTAAAAAATAGGTCAAAATTAACCCAAAAATATATTTTACATATTAAAATACTATTGTGAATATAATCCATGGATAATTGGTTAGATTTACCACTAAAATTTTTTCAAGAACTAATTGACATTTATATATCCCATTTGATAATTATAATCCAAAATTATCTCATATACTCTATATTTGGGAGGTGAAAATATTAAAATTAAATTATCAACAAAAATGGGAAAGTTATATGAAATTAGACAACATAACTAGTGAAAGTGCTCTATAATAACCCTAATTTTGTTGAACAAACATGTGTGAAGGATGAAGAAATAAAGGAGAAGTTCCATTGGTTATTTTTGGGATTAAATAAAATTTTAAATTTTGGGGGATTATTTTATATAATATGGGAGAATGTGATACCAGGAAAATTTTAGTTAAAAATAATTAAATATTTCATTACTAAATAATGTTGTAATTAAAATAAAAGATACAATTTTTCTGAAACAATTATATGTACTAATGGAATATATATATATATATATGGATAATGAGAGTACAAATGAAAACTCTCCCACCTCATATTATCAAATAAAAATCATGAAAAGACCATATATATTATTAAAAAGCTATTAAAAGTTATATAATACACATTATAGGGGAACTAAACATGATCATGATAAGTTTTATTTATTTTTTTAGAATATAAAATTTAAAAGAAGTTAAATATTCATTATATTATTGATGGGCATTATGATCAATAAGAATTACGATTATTGGAAATATAATAATTATTAATTATTAATTTGAATTAATTCACATGGATAATTATAGTAATATAAGTTAATTTCTAACAAAATAAGAAATCATTCCTTCAAAAATTATGAAATTCTTTTATAATATATATTTATACGAGCTTGATAATGAGGAATAATCACTATGGTTTTCCCTAAAGAAAACTCAAAATGAAGTTTTAAAATAGTTTTTCAAACATTACTATCTATGGGAGAAGTTCCTATTAGGGGAAATTATTACAAGATAAATATGGGATGAACCATCCTATGAAAGTAGAACAATTAAAAAAAATCTTTTGTATTATGATGGTGTAACATGGGGTTTTGTATCTTTGAGTTAAAGTTTCACTTATGATGTTATTATTTTAATAATAAAATGGAATTTAACGTGATACTTTGATTATTATTAAATATGTTATACTTATTTGAAGGATAAATTTATAATTATTAAATATTTAAATTTATAAAGTATATTAAAAACATTTAATTAGGATGTTGAAATATGGTAAAGGGTGAACTTTGGTAATTTTTTTTGTTAAAAAAGGTAAAAATATAAAAAAATGTAAATTTGAAAACATAAAATTGTAATCATTACCATGATATACATAATAAATTTATTTGTAACTAATTTTATAACTAAACATTATTTTCTATAATTAAGGGATGTATTAGACCATTAATATGAGTAGTGAATCCCCTTATATAATCGTAGAACAAAATAATCATTTTTTCAAAGTTATTCAACTAATAATAATTATAAATAACCATAATTAATTTCATTTATAATAACACAAATATCTAGTCATGACTTCATATTACTCTAAATACGTATATCCTATATCTCCCTCTTTAAGGTGGAAGAGTTTTTGAGGTACAAAGAGTCATATCTAAGATATGAAGCATAAGTGAGGTAAGTGATATTATTTTACTCTATTTATTCTATAGTGTAATAATTGTGCATTCATCTATTTTAAAATTCCATTTCATATTTTATTATGATTATATTTTTATTATACTATTATCCCTTTTATGAATTATCCATTATATATTATCAATTCCTTCTCAGTATACACCATTGACTAAAAATTGTATATTTTATTCTATAAGAAACAAAAGAAGAAAATGGGAGATGAGAAATTTCAAGGAGGATGAATGTGATAATGTCCAAGGAATTCCCTTAGATGAGGTTAGTTAAGTATAATTTAAGATTAACTATTCTCAATATAATAAATAACACCTCTTCATGTTGACCTTGGGAATAAGAATATCAGCCGTTGTGTTAATTTGATGCCATGTATGAAATATTTCCATTTATGGATATAGAATCTACAAAACGACCTAATAAAATTTGTGATGATCTATTAGCTAAAAGATATTCCCAACAAATACTTAATGAATAAAGATTATTTAAAATCAATAATAGAAATACAATTTTTATTGGACCTAAAAAGATTTTGGTGAGTTAATATAGAATGGGATTCTGATTTAAAAGAGCTTTATTCCCCACAAATGACTAGAAAATACTTGATGACTGAGCCCCTAACATCCTAGAAAATTCTATGTCCATACATTATCAGATGAATGTAAGAACCATTAGAATTTAACATAAACCCTTTTATTGATTCCTTCCACCACACTCGAACCCAATTTCTCCTTGTATCAACTACAAGCATGTCCATTTGATATCGTACTAGGTAAAATAGGAGATCTTGAGGAAGCACAACCTCCTTGAAAAGAAAACTGAGGGAAACCCATCTATAATAGTTTATATTTGAGATAATCTTCATTATTCTACAAGTATTAATATTATATTATTTTTTCGGGATTTATTCATCAGTTTATTTCTTTTTTATTTATTATAATCATTTTAAAATTATCACCAATTCTCAATGATAAATTTTCTACCAATATCATTATATATACTTCATTCATAAAAAATAATCCTTTATATAAAATAATAATTGTATCTTATTATGGATCAATTTCGATGTATGGTTTTAAAAATGTAATTCTTCATAAGTTGGTGGTAACTTTTCCTCTATATATTTCCATGGAAAGATCACAAGTTCTATAAGGTATCTATTGGGTCCTTTTATAGGGTATCTTCATTGTTATCCTCTTATAACGTGATATAATCAATTGATATCTTGATAATCCTACCATATGATACTTTTGTAACAATAATTGTTTACCAATATACAATTCTCACATGCTCTATGCTATAAATAACATATAATTTCGTATTATAATATCATGGTATAAATATAAATTTTATTATTATCCTTTTTAGTGAATTCCCATCATAAAACTCACATTTATAATCCCTATGTTAACCTTAATTACATCCAAATTATAAATTTTTTATGTTATACTCTCATTCAATTATTGAATTGATCACTATACATGTTATCAAACATGTGAGTGAAGAAACATTTATCCCCAGAATACAATGGTTAATTTATCTTCTCTAAAGTTGCATTGTATGTGTCACGGTTTTCATGATGTGACATTAGTGAGTAACCTTGACATTGAAAGTCTTTAAACAACTTATTTATGTTGTTCAAATTACCATGAATTACTTATGTATCATGCTTATCATATATATCAATATTTTTATAATGATTTATAATTATGTCATGTTTTCAAATCAGGTTATATGGTCGTATCATCCTCAAAATTCTACCATGATTATTGTTACCCATTCAGATATATTTAGATCACCCCATAATTTTCATATAAAATTCCCTAGAAAGGATGTATATAATGAATGATAGGTGGATGATGGATTTAATGATATATTTTTAAAAATATTTTATATAACTATTGATATTTTATTTCTAATGTATTATGTATTATTTCCTAAATGCATAAAACTTATTTATTATATATGTCATTTTTATTTAATAAATTTCCAATTATGTAATAAATCTTTTGATATTTTAGCATGAGATCTAGTAATGTGGATCTAGGTTGTTACTAAAGTTGAATTTCTTAGGGATACACATGGAATAAATATGTATTTGTTGGTAAAATAAAGCATGAAACATTATATTCCATAAATTATGTAATTTTATCCATGTAATTTTATTATCTAAAATTTAATAGAATCAATTATAGTATTTTGACAGGCTCTGATAAAAAATTTTGGTGGAAATATTTTCATTAATTTAGTGATTTGTAACATTTAATATTCTATGGGAAATCTAATTATTCTCTTATTTTGGAAAACATGAAATAATAAATTCATTTGAATAGATATGAAGATTTTTTTTATTTATAGTGATAAAAAAACCATTCACCGGTGATTAAATATATAATAATCGATGAAAACACACTTTAATTTAGACTCCCCATGCTAACACTCCTGTAATATGATGCTCATAAATATATTCATTTACATATCATATTTGAAACAAACTGATGTTACCCAAATATAAAAATTCATTTCTATATTATTACTAATTAATATTTAGTAACTTACACCCTAAAGAACTATTATTTTTAGAGTTTAATAGGATTAATAAGAACATTTAATTAATAAACCACATATCTTTGACATCTAATGGGAATTTTTTCCACAATACTAACAGTCCCTTATTTAAAATATGGTCTTTAAAATCTCCCATAAAATTCTCCAAACTTGATACTATTCTAGACATATCATGTTTAAAACATTTCTTCATAACCTATGGAAATGGAAACACAATAAGGTTGATCTAAAATTCTAAATAAGGGGTAGCATATATTAGAAGTAATCATGTAATGAACAATTTTTGAATAATATGGATGGGGTTAATAATAATTAAATAATGTCATGTAATTGATCACATGAACTTGATATAAATCTAGGGATGACATAAAAATATTAACAATAACATTGGAAATAATTAATGATTTCAAGATAGTGAAATGAGAAATTTAATACAACATAATCTAATCATCAAGGGCTCGGTCAAGACATCTATTTGTTATCAAAACTACATCCAAGATATCTAATTAAATGGGTGGGAATACATAAAATTCCCAACCTAGTTAGTCTCATGAGACCTACTGATGCATTGAGTGGATAAAATGGCCTCCTACTATCATAGAAAGCATAAAATTCATTCACAATATTAAATTAATGAATAAAAATGAAATCCATAATAAAAATACCTTAGGAATTAATAAACATCCATATTATAAATGATAATGATATTGGATGTTAATACTTTCCCCAATAAATAAATTGAATAACATGATCATCACCCATCTAAAGAAATAATGTGGATGGTATTATTTGGTCATATCCCCAATGAGACACAATAACAATGAAGGATGTTAAAAAATATGAAAACACCTACATTTGAATAACACTTTTAATGGTATCATATAATAATGAATCGGGAATTAGAATTATTGATACTAGAAGTTTAATCCCTAAAAAATATTTTGAGATGATTTAGAAGGTATTCCATGAAACATAACTTCTAATGAAATAAAACACTTTTTATATAAATAGTAAAATTTAAGTGAAATCATAAAATTGTTTTTATAAAACAATTTTAACAATTTTGTAAAAATAGAAATTTATGAGTCACATTCAAAATTCATTTTGAATATATAATAATAAAATAAATTAAAAACACTTTTGAAAAAATCCCAATAATATATAATTTAAAACTACATAAATTATTTCTAGATTAAATGTGTAGGGGATGATAAAAGATAATATTTTTAAAAGAACTATTTTTTTAAATATTTCATAATACCATTATTAAAAAATCAAATCATAAAAAGGATAAGAAGAATTGTTTTGAAATGTGGAAAAGTAAAACAATAAGATAAATTCATAAAATATATATTTAGGTTTCAAAATAAGAAATTAAAATATTTTTGGAAATAATTAATATGGTTATGGAGGAGAAATTTCAATTATATAGGATGGTTAATGTTCTAAAAAAGTGGATTTTTTATGAAGAAAGAAAACAATCACTGGACAGGTGTAATGGCTCGGACTGCTTCGGTCCATTACTTTGTGAAAATATGGTGTTTGAGGTGTTACGGGAGGTCAAGGTGACTTATCCCCAACACTTTTCCAATTTTCCAGTTCGGTGAACAGTTCCAACAGTAGACAGTTGTGAACAGGGAAACAGTAACCTTCTGTGAATAGTGCATTGGTGACCTTAGGTGAATAGTGTCATCGGTAACCTTCTATGAACAGTTCCATCAGTGAACAGTTATTTCAGTAACCTCTAACGGTAACCTCTCTTTCCTTTTCCAAATTTCCAATTCTGGGAACAGTTCCATCAGTGAACAGTTCTATAAGTAACTTCTAATGGTAACCTCTCTTTCCTTTTCCAAATTTCCAATTCTGTGAATAGTTCCATCGGTGAACAGTTCTATTGGTAACCTCTAACGGTAACCTCTATCAGTAACATCTAATGGTAACCTCTATTTCCTTTACCAAATTTTGAGTTTTGTGAACAATGTTTCCAGAATAGTGAGGTTCTAAGAGCAGCCTCTATTTCCTTTTCCAAAATTTGAGTTCATGAATAGTGTTTCCAGATCAGTGAGGTTCTAACAGCAGCCTCTATTTACTTTTCTAAATATTGATTTCATTAATAGTGTTTCCAAACCAGTGAGGTTCTAACAGCATCCTCTATTTCCTTTGAAAAATTTTGAGTTCATCAACAATGTTTCCAGACTAGGGAAGTTCTAATAGTAGCCTTTATTTCCTTTGCCAAATTTCAATTTCATGAACAATGTTTCCATACCAGTGAGGTTCAAACAAAAACCTCTATTTCCTTTTCCAAATTTTTAGTTCATGAACAATGTTTCCAGATCAATGAGGTTATAACAGAAGCCTCTATTTCCTTTGCAAAATTTTGAGTTTGGTGTACAGTGTTTCCAGCTTCGTATAGTTTTTCCCCATTGATGTTTCCTTTGATGTAAAATGCATTTAAAGCCTCATTTTAAGGACTCTTAAGGATGATTCAAATGCCATAAATCCTATATTAGTTATTCCTAAGGCCCAGTATTTTTTTACTTGGTCAGACCGCATGGTTTAATGTGATCCAATTTTAATGGGAAATTAAGCATAACTTAAACCGTCGCTCCATTAAATCTTCAAAAGGGACAAGATATATTCCTCCCTTGTTCTTCCTATTTTTTCTCGGCTCTAAGATGGTAGAACCTTTCAATCCTTCTAGTAGGAGTTTCACAATCAAACATTCCTCCTAGGATTGGTTCCTCTCTATTTTGATGCAACCGAGCTATGTCAGTCGATCTTCGATATAAGGTATGTTTTATCATCATTCTTTTGGGGTTCATCTTCTCCTGTTTCTCCTTTCCATATTATATCATGTAATCTTCATGCTTATAATGGGGTTTTCTTCGGTTTTGGTTGGTGTGTTCGTATCATGGCATCCTCGGGTGGATGTAGTTGACGCAAGAGGAGAATCGTGACCCATTGGGTGGATAAGGAACGTCAAGAACTGTTTGAGGTAGGGGATTCCTTTATTCTCTTATTTTACATGAAAATATATTGTTATCATTTTTTATCCCACTAGATGACAATGGAATTGAAATAATAAATATTTGAACCTAATAAATAAATTGATATCGATCATATGTTATTTCCCCTTGTTTTGCTAGATAGTCTGATATCTATGCTTGATTTGATTAGTTGTTCATTCTTGATGGAAATTGGTAAAGAACGTAAACCGTAATTTATTGGTAATTGTTTGGATAAAGATAAAGAGGCATGTAAATGAATTTGATTCTTCTTGTTGTAATTTTGATGTTAATAAAAATGGTGTAGTAAGCATGTTTAAGTTATTTGTGATAGCTTACTGTTTAGGTTTCCTAAATGTGGAACCTACGTAAAATAAATCGATTAATTCAAAATGGATTATTTTTTTGATAATTCCTTAAAGGGTTCTAAGTTACCCTATTGATTGTTAAAGGTCCAAGAGCCCAATTGATGTGATTTTTTTTCCTGCTTCTTGTGTTGTGATGTGATCCTGGATAGCCATTGTGATATGTGGGGGCATTGAGGTTTTTGGTTGTGGCAGCAGATGATGCCTAGAGTGGCAAGATGCATCTGTTTATGCATGTGGGTGTCGGGGAGGACACCATGGATGATGGAATGGGATGTATGTGATTGTTGGATTCTTGCTGATTTTGATTTTTTGTTTATCTACTTTACTTTTCCCCACTGCTCAAGGCAGTTGGTCTTACTTACCCTTCTTACGAAAGAGGCAAAGACATTCAGGGTTTTCCCTGTGCTTTCTGTGTTTATATTCTCAAGGGAAGATGGGTATATGCTCTTTCTATAATTGGAAAAGACTCGATGGGTAGTACATCTATTCACCGTGTTGATCCACATTGTGTTTAGTAGCATAGAATATTTTTCAAGAATTCCTAGGAATGTGGGAATGTAATTCTATAATGAATAATTGAATAAATGGTGTTATCCCATGGGGTTGGAGTAGCTGGAACATAATGATGAGGTTTTAATTTTGAAGGAACGTGGACTTTTGGTGTGATGCTAATGAAATTTATTGTGGAATTATTAATGGTTAATTAATTTTTAAACAATTAATTAATATAAAGTGGAACTAATAAAAAGGGAATGAATTAATCTAATAAAGCTATTTAAATGGTTGTGTTCTTATAAGATACCAAGTCTTAGAAGTAGCAGCCTAGATTCTGAGTGACATTAGCTGCAGTTGTGTCTAATAATCTGTTATTCCCTTAGTGTGGTTGTGAGATATATTATATCCTGCTCTTTTTGTGTTTCTATATGCTACTCCACCCTATCAATAAGGGAAACTGACACCTTGAGGATTCTGAGGCCTGGGGTCTGTTTTCTCCAACATTCCAGTGGGAGGATAGATGGATAACTACCCCCTTTGGCCCCACTCTCTTCTCTTGGTAGTTACTAGTAATGGAAAACACATTGGTTAGTTTTCCCCATATATGTGTGTAGACGGCTGTAATGGATTTTGGTTATTCACACACATATATTCTGGATATAGTTTTCTATGGACTACTATAGGTGTAACGTGTATAAGATGTGATGTATTGAGGATCCTTACTCGGTGTATGGGATGTAATGTCTTGAGGTATAATACCCGAAGTATGATAAACGTTATGCGAGATGTGGTGGCTCCCGGAAACTACCTGGTTACTTTGGTGTATAGACATGGTGGTTTTGTTGCACGAGGTGCATATTGTGGTGCTTCTCCCAGGTGTCTGTGGGAAGGCCTTTTTGGAGAGAGATGCTCAGGATGTGAGATGTTGGGGCAAAGTGGAAAACCAGTGGGGAAGTAGTAGCGGGGTACCCTTGATATTCTTTATTATATGATATATTCTTCTATGTGTTACTTGGTGAGTGTATCCATGGTGAGGTTGGGAACTTAGTATACATGTTCAGGTGACAAGTTATTTTCACTTATTGTTTACTGTGTTTTAGCGTGATTTCTTTACTTTCACACGAGAGGCTTTGGGGATGATCCTAGTGAGTATAATTTTATACTCACCCTTTGTATATACAAACTGTTTTTCAGGTCACTTGTAGTAGGTTGGAGATCAAGCTGGTTTCTACTAGCTTGGGGTTGCAGAAGCTGTTCGGGCTTGTAGTTGATGCTGTTTTGACATTCTTTTGGGTACTTTCGGTTTTCCCATTCCAGTTGTAGTACTTTTGCATGAAATTACATATGTGAACTTGGGTTTTCTTTTATATTTCAGTTCTGAGTTGGATTTAGTTGGTGTCTATCTTATCTCTCTCTTCTGCATGTGTTCTCTTAGAGGCTAATGCCTCCCATTTGTCTATTTACTATTCCATCAGTGATGGTCGCCAACTTGGGGCCTACTAGAGGTGGGACTCGGGGGTCATTATCTCCCTTCTCACATTGTCGGTCGGGGAGGGGTACACTTTGTGGGGAGGGGTCCTGACAGAGTGGAATCAGGGGTCAGGTTGAGGGATTGGATGGAGATTGGTGTTATGCACAAGCGAGGTTACATGGGTTTGTAGGGAAATGGTGTAATTCATGTTTAGAAAGTGATGTAAACACAGTAGACCAGATGATACATAGGTGTTTAAGGCCCCCTATGATCTAATGTATAGACCTTTAAGTTTACAATGGCTACTAAATTAGGTGATACTATTTGAAGGGTAGAGATTTAGGAAAGGATCATGCATCATTCTTCTTTGTGCCTGTGTTTGAATGGGTAGACCTAGGGATAGGTTAACCAAAATTAAATTAAGGAAAGAAATTAATTAATTAATGTTGAGTCTTTCATATTCTAGGTTTAGGAACTCTAACGGTTTGTTATTTTATAGGTATGGCTCCACGTCGACATCCTCGTCAGGTTTCTACAGAAAATGTCCAGCAGGCTATTTCAGCAAATTTTCGTAGGGTAGAGGTTGACGACGACGAAACTTGGATGAGGACACTCTTAGAGTTTCAGTGCCAGAGTCTTCAGAAGTATGAGGGCTCTATTTCAGATTTAGTCACGGAAGACTGGTTGGAGGAGGTCGAGATAGGCTTCAGTTTGATCCATGCTCGGAAGGGGCACTGGGTGTCCTAGGTTGTGACAATTCTATGTGGAGTAGTGAGGTAGTGGTGGTTCGTGTTCCTAGGGGATCGTGAGGTGTCAGCGATCTCATGGGAGGAGTTTCGAGATGAGTTTAGAGTCGAGTTTCTTTTTTGACTGGGTAGGCGTCCAGTCACCAAGAGCTTCATACCATTCGACAGGGGAGCTCCAGTGTTCGAGAGTTTGGAATCCATTTCAAGAACCTTTTTCAATATGCTTCAAACTTGCTGGCATATGAGGAGTCCAGGGAGAGGCATTTCGAGGAGGCTTTGTGTCCAGAGATCCAGTTCCAGGTCACCACATTTATGATGAAAACAAATTTTGAGGTGCTCGCGAGGGAAGTGGTTGTCTAGAGAAATTTGTACAGGACCAGATAATCACGAGAGGGGATTCAGCATGATTCCTCCCAAAGCATATATGTGGTTTGGGGTTCCCAGTTTTCAGGGAAGAAATGTTTTCGTTCAGCCGGGGTTAGGTCCTAGGCCTTCACATATATTTTTTCTAGAGGCAGCAACTCTCAAGAATATGCCAATGGATCAGGAGCTTTCTTTTCTTGTGGTGGTCTTGGTCATCAGCAGCGGGAGTGCCCAACCTTTTAGAGCGGTCATCGTGCACCAGGTGTTATGCTCCAGGTTCCTCCATTGAGGCAGTTCCAGCCGAGGCAGTAACAGTAGGTTTCGCCAGCTTTAGATCAGCAAAGGGTAGATGGGGAAAGCAGAGGACAGCCCCATGACGCTCCTCGTCCCAAGAGAGAAGAGTGTGGCTATGGTGGTGGTCATCATCACGGTTAGAGAGGTCATGGAGGTGGTCGTGGTCAGCTTCATGCTCTAGCGTTGTCAGCTCTAGGTGAGACAGATGTTGTTCGAGGTACCCTTTTCTTGGTTTCTATATTGGTGTATGCCTTGTTTAATTCAAGAGTGACACACTCCTTCATATCACCTACCCTTTTCCATTCTTTGGGACTTGAGGTAGAGAGGCTTCTAGTTCCCTTGGCGTTGACTACACCAGTTGGAAGTCGAGATGACTTGTTTAATGTATATAGAGACTGTGATCTAGTGTTGGGGAAACACTTCTCTTGGGAAGAATTCCTATGATTACGAATACAACCATATGATGTCATCCTCAACATGGATTAGTTGTATTCAGTGCAGTATATCATTGATTACTTCTGGAAGAATGTTGTTTTTATTGGTGCAGATTGAGAGCCAGTGGTGTTTTTTGGTGAGAAAGATCCTCAGATTGGTCATTGGCACATTCCATCCTTATCATCCATGATGGCTAAGATGATGTTGAGTTCTTCAAAGGTTCAGCAGTTGGCATTTCCTAGGGTCGTAGAGGAGTCCCTTGATGTCTTTCCAGAAGAGGTTGTAGCATTACCCCCTCGACGAGAGATCGAGTTTGGGATCGAGCTACAGTCAGGAGTGTCTCCTATATATATGTCTCCATATAGGATGGCCCCTTCAGAGTTACGAGAGCTACGTATACATCTTGATGGTCTGTTACATTGTGGTTTTGTTTGTCCAAGTGTGTCATTGTGGGGTGCACCAGTTTTGTTCGTGAAGAAGGCTGACGGCAGTTTGTGGTTGTGTGTCAATTATCATCGCTTAAACAAAGTGAGAATAAAGAATCGTTGTCCTATTCCGAGTATTGATGATTTATTCGATCAACCGATGGGTGCAAGTTGGTTCTCAAATATCGACTTGCGATCAGGATATCATCAGATGTGTGTGAAGGATGAGGATATCCTGAAGACTACTTTCTGTTGTCTTCATGGGCATTATGAGTTCATTGTAATTCTGTTTGGTGTGATGAATACTGCGGTTGTATTCATGGGATTGATGAATGTTGTGTTCCGTGTGTTCCTAGAAAAGTTCGTGGTAGTTTTCATTGACGAAATCCTTGTGTAATCCACATCTGAGGAGGAGCATGATGAGCATCTACAAGCCATTCTGATAGTTCTTTGTCAACATCAGTTGTTTTAAAAGTTGATGAAGTGTGAGTTTTGGGCTAGAGAAGTCCATTTCTTGGGGCATGTTGTGTCCCAATAGGGAGTATTTGTGGATCCATCGATGATAGAATTAGTTGTGTATTGGGCATCCCCCAAGACAGTGTTAGAGGTGTGAAGTTTCCTTGGTCTTGCAGGCTACTACAGAAGGTTCATAGCCAATTTCTCACGAGTTGCAACTCCTCTGAAAGCTTTGACCAGAAAGGATCTGGCATTCATATAGACTGATCAGTGTCAGGAAACTTTTGAGTATCTAAAGGAGAAGGTGTTGTGCAGAAATTCTATTCCCTTAGTTTGTGTCTTGTGGTGACACGGTGGTGTGGAGGAGAGTACCAGGGAACATGAGTCACAGATACATGCTCTGTACCTAGAGTTGTTTGATGTTTAACTATTTTCATGTATCGATGTAGCTTATGTGGTTATGAACCATTAATGTTTATGAGATGGCTCCCTTTATTGTTTTTGTGGATTTCTCTCTTTTGAGAGGTATCTCGAAGGGTGGTTGTCCATACCCCGTTTCATTTTCACTTTATGTGGGTTTGAATTCTAGGGGATGAGAATGTTTTGAGAGGTATATTATGTAATGGCCCGGACCTCTTCGGTCCATTACTTTGTGAAAATATGGTTTTTGAGGTGTTTCGGGAGGTCAAGGTGACTTATCCCCAACACTGCCAATTTTCTAGTTCAGTGAATAGTTCCAACGGTAGACAGTTGTGAACAGGGAAACAGTAACCTTCTCTGAATGGTGCATCGGTGACCTTAGGTGAACAGAGTCATTAGTAACCTTCTATGAATAGTTCCATCAGTGAACAGTTCCATTGGTAACCTCTAACGGCAACCTCTCTTTCTTTTCTAAATTTCCAATTCTGTGAACAGTTCCATTGGTGAACAGTTCTATTGGTAACCTGTAATGGCAACCTCTTTTTCCTTTTCCAAATTTCCAATTCTATGAACAGTTCCATTGGTTAATAGTTCTATCAATATCCTCTGATGGTAACTTCTCTTTCCTTTTTCAAATTTCCAATTCTGTGAATAGTTCTATCAGTGAACAGTACTTCTGGTAACCTCTAATGGTAACCTCTATCTGTAACCTCTAATGGTAAACACTATTCGCTTTGCTAAATTTTGAGTTCTGTGAACAGTGTTTCCAGAACAGTGAGGTTCTAACAGCAGCCTCTATTACCTTTTCCAAATTCCAAGTTCATGAACAATGTTTCTAGATCATTGAGGTTCTAATAGAAGCCTCTATTTCCATTGCCAAATTTTTTGTTCATGAACAATGTTTCTAGACCAGTGAGGTTCTAACAGCAGCCTCTATTTCCATTGCCAAATTTTGAGTTCATGAACAATGTTTCTAGACCAGTGAGGTTCTAAAAGTAGCCTCAATTTCCTTTGCCAAATTTCGAGTTCATGAATAGTGTTTCCATACCAGTGACGTTCTAACAGCAGCCTCTATTTCCTTTTCCAGATTTTGAGTTCATGAATTGTGTTTCTAGATCAGTGAGGTTCTAATAGTAGCCTCTATTTCCTTTTCCCAATTTTGAGTTTGGTTTACAGTGTTTCCAGCTTCGTACATGTTTCCCCTTTGATGTTTCCTTTGATGTGAAATGAATTTAAAGCCTCATTTTAAGGACTCTTAAGGCCAATTCAAAGGAAATAAATCCTATATTAATTATTCCTAAGGCCCAGGATGTTTTTACTTGGTTAAACCATGTGGTTTAATTTGATCCACATTTAATGGTAAATTAAGTGTATCTTAAACCGTCAATCAGTTAAATCTTCAAAAGGGACAAGATATCTTCCTCCCTTGTTCTTCCTATTTTTTATCAGCTGTGAGATGCTAGAACCTTTCAATCCTTCCCGTAGGATTTGCATAATCAAACATTACTCCTAGGATTAGTTCTGCTCTATTTTGATGCAACCGAGCTGTATCGGTTGATCTTAGATATATGGTATGTTTTATCATCGTTATTTTGGAGTTCATATTCTCCTATTTCTCGTCTCCATATTATAGCATGTAATATCCATGATTATAATGGATTTTTCTCAGGTTTTGATTGGTGTGGTCGTATGATGGCATACTCGGGTGGATGCAGTTGATGTGAGAGGAGAATCGTGACCCATTGGGTGGATAAAGAACGTCATGGACTGTTTGAGTTAGGGGATTCGTTGCTTCTCTTATTTTATGTAAAACTATATCCTTATCATGTTTTATCCCACTGGATGACAATGGATTTAAAATAATAAATATTTGAACTAGAGAAATAAATTTATATCGATCGTCTGTTATTTACCCTTGTTTTTATAGATAGTGTGATATCTATGCTTTCTTTGATTAGATGTTCGTTCTTGATGGAAATTGGTATAGAACGTAAACCAGAATTAATTGATAATTGTTTGGCTAAAGATGAAGAGGAATATAAATGAATCTGGTTCTTATTGTTGTAATTTTTATGTTAAAAAAAATGGTGAAGTAACCATGTTAAATTTATTTGTGATATATTACTGTTTAGGTTTCCCGGATGTGGAACCTACGTATAATAAATTGGTTAATTCAAAACGGATTATTTGTTGGATAATTCCTTAAAGGGTTCTCAGTTACCCTCTTGGTTGTTAAAGGGATAAGATCCCAATGGATGGGATGTTTGTTTTCCTGCTTCTTGTGATGTGATGTGATCTTGGATATCCATTGTGATATGTGGGGGCATGGAGCATTTCGGTTATGGTAGCAGATGATGCCTAGAGTGGCGAGATGCATGAGTTTATGCATGTGGGGTGTTGGGGAGGATACCAAGGATGATGGAATGGGATAGATGTGATTGTTCGATGCTTTATGATTTTGATTGGTTGTTTATTTACTTTACTTTTCCCCACCACTCAGGGTAGCTAGTCTTAATTACCCTTCTTCTGAAAGAGGCAAAGACACATGGGGTATGCCACGTGATTTTCATGTTTAGCTTCTCAAGGGAGGATGGGTATATGCTCTTTCTATAAGTGTAAAAGACTCAACATGTAGTACTTATATTCACCGTATTGATCCCTCTTGTGTTTAGTAGCATATAATGTTTTTCTAGAATGCCAGGGAATGTGGGAAAGTAATTCTGTAATGAATAATTTAATAAATGGTGTTAACCCATGGGGTTGGATTTGGTGGAACATAATGATGAGGTTGTAATTTTGAAGGAATAATGGACTTTTGGTGTGATGCTAATGAAATTTATTATGGAATTATTCATGTTTAATTAATGTTTAAAGAATTAATTAACGTAAAGTGGAACTGATAAAAAGGGAATAAAGTAATCTAATAAATCACTTTAAATGGTTGTGTTCTTATAGGATACCTAGTCTTAGAAGTAGCAGCCCAGATTCTAAGAGACGTTAGCTGTAGTTGTGTCTAAGACTAGGTTATGCCCTTAGTTTGGTTGTGAAATATAGTATATCTTGTACTTTTTGAGTTTCTATATGCTACTCTACCCTGTCAGTAAGGAAAACTGATACCCCAGGGATTTTGAGCCCTAGGGGGTTTTTCCCCCAACATTTCGGTGGGAGGATGGATGGATGACTACCTCCTTTAGCCTCACTCTCTTATCTTGGTAGTTACTTGTGCTGGTAGGTATATTGTTTAGGTTTACCTAAATATGTGTGTAGAGGGCTGTAATGACTTGTGGTTATTCACACACAAATATTCTGGATATAGTTTTCTATGGACTACTATAGGTGTAACGTGTATAGGCTGTGATGGCTTGGGGATCCTTACTCGGTGTATGGGTTGTAAGGGCTTGAGGTATAATACTTGGCATATGATACACATTATGCGAGCTATGGTGGCTCCAGGAAACTACCTGGTTACTTTGGTTTGTGGACATGGTGGTTTTTTTCCACAAGGTGCATATTATGGTGCTTCGCCCAGTTGTCTGTGGGCAAGCCTTTTTGGACAGAGATGCTCAAGACGTGCGAGATTGGCGCAAAGTGGAAAACTAGTTGGGAAGTAGTAGCGGGGCACCCTTCACATTCTTTTTTATATGATGTATTCTTATATGTGTTACTTGGTGAGTGTATCCATGGTGATGTTGGGAACTTAGTATAACTATTCAGGTGATGATTTAGTTTCACTTCTTGTTCACTGTTCTTTAACATGCTTTCTTTACTTTTTCATGAGAGGCTTCAGGGAGGATCCTACTGAGTATACTGTTATACTAAACCTATGTATATACAAACTATTTTTCAGGTCACTTGGAGAAGGTTGGAGATAAATCAGTTTTCTACTATCTTGGGTTTGCAGGAGCTATTCGGGCTTGTGGTTGCTACTATTTTTACTTTTTTTTGGGTACTTGCGGTTTTCCCCTTCCAGTTGTAGTAATTTTTCATGATATTAGATATGTGCACTTGGGTCTTCTTTTATATTTCAACTCTGATTTGGATTCGGTTGGTGTCTATTTTATCTCTCTCTTCTGCATGTGTTCTCTTAGAGGGTAATGCCTCCCATTTGTGTGTTTACTATACCCTCAGTGCTAGTCGCCAACTCAGGGCCTACTGGAGGCGGGACTTGGGGGTCATTATCTCCCTTCTCGTATTTTCGGCCCATAAGGGGTACACTTTGTGGGGAGTGGTCATGACAAGAGGTATTGATGTAATAATCCATTGAAATTTATTTTATTATATAGAAATGTAAATCCAAAGAAAAAAATTTATAAGTATAATATTATAAAATTATAATATAAAATTTACCTAACCTTTAAGAATAATATTAAAGGATATTGATCATAACACAATGAATGCAAATTGATGCAGAAAAATAGTTACAACTTTAGAAACACTTGGATAAAAATAATTTTATGGATGAATTCATAAAAATACTTGTAAATAGAATGGAATAAAACTTAATAACAATATTTCATGGAAATAGAGTAGTAATTATACAACATAAAAGAATATTAGGTGCATAATAAGAAAACATAACTCAATAAAGGGGGTTTGAGAAAAAACCCTTATGGATATCATAATCTATGAATTTAAAAATTACTAAAAAATGATTTAATGATAAATATTTGAAAATTAATAAAAATAAATTTGGATATATAATTTTATTCAATAGTTGGATAAAATAAATCAATTTTAGAATAATAGGTTCCAATAATAGTCATTATAAGTCCAATAATATATATTGAGTTATGAAAAACCATTACAGCATTAGTAAATTTTGAATCAGAATATTCTATTAGAGAAAACATGAAATAGAACATTAAATACCATGAATAAATATAGTTATATTAAAATATACCAAATTAGTATTATATATATAATTACTTGGCCTCAAACATTTCATAATCTAGTTTATTTGGAATAGAATTTATTTTATTTCATTACCAAATTTTTTAGGATTTATGTTTTTGAAATTTTGGTATAACTATTACATAAAAGTATCATATATTAAAAATTATACACTCAAAATTAGTATCCATTTTTTCCAAAATAAATTTTTTTTAAATGAAACACATTTTCTTTTTATAAAAAAAATCACGAATTTCAACATGGCTTCTTCTTTTCCCTTACACATCCTTAAAACCTATGAAAAAAAATATTTTTAAAAACATTGGATGAAAAAAAGAATATCAGTAAGGGACATAAAAAAGAATAAATCTATTTTTCTAGTAGAAACTATTAAAACACATGAAATGGTTACCTTTATCTCATTTTACTTTGAGAAAATTAAATAAATCATTTCCACATTAAAAAAACAATTTTTTATCAAAGAAACCCTTTTAATCCCATATAAATCAATTAAAAATCCGTTCAAGGAACTTAGAGGAATTATATTCATAAAACATGTCATAAATAACTATATCTTAGTTAAATTCATAGGATAAACTACACTAGTTAACTCCATCATTATTTCCTATAAAGATAATGAACATTTCCCAATGCATTTGAGAGCTAAAATGTGTCTCAACTTTCATATAAGATATATGAAGATCATGTATTTATCATGATCTATAATGGGTCTGATACCATCTTTTAATATATATAGGGCCCACCTATATAACATATATAATTTTAAAGTACCAGTTCATTAATAAATCCTTATATTCTTTCATTTTTTCATCATAAAATATTTAAAAACACTTTTGAACTAATAAGATAAATATTTTTTTAATTTGAAAATACCCTATACTTTTAAACATAATTTTCAATTCCAAAATACCCAAAAATATTTATATAGGGTTTTTATTTTATGAAAACATAAAATCTTGTAAAGTAATATTAAAATAAAATCATGATTATGGAAGAAATAAAAGTCAGTGTCTTCGTTTATGTTAAAATAGAACATTCCTTTTTTAAATTTGAAAATAACATTAAAAATTTGCCTAAAAATATTCATTTTAAAAACCTTTGAAATAAATTAAAAAGTTATATAAAGTTTCCTTTATAATTTCTTGATATTATTATAAATTAATTAATAATATATTTAAAAAAAATATGGGCATGGAAGAAAAATAGTTGTAAGAGAATCATTAAACATGATTTTTAAAAGAATGTCCCTTACTAGGAGTTTGAATCATCATGTACAATATTTATATCCATAAATAATAAAATTATGATAATTATTTTCTTTCATAAGAACATTTTTCAATTTTATTATTTTTTTTCTTTGTTCAAGTCAACCATTCAATCAACTATGTTCTCATTAAAAAATTTGACGATATTCATTTCATAGGTCAAAAATTACATTAGTATGGTGAATATGGTAAAATAAGTCATTATTTCATAATATATAAATAATAATCATGAAATAAAAATAATTTTTATAAATCAATTATACTTTTAAAAAATCATGAGTGATGGTAATACAAAACGAACTACATTATAATTATGAGATGGTAGACCGTACGTATGAATGAGCAACATTTTTATTTTTCACTAATTAGTATGAATAGAAGGTAAGTATTATTATACCCTTATAGACTAATAATTATATCCTTAATACCTTATTATTTATTTAAATTCACTTATATATATAATCTATGTGATGTGGTGATGAAAAATGAATCACATCGCTTCAAGGAGGTGGTAGCCACACATAAGCCTGAACAAAATTATCATTTTTTAGTTAATGGAAAGATAAGAAATTAAACGATATATTATATTTCAATAATTATAAATATTTAATTTATATAATTTATATAATCCAAAAATATAACCATCCACAAGATAAGGTGATGGAAAATAAATTGCATCGGTTCATGAGGTGGTAGTCAGTCGTACAAATAAAGGATGATTTTGTTTCTCATTTTGATAGAGGAGAAGATGGATATAGGTTATGAAAATTTTTTAAAAACTTCTTAGTATATGGTATATTTTGGTGATATTATTTAATTCTGTGTTAATAATATTTTAAGGAGGTTTCGGAATAAGTAAAACAAAAATGCTTAGGTAAGAACTATATCGCTTCTTCAGACATCCTCCTTTGTATTGCGCATTGAGACTTATAATGTTGATATTATACCCAAAATGATACCTCATTAAATTGGGGATATATATTAGGAAGGTATTTTTTTAGTAATTGGTTTAATCATTAGTCTTCTAGAGTGTGTAGAAAAGAGGAGTGGAGGTTCCCTTTTATATAAGAGGGGAGGGTCCCCTTTGTAATTTCATAAAATATTAATTTAATATAAATTAGCTTTCATATTCAAAAGACTAAAAATTGATAAGATACGAAGGTAATATTATGATGATTATAAATCCTCTCATATAATGAAATTTGGAGTATTTTAGATAAATTTTACCCCTATATTTTTAGTTTAACCTGTTAACCCTTTTTGATGATTATTGTGATAGTAAAGATGTTTCGTTTTAGGGATAAATATAGTTACTATAAAATGGAAATTGCACCATAAATTGACCATTTTAGGATTTTTAAATAATATCTCAATCACTTATCTGAAAATATGATTATTTTTAGTTTTAAATCATTTAATAAAATATATTTTTTATAATGTAACATTAATGTAAAATTTGGAATTATTCATTTAATTTCACTTTTAAAACTACAAGACAAAAAATGAATTTAAATATAATTCATTAAAACTATATTATATTTCATGTTTATATGAAAAAATATTTTAACACAAAATTCATTCAAATAAAATTGCTTTTAACATTTTCAATATCATTTATTTAGTTATACAAATAATTCAATAAATATTGAATCGATGATTCTTAGGAATTTATGGTAATTATTTCATCAAAATAAATTGTAAATAAATTAACATGATAAATAAAAATAATTAATAATTCAAATGATTATTTATAACCTAATATACCTTCTTTTAATCATTTTTTCAAAAAAATAATGATAATAAAACAAAGAAAATGACATTTTTGAGTTTTCTTTAAATATAATATTATAAATCCTAAAATCATGGGCCTATTGAAATAAAAGGTCATGAATTTGAATTTTTTATGATTATGGACGAAATATAATCATCAAATAAAATTATGTTAATTTTTAGAGTTACTTTCTAGAATTCATCACATTATTTTTATACTTAATTAACCCATTTTACCTTTTTTGAAATAACCAAATTTACAATAATCACTTTTCATAATAGGTAATAAAAGAGAAATATTTAAAAAAATATGGACCACTTGATTAAAAATATGTAATCCATTTTTTAATATTAAAAATATTTAATTAGAATAATTTAATTTAAAAATAAATCCCCAAAATACAGAAAAATAATTTTTCAGAAAAATACTTTTTGTATACATAATTTTTTTACCACTAAATTCAAGTATAAAATTCATTATACATTATATAATTAGATTATATTTAATAAATAAACTAACTAAATTTTAAAACTAATCTAAAAAGAATATGAATTTATAAACAATTTAAATGAAAATACAGTTCTCAATAAAAATAATAAATTTTCACTCTTATTAGAAAAATATAAATTTTTGGGAATCCATCAAAATTTTAGAATAAGATATTATGATTATAAAAATTAAATCTTTTTTTTAATTTAACATTTATAAATGTTTTATAAATTAATTATAATATTCACAAATAAAAATCAATAAATATTATTTTTGAGGGGAATATAATTTTAAAGCATAAAATGACTTCACTAAAAATCGATTGCTTATTTCCTAAGAATTAATCAATACATTTGAGTTGATTAGGATACTCATATATATTTCATAATTCATTTTATCTGATTCATACCCACCAATTCAATGGTTAGGTTATAATTGTCAAATTTAAATAATAATATTTCATGATTTGTTTATGCTTAGTGTTGCATATTTTTTACAATATCGAACATAGTAATTATTATTAAATATTGGGATATTACATTCTCTCCTTTAATAAATTATATCCTCACAATTTTAAATCTTAATCTATAAATAGACATTTAACATTTAGAAATACCTATTTTTTAATCCCACATCATAATAAGGATTAATAAAACATCCACTTGAAAATTAGAATGGGATGAACAAAGGTAATATAGAAATATCACATGGTATGTATTCAAATAGGATAAAATTAGTGGGAAGTTAAAATATTGACAATGAAGATAAAACTAATGCTCAAGGACTAATAGAGAGTGATAGATAAAATGGTCAGGATAAACTTAGTGACTAAAAGACCATAAATATATAGTGTATGAAAAAACCATTGATTCATTGAATTTGATCATAAAAGGATAACATCTTGTTTTTATGATATTTTCCCTAAAATTTAGGAATTTTTTACCCTATGAACTAAATATATAAGGAAATATACATACTTAAAATCTATAATTTAATCATTTGATCAACTTCTACCACAAACTCGTCTTTCTCTCTAAATAATGAGTATTCAGGTTGGATTTTTCATGCCTGTAAGTAAAATAAACTTCTAATGAATCATATAATGCATAAGATAATAACAATATATTTTTAATGTCTTTATATATAAACCAAATTTAAACTCATTATCCCATGTCAATATATTTCCCAAAATTAATGAACCTTCAAATGATGAAATTCAATATTAATCTCTAAATATTCAATAATAACACCCAAAGTTCAATATAGATCATTTGATAAATTAATAAACTTCAAATTCTTCCAAATATTCCTTAAAATTTTTGAAACCTAAATATAGGAGTGATTTTATAACATATTCTTCCTAGATAAATTTAACTTTTTTCTATTAGTAATTTTAATTATTCTTAAATTAATATAACCAAAAATTTATATGCCCTAATCATATAATATTCCAAATATTATAAACATTTTAAGTAAATAAATAACCCTATATCCCAGAAAATAACATTCATTATACTTTTAACCTAAAATTTCATCTCATGACTTTCAACTTACATCCATAAAAATGTAATAGAATTCTTCTAAAATAATAATTCTTGTTTTACCTAAGGGTTACATGTACCTATGCCCCATAAAATGCCTCCCAAAATATCATTATTAATTATACTATTTAAAAAAGAATTCATCTTCTTTAATTCCAATATATCTTTTAGATTTAGAGTTTTAGATAATTAGGTTACAAATCTTACATAAAAATCCTAGATATTAAAAATTGTACACTTCTACTAAGTATCCATTTTTTTTAAAAATATAATACATTTAAAATGAAACACATTTTTTTTCACAAAAAATCCTCATTAATTTTAAATTTACATTTCATTTTCCCATTCTCATCCTTAAACTCTACGTAAAATATACTAAATAACATTGGATGTAAAAAAAATTAGTAAGGGACATAAAATAAATAAATAATTTAGTCTAGTAAAACATATGAAAACCCATGAAATGTTTACCTTTATCTAAATTTTCTTTGATTGAATGAAATAAATCATATTCACATGAAAAAAAACAATCCATTTTCTCAAAAATATCCTCTAAACCCCTGATAAATAAAATAAAATCCATTTCATGAATCCTAGAGTAATTTTATTCATATCCTATGTAAGAAATAACTAGAAAAAAATTAAATATATAGTATAAAAATATCAATTACCTCCATCCTTTCATATAAAGACAAATAAAATTACCAAATTAAGGAGTCAACTATAATGAGGCTTGCCCTTCATATAAGATATATCAAGATCACCCATTTCTCATGAGCTATAATGGGGATAAACCAATCGTATAAGTTATATCGAGGTCACTGATTTCACATATATATTTATCATGTAACATATCATGGATAAAAAAATTATTCTTTCACCTTTTCATCGAAATAAATTTGAAAACTCTTTTGAACTAATTTGTAAAACATTTTTAGATATTGAAATGCCCTTTCTACTTAAAAACAACTTAGAGAAACAAAATGACCAAAAAATGGAAATAGATATTTTCTTTAAAGAAAATATGAAAAATTCAATACGAATCCAAAAAATCAAATAACAGTTACAATTGTGGGAAAAGTTTTTATCTCCATATACGTTAAAATATAACATTTATTTTATTATTTTTAATGAAATTTAAAACATTCTATAAAAATAATGATTTTTGAAAACCATAGAAAGGAAGTAAAAAGGTGACATAAAAATTCCTTTATTTTTTTATGTCCTTATAAATTCATTAATTATATATTTTTAAAAAATATATACATGTAAGAAATAGAGTTGGATGTAAAACTTTAAAAGATGATTTTTAAAAGTAAGTCTCTTACCTTGAGTCTGACTCATCACGTACATTATTTATCTTGTTAAATAAAAAACTTTTGTTAATTATTTACTTAATTAAGAAAATTTTTCATATTTTTTTATTCATTTTTATCATGTTATAACCAATTACCTAAGAAACTAAGTTCACTTTAAGTGTTTTGACCATATTGGGATCATATGTCTAAAATAACTTTGGTTGGTTTACTTTAGCCAAAGTGGTCATTATTATATCATCTACTGAATAATAATAATGAAATAATTATAATTTTTATAAGTCAATTGTACTTTTAAAACCAATCCTGAATGATGGTTTTGAAAAATGAGTTATGTCACAATATTAGTGAGGGTAGGTCATACGTATGCATGAGAAATCATTCCATTTTTCAGAAATCATTATGGAAAGAAGGTAAGTATTATTGTATCTTTTAAAAATGATAATTATTTCATTTTTAACATATTATTTCTTTAAATAAAATTATATTTATAATCTATGTGATTTTTTGATTAAAATAAAATCACATCGCTTCATGGAGGTGGTAGTCTACACGTACGTATGAACAAAATTATCATTTTTTAGTGAAAGGAAAGGTATGAAATAAAATGACATATTATTTTTTCATAATGAAAAATATATAATTAAACTAATATATATATAAATTAAACCCATATTTATAACCATTCATGAGAGATGGTGAGGGAAAATGAATTATATCAATTTTCAAGGCGGTAGTTCGCCAGACACACCAATAATGGTTTTCTTTCCCATTTTGATAGAGGATGACATGGATGTTGTTTATTATATTTACGTCATAACATATCAATATATGGTAGATAATATTGTTATTATTTCATCATGGTTGAATAATATTTAAAGGGTTTGGAAGAAAAAATAAAACAAAAACACTTAGTTATAAATAATACTACTTCTTCAGACAACCTCCTTTTCTAAACCATAATATATATATATATATATAAGGTTGCTATTATGCCAAAAATAAGACTTCAATAACATGGCGAGGAATTATATGAAGGGATTGAGGTAGGTATTGGATAAACATAAAGGTTTTTTAATTGTTAAGAAAAGATTATAAGAGGTTCTTTTTTATAAAAGAGGGGAGGGCGCTTTTAAATTTCTAAAATAAATAAATTAATATAAATAAATTTTAATTTCAAAAAAGATAAAAATTGGTAATTTTTTAAGATAAGGTGATTATTATTGTAAATCCTCTCATAAAATAAATGTTTTAAAATTTTAGATAAGTTTTTTATGCATATATCTTGGTTTTAACCCATGTTAACTATTTTTTATGATTATCCTGAAAATAATGATTTCATTATTTAGGGGAAATATTGTTACTATAAAAGGAAAATAATTCCATAAATCAACAAAATTTGGTATTTTAAACAATATCCCAATCACATGGATTAAAATATGATCTTCTAGAGTTTTAAATCCTATAATAAAATATTATTTATTATAAAATAAAATTTATGTCAATTTTAGAATTATTCATATAATTTGACTTTTAAAAAAAATAAAATAATCGAATTTAGAATATATTTCATTAAAAAATCTATTATATTTACTGTTAATATTCAAAAAAATTGGAACCAAAATAAATCATTTCAATATTTTTACTTATTGCATTTTTAATATCAATTATTTTAATTTTTTTTAATTGAATAAATATTGTATGCGTGTTACAAATGGATTTAAGGTAATTAAGTCCTCACTAAAAAAATAGAAAAAAAATATAATGATAATGAAAAATAATATATCTTTAAAATTAATATATATAATTTATAATAATATCTTTCCGCCCTTATGTAAAAATTTTTAAAGATAATAAATTAAAGAGAATGACTTTTTTTACTTTTTTTACAGAAAATATTATCAAGGTCAAAATCATTATCATATGGAAAAAAGATAATATATTAAAAAAATTTATGATTATGAATGAATTATTATCAAAAAATAAAATTAATTTAAGTGTTAGGATTACTTTTTAGTATTTATCACATTATTTATACTCTTTGTTAACCAATTTTACCTTTACTGATGAAACAAATATTATTATGGTTAATATTCCTAATGACTGAAAATAAAAAAAAGAAAATATTTACCAAATTTTAACCTCTTGATTCTAAATATGGAATCCATTTTTTATTATTCAAAACATATAATAGGTATAATTTAATTCAAATTCAAATCCACAAAATGTGATGAAAAACGTTTTTTTTTAATAACCACTTCAAATTCAAAAATATTTTTATACTAAATTCACGTATAAAATTCATTTGAAAAACTATAATTGGATTATATTTAATAAAAAGTAACTGATTAAATTATAACAATAAAAATATAATTTTACTTGAAAAATAATTTAAAATTAAATAATTTTTTCAATAAAAATCTTTACTTTCACTATTTTTTAAAAAAAAATTCTTTTGAGATAAATTTCAAAATTTCACCATAAGATAACCTTGATATATTTATTTAAAAAATTATATCATTTTTATCAATTAAAAGGTCTACAATTCTCATAAATTTATTTTAATATTCTTTCAAAAAAACCAATAAATACTATTTTTAGAGAAACATGTTTTTGAAAAAAAATATTAATTCACTAAAAATAAATTGTCTATTTCCTAATAATTAATAAATAAATTTTAATTGATTAGAAATGTTAAATGTATTTTATAATCAGTTAATCCTATTCATACCCACAAATTCAATGGCTATTTTATAATGGTAATATTTAAATTATAATATTATGTTGTTCTTTTATGCTCGGTGTTGTGTATTTTGTACTGTGTCGAACAAACTCATTCTTTTATAATATTGGTATTTTACAATATACACCATATAAATTAAAATATGTGAATAATAACAATATGGGTCTCAAAAAAAAGAATTTGATATTGAGAAACCATACCTTAGCTCTCAGCTTCTATGAAAGTACATTAACATCATATATAGTATACAAATCTATCACAATAACACATTTTTTAACCTTATTCATATATATTACATTTTATATCCTTTAATTATAATTAATCACTCAAAACTTATTGGTTCAACAATGTTTACTCTCATCATCAGATGTTTGAAATTACTATTTTTTGCATATGTTTTATAATGGCGATGTGGAACCCAGTTAATTGATAAAAATTTCATCCTTAATAGATTATAAAATATATTTAAATAATTTTTTTTAAATTATTTATACATTATAATTTTAACGTGATGGGCACTATGGGCATGGTTTGTGAGAATGGTATGCATGATAAACTTGTTTCAGGTCATTGTAGATGTTAGTAGATTACATTATAATGATCATTATGTTTTTAATCCATCCTTTAAAAACAATATTTGGGATATATATTTCTCTTCAATAAAATATATTTTCATTAAATATATTTTATAACAATATTTATATGGTGGTTATGATAAATGGAACACATCACTTCATAGAGGTTGTAGTTTTCAGGTAAGCAAGGAAGATGTTTTCATATTCCAAATAACTAAAATAAACTATAAAATGTTTTATATTTTTATAATATTATAAATTTTATAAACATTATATTTGTAAATTATATAAGCTATTTTTTCCACCCATATATGGTGATCATGAAAAACAGAACATGTTGCTCAAGGAAGCGATAGTCTGTACGTATTCAAAGATGACACTTTCTCTTTTATAAGGGGGAAGTAGATAGTGATTATTCCATTATCATAAAAACATTTTAGTATATAAATAATAATAATTTAATTATATTATAATGTATATTAATATTTAAAAATATAAATATTGTTAATAAAAAGGGTTAAAGAGTGATTAATACTCACATTAAAGATTTGAGTTTTCTCTTGAATGTTTTCAATGAATAATAGGACTTTGAGAAATTTAATATAACTAGGGGATGATAAACATGTATAAGTATTAAAGGAGAATTAAAATGGTTAGGTTTTTATATGAATGTTTATCTAGGATTATGTATTGAAGTGGGTGGAATTTTCCTCCTTTTATATGTGAAAAGGAGGCACTTTTCCTTGGAATTGAATAGTAGGTAAGGGGTGAGAATTGGATTTCATATGTTTTAGGTGAGGAATTATTGTTTAGACATTTGGGTATGAATTTAAAACCTAGAAATTTCTTATATAAAGCTATGTGACAAGTTGAATTTGATATATTCGAGTCACTTTAGGTTAACAGTTTTTATGCTTATTAACCTCCAATAAAATTTACCATGGTAATTATATTCTTACTAAAACAATAATATGACCTCTCTTACCAAATTTCAATGTTATGAATACAAATTTAATCTCAATTTAATATTATTAAATTTATAATTATGATAAAATTATCATTTAAATTATAGAATATAATATATTAAAAAAACTATTATTTTTTGTTGAAAAATATCCTTTTAACCTTTAAGTGTTATTAATATAATTTTTTATAAATTAAAACTTAAATGATTATTAAAATATTTATATATGTATATATAAAATTTATATTATATTCTTTTTTTAATAGTGATCAATTTAATTTATATAGATAAAAATTACCCAATGCTTAGTAGAATAATTCATTGAAAAACAAATAGTTTGTCATGTTATCTAATATTTACTTTGGTAACAAATTATTATGTTACGAATGAATTGAACTTATTTAAAAATTTATATATTATGATTAAAAATATAAAAACACATTTTATTATACTCAATTTAAATAGTTAATAAAAATTATTTTTAATATAAGAAAGCATAATGCTTAAAAAGACAATTTCTAGTAAAATATATTTTTTATTATAAAAATTATTTTATTAGTCATTTAGATCTGTTAATTTAATTTCATAAATAAATATGTATTAAAAAATAAATTAATTATTTATAAAAAGATTTTATATTTTGGTTACTTATATGTATACCCACCAATTATATAATAACATTATAAGAGTCAAACCAAATACATAAATTTATATCTTAATAAAATGTATCATGGTTTGTTTTTGTTCTGTGTTGCATGTGAAAGAAGTTATTATAAAATTAATGTACTATAATATCTAGGGTGTTACATTATCTACCCATTAAATAAATTATATCCTCCCAGTTTTAATTATGACTCACTAATGAAAATAGTTATGGGAATCCACAAGATAGTCATGAATCAAGATATAAATTCTAATGGCATGTAAAACTTTCTAGATTAATGAAAACTAGTAAAATCATCTCATCATTGAGTATTAACACCCATATATGTCATTAAAACTTATATATATTATTATCAACCTTTCGTCGATAGATGAATATAGAAACCCAAGATAAACATGCCTTTATTTTATATCTTTTACATGATATAAAATATTACATTTCATAATGGGAAAAACAATATCACAAAGACTAATAGGTTTGGTGTATTTTAAGACTAGTTATAAATTGAATTATTTTATAATTCTTGTGATAATTTATTATTAAGTTCACCATAATTTATTTTCATCTAAATGTCTCATTATTAAAACTCATATTCATAAACTGGGTAATGATAACATAAAAAATGGTGAGCTCAAAATCTTAGTAAGGGGTGAATAAACATTTCCTCATGGATGAGTTTATAAGCATAGGAAATATTTATTATCATAAGATAAATATCATATCCTTATGAAAGATAATCATAATCATAATTGAGCTTCAGAGGTCATGGAATAAGAACTTAAGTCCACAAAATTTCATTAAGGATACATAATATCCCTTACAAGGTATAAAAAATTCAACATTAACCTTGAATCATTATATAATAGTATAAATATGTATAGAATCTTTCAATTGTGGAATAAATCATAGAATAGTGAAACATTACTTCCATGTGTCGCACACTTGTACCCAGGCGTTCAATAGAACTTTATTTTACTCGTGTATACATCACATTCATGAGTCACACACTTTCGCACATTATTTCAAACAACTAAATTATGCTCTCACACACACAAAAAGATATATATATATATATATATATATAATGATATTTATGTTTTTAACCATTTCATTATATGTATATATAGGACCCCACATTTCGTTCTTTTGTACTTGTGAGTTCCACTTGAAAATCATTCACTTATCTCATCATTAAGAACCCATGAAAATAAAATGGGCTTCTTGAAATTTTTAAATGAATATCATTCACTTTTTGTAAAGAACCCACATAAATAAAAATGGGTTTCTTAAAACATTTAAATAAAAACTATCCAGGCTTAATATAATAAAAACCCATTAAAATAAAATTGGGTTTTAAGACATTCTTAAATAGTATATAAACATGAAATAAGTTGATTCTCGTCGAAAAAATCATCACCAAAAATTAATCACATAATTAATTATTAATAAAGGGTGAAAATTGAAACATATCCCTATTAGATATAAATATTTTTTAATATATATATGATGATTAAAATGAAATTATAAAATATTTTTCTTGAAAAATAATGTGTAGACATCGATGTAAAATTCATAGTTACGAGTCTCTTTTTAAAAAGTGTCCTTTGTTTTCTTAAAAATGGGTGAAAATAAAACATTTCATGGAAGTTTATTTAGATAAAAAAACTTTTTACTTAGAAATAAATAGATAAAATCCTTCAAAATATAAATTATTGTTAGATCAAATATCAATTAAAATTTGTATAACTCGATGAAATAAGATTGAGTTAACAAGTCCTGTAACATTACCCTTTATTTTCATAGAAGTGATTAAACCACTTGTATCATAAATACAAACATATTATGTACCTATTTAATAACCTTATTATTATGCATTTACATTTATACTCTTCACTAATAATGATTCTCAATATGCATTAGATTTTAATAAATTCTTTTCAATATCAGGTGTTCATAATCATGACCGTATTGAATTATGTTTGTAAAAGGGGTGTCGATCATCCTTCTTATCCAAAATTTAATCATTAAAAATTAATTTTTGGTAGTTGAATTTATTTTTATTATAGTAACATAATGTTATAATTCCATGAAATGAGATTTTTAGTCATGTTTCATTAATATCAAATGGATGATAAACTAGATTTGGTTTATTCACCGTTATCGATAGATTACATTATAATAATAATTAATTTTGATATTTCTTTATAAAAACCATATTAATGATATATATTTTACTTATTTATATCATAAATATTCCTAAAATATAAACAAATCCCATCCATGAAGTCAGTAATGAAAACCTAAATATGTCGCTTAATGGAGGTGGTAGTTCACATGTATGTATGGATGTTGTTTTCATTTTTTATAGAATGAGAAAATAAGTTATAAGGTTTATCATTTAAAATATAAAATTAAGAAAAAATATATAATTAAATATTAAATTTCATATTAGTACCATCATTTTATTTCTTTGATGGTATAATTAAACAAGTTGCATCATGGAGGTGGTAGTCCACACAATACATGAATAATGGTTTCGTTTTTATTCATAGAAAAGGGAAAGGTGGTCAGTTATTTTTACAAAATTATAATAAAATAAGAGTATAATAATTATGATACAGTTATAATTTTAATATTCAATAATGTAATTTGTGGAATAATTAGTTTACATAAAGATATTTAATTCAAAAAGGAGTGGTTATATATTAATAACTCACTTCTGGGATTATCTTTTTTACAATGGGGTAGTGCCTTTGATAGATGGTATTTTTAGAAGATAAAAAACATCTTGAAGGTTTTTATGAATATTTAATAGAGGTTTGGGTAGACTCTGGTCTAATCTAAGTGTTTTGTTGTGTGAGTGTAAGTAAGGAGAGGAGTTCCTCTTTTATAAGTAAAAAAGGGATTACATTTTTGTAAATTCCAAAAAAAATAAAAAATGAGAAGTTTCTCTAAAGGAAATTGGCAAAAAAAATTTAGAAATAATAGATTTGAGAAGTTATAAGTTCTATAAAAAAATTAACCACACACTCCCACACAATTTTTAAACAAGTCACTGGTATTTCCCTCTTGGTTAAACCCTTTTTACCCCTTTGTATTTATATATATGTAAATAGTTTTCAACAAAGTAATTTTCCATTTCTGGTTGAAAATAAATTTATCCTTTTTTTTATAATTTTGACCTGCTAATTACTAATTTAAAATAATTTTAATAATTTTAAATTTCTAAAATTGATATCTATTAGTTCAAAAATAATAAATGTATAATGTATTAAAAATATTTGAGAAAGAAAAAGATAAATTATTTTTAAAAATATATAATTTGGGTTAATAAATTACAAAGGATTTAAACTTTTTATTTCAATTATAAAACACATATTTTGTCATATAAAAACGTTTCGTGTATTTTAAATTCATAATTTTTTTTGTAATAAAGTGATAAAATCATATTATTTTTAAAAATATTATTTTACATAATAACCTAAAATCAATATATTTAGAAAAATACGAAATTTCATCTTAAGCAAGTATTTCCATGATAAATAAACAAATTAATTTAATTTTTTCAAATTCACAACAAAAATTATTTCAAAAATATGTTTTTTATTGGAAAATTTCTTTTGGTATATTACCTATTTTTTATATGAATTATTAATTGATCTAGTATTAATTATTTTTTAATATAAAAATATACTATACTTGGAAAGAATTAAATTTTAGAAAAGATATTTTTTCAATTTTTTAGTTTTACTAATTGATTATATATGTAAAGTGAAATTTATTTTATTATATTCATATATATATCTCATAATTCTATTACCACTATTTATACCTTTAAATGAATTGTGTCCCAAAATTTTAATTGGTTAGAGAAAAATATTATGGTTTCATTTCTATCATCACATCCTTAAGTTCTTGGGTAGCCTCCTTAAACATATGATTTCAACACAGAATAATTACTTGATAGGTGGTCTTGTTTCTCAGATTTTGTTATCCTCGATCTAATATTTACAGAGGTTTTTCTTCACATGAAATTTCATGTTTCTAATGTATATCTTTTTATATTATTACATATTATACATCTAGTGTGTACTTCCTAAAAAATGACATGTAGAACACATCATGCACTTGAGAGAGGTGTGAAGGTAGTGTTAAATTATAGGATATAACCCTGACACGATCTAGGATCTTGAAGGGATCAATGTATCTAGGGGTTAACTTCACAATCTTCTAAAATATAATAATATCATTCAATAGAGATATTTGAAGGAATACAGTGTCACCAAAATAAAACTCTGGATCTCATCAATGATTATCTATATAAGTCTTCTATCTAATTTTTTCTACTTTAATATCTCACTAATTGTCTTAAACCTTCTAATTTATTTCATCGACATAGCCAACACATATTATTCTCCTATCTCTAACTTCATCCCAGCATGTTAGAGTTTTTTATATCATCCCATAAAGAACCTCATATGTTTCCATATGAATAGTAGCCTAGAAACTGTAATTATATGGGAAATCTACCATAGGGAGGTATTGATCCCAACATCATTTTAAATTCATTGAATAAGATCTCAGCATATCCTCTAGAGTTTTAATGGACCATTCAGACCAACCATCCCTCTGAGGATGATAATCAGTTATGAAACTCATCTCTATCTCCAACAAGTTCTGAATAATTCTCTATAATCTCTAGGTAAACCTCAAATCCCAATCACATATAATGTATAGTGTTACTCCATGAAGCCTCACCACTTCCTTTATATATAGAATGGTGAGTTTTTCAAGAGATAAATATTATTTGATAGAAATAAAATTTATTGAATTCATAAGGTTTTTTACTATTACCTAAATATGATTATGGAATTCAAACATTTTGGGGAGTCCTATAACAAAAAATATAGTGATTTTTTCCCATTTCCATACTAGTATGGGTAATGGTTCCAACATACCCTTAGACTTTTTTTGTTAAACATTAAATTATTTGTGTACCAAGCATTGATATACATATACATCAATTTATTTCTTAATATTATCCCACCATAAGTTTTTCATTTAATATATATACATATTCATGCTTCTTGGATGAATAGAGAACTATGAGCTATGAGTATCATCCAAAAACTCACTCTTTAATATTTGTTTTGATGGAACACATATCCGAGTTTCAAAACATATAACTCTGTCTTTATCAAATTTAAACTATTTAAAATTCAATACCTTTTTCTATAAATCTAAATTACCTTTAATAGATAATTTGATCTTCATGTGAATGGATGGTTGAGTATTTATTTAAGAATTATTGGATTTATCACCTTCCTTAATGACTTTATGATCCACCCATTACACATCTATGATTATTGGGTCATTTTTAATCCTTTTCATGGGTATAGTAGCATGATATTTCTTGTTTAGAGCATCATCCACCTTGTTTTCCATCTAGGGGTGGTAATGTGATGATAATTCACAATGTTTTATCCATTCTAACCATCTATGTTGGTGCATATTTAACTCTTTCTTGCTGAATATATATTTCATGTTCTTATTTTTGACATAAGTTTCACAGTTCTCACCATAGAGATAATGTTGGACAATTTTTAATTTAAAAATCAATACTACTAGCTCTAAATCATGAATCATGTAATTTTTATTATGTGTTATAATTATCATGAGGAATAATATTTTACATTTTAATTTTTATGAGTATTTATCCCAATCCCTTATTCAAGGAATTATGGTATATTAAAAACCCTTATCTATTTTTTGGTAATGTAATTATATGTGTTGTGATCAATCTTGTCATGACCCTCCTTCTTCAATATAAGGGAAGGGACAGCAAAGTTCCATGACCTTTTATCTTGAAGACAAAGGAGGGATGTGATAGAATGGTATTATAGGAGATGGTTTAAGGATAGGTTGGATTTGATTATTAGGAACAGTGATGATTGCAAGGTATGGTAGGGAAATTGTGTTAGGAAATCTTGGTGTGTGAGATAGGCTAGGGAAGACCAACCAAGACATAAAATTTTAGCCCCCCCCCCCACCCTTTGTGATCTGATTCAAGTAATTTGCGCCTACCAAATGACTAAGTGAGGAAACGCTTATTGTAGGGTAGAGACCTTAGGAGAGGTACATGCATCATAATGATTTGTTTTCTTGTTTGTATTGGGGGGTTTTGTGAATTTAAAATAAATGAAGTGTTAAAATAAACATTAAGTAAAATTTCCATACTATATGGGCTTAAAAGTTCCATGTTTTCCATTTTTAGATTTGGAACTCGGACATCACACACATGTGGTAAGGGAAGTTGAGGCCCAGTGGGCTAACCTGGTGGATCATCAGAGGGTTGATCGAGAAGAAGAAGATTAATTGTGGTAGAAGACCACTTGTTCTTTCCAGTGGAAAAACCTAGGGAAGTAAGAAGGTTACATTTCAGAATTAGACATAAAGGGATAGCTTGAAAAGCTTACAATAACCTTTACCTTGATCCTTGGTCCAAGGGAGTAATGGGTTCTTTTGGAAGTAAGCCAAATGCAAAGAACAATGCGTCATTGGGGGACACTTTACCATGGGGAGAGAAATAAGACTGAGGTCTCATGGGCTAACTTTGAGAAGGATTTTCAGGAAGAGTTTCTTTCCTCGACGATTAAGGTCAAGAAGTGTAAGGAGTTACTCACCCTCCATCAGGAGAGTATTTTAGTGAGGGAACTGAGGATTGAGTTTAATGATCTCCTATGATTTTCTCCATATCTCTTTCCAAATGAGTAGTTGTGGGTGAGAAGCTTGGAGGAGGCACTCTGATCTACTCTTCATTATGTTATCATTCCCTTTACCCTACCAACATACTTAAAATCCTAGAAGAAGGAAGAACTAGTGAAGATGATGCACTCTCAGGGAGGTGTACTGTGAGAGGGGATACATCTAAGTTCATCAAAGGGGAAGGTATTCAACAGAAGGTCCCCAACATCAGGTCCTTCCAGGTTTTAGCCAATGGGAAGTAGGCCTCAGCAGTTATAGTTCTGGTCACCTAGTCCTCACCCTTTCCCCATGGTCCTAGGAATGATGTGATTTGTCTATGAAGGCTATGGAAATCTTCAGATTCAGTGTCTAGTTCGAGATCATTATGGTGGGGGTGGGTTGGTTCATTTCTCACCTCAGTAGCAGTAGTTTCCATTCAGACCTTTCCAGTAGCAGGGGCAGTGGGATCCCTCTCTACCATGTGTATGTGGCGCTAGAGGAATAAAAGAAAGTAAATTATAGTCTAAAGTCACTATAATATATAATTTTTAAATTTGGTTACTTATATTTGGTATCAAAGCATGGTTTATATGACTTTAGAGGTTATTATAATCTTAATAAAATACCATTAAAAGATATTAATTTATGTTTAAATTGAATTGATATAGAATTTATAGATTACCATGTTTCATCATCTATACTGTTTCAGTTCGGAATTCTTTTCTATACAAGAAACATGGAAGATGATGTTGGAAGTTATCAATGGGGTGATATCTTTCCCAATCAGCAACCCGAAATGGTTGGAATCGGAACTGAACTATTTGTCGCTATGATGGATCAGTTAACATAATCTATAAATAGTAGTGGAAGTTATTATTTGGTGTGTTAGGATCTATCATAGAGGAATATGACAATAGTATAATACTTCCTAAGACAATAACCTCCATCATTTTTTGGATCATCTACTTCATAGGTAAAGGAAGGATGGATGAATTCCCTAGATAAGATATTTGAAGTCATGGGATGTTCTGAACATTAAAAGGTAACCCTTTCTATTTATCATTTTAAAATTGAATCTGATTGATAGTTTTATTTGGCTAAGAATTATAGAAAAAATGATAATCTTGATTCTATGTAATGATACACATTTAAGAATATAATTCTTGATAAATACTTTTATAAGGTTTTTTGGCTTGTTATGGAGAAACAATTCCTTTAATTGATGAAAAAACATGAGTATTTTTTATCTTCATATGTTAAAAACTTCAAAATATTGTCTATTTATGTCCCAAAATTCATTCAAGACACTGATAGTAAAAATAATATATTTTACTTAGGGTTCAAACCAAGTTTATGATGATCTTTGGTCATTCATGAATTTAAACGTTATGAGAAATTGGTTCCCTATGTTGTGAAATTTGAGATGGAGTTTTCTGACACGCATGTTCTTCATGATGACAATAGTATAAAAATTTCAAGGTGGCATGAAATGGAGAAGATTCCAATTAATAATTCTGACACTACTGAAAAAATACCACATACCAATGGTTCCAAAACGTTGGTATAGGCTATACCAACGGTTTGGAGGACCGTTGGCAAGTATATCGTGACAATAGGTATAAACCAACGATTTTGAAAACTTTTGGTATAAGTAATATGAAAACTTGTACCAACGGTTCTCAAAACCGTTGGTATAGGTATTTCAAAAAATAAATTCGGTGGGATTTGATCCCAAGACCTCTATTTATAATTGAATGACTTAACCACTAACCTAACAAGACTTTTGTGAACATAATTTCATATATATATATATATATGTATTGTTATAATAATTTTAAATTTTGATTTATATAATGTTCTCAGTAAGAAAATTCGATAAAAAATCCAAGGACATATACCAAGGGTTCTCAAAACCATTGGTATAGACCTATACCAACGGTTTTGAGAACCGTTGGTATAGTTCCTTGGATTTTGGGACCTATACCAACGGTTTTGGACAAACCGTTGGTATAAGGGGGACCTATTGGACCTATACCAACGGTTTTTCCACAACCGTTGGTATAGGTCCATATAAGTGACCTATACCAACAGTTTTGGCCAAAATATTGGTATAGATCCAAATTAATGAACTATACCAACGGTTTGGCCAAAAACGTTGGTAAAATTCATTTTTCCAGTAGTGTGAGTTAAGCCCTTAAAATATTATAAGTGTGGTAAATATCATTTAAAGGAATGATAAAATGGATCTAAAAAGTGTTTTGGTGTGGTTAGTTTGTTCACATGTCTCATGATTGCAAATAAAACAATCCAGAATAACCAATGAATGGGGTAACATATATCCATCCAATTGTGAGGTATTTTAGTTTCAATGAGTTTGGTCATTATGCTAACATGTATCTAAATATAGTTTCTCTGGTTTCAAATCATCATGATTAGAAACATAATAGTATAGAAAATTCAATTTCTACTACTAATATTGATGTTGGGACATCTAGATAATTGATTATAGTTGTAGGGTTCATACTATTTTTTGAATAATTATCATATGTTGAAAGTCTTAGGGACCCTACTTTTGATGTTTTAATTAATTTACAAACTTCAGGGTACTTTTATTGAGATTTGATATTTTTTGGAACATGTAATAATTAATTTTATGATATGAAAACGGTTATTTGAGGAATAATTCCTTTATTTTTTGTAGTAATAATCTTAAAATTTATGGATAACCTTTGGGGTTTATATGAACTTTTCTTTTTAGTTAATTATGCGATGCAACATGGAAGGTTTGAGATAAACTTTGAGGTTAAAACTTTTCTTTCATGTTGATTATATTAGGATTATTTTTTAGGATGTTTATCACATTTGTTGGAATGTTAGAAAGAATATATGAATATATAAAATTCACAACCCAGAATCATGGTGACATCACATCATGTCCGGCTAGGCCACGTTGCTTGAACACAAAACTAAAGGGTGACAAGGGTGTGATACCTACCAATAGTCTATGTGAAGTCCTATTTAGAATGAGTTTTTCCTTTTTATTTAAATTATTTGATAGATTAAAAATAAAATGTTTTTGGTATTATATGTTTTATCGAATAGATTTCCTTTAGGTGGGAAAATTATTTGGTGATTAAGTGATTAATGTCTTTTTGGAAGATGTTCCCTATTTTGGGAATCCTATAAGATTTAGGAAAATATATTATTATAAAGAATAAAAGTATAGTTGCCTTTTGAAGGAAAATATTATTTTATTGTGTCTTGATGGGGATTTAGGTTATTTATTGAAATGTCTAGCATATCATGGAGATTATAGGATTTGGTCATATACATTATAGAGTGAGACTTTAAGAGTCATTGATGTTATTTAGAGGTAAATGATAAATTTTATCATTGAATATTACGCAATAAAATACATCATATTTTTGGTTTCAATCATATTCTATAATATTTTTAAGTAATTTTAAGGAAAAATATTTATCAAATGATCATTGATAAACATTGGATATCAGTGTCTAGATTTAGAGATTAAGGGTTATTTTCTTTGTTTAAATGTTTATTATTTTTGGGAAATTATTTTATCTTATTCTAACAATTTTTGTTGAGTTATAAATACCTGAGGAATATATTTTTTTATATTTTAGGATTTTATTATCCACATAAGTTGATTATAATGTTTCAGGTATGAAAAATTCACCTTAAATACTCATTTATTAGGGAAAAAGATGAGAGTGTGGTATAAATTGACTAAAGGATAAAAATATACTTACCAATTAAGTATATTTACTCATTTTATTAGAGATGGATGTAATGTAATTCCTCAATTCAATGAAAAGGATCCTAAAAAAATGTTGTCTTTTTTAATTTTCTTATCGGGAAATCAATGATTGTTTTACCCATCATGGATTAATGGTTTTGTGATTGTTCGTTTTCTCATGAACATTTTCTCTATCACCCTATATCAGTACTTAGGTATTATATTTCATCTTCAATTTCCATGTTTTATTATATGGAAACCTATTTTTTTTTTAATTCCATATGACTTTCATACTTCTATTTCTTTCTTTAAACGTGGATGTTTTATTAATCATTTTTATGATGTGGGATTTCAACAAAGGTATTTTGAAAAATTCAAAAAATAATTGAAGATATCAAATTAAAAATTTTGAGGATGAAATTTCCAAAATGGTGGGAGAATATAATATATTGATAGTTTAAAAGGAAACAATATGTTCGATAACGTAAAAGATAAACAATATCATGTATAAATGAACAAATAAATATTTTTATTATTTGAACGTTATAATATATCCATTAAATTAGAGGTAATAAATATTACTAAGTGAATTATAAAATATAATATGCTCCTACTCATTAAAAATTTATTAACTAATTCTAATTAAATAATGCACTTAATTTTATTAGTTATTTTATTCTTCAAACACACTATCTTCAAGAATTTTCTTTATTTTGAAAAATATAATTATTTTTCAGAATGTCTAGAAATTTTATTTAATGAAATAAATATCATTTTTTAAATCAGGATATCAAAATTATCTTAGGGTGAAATTTTGATAAATTTCTTCTAATGGTGTATTTTTCAATGGATAGTGAAAAATACCAATTTTTATTAACAAATATATTGTATTCTAGAGTTTTTATAAGTTAAATATATGTTTTTGACTAGTTTTAAATTTTAATTTGTTTATTATGATTTAAATTAAACCAATTATGGTTTTTGAGTGGGTTTTATTCATAAATATTTTATATAAAAAATTATGTTTAAAAAAAAATTCGAAAAACTTTTTCTCATTACATTTTCCCGATTTAAATTAAAATTAAATTCTAAAACTTCTTATGTTTTAAATTTTGAAAATGGTTTTAATATTTATAATAGAATTGTATAAATTTTTGGAAATGGGTATCTTTTAATTTTGTAAAATATTAATATTATATTTGGTTAATTTTGTTACCATAGTGAAAGGAAAATCTATTAATTAGTGGTAAAAATAATATGATAAGGACAATACAACAATCCATACAATTGAAAAAATTTTATTGGATGAGTAATTTTATTCCATAATAATTCAAGGTTCTAATATATGGCTTTTTGTTCCATTTAAAAGTGATTATCATATTTATAATATTTTATTTAATGAAAAGTCAAAGATGTCACGCTCATGTTATTAATAACTAAAAAAATTAATATGTGGTGATGAAAATTATATATTAATCTATAATTATTAATTTGAATTATAAAATATTTATATTCATCATGGTAATTTATTTTTAATTTTTGGTGAATAAATAATGGCCTTAATTTCATACACAACGTAAAGAAGTAATTATTTTATTAGTCGTTATATAAAAAAATGTTGTTTAAAATGTTAAAATAAATATAATTTGAGATAATTAATTTGATAAAAAAATTATATACTATCTTTATATGTTATGTATGTATTAAAAGATTTTTTTAAAGTTATATTGGTGTATTTATATTATTAAAATTCATAGTAATGAATTGTTGAAAAATTGACATTAATGATATTTAAAAATAAAAAATATTTTATTAAATGATATAAAATTCCAAAAAATAATATTTTAGGATGTATGATTTTTATAAGGTTTATCCTATCATTAAATATCCATTTATGTATAATTTGGTATTTTATTGTAGAAATATTGACCCTTAAAAAGTAAAAACCCATGTGATCATGGTAAGTGTTAAACGGGTAAAATGATTTTTTAAACTAAATGATAAGGGAAATAAAGTGACATCAACTTATCTAAAAATTATCTCATGAGATTATTTATAACTATATTTATATCAAGTTATAAATAAATCACTTAGGAACCATTTTTTAAATGAAAATTAATTTATATTAATTTAATTTTTTGAAAAATTCCAAGAATGCCCCTCCAATATCCTATAAAATAGAACCTATTATTCACTTTTATTCACACTTAAAAACCCATTTTTATCAGCCAATATCTTCCCAATTACCTTCCTAGAGTTTTTATCATCATTATAAAGGCCTTATTTTAGGAATAAAACCAACCTTATTGGTCTTAAGATGTTAGGTAAAAGAGGTTTTCCAAAGAAAAGGTATAGGTTTCATCAACTTGTTTTAGTTGTGTATCTCCTTCCAACTCATTCAAATATTTTTCAAACATGATTAAATAATAACACCTAAATCCCCAATATAATTATATGTAATTATGTTTATATTATAACCTATATCCATCTCCACTTCCATCAAATGGGAAATGTAGTCATCGTTCGTTGGTTTGACGGACTTCCGCCTTACAAACCGATGAGATTCATTTTCCATCACCATCTCTCACAATTGTTTGTAATGGTGTAATTAAATTTTATAAGTTAAATTAATAAAATATTTATCATTATTAAAATATAATATATCATTTACCTTCTTTCTATTCCATGTACTAAAATGTCATAACGTCCACCATGCGTATGTGTAAACTATCACCTCCGCAAAGCGATGTGATTCATTTTTCATCACCATTTCACATGGATTAAATATATAATTATATAATATATATATATATATATTATGATAATTATATAAAGTTAAAATTATACTTACCTTCTTTCCATAATGATCATTAAAAAATGAAAACGTTACTCATGCGTACGTAAGGCATTCTGTCTCCATGATTGTAACATAGTTCATTTTTCATAACCATATTTCATGGTTGGATTTAAAAGTATCATTATGGTATAAAAGTGATATTCATGTAATTAATATTATTATGGTGGTGATTTAATGCTTATCTTTTTTACCATAGTCAACCTACCAAATTCATTTTGGACTTATGATCCGAATATCGTCAAAGCTTCCGATGTGAATTTAAATAATTAACTAATTTTTTTAACATGGTAATAGGTAATATAAAATTAATAATAAAAATTAAAAAATAGTTTTTGAGAAATTTTAAATTATCCTAAGATTATTACATTTCATGAAAAATATTATAAGTGATGATTCAGACTCATGGTATCGAACATTCTTTTAAAAATCCACTTTTGATGTTACACTTTCAACTCTTTTTAAAAAAGACTAAAGAAATGTTTTTTCATTATATGAAATGAGAATATTTTCCTAAAATCATGTTTCCTTAATTATATTAATATTATATTAAATTTTTAATAGGTTGTATTTAAATAAACAACTTACTTATATAAGTGAACAAATTTTAAAAAAATAAGTGTTTTGAAAATTGAAACATTATTTTCCAAAAAAAATGTTTTATTGATATTTTATTCAAAGAAAACCCATATTTACTTTGTTTTAGTTATTTTGGCATTTAATTTTTTTAAAATAAATGTGTAATTTTATAACAGAATTTGTTTTATATAATTTTTTTAAAGAGTTTTTCAAAGGTTTTATAATGAAAGGTCCAATCATAAAATGTTTTATTCATGATATGGTACTTCAGAATTATATATGAAATTGGTGAGCTCGATAAAAATTATAAAAGGGTTTATCCACATTATAGCTCGCTGGTGATTCTATTATATATTATACATTGGGTGCTCTTAGATGGCACTGGGTGAGCCCGTTATAGATTTGGGTGCACCCGTATAGTTTTTCAGTTCATTATGTAATATAACTAGTATTTCAAGGCTATAAGGATGGAGATACCAAATGGTTTATACTATTTATTTAACTGGGATCTAGTTATTTCTAATACGGGTGTAAAATGATATTATTAATTACATGCTCTATGGTTCCAAAAAAAAGGGTTTTAATTTTCTCTTATGAATTTTAATGATTTTCATTGAGCTAAAACTGTGTGTTTTTTCATGTGAAAATTATTTATTTCAATAGATCAAATAAATTTGAGATAAATTTAAATATTAATTGGGTTTTCATGTCTTACATAGGACTAACCTTTGTCTTTGTTTATGTCCCTTAATGAGTTTTTTATGCTCATCCCACATTTAAAAAAAATCATAAGATTTTAAGAAAGAGTAGGGACAATGATTATATAAAGATAAAAATTGTGGAGATTTATCATGAAAAGAACATATGTTTTATTTTAAACTCAATTATTTTATGAAAAAAATTTATACTGTGTATAAGTGTCCATTTGAAATGTTTGGGTAAACATTGTAATAAGTTTTCCTAATTCTCTAAAACTCTAAGTCTAAAATATATTTTTTAATGAAAGAAAGTTAATTCTAGTATAAATTAACTAGAACATGTAATTATTAAGGTTATTTTCTGACTGTAACCTTATAAAATGATCTTCATACAAAAAGAACATTCTATAAAATCTATATTTCTCTTTCTAGTAAACGTATTTTGGCATAATTCAAACTTATTTAATTGTTTATTAGTTTCCACTTTACCAATTGTTGATTAAACATTGTACAGCCATAAATATAACTTTTTTAGTTAAACTATATCTTATCAAAATTTATTCAAACTCATCTATAACCATCAATATCTTTATGATGTTAGGAACATGAAGATATTCAAATGATCAACTAACTTTCTAAGGAAAATTTCTTATGACTTCTAAGGAAATTAGCTCAAACATTCTTATGATGTGTAGAAACATAATTTTACCTGAAATACAAAAGAAATAAAAAAAGATATTGAAAAAAAATAAAAAACTCATCATAAAAACCACACAAAGGATAATTAATTAATAATAATTTTCTCTATATGTTATATTGTTATAATATTTTTTCAAATTCAGGTGTTAATAATCTTGACCACAATGTTTGAAAAAGTTGTATAAATATTATTTGTTCTCCCAAAATTCATCATTTAAAAACCTTTAATGTTACAATAATTTATTTTTTATAATGACCTATAATTCTATAATTACACTACATGATAGTTTTAGTCTTGTTTTTTGAAAACAAAATAGTCATGAACTATTTTCGGGTTATTTTTTGTTATCAATGGATTACTTTATAATAGTAATTACATAAATGTTATCCATAAAAAATCATATTAATAATATATATTACTTATATAAATATTATATACTTATAATATTTAAACTTAATATAGCCATAAAGGTGGTAATGAAAAAAAAATGTATCATTCCATGGAGGCAGGAGTCCATAAGTATACATGTATGTTCATTTCTTTTTCCATTTAATGATATAAAAAATAATATTTCTTATAATTTAAGAATATGAAATATTTAATAAATTAAATAATTATATATACTAAATTACCTATTACAGCAGTCCTTTTAAGGAAATTAATGGAAATGAACCATGTTGCATTGTTGAAGCGGTAGTCTGTATAGTGAACAAATAATGGTTTTGTTTTTCATAATAGAAAATGGGAAAGTTGGCTAATTCTTGCTTCATCATTATAATATAATACTAGTAAAATAATGATAATAATTTTATCATTTTGATATTATGTAATGGAATTTTCAAAATAATAATTACACAAAAAAATATAAATGATAATGGAGTGGTTAGAAAATTATACATCCCAGCATTGATTATCTCTTTTTGTAAATGGATAATTATTTTGTATAGTTATTTTTCACTAAAAATTAAAAATCAAATACCATGATGAATATAAATATTCTAGATATAAGAATAATATTTATATTCAAATATATCATTTGGATAAAACTATATTAAAAAAATATAGTATTTAAAACATGAATGTGACATCTTGAAATTTTTATCAAATAAAATATTATAAATATCAAAATCTTATCTAAGTGGACCAAAAATTAAAAAATATTTTTTTATCATGAAAATATGTTTATTTAGTTAAAAATGTACATTTATATTCATTTATAACATACCTTTTCTCCATGTGGACACGTATGGGGTTTTTAAGACAAAGAAAGTGAAAATTTGTGAATTGTTTTATTTAAATATTATATCAGTCCATATTAAGGAAAAATACCCATTAAATAACATAATTTATATCATTATGTGTTAGGGGTAAAATAATATTAATCATATAAAATTTGGGTATGTGTTAGTGTTATTTTATAGTCTTTTTCATTTTTTTAATCCTACATTACCTAATTTACCCTTTACCGTGGTCAAAAAATTTACCAAGGTTACATTTCATATTGGCGAAAAATAAAAGTGACATATTCAATAAATTTGGATCTTATAAATCTAAATTTTGAATCCATTTTTAAAAATTTGAAACTCAAGTATTAAAAATTTTAATTTAAAATAAAACTGGAAAAACACCATGAAAATAATTTCTTAGAAAAATTCCCTTTTAATACAAAGATTGTTTTTATTGTAAAAATGTTTATTAAATCCTTTTAAAAACTATAATTAGATTATTTTTAAACAAAAAAGTACTAATTAAATATTAAAACTATTCATAAACATAATTTTACCATGTAAATACTTTAAACAAAAATATAGTTTTCAATAAAATTCTGTATTTTCACAATTCCATACAATATGAATGTTTTCAGAAGAAAATAATTTTAAGATCATTTTTACATGATTAATTATAAAATTATTATTTTTTAATTCATTTTCTATAAATTCTGAAAATTAATAAACATAAGAAAATTAATTTTTGAAGAAAACACATTTGTAAAGAATAAAATTATTTTACTAAAATTGTGTGATTATTTTCTAAGAACTTACCAATACATTAATATTTAGTTTGACCATTATTTTTTATTTCATAAATTATTTATTTATATTTATTTTCATCAATATAATGGCTTGGTTTTAACGATCATTTTATTCAAATATTATCTCGTGATTCCATTAAACTCATAGTATCATTCAATAGAAGCTATTAAATAATTATAATTATATAGAGATAAATATTTTAAAAAAAATAACTTGGTGTTACATTTATTATTTTAGAAATCATCTATGATTTTTCTATCCCATGTTTTTTATTTTGGTAATATTCCTCATGTAACACTTATAGTCTTTTTTATATAAATTTTATGTGATTTTGGAAATTTATTGGATATCTCCACAAATAATCCATATTAATGAAATATAGAAATCGTATTCCATATTTCATAACAACTTATGATCACTTATCACTATATTGATGACTATGAACTTTCTATCAAAGTTAACCTCATTATATTGACCTTAACACCCAATCATGTGGATTATTTAGTATGAATGGTAAAAAAGAAAAGTAATAATCATATATGTCAATTGTGAAGGAATTGATCTGTTTCCTAAAATTACCCAAGTTACTAAGGATGATACCCCATTATAAATATAATACTTGATCATTTCTATATTATAGACACCCTTAATTATTTCTATAGTCAATACTAATTGTAATTTCATGGACATAATTTAATTAAGTGGGGATAATTTTACATCGTAGGATGTTATTATGTCTTTCCTTCAAATAAATCCACAACATTCAACAACTTAATCAGTACACAACTTCAAACTAAAATGATTCACTACATATTTGGTGAATATTATTTCAAAATTTATAAGAATAATAAAACCCCTGGAAAATAAAAAGATATCACCTAATAAAAAATTCATACATTTAGATAATAAATAATTAATAAGATTTAATATTAAAAAGGTCTTTTCTTTCTAAAGTAATAATTATGTTGTGTGTTAAATATTATCTTAATAAATTAAAATGAACACTTTTAAAATATTATTATATAATAACTAATATATTAATGTTAATTTAATTGGAAATTGATATGAAATAATATTAATAACACTTAATATTTTAAAATACCATTTTTTTAATATAAGTAGTTTTCCTTTCTATTTTTTATTTTTATTTAAGAAATATATATATATATATAAATATTAGGATATTAGATTTATAAAATTAATGACATTATTGATTTATCATGTTAAAATTATCTTAGGGTTAATTTTATGGATTTTTATAAAATAGTTGGTTTTTAGGTGAATAGAGAAAATATATTTTTTATTAATACGGTAATTTTTTTTCTCTATCATGATCTAAAAATGACTCAAAACTCTTATGAAACATTTTACATTATTTTTAATTTATTTCATGTATAAAATGACTCATTTTCAAATATCTCTTGAATTTATGAAATGCATGTTTAATATTTTGGAACATAAGAATTCTTATATGATTGTAAAATAGTGTTTTTCTTATTTTTCTTTAATTATGATATCACAATATCAGTAACAAGATATGTTTTCCTATAATGAAATTTTGTTAATAAATTTGAATTTTTTTAGATGCTTGTAATGGGTAAAATAGTCTTTTCTTAGTAGATGATATAAAATAAATTTTATGACTACCTCGTTGGTCCTGAAAGAGGTTTTTTATCCCAAAAAATGAGTTTGGTAGAATTCCGAGCCATTAAAATTTCAGTGGAATAATTAATATTTAATATTTAATAAATTAAATATTAAATTATTTTTAGAGGTTTTTTCAGAAATATATTTTTAATAGTGTCAGATTGATATGTTTTCTCTATCATTGAGTATGGAATAAAGAGTTTTTCCTAGGTTGGGTATAAACTCAGTTTTAGTGCCCAGTCCCCCTTCTTTTTCATTTCATTTTATTATTTTCTACCTTTTCTTTTTCTTTCTTTGTTTTCCCTATCTTCTTACGCACTCCCTCTATGGATACCTCCTTACATGACCAAGAGATAAAAAAAGAGAGTGATGGAGAGAGGGGGATAATGAGATGAGGAAGGGTACTTCCATAGAGCTCAGGATGTGTCGAATCTTAGTACAACAACTATGGATTGTGAAATTGGGAAATGTTTGGGAGTATTCTACCCAAAGGTAAGATCTTTTAATGTTTTTTCTGTATAACCCCATAGATGTTATATTTTCTAGTTTAAATACACTGTTATGATTGTTTATGACCCCTCATGGTCTGATCTATTATTTTTTTGGAGAAAATGAGGGTTTTGAGTGTTTCAAATGGTTTTCCATTTAGGAAAACCTGCCTATGATATCTGTGGTTTAGGGAACACACATTGTGTGTTCTACCTATTCGAGAAAGATGACATTTTCAAAGTATATTCTATGTACTGGTACTCATCCATGTAGACGAGTACCCTACCATGATGAACATGTAATGGAAACTTTCTATGTAAAGTATAAGTTCAAAACCCATGTGTGTTTCACACAATGTGGATGTACACAACCATTCTATATACATGGCCAGCAGCTAAGAGGTATATAGGTATGTACCCTTTTTATGGTATACACCATGAACAAGACCAACACACTGTGTACTTGGGAATTTAAATGCCAATTTCGGCTGGAGTACACACCCATGTGGGGGATTAAGGGTATATTACCTATGCTGGGATACACACACCATGTACTCCACCTTTTCAACTATTTCTAGAGTTTTCAGATCATTTAACCAAATGTCATAATTGGACCAATGATTATTCCATTCTAATTATCTCATCATGTAGATCATGATGGTAAGACCCATGAGGTGTCTTAAGGACTCATAGGTAATTTTTCAGACTATTCCTAAATGGTGAGGTTCCTCCTCTGGTGATCAAATCCAATTGTCTCCTGAGAGGGATACATAGAATTCAATTTATAGGCTGGTTTTTCAGACCAAACTAGCTTGAGACCTTGATCTAAGATGGGCTATGATCCATATCTTATGATCTATGTTTTATAGCTTTCCTTTGAGAGTGTCTCCCTTACAAGATGTTCCCTTCAATCCCAAGAGGTTGGAAGACTTATTGTTTTATAGGATACCATTTAGGATGCATCTCGCTTCTTCTTCTACTAAGGATACAATGAGGGATTCCTTAGCTTACAATATGACCTTGGGAATCCAGTTTAGGATCCCTAAACCTGTATATTCTTATGAAGAACCCATATAGGATTCATCTTCCTTTGTAATATTTTTTGAGGGTATCGTGTAGTACACCCCCTCTTAAGTATCAATCTAATGATCCCTTTTAGGTTTCCTATATTGTCTTTTTGTTAAAGGATTACTTGTAGGATTATTCTTTTTACCTTTTCTACTAAGGATACTATGTGTGATTCCTCTATTGTGTATGAAAATAGGGACCAGTTGGGTGGCCCCATGTTTGACCAACCCTGAGATTATACGTCGGGTTTATGTATAGATTGTATCATGTGTCACCATAAAACCCATACTGAACTATTTTTCCCATGGGGTTGTGGCGATAGTGTTGGGTTTAGGAGTTCGACCACCCTCACACTTTTGATCATTCTTTCACTTGTTTACTATTGATGCAGAGATGATTACCAGAGGTGACTCTTAGTTGGTGGATGTTGAGCCTAATGTGAGGCATCCTTATTTATCTTTGGGATTCCCATACATTATTTCCTAAGATCTATATTCTAAGCCATCTTATTTCCGTACTTACTTATATATCAATAGTTACTACCTAGAATCTAGATATTGATCATGTATATTTTGATTATTATATTATTGGGATTTCCAAAGGTGTTTCCTAGTATTTGGATATTGAGCCTACTATTATTTTATATGAGCATATTTTCCCTAGTAATGACACTCATGGATGATTACACTCTCTAAATAAATAAGTATGGTTACTCTATCCTTTGTTTGATATGTGATGGGGATGATTATGCTATCCTAAATCAGATTATACACATGGATGATTATGATCTCCCAAGTGATAGGGATGATTATACTCTCCGTGATTGGTTACTAGATTGTATTGTTGGAAATTATCTTCCTCATATTTGTTGTATAGTCATGAATGATTACCTTATCCAAAAAGATGGGGATGATTATGCTCTCCCAAGTCAATTTCTAGATTGCAATGGTGGAAAAGGCACTCCCCATTAATGATGTGACTTATACTCAATGCATGATTACACTCTCTTCAATAGATTCATATGATTCCCCCTAGGTTTGGGTAGATGAACTAGTGATACTCTACTTGTGAATGGATGTCGTGCATGTACTTGGGTTTGGAGTTCATTCCATTTACAGATTGCCAATGGGCAAGCCCCTGGGGGATTATCAGAGTTACAATTTTGCGACCTTTTGAAGACCGAGACCTAGGGCTTAGACATTGGATTGGATTTACATTGAATAAGAAGCATGGAGTCTAGCTTGGTGACCATTTATAGGATGTCCAAATATACATCCATGGAATCCTTCTTTACAGTGATTGGAGGTGGGTGTGGGTGAACTAAAGGTTAGGAAGAGTATCATCTTGTGGTGACATATCTTGATCAAATAAATTTATGGAATTTGATGAAGTAGGAATATGTCGATTGGGATTATGGACCAAGAGATTGATGTAATGATATATGGATTGAGTGGAATGGCATCCAGCTCAATGCTCTTATATATGATATCCAGTCGATTGATATTACAGACCAAAGTATAATCTTCTATTGTATTTATGTTATTTATTTCACCTTAATTAATTATATTCATATTTATGTATATATGTATAGGTATGGGAGTATACATATATACTCATATAAAAATAAATATACTTGACAGCACCATGCCAAGTTTACTAGGATCACAGACCTAGTTTTCGACTTTGGTTTAACATTACTTGTTTTACTTATCTTTTCATTTATGTATTGGATAGCCAGAGCATATTTCATGAGCATTCACTTATGAAAGTAGATTTATCGGTTCATCATTGGGAGGGCCTATTGAAATTATATTCTCACCAATGTACATGCACCTTTGTTTGAATACAAACATTATGTATTCTTTTTAGGTTGAACATGTATTTCATGGTGGATAGGGTTGAGGCCCATAGATGCATGATCGAATGGAGCTACTCATGTGGGGTCATCTAATTGGTTTTGTGCAGTTTGACAGTGTCTGAAGATGGGTATATGGTCTTTCTTAGAGTTAGTAGTATAGACTTGTACTTTTATTTTAGTTTCTATAGTACTCATGTATCTGTATGGTCAGAATAGTGGGTGACCAGTGTTTTATGTATTGAATATCTATTTAAGATTCTATAGATTTACATTTATTAATATAGCATATTATATTTCAGTTTATTTGTTGCTTCTACACTCTATTTATTTATTGATGTGTACGATACATAGTTATTTCCACTGTTTCCTTACCCCGATATGAGGGAATAGTCTCCCCATTATCACACCCTTGGTCCTCACTTCTATTCAGAAGCCTCTGACGTACTCGGAGGCATTCTTACATTATTATGATGAACTATCTTGGAGAACCAGTTTAGTGGCATCCAGGATGGGATGCTACAAAGTGGTATTAGAGTTGTTATATTCCTGGTCTTTACTATTTAGGATATGACAGAAATGAGTATTAAGAATGTGTTGGAATATGTGATGGATAACATATTGGTTCATCTAGAACACTTACTCCAATAAGAATTCATGGTTTTTAGGGAATGGAATTATTGTTCTAATCTGTGATGCTACATTTGTATATGGTTTTCTCCTTGATCAATGAACATATTGTGTGGTTGTAGTGATTTATTATGGATATCTTTCTCCTATCCTTTGGAAAAAGGCTATAAATGGATTTTTACTCTTGAAAGGAAAAGTCAAGAGGCATCTCCTACATCATATTTGGCATGTAGGATTTACATCACATAGGCCTGTTAGTGTGTGATTATTATGGATGACAGATAAAAATTGTTTAAAGTGTGTGCAAAAACATAAATGGTGTTTTTTGTATAGTTTTCTTGATGAATTCTACTCAATTGAGAAAACTTGAAAATATATTTCCTTCCAATGGAAGGTTATGTTGATATGAATTGAGACATTTGGTAATGAGGCTAATGACTCAATCCTCATGCATAAGATGTGAAGTGACCCTAGTAGGTCGATAGAGAACATGATGATTGTATGTTGATCACTTTTAGGATGTTTTTTCTTAGTTTCCATTATTTAAACTTCCAGTAAAAATCCATACATTATTTCTTACATTGATTAGGATGGAATTACACTTAACAAGTCCTCTCCTGTGGTCATCTAATCAGGCCATAGAGTATGATGCCAAAAGGTAACATTACTTTATATGTAAACTAAACCACAAGGGTGTAATACTATATATGGAAGCCTGGTGAGTGTCAATTTAGTTTTTTTGTTCTCTAAATTTGTATTGTGACCTCTGGGGAGTAGTTTTTTTTATGATGCTCAGTAATGATCAAGACTTTATAGGCCATACTTTTGGTTCTGACCCTTGTAGGTTTTTGTGATCTTTACCTTCTTTAGAGAGGTTTGATATTTTTTTCTAGGTTGTTAGTACTTATAACTGAGTTTTTAGACTTGATCAGTAGGGATAGTTGGGAGACCTAGAGGCCCTTGGATTTGAATTAGGCCCTTGTACGTTGATGTCCATTGTATTAGGGAAACCTATGTGATAGAGGTTGTATTGGTTTTAGTAATGTATTTTTAGTTATTTTGCTCAATTATATTCACTTTGATACCAATGCATGATTAGTGATTAGGTATTTCAAAATACTCTTGTTGATGTATTTAGATTTTGACAAGCACCTAGGGTACATTATTATCAAGACTGTATTCAATGGGAAGGACCTTTTGGGCACTTGGCCTGATTGACCAGTGATTCTATTGTTTCTAATGTTGACATAGCATGGGTAAATGCACATGACTTGAACAATAACAGTTCATGGGATGTTATGGAATAAAATCATGGAACATGTGAGGTGAATGATTTTGAATAGGATTTAAAAGGGAGCTTCTAGATTAATTAAACTAATGTTTCATGTAGCATGGTCATATTATCCTTATAAAGGATGAATTGCTGGAGTATGAGGGGTGATAAAGGTACACTTTAGTGTCACATGGTTTCATTTGAATATTAATCATTGAGTAGCCTGGTAAGAGATGAGTACTAATATTTCCAAGACATTATTTGGAATTGTTTCTTGGGAGTTGTGGTAAATTGACAAATTTCCCTCCATGTTAAAGGTGGAATTGGAAATATAATGGGTACCATGAGATAGTTTACCTATGTTTGGACCTGGATATGCATTGTCGAGAGATGTGGTGTCATATGTGGGTTAAATTCAAGTGTAGACTACTGGATGTGATCATGGGTCAAATATATCTTTAGATGCCTTTTTTAGAATCTTATTGTACTCACAGTTAGAGATGATCATGCTCTTTCATGACTTCACCTTGGGTACTCTAAGAGAGAATCAGCTCTATGATGTTCTTATTTTCTTTTAAATGTACTTCTTGGTTTGGTAAATTAATCCCATTGAGGTTATTCTTGAGGAGTGTTATAAGGTATGTCATATGGTGGTGAGTGAACCATTGGCCCTTCTAGGGTGGAGACTCTCGTTTTCCATTTTAAATATTAATTTTATATGAACCATTGATCTTGGGTTTTGGTTTTAGAGATGATGATAGGAGTATTAATATGGTAGGGACTGTCAAATCAGGTATAGTTAAATGTCTTCCATATAAGAGACACTTGTTAATGTCATGAGACTAGTCATTAAAGAGTTCGGATAGCTTTTGATGTTGTTGATTGGGTTGATTTCATGGTTTTTAGTCTTACCATCAGGCTTATGATGGGTGAGAAGGTTTAAATTTGGGAGGTTGTAATGAATCATGTTTCCATAGAATATAATTTTAGTTAGAAATATGATTTTTGGTTTTTAGATGCCTATAAGGGGTATAATGTTCATTTTCTAATAGTGGATGATATTGGATAAATTTTATGACCACTATGTTGTTCCTAAAATAAGGTTTTTGCCCTATGAATGGATTTTGGTAGAATTCTGAGACGTCAAAATTTTAGCGGAATAACTAATATATAATATTTAATAAATTAAATATTAAATTATTCTTATAGGTTCCTTCGACTTAATATTTTGAAAAAATCATTGGATTGATATTTTTTCTCCACCATTGAATCCATAATATGGAGTTTTTATAAGGAGGGGTATAAACTTATTTTGGGCATTGGGGCTGGGATGATCCCACATTCTTCTTTTTCTTTTATTTTTCTTCTTTTCATTATTTTCATTTTCTTTTCCTCTTTTATTTCTTTGTTCTCCCCTAGCTTCTTTTACACACCCTATGTGGACCCTCTATTGTGTGACTAAGAGAGGAAGTGGTACATGGAGAACGATAAGGATAGGGAGGTGGGAATGGTACCATTGAGGATCCCAGGATGTGTTGAATTATCGTGTGGAAACTATAGACTAGAGGAATGAGTGAAGATTCATCATATTCCCTCCAAAGGTAGGTTGTTTTTATGTTTTTTCTATATAACCCCTTATATTTTATATTTTATATTTTAAATAATATTTTAGGCATTCTTATGGCCCCTTTTGGTCTGATCTGTTGTTTGTGGGGAGAAAATGGTGGTTTCAGGTGTTTTATAGGGGCATTCATTCAATAAAACCTATATACACAGTGTGTGTTTTAGAAAACACAAACCATGTGCTCTTCCTGTTCTTGGAAGATTACCTTTTAAAGATACACTTCATGTATTGGCTTTACATTACATGTACTAGTACTCGACTGTATAGTCAAGTACCCCACCAAGATGTCTTTTTAAGGGGAACATGACATATAAAGTACATAAACAGACCTTGTGTAGGTTGCACATCGTGTGGATGTACTTGTCCAAGATATAAATATAACTAGTCCATGTGAGGTACATGGTAAGGGACCCCTTTTAGGGTACACACTATGTACATGACTGACATGTCGTGTACTTGGGCACTTACATGCCAAGTCTGATTGGAGTACACACCCAGGTGGGCCCTTGAGGATACATGTCTTGTACTAGGGTACAGACACTTTGGAATCATTGTTTTCAAAAATATTTAGGGTAATTCATATCTTTTCACCTAGTATTCAGAATTGGACCCCGTGAGTAGTCTATTATGTGAATCTTAGATCATTATGGGAAGACCCAGGATGTGCCTTATGTACTCCTAGGTGGAATTTAAGACTTTTCCTAAATAGATAGGTTCTTCCTCCATTGATTGAAACTAGTTTTCTCCTAAGCCTGAGACATGGAATGTGAATAATAGGGTGGGTTTTCACATGAACCTATCTTGATACCTTGATCTAAGATGGGCCCTGGTCCATCTTCCATGATCTATGATTTTTTAGCTTTACTTTTACATTGAATTTATGTATACACTACGTAATATGAATTTAGTGGTTGATTAACTGAGTATAAAGTCATATAGTTTTTTGGATATAGAGGATTTTTATATATGTAATCTAATATCGGTTAAAACTGATATGCATATATATTGTGATGATAAAAGTGATGTTCTCATTTTATTTCTGGTTTCTCTTACTCTTATTAGATTTGAGTATGTTATAGATGCTCAAAAATATGATCGTGAATGTTTATAATTAAGTTTAAAACTCAATGGTTGGGAGACCATTATGGGATGGATGATGGATGTGAGATTTTTGTTGGGTTTTAGGGATTGGATTATTGTTACTCCCACCTGTTAGGAATAGATTCTTTCTACCAACCACCATTTGAAATGGGATGCTCATCCTATAATCTAGAATCTTTATAAAGCACTCAGATCATAGTTTTGGTGTCCTGGAATAAAGATGAAAAGATAAGAGTTTGTCTTGAGATTCCCCACCAATCAGCAGGTCAAGGTAGAGCACCAACGACTGGATGTTATGTTTCATTCCTTAGAAATTCCCATTTGGAAATGGGAATATATATAGCTATATATTTTTTCACGGTTCTAGCAAGAATGGTTTTGAAACCCAATTCCATATGGGTGATTATGGATCACCTCAAAAATTCAGTTAAATTCTTCCCTATTAGTGAATCCAGTATATATAATACTTTTCAAAACTCTATATTTAATAAGTTGTAATGATGCATGGAATTCTAGTTTCAATTGTGTCGGACTGGGACCCCAGGTTTACATATTAGTTTTTTAATTCCTTTTTTCAAGCCATGGAAACCCAGTTGACCATAATCATATATTATCATCCAAACAAATATAGTTAATATATATAGACAATTGAATTATTAAAAGATAATCTTATACCTTATGTGATGGATTTTAGAGGCTTGTGGGGGAGAATATATTGTTAATAGAGTTTTCATAAAATAAAAGTTATGAGGACTCAATACATATGGATCATTTAAATGTATTGCATGGATGACCTTATTTTTCTATACATTTTTGGATGGAAACAGGTGATAATTAAATTATCAGAACTGGCCAAGTATAATAAACAATAAAAAATATTCGGATGATCAGAAAAATAATGGTGACATCACAGAGTTGTCAGAAATCAAATGCTAATCAGCATTGGCAGTTGTTATAATTTGAGGTGTCTAATCATTATTTCTAGATAATATCTCAAAGTTTAGGGTATCATAATTTTGGTAATAAAAGAAAGTTTTATTCTTAGTACATTAGCCTATTTGAGATACATGAACAATTTTTAGATGTGGCTTATCAGTTCTCTTTTCCACCAAATTTTAGTTCTATACATAATTTTGTTTCACAGATCAAAATTGAATAAGTACCAGCATGGTCCTTGCCACATCATTTTATGTGGCTATATTGATCTTGAACCAAATGCAACATTTCTTTGTGTGCCGATTCGGATTATGGATAGAAAAGAGAAGATTTTATTTACGAAAAGAATCAATTTAGTATGGTTTTTTTGGTATAATTGATAGATTTATAAATTTACATGGTAAAGTTAAAACCAAATGTTGTAGTAGTGGCCCAAGATTGTCCAAGGAAACATTTATTTTCCACTTTCTGGAGATGGAAGACCAATGGTGGGGGGAATATAACACCGCCAATTTTATTTACTTTACACTTTTTATGTATTTTGAGTTAATATAATGTTTGTGTTAAATTTCAAGGGTTTCTTGATATTTTTGGAGTATAATGATAGTTTTTATAGATGTGAATGGTTTGAAGAGAGATAGTATAAATCAGGAACAATCTCTTGGAAACCATGAAAGTGAGTAAGGAATTCACTATGTAGGTGTACATGCAGCACACAATTTTGCTAAACTATTTATATTCTAGGGTAATCTATGTGATAGGAAGTATAGGTAATACATGTTGGGACAAATGTTTTTCAAACATTGTGATCCAACCATGTGAGTTATTGGACTTTACATAGTATCACTACATGGTTATAGCATGGTTTATGTATCACAACTATGTGACTACCTATATTATTTATAATAGCATGCATAAGGATGGAACATGGTTTGTTAAACCATTTGACCAAACCATGATATGTGAAGTTAATTCTCTAATAATCATGTTTTAATTCGTATTAAGGCCCTAAACCCATCATTTTTCCCTATTATTCTAGAATCTCAATCTCATCTTCCTTCATAAGACCCCTTATAAATTTATTTTGATCTAGAAGCCACATTTCAGAGAATAAAAGTGAATCAGATATCCAAAATTTTTGGTAATCCCTTATTACTCCTTATTATGCTTAAATATACTCTTCCTCTCTCTCGCAGATCTATAGTCCAAGTCTTTTATGGATGTATAATTTGTAGGATGTTAAACATGATGATATCTTGTTGTATCTATCAAAGGGAAGGAATTATGAGACCTATTATAGAAGTTCTTACTCTCTTTCTTTATTTTCTCCATCTATTGAGCGGTAAGTGGCTTTTATATCATCTCTAAATTTTTTATCACTTGAAGTAATATTTTAATTAAAATTTTTTTCTTGGATTTGAAATGGTCTCATTGAGTTATTTTGTGAAGGAAACCTTTTGGGTGAGTTTTATAGGTTATTAAAAATTGGATGGGTTTTGGAACCCCCTCCTTATAATTTTGAAATGATAATTTTAAAATTATGAAATATTTTTGAGGCATACTAATTTTTTTATAAAATTATTTATATTGAATAATTATTTATGGAAATAAATTAGAATTTAATTTTTCATAAATTGGGTTGTTGTGTGTTCAAAGTGGATGGGTTATAGTTGAAAATTCTATTGTAATGGTAAGTTGGGTTATGTTTATGGAGTACCACCATCAATAGTTGAACTAAGCTTGTGTATATGGATGGAATTGTGCACATTTGGGTGTTTGAACATGGAATTGGTTATGTTAAATATTAATGGATGTAAATAATATTTATTATTTTTCCCACATGGTTTTCACTAATAGCTTCATATAAAAATTTTATCTACATTTCATCTATTTTATATCAAATGTGATAACTATTTATTATTATAAGGGTTTTTGTTGGGAATTATTTATGGGATTCCTATTGAGTTTATACTCTCACATTTCTTTAGAACGTTGGTGTGTTTTTTGATGTCATATAATAAGACATATGGAAGGGAAATGTGTCTTATTTATATAGTTATTCATCATGATGTAATGGTCATGGAAGGTGGTGTATATCTTGGATCTATTTTTAGTGATCCTTGGGATGATGTTACTTTTACTCCTTTAATTCTTGTTGTCTTTTGGTTTTGTCTATGAATATTCCATGTTACCTTTTCACATTGATATATGTTTTTAGTTGGTTCATTATTTTTCATGTATTTATAATATACTTATCCTTTTATATATATTATTTCATGATTTTAAGAATAATTAAACATGGAATACCATGAAGGATTGTAAAGTATGGCGCCTTTGGAATATTAGGTACATAACTTGAAAACATGAAACCAGAATAAAATAAACATTTATTTTATCACCATAAAGAGATCTTCACTTCTATTGAGCTCTTACATGTACATAGGATAACCTAGGGAATAAATGAACAAAGGCCTGAGATAAAAAACCTAGTAAGGGAATAATCATATGAATTCTTCATATCACATGGACTAGAAGACATCACATGTTGACATAAAAAGGCATGGAACATGAATAAACAAATGAAAGAATAACATATAAAACACAAGATAATGTAATAATGGAATCATAGAAATGTGGAAACATCATATGATAGACATAATCAAGTGTTAAGGCTATCCTCGAAGACCATTTCACATGGGTAAGCATGAGTCAAGGCTAACCACTAAGACCATTGCACATGGAGGAGCATGAGTTAAAGATAACCACCAAGACCATTGTACATGAAATCTCATGAGACTAAATATTTCCAACATAATTGGAGAACTATATTTTCATAGCCATAATAGTATGTTCTGGCATTTTTGTTCCTTGTGAATAATCAAACATAAACATAAGGGTTACCCATGGAAATAAATGGGTATCATAATCATGGAACATAGCATAAAAAATGGGTGTATCATAAAAGTTTCAATATAAGAATCAATTTAAATCATACATAGTTATTAATATGGTAAAATAGGCTTAGAAATTAATAAATAATTCCTAATTTAATTGGGAACACGTAAAAAATTTGTTTAAGAAACCTTAGAAATGAAACATTTTAGTGTGGTTTAAAGAAAATATTAATTAGAATTTAAAAATGAAAAGGAATATTGGTATTCATAATACCATAAATGAATAGAGTTAGTTTTTCACTATAAAATCAAAGATTTTATATAAAAAAATATTTTCTTAAAACTAAATATGGAGTGCACTTAAAAATTGGTAAGAAATCGGGAAGTGTCCTTTAATCAGTCTTGCTTATTAGGAATAATTAGGAAGAGAACCTTTTAAAAACATGTATTTATCTATAAAATAATGATAAAATGATATGAATAAATGAATTTAGAATATATACAAATAATTTAGAATAATTATATAAAAATAAATAATATTTATATTGGGGTAAAGAGAGAGAAAGCGTAGCCAAAATGAAAAATGGGTGTTTGTTAAGAATAATTTACCTTCTGTCTGAAAGTGTTTTTCACTTGTACTTAATGTCCTATATAATGAAATTATATTCATTAATAATTTAATTAATAAAATATTTAACATGTATTAGATTTATTATTATTTTATTAAGTTCATTTATGGACTTTCTAATGAGTTATAAGATACAATTTCATCATTCTGGGAGCATTTGTTTCCTTGGTCTTCATGATAGGTTTACTTTTATATGTATAGAATCTCATGTGAAATAGGAATAGTCTTACATAATTAAAATTTTATGTTATTAATGAAATTTAAAATTTTTAAATGGTATAATATATCATTTTTCATATGTGAGTATTATTCATTAAATAAAAACTTAATGATAACCGTTTAGATTATTTTTCAATTTTTTGGATAATCACGAATGAGTTTTGTTTTATTAATTAATATTATGTATATATATATTAGTTCAAAAAGTTTAAATAAGATTTAATACATATATTATAATATTTTTAAGCCATAATAATTTTTTATGACCATCCTTGAAGGTGGTAATAGAAATTAAAAACTCATCATCCTTGAATACGATAAATTTAAACATCAAAGAAAGTGTTTTCATTTTTAGAACAAAATGAGAGGGTAAGAGAAGATATTATAGGTTTTTCCATTGAAAAAAATAAAATTAAAGCATATAAATCATATTTTAGTTATCATTTCACTTGGACAAGGAAATACGAGGATAAAAAAATAAAATAAATTGAAAAGAAATTAAATGAAAAATAAAGAGGTTTTTACTTCTCTAATTCTTGTATTTGAGAACCTCCGTAGGGGAAATAAGTTTGATACTTTTTTGAGAAAAGAGGATCCTGGACATGAGGTAGAGACCTGGGAAGAGTATTGGGAATAATTTGTAAAATCTTCAATGATTTTTAGGTGTGATGGGAAGAGGTGGTGAGGGGTGTAAATTATTGTGGAAGAGAGGGGTGTTTTTTTATTATTTTATTCGTTTATTTATTATTTTGACTGAAGAATATGAATATTGATGATCCCATAAATAAATATAGTATATAAAGAATTATAGTCTGATATTATGATTCTTACATTAAAAATGAATCAATAAATAGTGTATTTAACTTATAATTTAATATACCTTAAATTGTTGTATTTCACTATTCACCAAAAATTCAACTATTTTAGAAAAATATCAAAAATTCACACTAACCATTTATAGATGTGAAATTTTCAAAAAAGGACTCCATTTTATGAAAATAATTTTCTAAATTATAAATTTTTTAATTTTTAATTAGAATCATCATATATTCAAAAAATACCCATTTTAAAATTGTAACTGATTTTATAACACTTTGAAAAATTAATTAGGGTCTCATAAAATTATATTATAATAATTATATAAAAAATATTAATTTATGAATATATTTTATGAAAATAAATTTTCTTTTAAATAATTATATTAATTATAAAATTTTAAATAAACATTTACGTTTCACAAAAATACGAATACTTAATTTATCATTTTTAAAACATTTATTTACTTATTCCAGGATATAAATATATCATATTTTTATACATAATAGGCATAAATTTTATTTATACTTTTATAGGCGAGGATAATATTGAAAAGTCAGGGTTATTATTCTTAATGGTCATATTACTATTCTAAAGGCCATGTTACTATTCCATTAGTTTAGGTTCCTTAATTACTATAAATACATATTATTTCATTCATTATTAATTTATAACAATTATATTGTGTTCCCTATGTGATGTTATGTGATTTATACTATATTAAATAATTATAATAATGAAAATTTTCATTAATAAAATTCGGGGTTGTTACATTCTTCCCCCATTATGAAATTTCTCCCTTAAAAATTTATTTTACAAACTAACGGGAAAACATGTGAGGGTACTTCTCCTTCATTTCTTCCTCTAGTTCCCAGGTTGTCTTTTCATACTTATGGTTCCACTATAGTACTTTGAAATAGGTAGTGTTCTATTACATAGAACTCTATCGCTATGATACAAGATCTTCACTGGCTCCTCCTCGTATGAGAGATCATTTTACAACTATACCGCCTCTAAATTCAATACATGTGAGGGATCTGTTATGTACTTATTCAAAAGGGATATGTGGAATAAATAATGTAATTTATACCTGTTTTGTGAATGTTATTGTCAATAGGACCCAACTCTGACACGATCAAGAATCTTTAAGGGGCTGATGTGGTTGAGAGATAGCTTCCTTTCTTCCAAAATATCACGATCCTCTTCCACGGAGATATGTGGAAGAATATCATATCTCCAGCCTTAAACTCAATGTCAAATAGATGATTATCCACCTATATTTTATGTCAATATTGGGATGTCTTAATGTACTTTTGAATGGTTTCACCTTTTTCATAATTCCTTCGACCGTTTTAGGTCCTAGTAGCTTACATTTACTAACTTCATTATGGATTTTCCATGTCCTTTATTTTTTACCATAAATGGAATCATATAGATACATTTGGATTCTCAAGTGTAAATAGTTGTTTTAAGAAATATTGACCATAGGTATATGTTGGTCCCATCCTTCTTTTAAGTCTATAAAACACACTCTCAATATGTGTTCCGGTGTTTGAATACTTTTCTCATATTGGCCATCAGTTTGAGGTTGATAGTTCATGAATAAGTTCAGCTTAGTGTTTAAAGAATGTTGGAGACATTTCCATAACATTTAGGTAAATCTTTGATCTTGATTAGATAGAATCAATAGTGGTACTCCATGATGCCTTTCCACTTCTCTTATGTATATATATGCAAGTTGATCTAGTCATAAGTCCTCTTTAATTGATATAAAGTGGTATATATTTGTAAGATGATCCACAACAAATCATATATAATTATTTCATGTGGATGTCTTTGGAAGTCCTATGACAAATTCCATGGTGATTTTCTTCCATTTTCTTGTTTGTATGGGTAATGGTTGTATCATACCCTTATAATTTTCTATTATAACTTCACTTGCTAACATACCAAGAAATTTGATGTATATTCAGTTATATCCTTTTTCATATTCCCCCACCAATTGTTCTCTTAGATACCTCGATACATCTTTGTTCTCCCTGGGGAATTGAGATGTTTGATCTATATGTCTCATTTAGAAGATCTTATTTTATCTCAAGATTGGATGTTCTACATAGTCATTACCCAAATCTCATGACTCCTTCCTCATCCTTTTTGAACTTTGAGGATTTTCTTTTTTAATATCTTCCACCTTTTTTTGAATATACACAATATTTATTTGAACAACGTTTATTTTATCCATGAGAGATGGTTGAGAAATCATTTGAGAAAGTATTGAAGATGTTTTTTCATCAATGATTCTCATATCCATCTTTTTTAGGTCTAAGAATATTGAATCCTTCTCAATTATCATCATTGATAAATATACGTGATCTTTTCTACATAGAAAATCTACCACCTTATTTTCTTTACTAGGATGGTAGTAGATTCAGTTGTCATAATATTTCATGAGATTTAACCAAATTCTCTATAACATATTAATATCCTTCTCTATGAATATATTATTGAGACTATTATGATTATTATATACCTAACACTTCTCCCCATATAGATAATTCTTCTAGATCTTTAATGTGAAGATGACATCCACCAACTCCAGATCATGAATGGATAATTTTTCTCATGAATGTTGAACTTATTTGAGGCATAGGCTATCACTTTATCATTATTCATCAGTAAACAACCTAATTCATTCATTGAAGCATCATTGTATTCCAAAAGGTGTTCCCTACTTGTCAGTAGTGTGAGCAATGGTGTAGCAATAAGCCTATTTTTCAACTCTTTGAACCAGTATTCACATTCAATGGTCTAGATAAACATTAACCCCTTCTGAGTCTACTTGGTTATTGGGTTTCAAAATCAAAAGTATTTTTTTACAAATCATAGGTAATAGACAGATAGACCATGGAAACAACGTATCTCTATTATAGAGGTTAGTATGGGACACTCTTGGATTTCCTTTGCTTTACAAGGGTCTATAGATGTTCCTTTACTGGTGATAACATGACCCAAGAATGACAATTAATCTATCCATAACTCATATTTATTGTAATTTTCATATAATTTCTCCCTTTATAAAGTTTTTATCATATGACTCAAATACTCCTTGTGTTCCTCTTTTCTCTAGAATTATATCATAATATCATCAATAAAAACTACAAAAACATTATCGATGTAATCTCTAAAGGTAATATTCATTATGTCCATGAAAATAGAAAGAGAATAAGTGGTTTTGAAGGGACTATGAACTCATAGTGTCCATACCTCATTCGAAAGGAAGCCTATGGAATATCTTTATTCCTTGCCTTTAATTGGTGATATACCGACTGAACGTCCACCTTATATAAATATTTGGCACCATGTAGTTGATCAAACAATCCATATATCCATGGTAGGTGAAACTTGTTCTTTATTGGGATTTTTTTGTGAAGACAGTATTCAATGTATCGGTTCATTGATCCATCATTCTTTTGATGAAAAGGATTGTCTCACCCCATGGTGAAGCACTCGTCCATATAAAACCCATGTCTCGATTATCATATAACTGCTTATTTAGTTACACTAACTAAATAGTTCCCATTCTACAATGTTTCTTTGATATTGTTAGAGATATAGGTATAATATCACTTGATATATCAACCTCTCTGTTAGGAGGAAGACTGGGAAATTCATCATGGAACAAATTAGTGTTGTCCCTCACAATAGGGATGTCTTTGAGAATGATCCTCTCCATTGCCTCAATAATTTGGGATAGATATGATTGATCATAAGGAAATAATATCCATAATTGACAAAATTATATTTATATAGATTGATCATCCTCCTTACAATTTTATAGAAATGGAGGATACCTTGGAAAGTGAAGAGTGATTTCCCTTTCCCGAATTGGAAAACATTAATACTTCAGGAGCTAATGAAACTATTTTAGTAAAATTGAACTGTTTCATAGCCAATACATGTCTAAAATAGAATCAAGATCTATCAAAGGAAGTAATAAAAAATTTTCTGGGAGGTTTAATCAATAAACATTAACTGGGGAGGAGTTATATACTTTGGATGTAATAATTTACTCATTTTTTGTTCTCATAGATAACTCAACATCCATATTTTGATGTGGAGTATGAATAGTTCTACTAAACTTGAAATATATTCAAGAATGCATATAACTAGAATCATATAGTAAATTTTCTATTCTTGAGTGAATGACCATAATACCTTTCACCGAATCATTTCTTGGCTTCATCTTAGTAGTGGTGATAGCATATTCCATTCCTTGCTACCCTAGAGGTTGTTGTTGTTGATTTCCCCCAACAACCCTTGTCTTAGGGAAATGGTTCACATAATTACCATGTTCCTAGTAATTAAAACATTGAACTTATGGATAAGTGTATATATAAAACTTCATTCTTTTTCTTACCCATTAGTGGGATTCTTCATATCCCTTCACTAGTTATTAGTCAGATTCCCCATTATTTCACATTTGAAGCATTTCTCAATTCCCTTTAAATAGTTCCTTGGATTCTTCTTCCCATAATTTTGACACATGGGATTCTATGTTTTCTTTCTATCACTGTATTTATCTGTTGATCCTCCCTTATTAATCTCAATTTTTTTGTTTTTTATCTCTGTGCGGATGAGACCACTGGGAATATATGATATCCATTTCAACCATATGCTCATAATAGACAATCTCCTCATAGATATCAAAGTCTATAATAGCCAAGACTTTTTATAGACTTTGATTTAGTCCACTAAAAAGTGATTCACCTTACTTTTAGTGTTCATGACAAATCCAAAGGTGTATCATGAAATTCTTGTGATGATTTATTCATACGCCTCAATAGACTCATTATTATTTTGCTTCGGACTGAGGAACTCCCTCTATATCATAAGACAAAGGGTCTAAGGAAAATATTTATTGAAAAATATTTTCCTTAAATCTTTCCATTCCATGGAATATATTTCCTCCTTATACATTTTGTTCTGGATTAGTGTCTACCACTAATCAAATTCTCCATCAAAACTGTATAATTTTAGTGTAATTTTCTCTTCTTCTAAGAACTGTAGGATAGAGAATATCTTCTCAATGGAGTTGATCCATTTTTCTGAGAGGATTGGATTAAAATATCCACTAAACATGGGAGGCCTTGGAAACATAAAGGATTCGAATACAACATACTCTTTCTTAGTAAAAGTAGGGTGTTCTAGATGATTCAATTTATTATTCAAAACTTGTTCTAATTGATCATGTGTTGTCATAATTTTTTGATCTCCTATTCCCATCATATTTGGCATTTCACTTGGGCAATCATTAGAGTTCCTATCACATTGATTGTAGGCACGATTTCTCCTATTTTAATCCATTAACTAAGAGAAATAATGGAAAATTATGTGTGATTAAATACCTATGTAATAGGCATGTAAAAAAAATAAACATTGAGCACAAAAGGATAAACATGTAAATAAAAATTATATCCTAGATTTTGATTCCCTAAGTCATAATCTAGGTTATCCATGGTGACAGAATTATCCTTAGGTCTCTCACTAATGTTATCAATAATTAATATCAAAAAATAAATAGGTCATCCTCTAATACCAAGTATAATGATCCTAGACTTTTAAACATATTATTAAATGTTTTTAATAATAATAAACCATCAAATAAAACCAAAGAACGTAAAGTCCAGTGTCTTTGTAAGATTATGTACATAACTATAAAACATGAAACCAAAATAAAAACATATTTTATTTAATCATCATAAATATATTCTAAATTCCATAAATGGTCATAGTTTAAAATATGGAATACATGAACAAAGGTATGAGATAAAAATAAAACTAAGGGAATAATTATATAAATAAACCATAGCACATGGGTTAGAAGGCAATCAGGCTGACATAAAAAGGCATAAAACATGAATAAACATATAGAAGAATAACATACATAATATAGGATAATGTAATCAAGTAATCATAGAAATTTTTCAATAGAATATAGAATGACATAAGCATGAGTGAAGGCTGGCTTCTAAGACCATTTCACATGGAGGGTTGTGAGTCAAGGCTATCCACCCAGTCCATTATACATGGAGGTGAAAGAGTCAAGGCTGACCACCAAGACAATTGAAAATTATGTATCATGAGACTATAAATTACCCAAGTAATAGTAGTTTGATATATTCACACCCATCATAAAATGTACTTGAATATGTTTTCCACATAAAGTATCAAACATAAAAAAAAGGTTAACCATGGAAAGAAATGGGTAACGTAATCATGTCAGGGATCATAATAAATGGGTGTATCATAAAAGTTTCCATCAAAGAATAGATTTAAATCATAAATAGAAATCAACAAGATAAAATAGTCATATATACTAATAAATTAGGTCCAATTGAAGTGGAAACATGTAAAAATATTGTTTATGAAGTGTTATAAATGATACATTTTAGGGCAATTTAAGGAAAATATTAAAGAAAATTTAATGTGTAAAAGGAATATTTGTTTTCAAAAAACCAAAAATGAACCAAGGTATTTTTCATGATAAAATTATTGATTTTATAAAAATAATGGTGTATTAAAATATATTATGGATTTCACTTAAAAATGGGTAAGAAATCGGGAATTTTCTGTTAATCTTTCTTGCTTATCTGGAAAAATTAAGAAAGGAAGCTTTTTAAAACAAGTATTTCCCCATCAAAGAAGGATGAAATGATCTGGATACATGATTTTAGAACATATAAATATAATTTAGAATATTTATATAAATATAATGATGAATTAAATTTGGGTAAATAGAGATAAAGTGTAACCCGAAGGAAAATGGAAGTTCAGAAATAATCCCTTACCTTATGTCTAAAAGTGTTTTGAAATTGTATTAATGTAAAAAATAATAAAATTAAATTAATTAAAAATTTAATTTATAATATCTTTAACATATATTTTATTTATTATAATTTTATTATGTTCATTTATGGATTTTTTGATGAGTTATAAGATATAATTTCAATGTTCAGGGAGCGTTCATTTCCTTGGTTTTCATGATCGGTTTACTTGTATACATCTATGAAATATCATGTGAAATGAGAATAGTTTCCTAGAATTGAAATTATATTTTATTAATGAACATAAATAATATTAAATGGTCTTATATATCATCATTTTCTAGGTGTGAGTATGATTCCGTAGATAAAATGTTAATGATAACTATTTTGATTATTTTGGCATTTTTTTGATCATCACAGACTAGTTTTGTTTTATTAATTAATATTATGTATATATAAAATGGTTATAAAACATTAACGAAGCTTTTATATATATTAATAATTTTTAACTATAAAACTTGTTTTATGATCATCCTTGTAGGCGGTAATGGAAATTGAAAACTCGTCGTCCTAAAATACGATAAATTAACACATCACAGGCGATGACTTCTTTTTAAAAAATCGTAGGGGAAGATAAATGATGATGGGTTGTTAAATTAACAAAATAAAATTATATTATATGAAATATACTATATTTATCATGAAACATTTATAAGGTTAGGTGAGGATAGGAAAAAAGGAAATTGAAAAGAAATTAAAAAAGAAAACAAAAGAGGTTTTTACCTCTTGAATTCTTCTCCTTGAGAAACTTCTCAAGGGAATTATGTTTGGTCCTTTAATGAGAAAAAGTATCATAGATGTGGGTTAGATACTTTGGAATCTCATTGGGTAGAATTTATACAATCATAATGTCTTTTATGGTGTGAGTTGAAGAGGTGGTGAGGGAGGTATTTATAGTGGAGGAGAGGGGTGTTTTTTTATTATTATTTTTCATTTGTTAATTATTTTTCCTCAAAACTATGAATAGTGATGATTCCCATGAATAAATTTTTTAAATAGGTCATTATAGTTAGATAAGAGGGTTATTACATCAACAATGACACAAAAAATAATTTATTTAACTTATAATTCTATATACCATAAATTACTGCATTTCACTATTCACCGAAAATTCAACTATTTTAGAAAAATATCAAAAATTGACACAAAACATTTTTAAATGCATGAAATAAAAAATGGACTCCATTTTCTTGAAATAATTTTATAAATATGAGAAATTTAATTTTTATTTAAAATTATCATTTATTCAAAAAATATCAATTCTAAAATTATAACTAATTTTATAACACATTGGAAAATTAATTAAGGTCTCCTAAAATTATATTTTAATCATAAGACGAAATAATATTCATTTTTGAATTTACTTTATGAAAATATATTTTAAATAATTATACTAATTATTAAATTGTAGACAAACATTTTCGTTTCAAAAAAATACCAATAAAAAAATTATCATTTTTAAAACATTTATTTACTTATTACATTATAAAAATATATCGTATTTTCATTTTTGATAAACAAAAATTTAATTTATAATTTTATATTTTTTGTTACTATTCTTTTGGTCAGGTTACTATTCTTAGTGGACACGTTACTATTCCAAAGGCCACGTTACTATTCTATTAGTTTAGGTTCCTTAATTTCAATAAATACATATTATTTAATTCACTATTAATTTATAATGGTTTTATTGTTTTCTCTATGGTATTTTATGTTATTTATATTATATGAAGAAATTTTAAAAAGGGGAAATTTCATTGATAGAATTCTGGGTCATTATAGCATCACTCATAATCCTGAATCATATAAGAGTATTGGATGTTTATATTTTATATTGTTATGTTTTTTATCTTTAAATGGAAAACAATCCCCCAATATTTTCCTAATCCCTTGGAATTTACTATTATCCTTTGGTGTCTTGGTGACGTAACCTAAGGTTAGTGTCACTCTGTCTCTTCACAGTCTAATGAGTTGGGGTGGGATATTATTAAAAAGGGGATGGAAAAGGATTGTACCATCAATATAATAAAATTTTAGCTTATTGAATATACTAATTTTATTATATAAGAATGGTTATTAGATAATTAAAAGTGTTAGAATAATAAATAAAATAAAAAAACTCATTAAGGGTTTTACCTCTTATTTAGAAATACTTTTTTGGATTACTTCTTAATCCCTTGTCGAATAGTCCTAGGGGAAGAAAAAATCTATAATAAGTGTATAAGGAATATATGATGGTATTTTTATTGATATATTTTTAACTAAATGTCTTTTTAAGTGTGATTAATATAGGATATGTGGTTCCCTTTTATAAGTGAGGTAGGTGGAACACTTAAAATTATTATAAACATTAAAATAATATAAGGTTAATTTTAATAAAAAGTGGATACAAATTGGATCAATTTAAAACTTTGGATTATATAGGGTCTAAATCCATTCAATCAATACATTTTAGATAGGATTCTAAGATATTTCAACCATAATATATTTAGTTTAATACCTCAGTAACTCTGTTTAAACTTAACTATTGTAAAACATTTTTTAGTATTTATAGGTCATGAAAGTAAATTTTATTTAAAATAAATAAGAGGAACATGAATGAACCAAGAAATAAAATATTGATATTTTACCATCAAATTTATTTATGATAACAATTATTAAAAGTTTTAATGATTTAAAAATAATTTTAAAGCATTATATAATATTTAAAGTTGTTTTTGAAACTATTCAAATATCTTGGCATTATTGTAATCTAGATAAAAATGAAATTATTATATAAAATATTTAACAATTACATATATATTATAATTATCCACTAAATTCTTTATACACCATAATTAATAAAAAATATATTACTTTTAATCTCTTTTAAAGCATTTAATTTATTTTTCTTATGCCTGTATGAGCATTGATTTGACGTTTCGTAAGAGTTCAAGGAAATTATATTGTCTCTAAAAATTAAAAAACAAGTTAATATTGTAAAAATAATTAATTAATATAAAAAATATTTAATTATAATCATTAATATATTCTTTTTAACCCTATGATAAAATATATTAGATATTAAATTAAAGAGAGTGAAATTTTTGTAATTTTTCGTAACATAAAATAATATAAAGGTCATAATTAAATCAAGTGGTAAAAGAAGAAAAACAATTATAATATAAGGTGAGAGGGGTTGAAATACATCATCCAATAAGATTTAATAATATATTTTTTGGACATATAAATAATTATTTACCTTAATTAACCTGATTTTCACTTTACCACAGTGACACATTTTAACATGGTAACTATTCATAAAGACCAAAATGAAATTGGAAGCAATAATGAATTTGAAAAAAAATATTCCAAATATTAAATCCATTTTTAATGATTCAATTTATAAGATTTGAAAAATTTTATTTTAAAATAAGTGTGTAGAACACCGTGAAAATATTTTATAGAAAATTGTGTTTTTTTGGCATAAAAATGGACTTATAACATAATAAAATATAATTTTGATTCATATTGAATTATTTAAATTATTTTTAATAAAATATATATTATATTAATTTAAAACTAAATCCAAAATATAATGGTTCATTTAAAAGTTTTTATATAAAGAGGAGAAATGATTGTTTTGTCGAAATTGACATTTTTCACTATTTGTTCAAAAATAAATATTAGATAAAAAGTACCAAAAAATAATCGTAATTATATTATGAAATTATTTATTAAAAATTTATTTCCATATATTAAATTAAATTTATATTATTAGACCAAATTATTTATAATGTCCTTGTAGAAAATTTAATAAACATTTTTTAAGAAATTGTATTTTTAAAGAATAAAATTACTTTATTCTCATTCATTTCATAACAGCCATATTTAAATGAATGTTAATTAATTTAATTGAATATATTATCTACTAATTTAGTTATAATAATATATAAATACCTGTTAATTTTATCTATTAATTGAAAAATTCATTAAACACGTTCAATAGTTTGATGGAAAATATCTCTTTTACCCTCAAAAGATTTTATCTTTATTTACATCCAATTGACAATCAAAGTAAGATTTATTGTTCATTTTATTAAAAAAATTATATATATATTTTATAATATGGTTATTCCTATTAATACCCATAAAACCTAATGCTAGCTCATAATAGTTATTTTTAAATAATAATATACCACGGTTCAGTGAAGATTGATATTCTATATACCACATGTTATTTAACTTTTTTATATAAAAATTAAATTATAAAATATTGGTGTGTTACATTATACTCATTTAAAGAAATTTTATCCTTACAATTTTATAATTTTGCTGATAAAAATGGTTAAAATATTTTTTTAAAAAAAATCTAAGGAATGGACGATAAAACATATGATCATGAAAAGAAAATCCTTTTTACATTTATAATAACATTTTAAAAATACCCACACTGTAAATAAGATAAAGCAAAACATAATTTTTAAAATAGGCTAATGGAAATTTATGTCATATGGAATAACACATAAGCAGGTTCTCAAATAAGGAGAACATTAGTGAGAAGTGAAAACATTTTCATGGAAAGATGAGCCATTTGGGACATAAAATTATACTTTTATGAGAAGATAAATGACCAAAAGTTCATTATAAATGAACATAAAATGATAACTCTTTTATTTTCTAGTTTATTGTTTTGTATTAAGGGATTATTTTAACATTAGTATTTAGAAAATGATAAAATATACTTACATGATTACTTTCTATTTCATAAGAAGAATTTCAACCTTTGGTTGTCCTTGGATATATTTTCCCAATTATATCTCACAAATTACTCCTAGAGATGAATATTCAAGAAGAATATTTCATGCCTAAATCACTAAAATAAACTTTTAACATATCAAAGGACCCCCAAAAAGATAACTTGATATTCCTCTTATCCTTAGACCTTAACCAAAACCAAAATTTTTATCACATGTTAAGATAACATAAAATATTAAGAAATACTATATTAATCTCCAAATCCTCAAAAAACACCCAATGTTAAACTCAAATAATTAAATAAAAAAGAATTCTTAAAACTCATCAAAATACGTCATACCAAAATTGAAACCCAAATATCACAATGATCTGATCACATATTCTTACAATATCACCTTAACATTCATCTAAAAATAATAACAATTGCTCATAAAATCACATACCAAAAATGTATACACCCAAATATTATATTCATTAAAATAAAATGATATTTTCAATAAATAACTTAAATCATATATTCTTTGAAAATATAATCCAACATTTATTCCTCAAATAAAATCATATCTTAGACAATAAAAATTTCTATTTACCTTAATTATATAATATTCCAAATATAGTGAAAATCTTTTAAAATATATTCAATCACATAGTCACCCAAACACTTTTCAATCACATGGTTATTTATATGATTGATCATATGTTCCCAAAATTTAAAACCCCTTTATCCCAATTAAACATAATTACTATAACATAAAATATAATATTAACTATACTATTTATCAATACCTTTTTACTTATGGCCCCAAAATATAAAATTATTCTTCCTCAAATAACTTTTTCTTTAAAAAAAAGGTAAACATAAGGGTTATATCTACCTCAACAGTTTATTAAAACACAATAAACCTCTCCAAAAGTATACCCATCACATTGAACTTCAAAATATTATTTATTACTCTAAATTTAACATCAAAAGTAGACTTATTAAAATATGATGGTATCCAAAACTCATAAAATATCCTCATATGAGTCATCTTAATCTTTAAATTTATTTAAACATTTCCTATAATACCAACTATTTTGATCTGTAACTAAATAAACCCATATTTATAAGATATTTAACAAGATTTTGACTATTTCACATTTCAAGGATCATTTTGATTTAGAGTTTTAGAGAATTAAAAAAACAATACTTCTATAAAAAATGGATGCATCAAATCAATGTCCATTTTTCTATAAAAGTAATATTCTTAATTTTATAGTAAGGATTCATTTATGACACACTATCGTTTTTCTAGGTTAATTTACTTTATTTGGATCTTGAATTCATAATTATTCATAAACATCCATAAGAAATGTGAAAAAGTTTTGAAAATTAGGTATGATTAAAAAAATCATATAAAGGGAAATAAAAAGAAATGAAACATGTTAATCTATATGAAATTATTGAAAACCCATAAGAAAGTTTCCATTTTTACATAATAATTTTTTTATCTCAAAATAATCATTTACCCACCCATGAAAGAAACATCAAAGCCCAAATTTTTTATAACAAATTTTCTAAGAAATAATTAATTAAAAATCATAATTCCTGAAAACATTACCATTAAAAGAAATTGTTAGTCTTTAGAATATCATAAACACTAATTTCAGTAAAAAACTAATTATTTACATTTTAATTTCAAAATATCTCCATGAAAATCCATTTTAAATCATAGAGAAAACATTTAAAATACTTAGGAAACCATACATTCATTATGTAATCACTGAACCTGATAATTATAGATTATCTTCGGAGTAACTTATATCAGTTAAATTCATTAATTCATTCGATTAATTTATTTCTCCAACATTCCCTTAAGAGTAAATTACATTAGTTAACTTTTTCACATTACCCAATGCATTGGATGGATTTAACAGAACCACACATCAATTAATAGACATAATCATATAACTGTTTGGGTTCACTCTTCATTCCCACTTTCATCAAAATAACTCCCAACTTTATATTTAGAAATCAAAACATTTAATAAATTTAAATTTTTATAATATATTGAAATAAATCATATAATAACATGAAATTATCATTATATCTTGAAAAAAATTAATAACTCTCACTTTTTAATATAAAAAACATAAAATTGACATTTCAGCCCATAAGAAAAATCACTTTCAATTATCCCAAAAAAATGAGAATAAATATCCTATTATTTTGAAAACATTTAAAAATTAAAAATCCTCAGTATAATGGAAAATTTATATTCATTAAAACATATAATATTATTAATTTATCTTTATAATAAATAATAGAAAAGGAATTTGTAAAATATATTCAAGCTGTAAACATTAAAAAAGAGTATTTTGGTAAAAAAAGTCAAAAGTGATCCCTTCGGAAAAAAATTAAATTAAATTTCAAAAAACATTTTAAAAATTCAAGGGTAGTTAAAAATTACATATAAACATATCTTGATAACATTATAGAAACATTTTAATACAAATTGATATAGAAGATAATTATTTTGATAAGAGAATTTTAAAAACAAGGTTTTAAAGAAAATCCTTTACCAATTTGATAACATTAGAATCAAAAGGAAATTAAACTAGAGAAAATTAAGAATTATTTTTAAACTAATTTCATTTTATTATATTATTTAAAAAATTCATATATATATATATATATGGTAATAAATATACCACAAAAAATAAAAAATTTGGTTAAAATGTCTTGAGTCTCAAATAATGTAAATTGAGAGGAGAAGTCCCTTACCTCGAGTCTGACTCATAACACACATTTATTAAATTCTATATAATAAAATTATATTGATTATTTACTTATTAAATTTACTTTTTAAGGTTTATTTACTTATTATTATACCTTTTTTCATTTAGTAACATACATTACATTTTTATTAATCAGTTAAGTTCAGGTCACATGTTTTGAGGACGTTCAGTTCATAATGATAAAAAATGTCAGTAGGTCAACTATGGTCAAGGGGTTCATTGTTCCATAATATAAAAAATTATATTCATGATATAGTTCTCTAATTTATACATTATATGAAATTTTATAATCATCCATGAGTGTAGAACATGAAAAATGATCCACATCACTTCGTGGAGGTGGCAGTCCACAGGTATGCAAGAACGATGTTATCATTTTCTAACAGATGGACAAGTAATAAGGTAAGTAGTATAAAATATTTAAAGAATAATTTTTTTTAAAAAAACTTCTTATATATTAATTAAATCCATCATAATAACTTTCCTTTTGTAGAAGTGATTAAAAAAATCACTTCCTTGAGGGGGTTGTCCAGACTTACAGACAGGCAATGTTTTCGCTTCACATTAAATGGAAAAGGAGAAAAAAAATGTTTGTCCCATCAAAATAATAACATTTAATTATATGTAACATACTGATGTTATTATATAATCGTGGTTAATATATAATTTAAATAGTTATAAGAAGAAATAAATTTAAATAACTATTTAAGAGTTATACAACTTCTTTTGAAATCCTCTTTTGGCTTACTATTTAAGTCATCATAGGATGGTCTTAGAGGAATACTAGATGATCTTGGAAGTGGAGAAGGAATATTTGAAGGCATTCAGGTATATATTGGAAAAACTAAATGTCTTGTGACATTTTAGGAATAGGTGGCATGTGGTTCCCTTTTATAAGTCAGGTGGCTGGAACACCTATAATTATTATAAACCTTTAAATTATATAAGATTAATTTCATAGGAAAGTGGAACCAAATTGGATAATCATATAAAGTGGGATGAAATATCATAAAAATGCATTCAAGCCATATAATTTATAAAAAAAATATGTTATTTTAACCCTAATTTTTTTTCGATTAACAACTCATTATTGCTTATCATTTACCAATGTAACACATTTTTTAATATTTAACGGTCAAGAAAGTAGTTTTCAAATATAAAAGTGGAAAATGAATGAACCATGAATAAAAATCTTTAAAATTTAAACCCAACATGATTTAATATATTATTTTTATAATTTTATTATGATTTAAACATAATTGTAAAACATTAATTACCATTTAAGGCCATTTCAAGACTATTAAAATATCTTAGATTTAATGGAATCAAGATAACAATGGAATTATAATATAAACTCATTAAAATTTAAAAATAAATTATATTTATCTATTAATTTCATGATAATATATAATTAATCATAAATATATTACTTTTAATTTTTTTCCAAAATCATGTATTTTATTTTTCTACTACTTTCACAAAAATTCTGTCGGTATTTGATAAGTGTTCAAGGAAATCATAATATCTCTAAAAATTAAAAATATATTTATATAATAAAAATATTTTATTAATATTAATAATAAATAATTAAAATAATTCATATCTTTCTCATATCCATATGATAAAAATTATAAACATTAAAATAGAGTGACATTTTGTAATATTTCTTATCATAAAATAATATAGTGGTCAAAATAAAATACATGGTTCACAAAAAATATCCAATATTTAATATAAGGTTAGAATTATTGAAATACCTCAACCAATAAGATTTAATATTATATTTTGTTCCATTATCACCAAGTATTTACCTTAATTAACCTAGTTTACCCTTTACCATGGTAACACATTTTACCATGGTTACAATTCATAATGACCAAAAATGAAATTGGCCACATTGGTGAATTTTAATAACCTGAATACATATGTTGAATCAATTTTATAGGATTACATTTTTATAATTGGCATAAAGTTATTTATATAAGTTCAAAATTGAAATGAAAAATTGCTTTTAGAAAATAGTTTTTTTACATAAAAATTAACTGATACTAAAATAAAATATAATGTGGATTCCTATGGAATTATTTAGATTATATTTAATAAAATGTATATTTTTTTATTTGAAAATCTGAAATATAATAGGATATTTAAATTTCTTGGATTTATTGAAAAAAATGACAGTTTTTCAAAAAAATCGAAATTTTTCATTATTCACTCAAAAATTAATCTTTTTAGAAAAATACAAAAAACTAATCATATGACTATTATAAAATGATGGTTTCAAAAATTATTTTAATTATTTAAAATAAAATTTCTTAAATTTTTATAAATTAATTACAATATCTGAACACAAAATGTTATAACACCCAATTTTGAAGAAAATGTATTTTTGAGGCATAAAATGATTTTATTGACTTTTATTTCGTAATAATCATAATTAAAGGAGTTGTAATTAATTTAATTAAATTTATAATAAAATTATTTCTTTATAATCATTTATCAATTGTTATTAATTTAATCTATTAAGATAAAAATATATTGTGCACATAAAATAGTTTTATGAAAAAAATTATCTCCATTACTAATAGATTGATAATAAAGGTAAGTTAAATTATTCATTTAATTAATGAAAAACTTTATACATATATTTCATAATATTTTTATTTCTCTTAATACCTTTAAAACCAATAGTTGGTTCATAACTACTATAGTTACATAGTAAAATATCATGGTTTGTTTAATCTTGATGTTTTGTATACCACATGCTATCAATTATAATATTTAAAGAAAATAAATTATAAAATATTAGGGTATTACAATATTCATGTGATAGGAATGTATTTAAAGATAATAACTCTTCCATTTACTTATGTAATTCCTAGAATATGGTTATCATACCTAGTGATAAACCATTTATATATAGAACTTGTCCATAGGTGAGTCTATTTCCTATTTCCAATCATAGATAATATTTTCTAATTTTAAAATATTTTTGTGTTATATGATGTGTCATGAATTCCATTCCTTGTTTATTTGTTTAAAATTTTGATATTCATTATTAATAGTAAGATGGTTATTTTAAAGATTATCATGTGACTGAAGAGTAAATATCATCTTCATTGTAAATAGAGAATGTCTAAAGATATGGATTGTTTACACCAGTTAATAGGGAATCATGATAAAATCACTATTATATACAACAATCATGTTATACTAAAATATTAAGGTAATTCCATATCATCCATTATATTCCCCTAAAGTATGTTTTCATTGATTGTAAAAATTTGAAGAACCTTTAATTGAGCATGACTATAACATCCTCGGTTTTTGAATTGGATTGAAAATTACTCCATTTATCATGTTTTGAATAGTGGTTATGCCATTTTCAAATCCAATTATCAGAACACAATTATGACACTACCATAAACTTTATATGATTATTTTGGGTTATTCTAAAGTCTTGGAGAGTGCCTCGAGTATTTTGGTTTTTTAGCATCAGAGGCCAAATGGCCTGTTTTGGAGTTACAGAAAAAGGACAACAGTTTAGAGGGAAATTGTGCAGCCTCGTCTAGGTAATCATGCACCCTCATTTGGAATCGGGGAATAGTTTGAGTAAACAATGTGGGTGAGGCAAATGGACATGAAACCTTTGGTTTTATAGTTGGAGACGGCTGCCACACAGTTTGTGCATGGTTAGAGCAAACTGTGTGGCCAGCTACATGGGTACTTCCACTTAGGTCGTACCCACAAATTTTAGCTTTCATGGTTACCACGTGGTTTGGAAAACTATTTGGGTAAACCATATATCTTTTACATGGTGTTTTTAAAGGTTTTCATTTTCATTATTTTTTCTTAATTATACTCTCTTTCTTCTCCTTTGTCACGTGTTGTACATGAGGAAACATCATCCTCCTCTTTTTTGGTAAATTTTTTTACCATCTCTCCGTTCAACCTCTGATTTTAGATATGTTGGGTGTATTGGAGGAGTCTTGGTAAGGCTAACTTCATTCACGCATCTTCATCATTTATCTTTCACCTCACGGATCACTAAATCTATTAGGGTCATTTCACCATATTTTCAGTACATTGGAAGAAAATAAGATCTACACCAATATGATTAGAATTAGAGCTAGATATCATATATTTTTATCTCTATGAGTCCATGGTTTGTGGTACATATCATGATGTGTGTTTTCATGGTCGTTTTGAATGTATAGATCTTAGTGATCTTTAGTGTATTTTGAGCAGGACCCATCTATATATGTTGTTTTATATCAAGATGATTGTATTACCCATAGTATGTCGTTGGGCATGACCAATTCCATTTTCACTTGATTGAGGCTAGGTTATAGGACATCTCTCCATGGGGTGGTTTGGATGGGGGTTCCAAACCATTTTAAATTGAATTGTTTTAATTTAAATGATTTGGTTTAAGTGAGTTTCTTATTGATTCGTATCATGAAATTAAATTCCATTGAATTTATTTATGATTTATAAAGGGATTTATATATATATATATATATATATATATATATATTGATATATTTCTAGGACCCAAGGGGTCATGATGGTCTTGGCTAGAGAAATTGGGATGGAACAACCATCTGGATTAAGGTGATGATATCGTTAGGTTGGGATTGGCTTGGATATCTTGAGTGTTTTGACCATAGGATTGGGTGTTGTGGATGTCGATTGAGGTATTGATACTATTAGAATGGGCATACCGCATGATATTAGGATAGAAAGGCCATCAGAAATATAGAGACATGGTCTTAGGGGAACAAGGTTCCATTGATGGTGTGTCTTAGGGACTTTATTAGTGATTTTCACTCACCCGTGATGGCCAAAGCGCCGATTTGAGTCATGTTAACATAGGTTAACTCCATTTATGAGTTGGTTTTGAACAATCATGTGGGTAGAGGCCCTCAATTGTTGCAGCTTAGGTGTTTATGGTTTTGGGGTACTTGCAATAGAAAGTCACATGGAAGGCGAGGATCCTTCAATTGATAGATATGATAATGTTAGGTGGGGATTGAGGCTCTCCGTGACTGAGGTCATGGGCTTGGATTTATTTTAAGGAAAGATATCATTGTTTCTCTAGACAGCAGGCTACAAGCTGATAGGTGCATTGAGTAAGGGTTCGAAGGAACATATACTAATGGGGTGGGTGTTCCATCTAGATGTCAATACTTATTGAGACACGAGGTATTATGAGGAACGAGGTGCCGCATTACTTGAATTGAGGTGAAACCAGAGGGTTCACCTGAGCTTGACATCAGGGGTACTTTGGGCCATGGGACAAATACCGTCTTTAATTCTGTAAGTCCAACATTATCTAAGGTAGGTGATGGATTCTTGGTGGCTAATGAGCACTAGGGAATCCTTGTTTGTTTGTTTATTGAATTGTACTACTTTAATTATATTTATTATGGAACACCTACTTAAACACATGTTCTAGGTATGAACCATTGGGTGGAATCCTAATGAGATTAATTCTCACACCCTATATGGGTCCTTCGGAAGGGTTTTAGACTTTATTTCATTACATTTTGGTAAAGAATCGGCCTCAGAAGCTGGATCTTTGTAGCCACCTACATGGAATTTGGCACATGTTTTGTTGATTATTTCATTCCACAGCATGATATATGTTATTAATCAAGCCAATATTATTATAATTCATAGAGGGTATATCCTTACCAATATAAATGTTTACACCCTTTCTACAAGTTGGTAGCCTTCGGCATTCAGGGAGGTGCACATAAGGCTGCTTGGTCTACTGACCTAGAAACACTATTCGAATGGATATTTGAGTTGGGACACTATAATGACCAACATGAAGAATTAAATTAATGAATTTATATAATTATTTTTATATTATAAAAACATATGTTCTATGTGTAAGAGTGCATAAAGAATATTTAACCTAATAGAGAATAGATTGCGTAATAATAATAATAGATGTGTGGATTATATTTTATATTATTCCTAATTGAAATTGTTGATATACTGGATATGGTCATCTAAAATAAATGAATTTAAATAAATTAGGAATGGTTCATGATGTAAAATTTTGATACTTATTTTCTTGTAATATTGATATGTTTTATTGAAAAAATGTATTATTGAACTGTAAATAGTCATAATAAAGACATGCTAACATAAATTATTTTCTCTAATAAAATAATTACTCTTGAAATATGTACCTTTTGTCTCGAATTATTGTGAAGTGATTCTTTTTTATGAAATTTTCTATTGTTGTGATTAAGTGTTGTTAATTTGGTTAAATGATAGAAAATCACCTTACGTAAATGCATAATAATCCAAATATGGTAATGGAAATGGTTTGTTTTTAATATGAAACTACATGATGATATTTTTTATTGTAAATGTTAATTCATTTAAATGGTTTGATAACAAATTTTATTTATTAATCTATATTTTTTGTTGGTTTTTTTATTAGTGCTATTGTGGTCCCCATTTTGATTTTGTGGGTTAAGTTATAAATCTATTTAGATCTATGTGAACTCCATGAGTTGTTGACCATTTTTTGTGTCTTATATCTAGATGATATTCTAACCCTATTTGAGAAGTATATTCATGTGGGTGAGACCTATCTATAATGGTTTTATACTATAAGTGGTGAGTGAGAAATGATTCTTTTCCATTGATTGGGTTAAACTTTTCAAAATATGTGGAGTTACTTCTTTTAGGAGAGTTAATCTTTCTCAAGAGGTATCTATCTTATATTTGGTGTTTCAAGTTTTTCTTTACTTAGCCTAAGTGATATTAGGGGGATTATTTGGGTGTTTCCATTTTATAAATGGTGTTCATTTCTCATATTGTAAGGTATATTATTTGGGAACATTATTTTAGATACTGGAATTGATTCCCATTTATGATATTGATTTTTAATTCTTGCAATTATTCATGGTTAGTGGTCATCGTTTGGATAAAATGATATTATTTAGATGTATAATATGATATTTTTGTTCATACTTATCCCTTATTCCCTTTCCTTTAAAGGTGTTGTATAATATTGGTGATGTAGCTTATTATCTAGTTCTCCCACTATGACTAGACAGGATTCATGGCATCTTTCACATGTCCCAAAATCATTGTTATTTTCACAATTATCCCCATATCATTTAATTGGTAGAGTTGGATATTGTAAATGATGTGAAAATTGTGGATTGTCCTATTGAGATCAAGGATAATTGTTATAATACATTTAATGGTTGAGTTATCTCATTGGTTCACATGATTTGGAGGTATGGTGGTTCAGAGGAGAGTACTTGGGAGCAATATTTATAGATGAATGGTCAATATATCAAGTTTTTTTGAATCATTTTATGTTTCCATTCTATTGATCTAATGTGTCTTATCTTATTTTCCTATAAAATTTTGACTCTCATCTTTATTTGTGGTGTTTCCTGGATATGTTCTTTCTTCTATGATGTGTGGTTGTGTCCTTGGTTTATCAATATCCCTAAGAGGTATCTCGTGGGGTGGTTGTTTATACACCTATTTCCCATCCTTTTCTGGTTTTATTTTCATTATCAAGGAAGATAATTTTTTGAGAGGTGTTTTTTGTAATGTATCATGTGTCTAAAACAATTACTTTATGTTTTCCCAAGGGCTAGGGGTGTCCAGAAGGTGGATGGGGTATTCTTTCCTTTGTAATTTATAACTTTATTTCTCAAAGTCGGTAAACTAACCATGTAGTATATAAGATTTTTCTTCTAGTTTCAAACCTCTTTGTTTGGTTGATCATTTCTTTCAGGTGTTCAATCAGTCCCTTCTTATCGTTTTTTTGTTTGGTCATGATATTGGATAGTTTTTGCTTATGGTGGGTTAGTTTTTTATGTGGTTATTCAATTTAATTATATTGTTGATTAGAACCATCATGTGATCCATTGTTTTTATAATTTTTTCAGTTCGATTGTTCTTATGGCTGGTTATTTGTTCATGTGAACAATCATTTCCTTCATTTTTTCGATCATTTCCTTCATGTGGTTTCTTTTTTTGGTCTTATAGTCATTCAATTTGTTCTTATGGAAGATAAGTTATATTATAGTTGATTCATTTGGTCATGTGGAAAATCCTTAATGTGTTCAGTCTTTGTGGTCACTTTTCATGTCATTGATCCCTTCTTTTTATACCTTTTAATAGTTTAACAAAATTTCAAAAAATATAAAAATACCCAGACCTTCCTAGTTTTCCATAAAATAAACTTTTAACTTAAAATAAAGGATTGAAGGATTAAATAAATGTTTTTAAAAAATATTATGTGGGGATTAGTTATTTTCATTTAATTACTTACCAATAGTGGTTTTAACAGTTTCTTTTCCATGTGAACTTAATAAAAACTAATTAAAATAGAATCATGAGGAAATTTGGTCAAATTATCTTCCACGTTCTTTGGAGATCCATATATGAAATGTTAAAACACAATATTTCCTATTTTAGAGTCTTTGTCTGTTTCCTTTGGGTTTTTAAAATCTAAAAAGTTGTTCTTACACCTTGGGAATAATTTATCCTTGATTTCATCGCATAATAATCGCTATTCTATACATGTTCCATAGCCCACATTCATCTTCTCTTTCTATAATAGTGTTTCATAGTTGAGGTGGGATTTTATCTCCATTTTTTTCAAATTTAGTCTTCAATTGCCATTTTCTTAGAAGGTTCCATGTATATTCCTTTATTGGTAATAACATGTACCAAGAATGATACTTCCTCTATCAAGAACTCACATTTACTTTAATTTTCATATAGTTTCTCCCTTTGTAAAGTCCTTATCATATTACTCAAATTCTCACTGTGTTCCTACTTTCTCTTGTAATATATTAGAGTATTATTGAAAAAGACTATAAAAAATTTATCAATACAATATCTAAAGACTCTATTAATTAAGTACAAGAAAATTTCTATATCATTAGTGATTCTAAAAGGCATTATGATTAACTCTTAGTGTATGTTCCCTGATTGCAAGGAAATCTTTGGAATATATTCCTTCCTCACCTTTAATTAGTAATATTCCAAATAAAGGTCCACCTTAGAGAAATACATGGGCCCATGTAGTTGATCTAATAATTCATATATTTGTGGAAGGTGATACTTTTTCTTTAACTTAATTTTTTTGATCTCATGATAATCAATGTATAGGTTTATTGATCTATCCTTCTTTATGAAAAAATGGACTAGCGCACCCCATGGTGAAGCACTCGTCCATTTAGAACCCTTATCTATATTCTATTATAACTTCTTATTATGTTCCTCCAAATCAATGGTGTTTATTATATAATGTGTCTTTGATATAGGTAGAGATCTAGGTAGAAGGTCAATTTAGAAGTCAACCTCTCGATTAAGAGGAAGACTGGGAAATTGTTCAAGGAACACATTAGTGGCATCCCTCAAAATGGTCATGTATTTGAGAATTATCCTCCCCATTGTCACAATAATTTGGGATAGATATTATTTCTCATAAGTTAATAATATACATAATTGATATAATGATTCTGATGGAGATTCATCCTCCTCCTTACAGTTGTATAAAATTGGTGGATACTTCAGTATGTGAAGAGTGATCTCCCATTCCAAATAGTAAATGTTGTCTTTGTATAAAGATATCAAATCCACACCAAGAATAGTATCAAACTTCACAAAAGGAAGTAAGAAAAGATTTTTTGGGAGGTTTTTTCCACAAACATTAATCAGGGAGGATTTATATACATTAGATGCAATAATTTCTCCATTTTATGTTCTTATAGATAACTCCACCTCTATATTTTGATGTGGTTATTAAATAGTTCTACTAAAATTGAAAGATATGAAAGAATGCATAGAATCATAATAAAATAGTACATTCTCTATTCTTGAATGAATAACCATCATACATGTCATCACATCATTATCAGGCTCAACTATAGAAGTAGTGATATCATATTCCCTTCCTTACTACCCTAGAGGTTATTGTTGTTGATTCCCCTAAAACCCTTGGCTTAGGGAAATGTTTTGAGTAATTTCCATGTTTCTTATAGTTAAAACACCTCACTATAGGATGAGTGTTAATCTTAACCTTAATTTTTTTTCTTTCACATTAGTGGTATTATTCATATACCTTTGACAGTTACTATCCAGAAGCCCCATTCTTCCACATTTGAAGCATTTCTTGGTTCCGTTTAAATAGTTCCCATGATGCTTATTCCCATAATTTTGACATGAGGGATGTTGGGTTTTCTTTCTATAATAGGATTTATCTGATTATCCTCCCATTTTAAACTCCATTTTATACATTTTATCTCTAATTCCATGAGACCACTGAGAATCTCTAATCTATATTTCAACCTTAAGGGAACAACGGTCAATCTCTTCATAGCTACCAAGTTTGGAATCACCAACACTTTTTTAGACATGTATTTAGTCCACTAAAGAAGCGAACAACCCTAATTTTAGTGTTCAAGATAAATCCATAGGCGTATCGTGCAAGTCTTATGAAGTTTTATTTATATGCCTTGATATAATCCTCTTCACTTTTATTCAGAATAAGGAACTCCATCTCCATCATAAGATGACAGTCTAGGGAAAATATTCATTGAAAATTATTTTCTTAAAATCTTCACATTCCATAGAATCTATTTCTTTGGACTTTATTTTCTTGATCAGTGTCAACCAATGATTAGATTCCCCATAAAAATGAAAGACCCCCAATATAAATTTCTCTTCTTCTGAGCACTGGAGGATAGAGAATATCTTTGAAGTAGAGTTGATCTATTTTTCTGAGAGGGGATAAAAAGATCCACTAAATAAGGGAGGTATTTTCCTTATAAAGGATTTGACAACAACATTCTCTTTATTAGGAGAATTAGGATGTTCATTGTGATTCAATTTACTATTCATAACTTTCTAGTTCATCAAGTATGTTAATAAGGCCTTGAGCTCTTGTTCTCATCAGATTTGTAATTTCATTAGGGAAATAATCACATTGCCTATCACATTGATTGTTAGAACCAGTTCTCCTATTTTCATCCATTTACTAAGAAAAATAAAGTACAATTAAGGGGACTTGAATACATAGCTAATAGGCTTGTAAAAAAACATAGTATAAAGAAGGATAAACTAGTAAATAAAATTGTATCCTTGCTTGTGATTCCCTATGATTTAATCTATATTATCCACGGTGAGAGAATTATTCTTAGGGTTTTTACAAAACGGATTTATCCTTAATCTAAAAAAATTACTATACCATCCTCTAATACCAACTATAATGACCCTATACTTTTACACATATTCTTACATGATGTTTAGCATAATTAACCATCGAATACAACCAATGATTGTAATGTCTAGTATCTTGTCAATATTTCATTAAAAACTAGAAAACATGAATTCAAAATATAAAGAAAACTTTTATTTAATCTTCATCAAGATATCCTAACTTACATTGAGCTTTTACAGCCTCATAGGATAACCTAGGGAATACATGAACAAAGGGATGAGGTAAAATTCCCAATAAGGGAATAAGCATAAGAATAAAGGATAACACATGGGTTAAAAGGCATAACATGATGACATAAAAAGGCATGAATCGTGAATAAAAACAGGGAAGAATATCACAAAAACGTGGGATTATGTAATCAAGGAATCATAGAAATGTGTAAATAGAATACAACATAACATAAGATTGATTCAAGGATAACTTCTAAGACCATTGCACATGGAGTATCATCAGTCAAGTATACCCACCAAGGCCATTGTACAGGGGGAAGAATGAGTCAAATATAACCACTAAGACATTTAAACATGATGTATCATGAGACTATACATTACCAAATTCATTGGTGTGAAATTTAGCACACCCATTAAAACAAGCTCATGTATATGTGTGCCACATGAATAATCACATACAAACATAAGGGTTAACCATGGAAAAAATGGGTATTGTAATCATGCCATGGATTATAACAAATGGGTGTATCATAAAAGTGTCAATTAAAGAATGGATTTAAATCATACATATAAATTCATAAGGTAAAATAGGAATATATCAAAATAAATTATGTCTAATTGAAGTGGAAACATGTAAAAATAGTGTTTAAGAAACTTTATAAATGAAACATTTTAGTGCGGTTTAAGGAAAATATTAAAGAGCATATAAAGAAGAAATGAAATATTTATTTTCATAAAACCAAAAATGAACCAATTTCAATATTCATGATAAAATGGCTTATTTTGGAAAAATAATGATGGCGTAAAATAGATAATGTATTTCACATAAAAATGGTTAGGAAATTGTAAAGTTTCTTTAATCGGGCTTTCTTATTAGAATTAATTGAGAGGGGAAACTTTTTAAAAAATGTATTTCCACATAAAATATGGATTAAATAATCTAGACACATGACTTTATAATATATACATGTAATTTAGAATAAATATATAAAAATAAAGAAGAAATATATTAGAGTAATTAGAGAGAAAGCATAACCTGAAACTAAATGGAGGTTCAGATGGAATCCCTTACCTTATGTCCAAAAGTATTTTGAAATTGTTCTTAATTTCATGGATAGTGAAATTAAATTCATTAATAATTTAATTTATAACATCTTTAATATTTATTTCATTTATTTTTATTTTTATTTTGTTCATTTATGACCTTTTTTATGAGTTATAATATACAATTTAATCATTCTGGGAGTTTTGCATTCCTTGGTTTTCGTAATCCCATTATTTGTATACATTTATGGAAAATCATGTACAATGAGAATAGTTGTACATAATTGAAATTATATGTTATTAATGAAATTATAAATATTAAATGGTATTTTATATAATTTTTTTTAATTTTTGAGGATGATTCATTAGATAAAACATTAACTATAACCATTTAGATTATTTTTGGCATTTTTTAGATCATTACAAACTAGTTTTGTTTTATTAATTAATATTATGTATATATATTCTAGTTATATAACATTAAATAAGATTGTTTACATATATTATAATCTATTTTAACCATAAAATCGTTTTAAAACCAGCAATAAAGGTGTTAATGGAAATTGAAAACCCATCATCCTTGAATGTAATAAATTAACTCATCATAGAAGATGTTTTCATTTTTAAAACAAAATGGGAGGGGAAGATAAATGATGATGGGTTGTTATATTAACACAATAAAATTAAATATATAAAATATATTATTGTTATCATGTCAATTGGATAATGGGAGGTGAGGAGAGGAAAATAAAATATATTGAAAATAAATTAAAAGAAAAAGAAATATGGTTTTTCCTCATAAATTATTCTATGTGAGAAATTCCTCAGAGGAATTGGTTCAGTAATTTGTTGAGAAAAATGGATCATGGATTTTTGGGGATACATAGTAAATTTATAGGGCATAATTTCTACAATCTTAAAGTATTTTGAGGTGTGAGGAGAAGAGGTGGTGTGGGGTGGTATTTTTATTGCTAGAGAGGGGTATTTCTTGATTATTTTATTCATTTTTTTTATTATTTATCCTCAGGAAAATGAATAGTGATTATTACCATGAATAAATATATTAAATAGAGAAGGATATTTAGATATTATGGTTCTTGCATCAATAATTACTTAATAAATAGTTTATTTAACTTATAATGTTATATACCGTAAATTACCATATTTCACGATTCACCAAAAATTCAACTATTTTAGAAAAATGTCAAGAATTGAACTTGAATATTTTTTTATGTGTTAAATTAAAAAATATAATCCCTTTTATAAAAATAATTATTTAAATATGATAAATTTAAAGTTTATTTAAAATCATCATTTTTTTTAAAAATACAAATTTTAAATATGTAACTGATTTTATAACACTTTAAAAAATTAATTAGAGTCTCATAAAACTATCTTATAATCATAAGACCACAAAATATTAATATTTGAATCAATTTTATGAAAATAAATTTTCTTTTAAATAATTTTGTTGATTATAAAATTATTGATAAACATTTATGTTTCACAAAAATAACAATAACTAATATATCATTTTTAAAACATTTATTTACTTATAACATGATATAAATATATGAAATTTTCATTTCTAAGATTCCTAAATTGTATTTTTAGATTATTAGGTGAGGTTACTATTCTATTTTTCATCTTAATATTCTTAGTGGTCACGTTACTATTTCAAAGGTGATATTACTATTTTATTTATTTAGGTTCCTTAATTTCTATAAATACATAATATTTCATTCATTCTTAATTTATAAAGTTTTTATTAGTTTCTCTTTGTGATTCTATGTGATTTATAATATATGGTTAAATATAAGAAAATAAAATTTCATTGATAGAATTTTGGGTCATTACATTATTACTCGTAATTATGAATCATATAAGAGTATTGGATGTATATATTTTATATTGTCAAGTTTTTTTGCCTTTAAAGGGATAATCATCCCCCAATATTTTCTTAATCCCTTGGAATTTACTATTACCCTTTGGTGTCTTGAGGATGTCACCTAAGGATAGTCCCACTCCATCTCTTCTCAAGCCAATGAGTTGTGGTGGGATATTATAGAAAAGGAGATGGAAAATGATTATACCATCAATATAATAAAATTTAAATATATTGAATATACAAATTTTATTATATCATCATGGTTAGGAGAGAATTGAAAGACTCATAATAAGAAATAAAATAAAAAACTCATTAAGAGTTATACCTCTTCTTTTGAAATCCTCATTTGGATTACACCTTAATCCCACATAGAATATTATTAGGGAAATAATAGAATCTATAAGAAGTTGATAAATAATATATGACTATATTTGTGTAGATATTTTTTTAACTAAATGGAATATTAATTGTGATGAATTTTGGATAGGTAGTTCCCTTTTATAAGTGAGTTAGGTGGAAAACTTCTAATTATTATAAATAATAAAATAATATAAGATTAATTTCAAGAAAAATTGGATTTAAATTGGATCCATTTAAAATTTGGGATGAGGTAGGGTTTAAATCCATTCAATAAATAAATTTTAGACTTGTTTTTAGGTTATTTAAACCATAATCTTTTTCATTTAACTCCTCATTAACTCTGTTTAAACTTAACAATTGTAACACATTTTTCAATCATTATGGGTCATGAAATTAATTTTTTTAAAACACAAGTTGAACTTGAATTAACTATGAAATAAAATCTTGATATTTTACCATATAATTTATTTATGATAGGTTTTTAAAAAAATTATAATGAATTAAAAATAATTTTAAAGCATTATATAACATTTAAGGTTATTTTTGAAACTATTCAAATATCATGGCATTAAAGGCATAAAGATAACAATTTAATTTTAATATAAACTCAATAACTATTAAATATAAATTTTAATTATCCATGAAATTTTCTATACATCAAAATTAATCCAAAATATATTACTTTCAATCCTTTTAAATCATTTATTTGATTTTTCTTCTGTTTGTACACGCATTGTGTCGGCATTGTGTAAATGTTCAAGGCAACTATAGAATCTATAAAAATTTAAAAACAAATTTCTATTATAAAAATAATTTATTAATATTAAAAATAGATAAATATAATATTTAATATATTATTTTTATCCCTATGATAATATATTTTAGATATTAAAAGAAAGAGAGTGACAATTTGTAAATTTTCTTAACATAAAATAATATAAAGGTCATAATCAAATTAAAATGGTAAAAAATAAAAAATTAGAATATAAGTTGATAAGGGTTTCAATATATCATCCAGTAAGATTTAATATTATATTTTTTGGTCATATCAAAAATTATTTACCAAAATTTACCTGATTTACACTTTATCATGCTGGAAAATTTTACCGTGGTTAATATTCGTAATGGACAAAAATGAAATTAGAAAAATTACTGAAATTGAAAATAATTATTCCAAATTTGAAATAAATTTTTAATGATTCGATTTATAGGATTTTAAAATATATATATTTTAATATAAGTATGCAAAACACAATGAAAATAGTTTTTACAAAATTGCATTTTTTTAAGCATAAAAATTGATTTATACCATAATTAATTTAATTTTGATTCATATGGAGTCATTTAAATTATTTTTAATTTAATATATATTAATATACTTTAAAAAATCAAAAATATTACGGTTCATTGAAATTTCTTGATATAAACAGAAGAAATTATCATTTTGTAAAAATCTACCTTTTTCACTATTCATTCAAAAATAATTTTTTGATTAAAAATACCGAACAATCATCATAAGACTATTATGGAATGATTATTTTAAAAAAAATACATTTTTGAAATTAAATTACTAATATTGAACTATATTATGTATAATATCCACACACAAAATTAAAAAACATTTTTGAAAAATGTGTATTTTTAAAACATAATATTGCATTATTCTCATTACATTCCTAAAAAACTTATGTAAATGAATGTTTATTAATTAAATTGAATATATTAACTACATATTTTAACAAAATAATTTATAAATAGTGATTAATTATATCTATTAAGATAAAAATTCATTACCTACATTCAGTAGTTTTATAAAAAATATATCTTTTTCCTCAAAATATTTTATCTTCATTTACAACCAATTGATAATCAAATTAAGATTTATTATTCATTTTATTAAGAAACAAAATTATATATATATTTCAATATTATGGTTATTTATATTAATACCTATCAAAACAACGACTGTTTCATAATGATTATATTTAAATAATAATATATCACAGTTCAATTAATCTTGATATTGTGTATACCACATGTTATTGAATTTTTTTATATAAGGAAAATAAGTTATATAATATTTTGGTATTACATTATACTACCGTAAAAGAAATTTGAACCTAAAAATTTTAACTTTTGGCTGATAAAAATGGTTTAAAACATTTTTAAAACAAAAACTTTGGACTAGAAGATAAAACATATAATCAAGAAATGGAAACCCTTATAATATTTAAATAACATTTTTTGGAAACCTAGATTGTAAATAATGGATAATAAAATATAATTTTTAAAATAGGATAATGGAAATTTAAAATTCAAGTGTAATAACACATAATCAGGTTCTAAAATAAGGAGAACATTAATGGGAAGTGAAAACATGAACTTTGGAATAAGATCCATTTAAGAGATAAAATTATACTTTTATGAGAAGATAAAAGACCATAAATTCATTATAAATGATCATAAAATGAAAATGTTTTCATTTTCTAGTTTCTTTCTTAGCGTTGAGGGATTATTATACCATTAAAATAGAGAAAAAGATAAAATATACTTCCTTTATTTCTTTCCATTTCATAAGCACAATTTCAACCTTTGTTTGTCTTTAGATAAGTTTTCCCACTTCTATCTCACAACTAACTCCATGAAATGAATATTTTAGATGAATATTTCATGCATAAAGCACTAAAATAAAATTTTAACATATTAAAAAATCCAGAAATGGATAACCTAATATTCCTCTTATCTTTATACATTAAGCAAAACCAAAATGGTTAGCACATGTTAAGATAACATAAAATATTAAGAAATACTATATTAATCTCCAAATCATCAATAAAACACCCAAAGTTAAAATTAACTCATTCCATAAATAATTATCCCTAAAAATCATCAAAATATTTCATACCAAAATTAAAACCCAAATAATACAATGATATGATCATATATTCTTCCAATATCAGCAAAACATTCATCTATAAATAATATCAATCGCTCATAACATCACACACTAAAAATGAATATTCCATAATCATATAATCTAAAAAATATGCTGATTATTTCTATAAATAACCTAAATCATACATGATTCTAAAATATAATTCACCCTATATTCCTCAAATAGACTCATATATTAGCCAAAAAATATTTCTATTTACCTAAATCATATAATATTACAAATATTGTGAACATATTTTAAAATATCTTTAATATCTTAGTCACCAAAACACTTTTCAATCTCATGGTTATTTATATGATAGGTAATGTGTTCCCAAAAATGTAAAACCCCTTTTATCCCAATTAAACATAATTATCGTAACATAAAATATAATATTAATCATAATGTTAGTTAATAACTTTTAACTTATTCACAAAAAATTTAAAATTATACTTCCTCAAATAACCTTTTCTCTATAACACAAGTTAAACATATAGTTTACATGTTCCTTAATAGTTTATAAAAACACAATAAACATCTCCCAAAGTACACATATCACGTGAAACATCAAAATTGTATTTATTACTTTAAATTTATCATCAATAACAGACTTATAACACAAGAAGGTATCTATAACTCATAAAATATCCTCAGCTAAGTCATCTTAATATATAAATTTATTTAAACTATTCTATTGATATAGACTATTGTTCTCTGTAACATAAAAATCCCATATTTACAAAAAAAAATTAACAAGGGTTTCACTATTTTACATTTTTAGGATCATTTTTATTTAAAGTTTTAGAGAATTAGAAAAAAAATACTTATATTAAAAAATGAATACTTCAAATCAATGTCCAATATTATATAAAAATGATTAGTAAGTTTATATACAAGATTCATTTATGACACACAACCATTTTTAAAGGCTAATTTCCTTTATATAGATCCTAACTTTGTAATTTTTCCTACCAATCCTTAAGACATGTGATAAAATTTTAAAAACAAGGGATGAGGGAAAAAACCTTAGAAAGGTATATAAAAAAATAAATAAAATAGTTTAATCTATTTGAAATTCTTGAAAATACATAAGGATGTTTTCATTTTTACATAATAAAATTATAACATAAAAATAATCATTTAACCACTCATGAAATAGAATTGAAAGCCCAAATTTTTCATAATAAATTTTGTAAGAAATCATCAATTAAGCGTCATAATTCATGGAAGCTTTACCATAAAAGGAAAATTTTCATCTTTAGAAGATAAAAAAGATTCCTTTAAATCAAAAACTAATTATTTACCTTTTGAAATCAAAATATTTCCATGAAAAACCATTTTAAATCTTATATAAAACATGTAGAAAATTTTGGGAACCATAATTTCATTAAGGATTAACCTTACATGATAATTCCATATTCACTTTATAATAAGTTACATCAGTTAACTTCATTAATACATTAGATTAATTTACTACTCCAAAATTCCCTTAGGATTAACTTAAATTAGTTAACCTTTTCACCTTAACTAATTCATTTGGTGGATTTAATAGACCCAATTGTCACATAATGGATATAGTTTAATAAGGGTTTGTGTTCACCTATCATTATCACTTTTATCAATAACTCCCAGGTGTTATAATTAAAAATCAAAACATTTAATAACATTCACTTTTTATATTATATTGAAATAAAGAATTTGATATCTTGAAATTTTAATTATATCTTGAAAAAAAAACTAAATAAATTTCACTTTTTAATATGAAAACCATAAAATAGATATTTCATCCCATAAGAAAAATCAATTTCAGCGATCTAAAAAAATGAGAAGAAATATCCTCTTCTTTTGAAAACATTTAAAAACTATAAATCCTAAAAACAATGGTTAATGTGTCTTATTTAAAAACATTTAATATTATGAATTAATCATAATAATAAATAAAGAACATGATAGTTGGAAAATATATTCATGTTTTTTTCATTAAAAAAATTACTTTGGTAAAAAAAAGTCAAAATTGACTCATTATGAAAAAATTTAAAAACTTAATTTCTAAAACCCTAATAAAATTTAAAGGGTAGTTAAAAATTACCTATGAACATATTTTTATAAATTTATTAATAATGTTTAATGAAAATTGATATGGAATAGAATTATTTTGATAAGATAATTTTAAAAACAAGGTTATAAAGAAAATTCCTTAACACTTTTATAACTTTATAATCAAGATAAAATTAAAGAAAGGAAGTTTAAAATTGATTTTTAAACAAATTTAATTTTAGAACATTAATGAAAACATACATATATATGGTAATAAATGCACCACACAAAATAAAAAATGTGGTGAAAATAACACGAGTCTTAAAGAATGTAAATTGAGATGAGAAGTCTCTTACCTTGAGTCACACTCACCACCCACATTCGTTAACTTATATATAATAAAATTTTGTTAATTATTTTCTTAGTAAACTAACTTTTTAAGGTTCCTTACCTTATTATTATACATTGTATTTCATATATTAGCATACCTGACATTGCTATTAAATAATTTAAGTTCATTATGTGTTTTGAGGATGTTCGGTTAATAATCATAAAATAACTTCAGTTGGTTGACCATGGTAAAAGGGTCCACTATTACATAATATAAAAAATTCTATTCAATAAAATATTATTTTATTTATAAATTAAATAAAATTTTATAATCATCCATGATTGGAGAACATGAAAAGTGAATCACATCACTTCATGGAGGTAGTCATCCACATGTATGCAAGAATGATCTTATCATTTTCTAATAGATGGATCGGTATGAAGGTAAGTAATATATAATATTTAAAGAATAATATTTTTGATATAAATATATTATATATTAATTAAATTCATCATAATAAATATTCATTTTTTGTGCAGATAAAAAAACAAATCACTTCATGGAGGTGGTAGTCCAGACAAATGCCCAAACGATGTTTTCACTTTCCATTGGATGGAAATGGAGATGAAAAAGGGTTTATCAATCAACATAATAAAATTTTATTATATATAAGAAACTTATGTTATTTTAAAATAATGTTTAGTATAGAATATAACTAGTTATAATAATAAATAAAATGTTAAAACTAGTTATGAGTTATATAACTTCTTGGGAATTCTTCCTTTGGATAACTCCTTATGACCTCATAGGATAGTCATAGAGGAATAGTATAATATCTAGAAAGTATATAAGGAATATTGGAAGGTATTCAGTTATATATTGGACAAAATAAATGGATCATGATGTTTTAGGAAGAGATGACATGTGGTTATTTTTTATAAGTGATGTGGAAGGAACACTTATAATTATTATAAACCTTAAAATAATATAAGAATACATTCAAAGAAAAATGGATCCAAATTGGATCCTAGTATAATGTGGGATGATATATCATCAATATAAATTCAAAAATAGTGTTTATAAACAAAATTAGGTTATTTTAACTCTATTTTTTAGATTAACCCCTCATTATTGTTTAACTATAACTGTTGTAACACATTCTTCAATATTTAAGGATCAAGAAGGTAGTTTTTAAAAATAAAAGTGGAAAATTAATGAACCTTGAATAAAAATATTGAAAATTTTACATCCCATTCATTTAATATAATATTTTTATATTTTATAATGATTTAAACATAATAGTAAAACATTAAATACCATTTAAGGTTATTTCAAGACTATTAAAATATCATGGATATAAAGGAATCAAGAAAACAGTGTAATTGTAATATAAAATCTTTAAAAATTACATATACATTATAATTATCTGTTAAATTCATTATAATCCAAAATTAATCCTAAATATATTAAATTTTAATTTTTTTAAAAATAATTTATTGGATTTTTATACTACTTTTACAAGAATTATGTTGGTGTTGTATAAGCATTCAAGAAAATTATACTATATATAAATATTAATAATACATTACTATAATAAAAATAATATATTAATATTAAAACTAGCTACTTATAATCATTCGTATATTCTTTTTATCCCTATAATAAAAAATTATTGACATTGTAATAAAGAGAGTGACATTTTGTAATGTTTCTTAACCCAAAATAATATAATGGTCATAATCAAAGAAAATGGGAAAACTATCCAATTTTGAAAATAAGGTGATAAGGTTTGAAATACCTCAACCAATAAGATTTAATGTTATATTTTTTGTCATTACCTCAAAGTATTTTCATTAATTAACCTAATTTACCCTTTATCATGGTGACAAATTTTACAATGGTTACAATTCGTAATGAAAAAAAATAAATTGGACTCATTGTTGTATTTGAATATCATGATTATAAATATTGAATCCATTTTTTAAGATTACATTTTTATAATCAGAAGAATTTTGTTTTAATATAAGTGAATGAATTGAAATGAAAACTGCTTTTAGAATATGGTGTTTTTGAGCATTTAAATACACATATACTAAAATAAAATATAATTTTGATTCCTAGGGAATTGTTTAGATTATTTTTAATAAAATATATATTATGGTAAAAATTATGAAATATAATGGGATATTAAAATTACTTCATTTATTGAAAATAAATTATATTTTTTCAAAAACAAATCGACATTTTTAATTTTTCACTCAAAAATGATTTTTTTAAAAAAATACAAACAATTCATCATATGTATATTATGAAATTATAATCTAGAAACTTATTTTAATTATTTAAAATAAAATTTCAAAAAATTCAGAAATTAATTATGATATATGCACACAAAATGCAATAAAACCCATTTTTGAAGAAAATGTATTTTTGATTCATAAAATGACATTATTAGCATTAATTCCATAATAAAAAAATTAATTTATTTTAATTAATTTAATTAAATATATAATAAAAATATTTCATTATAATCATTTATCAAAAGTGGTTAATTTAACATATTAAGATAAAAATATATTGCTCATATAAAAATAGTTTTATGAAAAAAAATTACCGTCAAAAGATTTTATATTCATTACCAATCGATTAATAATAAAAGTAAGATATATTATTCATTTAATGAATGAAAAAATTTATACATATATTTCATAATATGATTATTTATATTCATACCTTTCAAACCAACAGTTGGGTCATGAAGACCATATTTAAATAATAATATGTCATGGTGTGTTTAAGCTTGATTTTTTATACCACATGATCTCAAATATATTATTTAAAGAAAATAAATTATAAAATATTAGGTGGTTACAATATTCATGTGTTAGGAATGTATTTCAAGATAGTAACTTTTCCATTTACTTATGTAATTTCTAAAAGTTATTCAGCATGTCCTGTGATAACCCATTTATATTTTGCACTTGAACATGCATGAACATATTCCCTATTTCTAATCATAGATAATATTTTAGGATTCTAAAATGTTTATGTGTTATATGATGTTTCATAAATTCCATTCCATGTTTATTTGTTTAAAATTTTGATATACATGATTAAGAGTAAGTTTTTTATTTTAAATATTATCATTTGACTTAAGAGTAAATATCAACTTCATTATAAAGAGATAATGTCTAATGATAAGGAATATTTACATGATTTAATGGGGAATAATGATAGAATATGTGCTACACACAACTAGAATGTTTTAATAAAATATTAAGGTAAAAACAAATCATCTTTTATATTCCCTAAAATTATATTTTCATTGATGGTAAATAATTAAATAACCTTTAATTGAGAATTGTTGTAATGGCTTATGTTTTTTAATCTGGTTCAAAATCATTCATTTTTTTAATTTTTTAAATAGTGGCTATTAGATTTTCTAATACAATGATAAAACTCAATTACAATAATTAAATAATATTTAAATAATGATTTTGGGTTAGTATAGAGGCATATTGAGTCTCTCAAGTGTTTTGGTTTGGTTTTGGGAGCATTGGAGGCCAAATGGCATGTTTTGGAGTTTTAGAAAAATACGCATGGTTTATGGGAAAACTGTGAGGCCTCTTAAAGATAAACATGAACCATCATTTTGAAATGGGTCATAGTTTTATTAAACCATGTGGTTGAGGAACATGACCATGCGGTCTTTGGTTTCAAAATAGTATAGGGATGATGCACGATTTACACATTGTTAAAGAAAACCATGTGGCCAGACGCACACTGCACAAGAGGAAACCTCCTCCTCTCCTCTGGTAGATTTTTCTCCCATAACTCCATAAGAACTCTGATTATAGATCCATTAGGTGCGTTAGATTCATATTATTATGTTTAACCACATGCATTATTATTCTTCATTTTTTTCTCCCCATAGAGCTCTACATCTGTTAGGACCATTTCAACCTGTTTTCAAGGAATTAGATAGAATATCAAATCTACACTAATCCTATTCGAATTGAAGATTAATATCTAGTGTACCTATGTCTATGATTCTAAGTTAGGTGGTAAATATCTTGATTTTTTTTTTCACAGTCATTTTGGTGGTGTGGATTTTAGTGGGCTTTTGGAAATTTTGAGCGGGACCCATTTATATTTATTGCTTCATATCAAAATGAATCTATGACCCATGGAATGTTGTTGGGAATGCCCAATTTATTTTTTCTCAAGAAATTCTTGGTTATAGGACATCTATCATAGGAGAGGTTTGGTCGGGGGTGCAAAACCATTTTAAATTGAATTGAATTGGTTAAAGTGAGATTCTTATTGATTCATTATGTGAAAGTAAATTACATTGAATTACTTGTTGATTTAAAGTGAATTATTTATATATAATTTTTTATTATAAACTATAGAGACCCAAGGGGTTGTGACCTACATGGCCTGAGAAATTGGGATGGCACAACTATAAGGATTTAGGTGATGAGATCATTTTGTTGGGTTTGGCCTGGATGACTTGAGCGGTTTTACAATGGGATTGGGCATCGTTGACGTTGGTTGAGGTAGTAAGATAGTCAGGTCAAACATGTACCATGATATAGGGATGTAAAGTCCTTAATATATTGAGCAACATGGTCATAGGGGCACGACGTGCTAGTGACAGTGTGTATTAGGGGCTTTCTTGGTGACTGTTGCTCACCTATGATGGCCAAATAACTTATTTGAATCATTGGGACACATGTTAACTCTGTTGATGAGGAGGTTTTCACCACTCATGTGGGTAAGGGCCCCCAATAGTTTTATATTATGTTTTTATGTTTTGGGGGTGTTTTCCATAGAAATCCACATGTAAGGTGAGGATCATTTTTTGATATCAATGAGGTTATCGGTTGGGGTTAGAGGCTCACCATGATTGAGGCTATGAGCCTAGATTTATTTTGAGGAAAAGTATTGATGTTCCATCAGATTTCAGTATATGATTTTATGGATGCATTTAGACAGGGTTTGAGGAACCGGATACTAATGATTGGTTCATGCATTTTAGACGTAGATACTTATTAATACATGAGGTTTTCGTATTAATGAAGTGTCGAGTTTCTTGAATTGATATAGAACCTAAGGTCTCACATGGGTTTGAAATCAGGGATACCTTGGATCATGGGCCAATGGGCTTATTTACTTCTAGTATTCCAGCATTGGCTGAGGCAGGTGACAGCTTCCTGGTGGATAATGAGGACCAGGGAATCCTTGTTTTACTTATGTATTTCATCACACTCATTTAATTAAAATTATTATATCACACCTATTTAAACATATATGTGAGTTACACACCATTGGGTGTAATCCTACTGAGATTTATTCTCACATCAATCACAGGTCCTTCGAAACGTGTGTAGACTTTATGTCATAATTTTTCACATAAAGTATCAACCTCAGAAGTAGGATCTTAGTAGCTTCTTTCATGGAGCTTGGAATGGGACCTTGAGATTGTGCCCTGTTGGAGTATCTCCTTTTTACTTTTTCGTATCGGTATTTTATATATTTTTTATATGTATTGGTCATCCATTGGAGACCCTATTTTTTATAATGACATGTATGGCCTTTTATGAAATGGATGTTTTTCTTATTTGTTTTATTAGTGTCTATAAGTGGTTTTCTAACATGTTTATCTATTTATTTTATCTAAATTGTTATATTTGTTGCTTTCTCTATTTATCTTATATTGATGTGCTTCCACCATTGGTGGTTTTGGTTGTATTCTGATGGTTATTTTATTTTTCATCATGCTGAATGTTATTACTCGGACCATTATTATTATAATTTCCAATGGGTATAACCTCCCCACTATATCTATTTACACCCTCACAACCTGTTGGCAGCATTTGGTGTTTGGGGAGGTTCACCTAAGGGCTAGTGGCCCACTATCCTAGAATCATTTTTCGGGTGGCTATTCACATTAGGATTCTACAATGAAAAATATAAAGAATGAAATTAATGCATCTACAAAAACTTTTATAATATAAAAACGGTTTTCTTATATGTAGGAGTGATTACATAATATTTTATCTAAGAATGAATAGCATGTGGAATTAGAATAACATGTGTGTGGATTTTTATTTTAGAGTATTCCTAAGTAAAATTGTTAATATATCATATATGGTGATCTAATCTTAATGAATTTAAATAAATTATGAATAGTTAATGATGTACTAATTTTATTATTATTTTTTTGTAATGTTGATATGTTTTGTTGAAAACCTGTAATCTTGAACCATAAATTTTCATAATAAATACTTTCTAACATAAATTGTTTTCTCAAATAAAACCATTAATATTCAAATATTCATCTTTTTTGGAATGAGTGTGAAGTGATTAATTTCTATGATATTTTATATTTTTGTGATTATGTGTTTTTATTATGGTTAAATGCTTGTAAATCGTTTTACGTAAATATATAATCATCTAAATATGGTAATGGTAATTTTTTATTTAATATGGAACTAAATAATGATATTTTTTATTGGAAATATTAATTCATTTAAAATGAGTGATTAAAACATTACTAAATGATCTATATTATTTGTGGGGTTTATTATTAGTTCTAGTGTGGTCCCTGTTGTTATTGTATGGATTAAATTAGAAAAAAAAATTATCCTGGTGTGAAATCCATGAGTTGTTGACCATTTTCTGTTTCTTATATCTAGATGAAAGTCTAACCCTATTTGAGAAGTATCTTCCTGGGGGTGTGATCTGATTGTGATGGTTGTTTCCTCGAAGTGGTGAGTGTGAGTTGAATTGTTTCACTTAAGTGGGGTGAACTTTTCAAAATCTAGGGAGTGGTTTCTTTTAGGAGGGATAATATTTCTTGAGAGGTATATATCTTACATTTGGTGCTTCAGGTGTCTCTTCACTCATTATTAGTGATATTGGGGGAAATTATTTGGTTGTTTCCATTTATTAAATTGTGTTCATGTCTCAGATTGTGAGATATCTTCCCTAGGAATATGATTTTAGGTATTATAATTAATTATCATTTCTGATATTGATTGTTATTCTTGTAATTGTGCATGGTTAGTGGTCATGTAATGCCTATGATGAGATTATGGAGAGGAATTTTGCGAGATTTTGGTTCATACCTCTCCATGTTTCCCTAATTTTCAAGGTGTGGGATCATATTGGTGAGGTTTCTTATCAGTTAGAACTCCCACTTGGACTGGATAGGATTCATGGGATCTTCTAAATGTCTCAGATTCATTATTATTTTCACAATGACCCTCATATCATTTAGTGGTTAGAGTTGGATATTTAATATGTTGTAAAATTTGTGGAGTGTCCCATTGAGATCCAAGATAATTGAAATTATATGTTGAATGGGTGAGTAATCCCCTTGATTCATATGTTGTGAAGGTATTGTGGTTCAGAGGAGAAAACATAAGAGAATGATTTATGGATGCATGCTTAATTTCCAAAGTTGTTTTGATTTATTTTATATTTCATTTCTTCTAATATGATGTGTCTTGTCTTATTTTTATATACATCTTTGACTCTCATCCTTATTGGTGGTGTTTAATGGATATGATATTTCTTCTTTGATGTTTGGTTTTATCATTGGTTTAATAATACCTTTTAGTGGTATCCCTTGGGTTTGTTTTTCATACCCTTATTCCCTTTCAATTTCTGGTTCTATTTTTATCCTCAAGGATGATTGTTTTTTATAGGTATTTTATGTAATGTATAAAGTTTATAAAAACAATTCCTTTATGTTTTCCCAAGGTATAGAGGTGTTTATAGGATGGTCGAGTTCTTCTTTCTGTTGAAATTTATAACTTTAATTCTCATAGTCGGTTAACTAACCATGTAGTCAATAATATTTTTCATGCGATCTCTTATCACTTTTTGTGGTTGATCATTTCCTTCGTGTGTTTGATCATTCCCTTCATGTGGTTTCTTGGTTTTGTCATGTGATTGGTCGGTTTTTTCTTTTTGTGGTTCAGTTCTTCAAGTGGTTAGTCATTTCCATTGTATGGTTGGACGGAACCTTTATGTGATCTCTTTGTTTCATCATGTGGTCATTTGGATTATTCTTGTGGTCGGTAAATTGTTTATGTGGTCGATCATTTCCACCATGTGTTCGATCATTCCATTTACGTGGTTTCTTTATTTGGTCATGTGGCCATTCATTTTTTTCTTATGGAAGATCAGTTTTTCTTATAGTTTTTCCATTTGGTCACGTGGAAAATCATTCATGTGTTCAGTCGGTGTGGTCACTTTTCATGCCGTGGATCGCTTCATTTTCTATCATTAACTATTTACCATATTTCAAAATAACCATATTTTTCTTTATTTTCCATAAAATACACTTTTGATGTTAAATAAAGGATTTAGAGATTAAATAAATGTTTTTTTGAAAACTATTCTGTGAGTATTAGTTGTTTTCTTTGAATTCCTTATCTATAAGGGTTTTAAATGTTTCATTTCCATGTTAACTTAATGAAAACTAATTAAAAGGGAATCTTGAGAATGTTTTGGCATATAATATTTCATGTTCTTTGGGAATCCATATATGAAATTTTAAACCACAATATTTTCTATTTTCAAGTCCTTGTTTGTTTCCTTTGAGTTTTTATAATCTAAAACTTGTTCTTATTCTTTGGGAATCATCTATCCTTGATTTTATCACTTTTTACTTTCTAATCCAAACATGTTCTATAGCCACTATTCATATTCTCTTTCTAAAATAGTGTTTCATGTTTGAGGTTGTATTTTATCTCCCTCTTTTTCTATATTTATTCTCCCCATGTTGGATAAGTAACCAATATCTTTCCTTTTTGATACTAAGGGTGTGACACTATATCCCTTTTTTCATTATTTTTTGGTTAGCACAATGTGAATCCTCTTTTTTTGTAAGGGATCCTTATTCTCTCTTACTTTTTTTGAATCTACAAATTTATCATGCGTATGGTTTCCATTGGGTGGATGGCATGAATTAACTAATGAGAATAATAAAATATATTAAATTTAATTGAAGAGGTTGGGTGTCTTCACATGTAGAAAATACTTATTTTGTAATTTGAATTTTTTTCATGCCTTGAAATTGATTTTCATTCTGATTACCCTTGTTGTAACTACTGTGAATTTAGAACACTTATTGTGTATTGAAAACTCCTATTTTGCATTACTATTCGAACACTTCCCACATAAAATGTTTAGCACTTATATATGGAAAATTAAATGGTTTTGTGTAAATATAGAAACTATAGGAAAATAACTATAGGGTATATGATGAATTGATTTAGATTCCACATTAAATAGTTTTTAGTGAATTACAGGAACCATTTATGTTATTTTGTGTTTTAAGTATGTTTTTTGGTGCCTGTTTAGTTGTTTGGGATTTGTGGGGATTGTACAGTGATGGTCTTGACGTGATCAAATTAGGGATATATAGAGGGTTGGATTCGTGGTGGTTATTTCATGGTTTTTATGATGACATTATTATTAATTTTTGTGGTGTGTCTATGGATATGAAAGTTGGTATGGATGTGTTTGGTTATTGTGGTTATAGTTACATAACTAGAATATGTTATTTGTGGGATTATATGGTTGATGTTGCAGAGAGAATGGATTATTGTGTTGTTCCTTTTCTATGGTATCCTGGTAGCAATGGGATATGAAACTATTAATGATTAAATTGATTAATATGGGTTGAAAATTAATTCTAAAAAAAGGGGATTGAAATTAATTGGAATAAATGTGGGTGTTAACCAGAGTGGTTTGTCATTAAATTGTGAATAAATGAAGTTAAATGGTTTAATAAATGAATAGTGGTTTGTAATATGTTAATCTAGAAAATGGTTGAACCTATAATTTAAAAAATTAATTGTAGTTATTTTGTGGTTGGTTTGGGTGGTAAAGATTAATTTAGTGGTGGAAGAATGTGGGATGGTAATGTGTCCTTGGTGGGGGATACTGAAGATGGAGTGTTAATGTGAAACCTTCAGATCAAGATTGTATGTTATATACTTATATATATGCAAATATTTTAATGTTACTTATATATGAACCCCACTGACATTGAGTAATATATACCAAAACCCAAATGTTTTGGGGGAGTTTCCCCCAACACCTAGAACTGTGGGAACACAGATGGATGATTATCCCATATTCCCCACTCTTCCTTTGAGGGTAGTACATTGCGGCGGTACACAGTTAGTGCTGAGTACTGACCAATAATAACATAGTTGGTGGTTATTCCTAGATATGATAGGATGTCATTTGTGTTGGTTTTATTTTAATTTAGATGTCTTCATGAGGTTGATGTCATTTACATTCACATTTCCTTACAGCCCTAGTTATGAGGTTGTGGTTGGATGTGTGATAATGTGGTGGTGATATGATAGCAGATGTGAGATATGGATATTGACATATTCTAGTATATGATGTTGGTCCCTTATTGAGGATAAAATAGGTTGGTTTGTGACCTGAACCACATCATATATGGCATGATGTGTGGTTATGAGATGACATGGAAGGGATAAGAGCACAAGATGTTTAATGTTGGGGCTTGAGTGAGGCAAATCATTGGGGAATTGGATTTAGATCACTTATATCCTTGTTATTTTGAAATTATTTTTCTACATTGGATTAATTATTTAAATATCGATACTTGGTGAGGCTAGGATGGTTATTTAACGAGTTTATAAGTTATTTTTTTTTATTTGTTCACTAGGGCATTAGTATGCTCTTTTCATATTTGTGTGAGAGAACATAGGTATGATCCTACTGAGTATTCATGTAATTATCACCCTATATATATAAACAATTTTTCAGGTTTGTAGGTTGGTTATATGGACCAAGCTTGGAATTACTATATTAGAGGTTGGGTTTGTTTTGGATTTGTTGTTATATTTTATCCTTTTGTTTTTATTTTTAAAAATATTAATTGTATTTCTTGACATGCACAAAGGTTTTTGGTTATTATAATTTTTTATGGACTTTTGTTGGTTTTTTTATCTTATATCAAAATATTTGTCATTATATTGTGGTTAATTACACCCATTTTCTTGTTTTACACATTCAGTGTTAGTCTCCACCCTGGGGCCTACTAGAGAAGAGACTTGGGGGCCACAACTCTTTATTATCAGACTAGGAGATGTACTAGTGGAGGGATCACTAAATAAAAATAATTATAAAAACCATGGAAGTAAATTTTATATTAATAATAGTATAAAATGCAGAAATACTTACACCATATAAAAAAAATTAGGTGTATAAAAAGAAATAATTCATCATTAAAGGGGAATTGAGATGAAAACACTTACGGATATCATAATCATTGAAGTAAAAAATCTTTAGAAAGGTGTTCCATAGAAATAATTGAAAATATATATAAATGAAATTGGAACTATAATTTTTTATAATCATAGGATAAAATAAGTTAATTATGTATGAATATGATTCAAGAATGATCATTATATCTCAATTAAAGTAAGTTGAGATATGAAAACCCCTACAGATTTAGAAACATTTAAATAAAAATAACTTATAAGATAATTTATGAAATAGTACTTAAAATACCATGAATAAGTACATTCATAATAAAATATTTCAAATTTTCATTATATACATCATGTAAAAGAAAATTGGTTTATAATATAAAACTAGACTCAAAGAAGAGAATTTGAGATTAAGAACCATTACCTTATTGCTTATCTTCCATAAAAGAGATTTAGCTTCTTTTATAATAAACATAAATATCTTAGTAACCCATTTCATAACCTTATTCAAATATATTACCTTTTATATCATTAAATTATTATTATAATTACACATGTTGTAGATTGTTAAAAAATTTTCATCATCAAATGTTAGCAATTTTGATTTTTTACACTTTTTTAAATTAAATAATTGAACATTATTTTTCAATACAAAGGTCATAATTTCAAGATTATAAGATTTATTTAAATAATTTTTTAAATTATTTATTCATACCTAAGTTCACGTGATGGAAAATATGGGAATGGTTTTGAAGAACGGGATGTGTGACAAACTTATTTTAGGTAATTTACCGATATTTACGAATTACTTTATAATGATAAATAGTTTTTTTTTGTCCTAATTTAAGGAAAATATTAATGATATATATTTATCCTTTATATATTATATATTCATAAAATATATTTTATAACTATCCTTAATCTGCAGTTCTAAAAAATGGAACATGTCTCTCTAAGGATGCGGTAGTCTGCATGACCACACATTCGACGTTTTCATTTTCCATAGAAGAGAAACAAAGTAGAAATTTGTTCATACTTTTATAATAATAAAAATTTCCTAAATACCATATTTATTTATTAAATACCACCTTTTAACTATCCATGTATATTATAGATGAAATATGAAACACACTACTCATGGAGGTGGTAGCTTTCACATATCTATGGATTACATTTTTTATTTTCTATAGAAGGGGATAAAAGTATATAATGACATTTACATTACTATAAATACATTTCATTATATTAATAAAATTGATTTCATTTTTTTATAATGGATATTATCTATTTTCAAGGGAATGGTAGAGAATAAAAATTATTAGGGAGTGATTAGTACTCATGTTGAGGATTTAAGTCTTCACTTGAAAGACTTATTGGAATTTGAGAACTATGGAAAATTTAATGTAACCAAGGGATTATGGTAGAGGTAAAATGGGTAGAGTTTGATGGTAATTTTGAACTATGAGTGTCACTTGATGTGGTTTGAGGTGTCCTCCTATTATAGGGGAAAAGAAGAACTTTTCCTTAGAATTGAATGGTAGGTAAGAAGTGAGAATGATATTGCATGTGAGTTTGGTGAGTTGGGTGAGGAATGGTGGGTGAGACATTTGGGTATTAATTTACAACAAAATAAATGTATTCTAGAAGTTATATGTCTCATGTTATCTTCGATATATCCAAGCCACTTTAGGTTACCCATTTTTACTCATATTAACACAGATTAAAATTTATCGCAGTTATTATTTTTTTGATAAAAATATAAGATGACACCTATTACCAATTTTTGACATGTTGAATCTGAATTTTTACACAATTTAATCTAATTATGTTTCTAAATAAAAATTTATTAATTTTTAAATTAAAATGCATAATATATAGAAAATAATTGTTTATATAAAAAATTTTGTTTAATTTTTAAGTGTTCTTAACCAAATTTGGTATCAATTACTAATTAAATTATTAATAATATATATATAAACTATAAATTATATTTTTCATTTAAAAGTGATTAATTTAATTATTTAGATAAATATTACCTCATACTTAAAAGATAGTCCATTAAAAAAACTATTTTTCAATGTTAACTAATATTTACTTTACTAACTTATTATTTTATTTAAAATGAAATTACCTTGTTACAAAATTTTGATATTATGATCAAAAATATGAAAATATTATTAAACTCAATTTCTAGACTTGATAAAAAATAATTTTAATATAAGCATAGATAAGGATTAAAAAGATATTTTTTAGTAAAATTTATTTTTAATAAAAAATGATTTAATAAGTCATTTAGTTAAATTAATTGAATTTTATCAATACATTTGTATTAAAAATAACCTCTTTTTATTTCTATAAATATTTCATAATACAGTTACTTCTATGTATATGTTCCAATTAAATAGCTACATTGCAATGATCTCATATGAAGCTTAGAATTTTATCTTAATAAAATTTATCATGAATTGTTTTTTGTCAGTGTTACATGTGAAAAAAAAAAGTTATTATAATTTTATGTTATTTTATTACAACGTTCTAAGGAGTGTAAGGAATACAAGAAAATCCTTACACAACAGAAAAGGATAAACTCAAAAAGACTTGAAAAGGAAAAGGAAAATAGAAAACATATGTAATAAAAGGAAAATAGAAAACATAAAACATATATTAAAAATTAATACAGAAATAATAATCAATATAATAAATTAACCTTAATGATCTTCTTTTTAATCCATGAACCAATGATCTATCTTGTCTTAAAAATACAATGTACACTTTTAAGACACATGGAAACACTTGACATACAAGAAAAAAAAACGCCATAACATGAGGTTGATACATCGACATTTAAAATGAGTAAAATATTGGAAGATTTTACATAACCAAGTTCTCCTTGACGAGAACTTGGTATCACCAATTGTGGATTGATCAAAATTCATCCTTAAAATGACCTAACTTGTATTTAAAACTCCTCAATGACACTCTTATAATACATGGACCATGGATTTCCCACTAGAACTAGTGACCAAATGACTCCACACATCCATTAGTGATAAGAGTGCTTGGTAATAAGGCTTTAAATTTCTCTAAGTCTCTATGTTTTACTCTCTTGAAAAATATTCTCTCACATAGATGAAATCGAATGAATTCTTAGTACCCTAATAAATAAATATGTGTAGTAATGATTGAAGGGAATGTGTGTTTGAACATGTAACTAACTTTAAGGAAGTGTACATACCTGGATGTAACTCTAGTGATGGAGTGTCACTACTAGAAACTCAAGGGTTGGATTCCCATATTTTGGAAAGTCTCTACAGATCGTCATACCCAAATATGAAACCACTACAAAGTTTTTTTCCTTTATTAATATGTGTTTTTTATTTATTCATGTTATAAAATGAAGATGCTTCCAATACTGATAAGAGAAAAGAGATTTTATTAGAGCTAAATAAATCACTAGTAATGGTTATTTTTATCAGCACTAGAGTTAGTTCAAATAAATGGACCTTTTATCATAGCTATTTTTTCAATAATAAAAGGGGCTTTTGTCATTGTTATCTCTACTGTTGATAAGTGGTAATTTTATTAGTTATATATCTAATACTAATAAAATTCATCGTCTTCTACCATATATTGGAACATGAACAATAAATTGTAGTATCAAAATATATAAAACATAAATAATGTAAAAATAAATTAATAGTATAAATAAATTTACAATAATAAATTTTAATACATTATAATTACATTGATATGTACAATTTATTACAAAATTTTTAAAATTCCATCCAATTAAAAAGCAATCCAAATTATTAGAGACTGTATGGCCCTATATTCCCCATCCCATGGGACGAATTTCAAACAGGGCTTGTTTACTCTACCTTTCATCGAATGCAGCACAACCAAATTGAAGAAATGAGGTGTGTACCTATAAAAAATGAATGTTTATTTCATTATTGTTGTATATAAATAAAGCATATATTTAAAACAGTAATTCATAAATAAAAAATAAATTAAAATCGAAACATGAATGATAAAACATAATAAATATATAAAAATGATAACATAATACATAAATAAAGTATATTACAAATTAATATAAAACTATTAGTGAATTCGGTTAGGATTGAGTATAAGACACAATTCCAATCATACCGGTCATAATGAATGTTGGACTGACATGTTCTTTATTACTACATGTCACAAATTGATAATCATTCATTTTTATAAAGTTTCATGACAATATGAATACTTGTTCTCTTTTTTGACTATGTGAAATTTTTATTGAGTAAATAATGTAGTTATAAATTGAAAAAAAAAATATTATACAAGTCACATCACCTATCAGATTTATATTAGGTCAATTCCTATATGTCACAAATGAATAACTAATCATTTTACAATTGTATCAAGTAATTTCCCTAGTCTGTTCTTGGTTTTGAGAATGTGACACATTTATTAATCTAAATTTTCAATCTTAAATGAAAACATGCACTTTCAGTATTACTGGCCACACTATGTGTTAGATTAAAATAAAGTTAATTTTTACTCATAAAAAATGTTTTATTGATATTTTTTCAAAATTATATTGTCAATATAATTACATTTTCTTAGTTTTGAGTGTGTGATTGGTATTTTGAACTAAATTTCCACTTTTAAATGAAAACACACACTTTTAGTCATATCTGCCACACCATGCATCATATTTATGTGAGATTAATTCCTAAAAATCACAAATAAACTATATATATTTTATACAAAATTTTCAATACAATATATGATTTTTTTCTATGTTTTGAATATGTGATGAACATTATGAACTAAATTGTCACTTTTAACGAAATGATACACATTCAACAATATCTACCCTGCCATGTGTCAGAATAACATGTGGTAAATTATTATAGATAAAAAGTTCATTATAAACCATATTTCCTAAAGTATCATGACAATTCAAGTGTGTGTTCTTAGTTTTTAAAATGTGACATGCATTTTGAACTAAAAGTTCACTTCCAAACTAAAATCATTCACATTCAGACATAACAAACACATTGTGTGTCAGATGGATGTAAAATTAATTTACACGCATCAAACAAAATTGAATATATCTTTCAAAATTATCAATATAATATAAAAATTTTCTTAGTTTTTCTTATGTTACACGTAATGTGAACTAAAATTTCACTTTTAAAGGAAAACATATACTTTCAGTCACATCAGCCACATTGTATTATGGAATTATGTGTTATTGATTTCTATAAATAAAAATGTAATTATATATTTTTTAACAAATTGTCAACAAAATTATAGAGTTTTTTCTTATTTTTAAGTATGTTATTCATGTTTTAAACTAATATATAACTTTTAAACTGAAATCAAGAAATTTCAGTATTCCCAGTCACAATGTGTGACATATTGATGTGGGATTAATTCCTACATGTTACAAATGAATTGAAAATATCTATATAACTGAATCAATAAAATCTGAGTCTATTTTCTATATTTTGAGTATGTGACACATATTGTCGACTAAAATGTCACTTTTAATTGATAACACATACTTTCTATCAAACTATACAAACTATATATCCGATTAATGTGTGGTTAATTACTGCATTTCATAAATAAATTATATATTTTTTTCTAAATTATCAATAAAATTAAAGTTAATTTTCTTCATTTTCATTATGTAACTAATGTTTTGAACTAAAATACCACTTTTAAACAAATAATTGTACACTTTTTGTCTTATTGATCACACAATAAATCATATTGATGTTAAATTAATTATTAAACATCATAAATAAGTTATAAATATTTTTACTAAATTATAAAAAATGTATTAGTAGGTTTGATTTATTTTTACTATGTAATGCATGTTGTGAATTGAAATACCACTTTTAATGGAAAACACACACTTCTAATCATACCATCTATATCATGTGTCAGATTGATATGTTTTTAATTACTATACATCACAATTTAGTTATAGGTCTTTTCCCTAAATTTTCAACATAATACATTTTTATTATTGATTATGAGTATGTGAAACTTTTTTTGAACTAAAATGACACTATTAAACAAAAAAATTCTTTTTTAGTAATATCTGCCACACCATGTGTCATATTGACATGGTATTAATTCTTAGCCATCCTAACTGAATTATCAATCTTGTTTTCCATTACTAGTGTTATTGGAGGTTTGATCATAGGTTTACTGAATGTTAGAATAACATGTTAATTTATGGATATTGTAAAAGTCCTAAATTAAGGAGGGGGATATCTAAAGATAAAAAAATAAACTCATAAAAAGAAATGTCTAATGATTAAAACATATATTATCATAGTGGATATATTTTAATATATTTAGATTTTCTTTTAGAATTAAAAAAAATCATAGTAGTGATGAGTGGTTTTATAAACCTATCGAGAAGAATTTATATATTTATAATAGGAGAAGACCATAAAAGCTTAAGTAGAAGAATAAATGAATAAATGGTGAGTCTACCATGGTGTAAATCCAAAATAACATGGTTGAGAAATGTTCTCCAAATAAAAATTTTACACCCCAAGATTTTATAATATATTTCTATTTAATATATTTGATTCTATATACATAAAATCAAATTTAAACGAACTGCAATATAATATAGAAATATTATTATTTAAATATGATTGGTATGGCCTAGTTGTTGGTTTTTATGGTATAAATAGGAATAACCATAATATGAAATATATGTAGAAATTTTTTCTTTAATAAAATGAATAATCAATCATACATTGATTATAAATTGGTTGGTAATTAAGATAAAATATTTTGAAGGTAAAAGATATATTTTTCATCAATCTATTTTTATATGTGTAATGTATTTTTATGTAAATAGATAACATTAATCACTATTGAAAAATTATTCTGATAAAATATGTAGATTATATAACCAATTTAATGAATTAACATTAATTTAATTATTTCTGTTATACATGTAATGCGAATTAAGTCATTTTATGCTTCAAAAATAGCTTTTATTTCACTTTATGTGTGTATATTATAATTAATTTCAACCACGATTAAAATTTTATTTCAAAAAATGGAAATCACTTTTAAAATAATCATTTCATTATAGTCTTGTGATTATTATTTTTTTTGAAATATCGATTTTTGAGTGAATAGTGAAAAATATCAATTTTAAAAAACCGTCATTTCTTTTTTTAAATCAAGTAAATTAAAAGTACCATTAGGTTTTGAATTTTTTTTAAATAAAAATACAATATATTTGATTTAAAATAATCTAATTAATTCCATAAGAATCAGTATTATACTTGATTTGGAATAATATAAATTTTAAGCTTAAGAACACATTTTTCAAAAACAATGTTTTTGTTACATTTTGCGCACTTATATTAAACTTGATTTCTACCAAATCTACAAATTGAATCTTGATAATTTTATTTATATTTATAATAATGAGTTTTTATTTATTTTTTAAATAGTGCAATTTCATTTTTAGTTATAATTAATATTAACCAGGGTAAAAGTGTTTCACCATGGTAATGGTTGAAACGGGATAATTAATGTTAAAACTTTGGGATAAGGTCTCAAAATAAACCCAAAACTTGACTTAATTTTATTGGATAATTTTAATTTTAACAGAAACATCATAATTCTAAAATATTTCTTTTTCTTCACTTTACATTTAATATTACCTTTATATTATTTAAAGTTAAGGATAATTATAAAATTTCACTTTCTCTCACATATCATGTTTTCATAATGTGGATATAGATAAAAAATGACGTATGAATAAATATAGGATATAAAATTGGTATTTAGTAAACTATATTTATTATAATAATTTATTTTGAAATTTTATTATTGTTATAATTACCTTGAATGCTTACATAATTTTGATGCAGTTCTAGTGCAAGAAATAGAAAAATAAAGTATATATTTTAAAAAAATAAAAAAATATATATTTTTAATGAATTATTTTGTCCCATGAATTTATCGTATAATTATAATGTATAATTAATATCTAAATATTCTATATTATAATTTCATTTTTATTTTGATGCCTTTAAATTTGAGATGTGTTAATAGTCTCGGAAGTGGCCTTAAATGGTATTTAATGTTTTCAAATTATTTTTAAATCATCATAAAATTATAAAAAAACCTATATTGAATCACATGGAAGGGAAATTTTAAAAAGTGACATTAATGATTCCTGAATTTTCATGTTATAATTTTTAAAATTACTTTCATAACCGTTAAATAATGAATAAATTTTACTTCCATTATGGTTCAATAGGGTTAATGAAGCAGTTAAACCAAAAAATAATGCTTAAAATAACCCCTAATATAGGAACCTGATTTTTCACTCTCGTATGGATCCTTTAAAATTTCAGTATAAATATTTAATATTCACCTAATATGTATTCCTAATGAGTTAGTTACTATTCTGAGGGTGTATGGGGCTTTTTCGGAGCCTGAAACCCATCTTTTTTTAGGAAACATACTATGTGCTCGGTTTAGAGCAAATCGCGCGTAATGTGTTTTTTCAGATAATGGTACCTCGCACGGTTGGCACATGGACATGCAGACAAACTGTGTGAACACCCCTTTTTCCTAGGTAAACGTTCATGGGTGGCACACGGTATGATTAAACCATGCAAAGGAAGACTTATTGGGCAAAACTGCTACACATGGTTTGTGCATGGTATGAAAAATCGTGAGAAAAAACTGTGCATGGGCTAAAAACATTTTTAAAACGTCCAAAACACCTTTAATGATCTATTAACCCTCCTCCTTCCTCCTAATCTGAGAACCAGAGGTATTTTCCTCCATTTTCACCCATTTGGAGCTTTTTGAATGCCAAATATAGGGATCAAGAGATCTCCTTTGTCTGGTATCTAATCAAGATTTTGTTCATTAGGTTGGATGTGCAATGGTAAGTAATCGAGTCCCCTTTTACTATAATTCTTATCTTTTACTCTCGACCTAGATATTTCCATGTGAGCATTTTTTACCTTTTCTTGGATCTACTCAGATCTGAGGCAAATCAAGGGTCGATACTGGAGGAGAAGGCTCATACAACCCTATGGCGAGTGGTCTATAACTCATCCCTAAAGTTCTTTGTTTTTGGAATGTTCGTATGGGGACCACTGGTTTCGTTGTAAATAGTTTATTAAATTAACATTCCAGGATTATACTTGTTAGAATCATATGGTTATGCTCTTTCCAAATATGTTATTAGTTTTTAGTGGTTTCACCCACAACTCAATCTGCCTCATGTCAAAGGTTATTCCATAATTGGGTTTTTAGTGGTTTGGCTGATTTGATCCACCATTCTGGTGTTCCTCTACTTGACCTTTCTAACGATGAGTATTCTTATTATAAATGGATTGTTATTACATAAAATTTCATAATTTAATGTTTGATGTATGCTCACCACTTGACCCACCTATGGTAAGTGCTTTCAAATAATTATTAAATGTGAAATGTGAAATAGAAAGTATAGTAAGTATATAACTTGGACTTAATAAAAGAGATTGAATAAAATTTATGTGCCTATAGAACCCCTTTCCATGTTGATGGAAGGTAGTGGAGTGAACCTCAACAATTTATTATTCGTTAACGGCTAACTAAGACCTGATTAAATGGTTGAAACACTACTTGGTATATCCACATTAATGGAAGACAAGGCTTGGACCAATAAATAAATGAATTCAACTCCACATGACCTATCCACGCTAATGGAAGCAAAGACTTGAACCAAATGAATTACTACATTATTACAATATGAAATAAAAATGTACTAAATCAAGCTCTCCTTGGATTCTAAGAGGAGAATACATTGAGTCTCAGGAACCCCATTCCGATTCAAGGATACGGTTTTCTTAGGTGGATACCCACCTAGACTCCAGTTCTTGTGTCTTCCTTGGATTCCCGGTATACTGCTATTGGGTCCCTTTCTGTATTATAGGATACGTCGGATACACTCCCTGGATCCATTGTTGACTAGAAGGTTCCATGGTGAAAGTCTATAGGGCCATGTCTTTACTCATCCTCATTTTACCTTGGTCGATCACCTTAGACTCGGTAGGCACCTTATTGTGGAATGATTTGGATTACGCTCCTTGTATTACACTTTTACCCCCTATCTAGACTAAGATACTACTCGGTTTTCTTTCTATGAGTTTATGTTTCCTTTATTTTTACCCTGGAACTCCCTCACTGGATATCATTGTCTGGTTTCCTTGTTATGTCTTGGGACCTTCACTACTTATACTATCATGAGGTGATGCCAGTGTTGGATATGCCTCATGTGACATATTAGCATTAAATAGTAATTGATTAATTAATGAACGGGTTACATGTTCAGACATCAGCTGAGGGCTAAAGCTGGTACTTGGTTTTTTAGTTATATTTCACTACTTACTTTACTTTATATATGCATGCCTACACACTGCTATATTCCATTACACAGGATAGATTTTATAGACATCATTGGTGGTGTCCCACTAAGATTTATCTCACACCCTCTCTGAGAGTCATCTGGTACCCAGAGTAGATTACATGGTTGCAGGTATTGGAAAAAGTAATATTGAATCTTCTAATACTTGATTGTGTGTTGATAGGATATAGAATGATAGAAGATGAGTGAGTAAGATCTCAAGATTCTTGGAGTAAACTTGTTTTCTTTTACCTTGTGGAACTTGTTATGTCTATTGTCTTGTATCCATGTTTTCCAGTTTTCTAGTGACATGACATTACATCATCACTATTTTAGTTGATACAGTTATTGTTATTCTTTTTTAACTATTTCATTAGTTTTCTTCCACTAATTATTTATATGTATTCCATTGTTAACTATTCCATTATATTCCTTCCATTGTGCTACACTCTGCTAATGATGGCATAGTATTCCCACAGACACATCCTAGGCCCTTACTAATAGTCAACAACCTGTGGTATTCGGGAAGATATGATTGAGTCCATGTGGCCCCGCAGGATTGGGGCAAATATTCAGTGGCATCCGGGTCTGGTGATGATAAATAAATAGAGGAAGTGTACTGATGAAATAGGTAAACAAGAATAACAAAAATTGTATCAACTGGAGTAGTGATGATATAATTTTATGTCACTAGAAAACTAGAAATCGTGGATACAAGACAATAGGATTAACATGTTCCACAAGGTAAAAGAAAACAAAATATAATCCAAGAATCTTGGGATCCTACTCAGTCATCTACTATCAAGCTCCATCCTATCAGCACACAATCAAGTATTGGAAGTTGAATGCTTCCCTTTTTCAATACAAGCAACCATGTAATTTACTTCAGGTACCAAACGGTGCTCGGAGAGGGTGTGAGATATATCTCAGTGGGATACCACCTACGGTGTCTATAACATCAATCCCATGTAATGGAATATAGCAGTGTGTAGGAATGCATATATAAAGTTAAGCAAAAAGTACAATACCAAAAAATAACAAAGTACCTTCTTCATCCCTCGTCTGGTTTCTGAACATGTAACATATTCATTAATTAATCGATTACCATTTAATTATAATATTTCATGTGAGGCATATCCAAAAATGGCATCACCACGTGATAGTATAAGTAGTGAATGTCCCAAGATGTAACAAGGAAACCAGACAATGATATCCAGTGAGGGAGTTCTAGGGTAAAAATCACGGTAACATAACTCACGGAAAGTGAACTAAGTAGTATCTGAGTCTAGATAAGGGGTAAGAGTGTACTCCAAGGAGATTAATCCAAGTCATTCAACAATAAGAATCCTACCGAGTCCAAATTGATCGACCAAGGTAAAACAGGGCTAAGAAAAGACAGGACCCTATGGGATTTCACCATGGAACCTACTAGTCAATGTTGGACCCAAGGAGTGTATCTGAGGTATCCTATAATAAAGAAAGGTACCCAATGGTAATATACTAGGAATCTAAGGAATAGACAAGAACCAGAGTCTAGGTGGGTATCAACTTAAGTATATTGTATCCTTGAATCAGAATGGGGTTCCTGAGACCCAAGGTATTCTCATCTTAGAATCCTTGGCGAGCTCGATTCAGTCCATTCCTATTTGATATTGTAATCATGTAGTAATTCCTTTGGTTGAATTCTTTCCTTCCATTACTATGGATAGTTCAAATAGAGTTGAAACCATTTATTTATTAGTCCAATTCTTGTATTCCATTAGTGTGGATAGAACAAGTAGCATTGCAAACATTTAATCAAGTCTTAGTTAGACATTAAAGAATAATCAATTATTGAGGTTCACTCTACTACCTTCCATCAACATGGAAAGTGGTGCTATAGGAATGTAACATTTATTCAATATCTTTTATTAAGGCCAAGTTATATACTTAGTTTACTTTCCATTTCACATTTCAAATTTAATAATTGTTTGAAATCACTTACCATAGGTGGGTCAAGTGGTGAGCATACATGGTACATTCCATTATGAAATTCTCAATAATAACAAGCCATTTATAATAATAATTCTCACCTATATAAAGGACAAGTAAAGGCACACCCGAACAGTAGCTCAAATATTCCAAAACACTAAAACCCCAATTATGGCATAACATTTTAAATGAGTTGGATTGAGTTGTGGGTGAAACCACTATCAACCAATCACATATTTGGAAAGAGCATAACCATATGATTCTAATGAGTATAATCATGGAATGATAATTTAAGAAATGGTTTCCAATGAAGCTGGTGGTCCCCATAGAAACATTCCCAAAACAACGAACTTTAGGGATGAGTTTTAGACCACCCACCTTAGGGTTGTATGAGCCTTCTCTTCTGGTATCGGCTATATATTTTCCTCAGATCAAATTAGATCTATGGAAAGGTGAAAAATACTCACATGGTTATATCTAGGTTGAGAGTGAAAGATAAGAAGTATGACTAAATTGGACTCAAGTACTTACCATTGCGCATCCAACGTGATGAACAGAAGATCAATCGAATGTTGGAATCAGGAGATCTATGGATCCCAAGAATTGGCCTTCAAAAATCACAAAATGGGTGAAAATGGAGGAAAATCCTGTTGGTTCTTGGATTATGAGGAAGAGGAGGATTAATAGATAATTAAGTGCATTTTTCTCATTTTACACAGGTTTTTAGTCTGTGCACGGTTTGTCTGCATAGTTTTTCAAACCATGTGCAAACTGTGATAGATGGTTCTGTATGAAAAGTCTTCCTCCACATGGTTTATCAAACTGTGTGCCACCCATGCATGGTTACCTTGGAAAAAGGGGAATTTTCACAGTTTTCCTGCACGGTCATGCGCCAACCGGGTGAGGTGCCACTTTCGGAAAAAACATATTCTTGGATGGTTTACTTTAAACCATTCACAGAGTATGTTTCATCCAAAAATATGGGTTTTGGGCTCCGAACAAGCCTCAAACACCCTCATAACCTTAAATAATTCATTAAGAATCCATATTAGGTCCAAAGTGAAGATTTAGAGAAATGTTTTAAAGGATCCATACCTGAGTGAAAAAAAAATAGGTTCTTACAGTCTTCTCCCCTTAAAATAACTCACCCTCGAGTCTCCTACCAAGTTTAAGGAAGCATTGTCTAAGAAAAGATCTCACCATTGGGCACAGACGTCAGATTCCCTCTCCCAAGTCTTGACCTATACTCAGCCATGCTGCCATAGTAACCATACAATATGGACATATTTTCCTTGGAGAGCCTTCGTGCTTTGGTCAACGATGCTTACTGGATACTTCTCAAAGGTAGCATCGTCTTCTAAGTCAAATTCCTCCTGATCCAAGGTATGAGACAGTTCAGCGTGATATTGGAGAAGCTATTAGACATGAAAGACATTGTTCATGGCACGATACCTCTAAGGTAGTAGCAACAGATAAGCTACCAGCCTGACTCTCTCTAGAATCTCAAATGGGATGATGTAATGAGGTGGAAACTTTACCTACTTTATTAACCGTCTATGCCATATCCTGGGAGATACTCAAAGAAAAATAGAATCCCCAACCTCAAACTCAAGAGGTCATTACCAGTGATCAGCCTAATATTTCTATCTAGACTGAGTAGTAGTCATACCCTTCCTGATTAGCTAGACCTATTCTGAAGTCTCCTAAATGAGACAAGGACCTAGTAGGGCCGCCTCACCTGACTCTAGACAGCCCAAGGGTGAATGGCATGGCCTACCATATAAGGCCTCAAAAGGATCCATCTGAATCGTCACCTGGTAACTATTATTATAGGCAAACTCGATGAGAGGGATATGCTTCTCCCAAGAACCACTGAAATCAAGGATACATGCATGGAGCATATCCTCAAAAATATGTATTGTCCATTCCATTTTTCCATCGGTCTGAGGGTGAAAATTTGTTCTTAGAAGCACCAGAGTTCCCATTGATTTCTACAAACCTTTCTAGAACCAGGAATTGAAATGAACATCCCTATCTGAAATGATAGTTCATGGAACTCCATGTAGTCATATGATCTCACAGAAATACAATCTCCCTATAAAATCAACAGAGAAAGTCGCATGAATAGTAATAAAGTTAGATGATTTTTTATTCGGTCAATGAATACCCATATATCTTGGCTACCCCTCAGTAACCTAGGTAAGCCGACTACAAAATCCATAGAAATATTTTCCCATTTCCTTTCTTGGACTAGAAGTGATTGTAACAAGCCTGTAGGTCTCTGGTGCTCCCTTCACCTCCTGACAGGTGAAACACCTAGTGATAAATCCTGCAATATGATGTTTCATCCCAGGACACCAATACTGGTGTCACATATCTCAATACATCATCAATATTCTTAAATGAACTACCCATTGGGAACTATGGGACTCTTTCCTCAACTCCTCCCTCATATCTGCAGGAACCTAGATATGTCCACGTAGACACAAAACATCATCTCTATCCATAGACAAATCTGAAGGTGGGTTATCTTCTTATATACTCTCATGGAGAACCAAACCTTAAAGATCTAAAAAATGTCTATTCTATACCTTCTGAAGGAGGGAAGAGGTAATTGTTAAGGCTAAGAGGTAAGACTGCTCGTGAATATCATGAAACTCCAGATATATTTCAGAAAAAAGGTCCATTAACTTCCATTCATCACTAGATTCCAATATGACCTGTGTTTGAGTTTTCTGAATCAGTGCATCTACAACCACACTGCATTTTCAAGGTATATAGGAAAGTTCAAAATCAAAGTATTGTAGATATTAGACCCATATTCGTTGTCGGAGGTTCAAGTCATGCTGAGAAAATATACACTTGAATATCTTGTGATTTTTATACACCACAAAGTTCTCACCCAAGATATAATGTCTCCAGTTTCGTAAGGCATAGAAAAAATGCTCCTAGATCGAGGTCATGTATTGGGTAATTTATCTTGTGAGGTCTCAACTACTAAGATCTGTATGCAATGAATTTGTCTTTCTGCATCAACACTGCTCCTAGTCCAACATCTGATGCATCATAGAAGATGATATAACCTTTACCAGGTTCTGTTAGAATCATAATAGGTGTTGTGAAAAGCCTCTCTTTCAGCTCCTGAAATTATTTCTCACATGCTTCTGACCACAAGAACTTAACACCATTCTTTGTAAATCCAGAAAGTGGTAAATAAATACGTGATTAGTCATGTATGAAATTAATGTAGTATAAAAAGAGCCCTAATAAAATCCTAATATCAAACATGTTCTTAGGTTAAACCCAGGAGACTACAACACTAACCTTTTTAGGGTCAACAGATACTCTTGATTCTAAAATAATATGGCCCATGAAGTGGACCTTGTTGATCCATAATTTCTATTTAAAAAAATTGACATAAATCTAATGCTCTCTCAGTGTACTCAGAACGATCTCAATATGTTTTTCATGGTCGTTATGAGTGTGTGAATACCCCAAGATGTCATCTACAAATACCCCTAAAAAAGAGTCCAAATAGGGATGGAAAATCCTATTAATCAAATCCATGAAAGCAATGGGCACGTTCATAAGACTGAATGGAATAACAAGATACTCATACAAACCATACCTTCTATGGAAATCTGTATAAGGTGTGTTTGATGGTATGATTTGAACCTGATGATAACCAAATATCAGGTCGATCACAGAGAATACATTTGCTTCTCAGAGCTGTTCAAATAGATCATTTATTCAAGGAAGTGAATATTGGTTCTTGAACATAAGTTGGTTCAACCTTCTGTAATCCACACATAAACAGAGTGTTCCATCCGAATTCTTAGAAAAAACCCCAGGTGAACCCCAGTAGGATGTACTCGGGTGTTTAAATCCTTTCCCCTCTAAGTCTTCTATCTGCCACTTAATCTCCTAAAGCTGAGTAGATTCCATCTTATATGGAGGAATGGACACTGGAGCCGCTCTTGGAACAATATCTATTGAAAACTCTACCTCTCTCTAGAGTTAACCAAGAAAAGTCATCAAGAAAGAATTCCCTAAAATGATCAACTACTAGAGGGAAATTAGTTTGAAGTAAACCCTGATCCTGTATGAAAATATTTTCAATCTGGGCAGTCACTCCACCTAGCCCATGATGCTTCGGTACCGCTCTCCCAGCCAAGACATCCCACTCACCTTTGAAAAGATAATTTTTTCCTTCTAGTGATGTAAAAGAAACCCTTTGGGGTCTAACAGTCTACAAAGGCATGATATTGTACCAACTAACCCATCTTGAGAATGAAATCCAAGCCTGTCATCTCGAGAACAGAGATATTCTATAAGAATGGGTAACTACCAACCTCGAGGGGATAGTCCTTGCCCTATAATATTCTCTCTGTCCATATTCCCAATGGTGTATCGAGATTTATTACACCACAATGATATTGTATCTCCAGTTTGAGACTTTCCACGATAGATACAAAAATAAAAGAGTTTAAATCACTTGTATCCAAAAAATTAGAGAAAATAGTAGAGGCTACTGGAATAGTACCTTGTACAATTGATGGTCCCACAGCCTGATCCTCGGGTATCGTCTATAAGTCATGAAACTGGCCGGATCCACAATCTTGTGCAACATATGGACTACCACGATCATGAATGCTTTTCTAGTATTGTTGGTGATCAGGGATCAGACTACCATGACCACAACCTCCTCATCGGCGAGACATTATGGTGTTACTCCATCTCCCCACCTGATGTGTTGCAAAAGAACTCACTCTTGGAGGTGGAGCTAAAGCTAATACTTTTCCACTCAAAGATGGAGAAGTGGTCCTGCATAAGCACTGAAGATGAACCATACGACCACATTCCTGACACTCCATAGGGTCTCTATCACACTGGAGCTTCTCATGCCTTGGTTTTCCACACTAATGACACACTACAGAGCTATTAAACTAGATACTCTGGCTACCACTTCCCCTGATAATAATCCTCAAGGGAACGTTTCCAACAACCCAAAGAACTACTTTACTAATATAGAACTGATCCTTTTAACCCAGTACTCCCTCCCTTCCTTAGGTTACGACCAATGATAAGGTAATGATCAACTATTGCAGAGAAGGTAAGAAGGGTAAAGACATTCACCTGAGTTCGGATGGTGTACTGGATCTCGTCCTTAAATTTTCTAGCATCTGAAAGCTCATCACCGACTAGAAGCAGTGAAAAGCACTATAAATTTGTGAAACATGCTGAATATTCCGTAACTAACATAGATCCATACTCGAGATGCATGAACTCTCTGGATCAATCAACTCTCAATGACTGAGGAAATTACTAATCATAGATGGTAGTCTAGAATTCAACCCCTAACACGCACTGATGTCGTCTGTCCTAGGTAACAACATCCCACTAATTCTTAGCTGAATCCCAAAGCATGTATGTAGCAATATTGACTCTCTGATCTATAGGATTTTCCAGATTCTCAATGATAGATAGCATTTCCTCTAGCCAATAATCAGTAGATTGAGATCCACCATCCTCTAAAAAAGGATAAGGATGTTGCTGGTAGAACACATGGGTCAAATCATTCATCTTAGGTGAAACCCATGGAGCACCATCCATGGATGAGAATTCTTACCTCTCAGCCTTAAAATTTACATATTCCCTCCTTGAGAAATTGAATAATAGGCAGTTTTTAGATTATGAAGTTTTGGTTCTCTGTGAGATTATATCAGAAGATAACCCACCTCTAGATTGGTATGTGGACAGAGATAATGTCATGTGTCTACATGGACATATTTGGGTTCCTGCAGATGTGAAGGAGGAGTTGATGTAAGAGTACCACACTTCCTAGTGGGTAGTTCATCTAAGAATATTGAAGTTGTATCGAGATATGTGGAACCAATATTGGTGGCCTAGGATGAAACATCATATTGTAGGCTTCATCACTAGGCGGTGCACCTGCCAGCAGGTGAAGGCGGAGCACTATAAAACTGTAGGCTTATTACAATGACTTACAGTCCCAGAATAGAAATGGGAAGATGTTTCTATGTATTCCGTAGTCATCTTACCTAGGTCATTGAGTTCTAGCGATTCTATCTGGGTATTCATTGACCGAATAACAAAAACATCCCACTTCATTCCTATTTGGGAGACATTCTCAATTGATGAGCTGGAAAGACTGTATGTCCATGAGATCATATGACTACACAGAGTTCTACATACTATTGTTTCAGATAAGGATTATCATTTCACTTAATAGTTCTGGAAAGGCTTTCAGAAAGCTATGGGAACTTAGGAGCTTCTAAGAATAGCTTTTCACTCTTAGACTGATGGAAAATCGGAACATACAATACATGTTTTGGAGGATATTCTCTGAGAATATAGCCTTGATTTTGGAAATTCTTGGGAGAATTATATCCTTCTCATTGAGTTCTCCTATAAAAATAGTTTCCAAGTTATGATTCAGATGGATCCTTTTGAGTCCTTTTATGGTAGATCATATTATTTGCCCTTGTGATGGCTAGAGGTAGGTGAGGTAGCCCTACTAGGTCCTCGTCTTGTTCAGGAGACTTCAAAACCGGCCCAACTAATTAGAAAGAGTATGAATACTGCTTAGTCTAAATAAAAATCTTTTACTGATCGCAGTTGATTGCCTATTGAGTTTGAGTTTAGGGATCACGTTTTTCTTTGGGTATCACCTAGTATAGGGAATAGACAGTTAAGAAAGCAGGGAAAGTTTTTGCCTCATTATTTCGGGCCATTAAAGATTCTAGAGAGAGTCGGGATGATAGATTATCAGTTGCTACTACCTTATATGTAATGTGACATGCACGATGTCTTCCATGTCTCATAGATTTTCCAATATCATGTTGACCGATATCATACCTTTGATCCCAAGGAAGTTGAATTAGAAGGTGATTCTACCTTTGAAGAGTATCCAATAAACATCATTTACTAAAGCATTAAGTCTCTCTAAGGCAAGTATGTCCCTATCATATGGGTTCTATGGTATCATGGCTGAGTATAGGATGAGACTTGGGTGATAGAAGCCGACTTATGTTTCTAATGGCCAGAGCTGTTCTCAAATAGTGTTTCCTTACCCTTGGATGGATAACTCTAGGGGGGGTTCTTTTAATGGGGGAATACTCTAAGAACTCGGTTTTTCACTTAGGTATGGATCATTAAAAATTTTGGTATAAATCTTTACTATGGACCTAATATGGGTGTATAATGAGTTAGTTAAAGTTCCAAGGTAGTTTGGGGCTTGTTCGGAGCCTAAAACAAATCTTTTTTTAGGAAACATACTCTGAGCATGGTTTAGAGTAAATTGTACGGGATTTCCACATGGTTTGGAAAACCATGAAAAAAGTGTTTTTTTCGGGCAGTGGCACCTCGCACGGTTGGTGAACGGTCATGCATCCAAACCATGTGAACGCCCCTTTTTCCCAGGCTACCGTGCATGGGTGGCATAGGGTTTGATAAAACCATGCAGAGGAAGACTTTTTGGGCCGAACTATCTCATATGGTTTGCCCATGGTTTGAAAAACCATGCAGACAAACCATGAACAGGATAAAAACTAGTGTAAAATGTCCAAAAGGCCCTTAATTATCTATTAATCCTCCTCCTTCCTCCTAATCTAAGAACCAGCATAATTTTCCTCCATCTTCACCCATTTGGAGATATTTTAAGGCCAAATATAGGGATAAAGAGATGTCCTTCGTCTGGCATCCGATCGAGCTTATGTTCATTATGGTGGATGTGTAACAGTATGTACTTGAGTCCTCTTTAATTTTACTTCTTCTCTTTCACTCTCAACCAAGATATCTCCATGTGAGAGTTTTTCACTGTTTCTGGGATCTAATATGATCTGAGGAAAATCAAGGGGCCGATACTGGAGGAGAATACTCATAAAACCCTACGGTGTGTGATCTATAACTCATCCCTAAAGTTCGTTGTTATTGGAATGTTCATGTGGGGCCTACCAGTTTTGTTGGAAATTGTATCTTAAATTAACATAACATGGTTATAATCATTAGAATTTTATGGTTACGCTCTTTCCAAATATATGATTAGTTGTTAGTGGTTTAACCCACAACTCAATCCTCCTCTTGTCAAAGGTTATTCCATAATTGGTTTTTTAGTGTTTTGGAATATTTGAGCCACTGTTCGGGTGTGCCTTTACTTGACCTTTATAAAGCTGATTATTCTTACTTTAAATGGGTTGTTATTACTGATAATTTAATATTGGAATGTACCATGTATTCTCACCACTTGATCTGCCTAAGGAAAGTTCTTTCAAATAATTATTAAATATGAAATATGAAATGGAAAGTATACTAAGTATAGAACTTGGCCTTAATAAAAGAGATTGAATAAATGTTACATGCCCATAGCACCCATTCCCATGTTTATGGATGGTCGCAAAGTGAACCTCAATAATTGATTATGCCTTAATGGATAATTAAGACTTTATTAAACGGTTTCAACGCTAATTGGCATATACAAACTAAAGGAAGACAAGGCTTGGACCAATAAATAAATGGTTTCAATTCTATTGGCCTATCCACGCTAATGGAGGGGAATACTTGAATCAAATGAATTACTACATGATTAAAATATCAAATAGGAATATACTGACTCGATCTCGCATTTTATTCTGAGAGGAGAATACCATGGGTCTCGATAATCCCATTCTGATTCATGGATATGGTTTTATTAGGTTGATACCAACCTAGACTCCATTTCTTTTCTATTATTTGGATTCCCAATATACTAACATTGGGTCCCTTTATTTATTAAAGGATACCTCACATACACTCCTCGGATCTAGCATTGACTTGTAGGTGCCATGGTGAAAGCCCATAGGGCTCTGTCTTTGTTTAGCCCCATTTTACCTTGGTCGATCACCTTGAACTAGGTAGGATCCTTATTGTGGAATCCCTTGGATTATGCTACTTGTATTACACTCTTACCCCTTATTATGTCGTGGGACCTTCACTACTTATACTATCACAAGGTGATGTCGGTGTTGGATATGGCTCACATGACCTATTATCATTAAACGGAAATTGATTAATTAATTAATTGGTTACATGTTCAAACACCATCTGAGGGTTGAATTAGGTACTTGGTTATTTGGTTATAATTCACTACTTACATTACTTTATATATGCATGCCTACACACTGCTATATTCCATTACACTGTCTACATGTTATAGACACCATTGGTGGTGGACCACTGAGATTTATCTCACACCCTCTCCGGGCACTGTTTGGTACCCTGAGTAGATTACATGGTTTCATGTATTGACAAAGGGAAGAAAGAAACTGCTAATACTTGATCATGTGATGATTGGAAGGAGATTTATAGTAGATGACCGGGTAGGACTTGAGATTCTTGGAGTATAATTGTTTTATTTTACATTGTGGAACATGTTATGCCTATTTTCTTTTATCTATGCTTTCCAATTTTCTTATGAAATGACATTACATCATCACTGTTTCAGTTGATACAGTTATATTTATTCTTGTTTACCTATTGCATCATTTCGCTTCTGCTATTTATTTATATTTCTTTCATTGTTTACCATTCCATTATATTCCTTCCATTGTGTTACACTGTGCTAATGAGGGAATATTATTCCCACGGACAAACCCTAGGACCTCTCTACTAGTTGGCAGCCTCTGGCGTTTAGGAAGATGTGATTGAGGCCATGTGGCCCACCAGGCTCGAGGCACCCATTAAGTGGAATTCGATTCTAATTCTTCATACCTAAACCTATATAAAATTAATTTTTTGATTTTATTTCATCATTATCCTCCTTATTTTATAATATAATGCATTTTGGATCCATTTTACTTAAATTAGACACATGTTATATATTAATATTTCAATTATTTACAAGTTTACCACCCACATCACTTATAAAAGGGAACCTTTTATCCTAAATTATTCACACATTTTGAGTACTTTATATTAGAAAATACCAAACCAAATACCTTAATAACTTCCATACCAACGTCTTATAAGAAATATTTTTATCAAAAGACTAACCTTTGAGTGATTAAGTTGTAAGCCAAATTTGGGTTTCCAATGAAGATGTATAACTCTTAACTGAGTGTTTCCATGTTTATTTCTCCTTATATATCCCCAAAATATTTTATAAAATTTTTAATATAAAAAAATTGTATTAAATATACTAAAATTTTATTATGTTCATTGTATAATTGTTTTCATCTCTTTTCCATCCCAATGGAAACTGAAACCATCACTCATGAGTACTTATGGACTACCATCTCCATAAAGTGATGTATTTCATTTTTAAACACCACCTATAATGGATGGTTATTATAATGTATTTAATGTTTATAAATGATATTTTTAAAAAAATTATGATTTTATAGTTATAATATTTTATCTACCTTGTTACCTTCTCATACATTCGAAAAATGATATTTTTTTATGTGTATGTGTGGACTACCACCTCCACAAAGTGATGTGACAATTTTTTATTTTCACATTAAATGTTTGGTAATAAGGATATATTTAATGAATATAAATTATATTTATGATATAATTATAATTCTGGAAATGTGAATTATTATTTTACTTTCTTTAATTTTATCTATCAAAAACTGGAAACATCACTCGTGCATATGTATGGACTACTGTCTCAACAGAGTGGTGTAATTAATTTCTCATCACAACATTATATGGATGATTATAAATGTGTATATAATATATAAATATGATGAATATAAAATTATTATTATTATTATATAGATGATGAAACCATGAAAATAGTGTAAAGACCGAAACCATTGAACTAAAACATGAATGAAAAATGGACCAGTTTCACTCGAATAACAATTCTAAAGAATAATTTTTAATAAAAGGATAATTGGATATTATAAGGGAATTATATATATTTATATATATATATATATGAATATTGTTCTAAAATAGTTTTATATATTAATTTTTTTAATTTTTATAAAGAAAAAAATATAGGGGTTTCTCATCCCAATTTTATTTTTGTGAGACATATATTATATTCACAAATTGTTCCTTTAGTGAATATACTCCCCATGAATGTATATTATGATGATTTTTAGGAAATTTATTTTGTTTTAAAAATACATATAAGGTTATTTACTTCATGATATTTTGATTTAAAGATAACTGAAGATTTAATGGTTTATCTTAAAATATAATTTATTTTCAAGATTGTTTATGTGAAATTTCCATTGAGGGAAATTATATGATACTTATCTATTAAACCCTATATATTTTACTCTATTCTGGTTATTTATGGGGTTTTCATATTTTCCATACATTTTTATCTTTTTTATACTTAAAGTGAATGAGAAATTTTCTTTAGGAAGAAAACTTTATTTCTCATTTTAGATAGGAATATTTCTCCTACATATACATTTTTTTAAAATGATTTAAAAGATTATTTTTACTATGATCTAATGATTTAAAAAATAATTTTCAATGATATTTCACATTCGTTAAAAAAATTCAAATGGTATCATCTAGTCATTTTCCAAATGAGGTAAAATGGTAATGAAATATTTATTTTAACATTTATCAAATAAATGGATTTTCCCACTATCATGACCAATATTCACTTTTAAGATTAATTTACCAGTATCCATGGTTATTTTCAAATAAAATATCTTTCTCAATATTCTGGGAATTTATGTTTTAAAAAATTATAAAACTAAAAGCTTTGTCTTAAATTGATTTTAAAAGAGTGTTTTAAAAGATTTTATAAAATATATTTTTTATATATATCAATATCATTAAAAGATTATTATGTTTCTCTAAGGATATACTCTTATGATTTCATCCACTTTTCTTGATGAATTGTGATGATGATGATCTTATTATGATTTCATGAAACCAAATTCCTTCCGAAGATTAATAAATCAATAATGAGATAATTAATTATCTTAGGATAAAATCTACTTACTTTCTCTGAGTAGCTTATGATTATGTGATGATGAGATGTTTATAAAAATAGTTTGTTTTTATAGCTTATTCTATGATGATATGATGACTTTTTTATATTATTATGGAACACATATAAATGGTTTTTATTATATGATGTGGGGTCCCAAAAGTATATACCCTCAAATCCAATGGGGAAAGACAGATATATCGTGAGATAATATATTATGGAATGGGAAGTGAACCCAGTTCAGTAACAGACTTTTTCCACTCCAGTTGTCTTGGGAGTTAACTTTGACTACATAAATTATGGAATTATAAGTGAACCCAATACACTATGATAGTCTTGGATGTGATCCTAGACTAATGAAATGATTTTCTATGCTTATTATGGTTTCAAAAAAAAATTATTACATATTATTTGTTTTTTGATATGCTCTCAATTATCATGACTGATTAATGATGATTCCTCACTCTTATGCCTTGTGTATTTTGAAATTATAAATCTTTATGCCATGAATCGTAATTTATGATCCATGATAGATTAGGTATGTACTTTTTTATGATTATGATCTCATAAAATTATTCTTATCTCATAACTATATATTATTATCAATGAATATATCTGATAATCACCCTTTCTAGGCATCTAAGATCACCCTTTATTATATTTCCATTTTACAAACACTGGTAAAAAAGGGGTATCCATGTCATTTTTTTAACTTTAATAACCTATAGATGTTGTAAGTTGGTTTTTCACATCGACTATAAAATAAAATGTCACAGAAATTAGTCAAAAAATTCATAATTGTAATGGTTTTTTACATCAGTGATCATATACCTGATGTGAAAATCTAATTACCATGTTTATTGTTTAAAATAACTAACCAGCTAAACTATATTTCATGTCTTTTGTTAAATAAAATACCTGAAAAATATATTATTTTTCAATATTTTATGTATGTTATTTTATAAACAACATAAAAGATAATTTTTTTAAATTAAATTCAAATGAAATATCCATAAATGCATCAAATCAAACAAGACTAGAAAAAAGAACCATAAATTCAAATCATTTCAACTTTATAATTTTAATTTTAAACTTTAAAAATTATATTAAAAATAAACTAAAACCTAATAAAACATGTGAAATAATATACCCATGCAATTTTTATGTGATTTATCTCATTTTAAAAATAAGCTAAAGGGTTATGAAAAAGATATAAATTAAAATAAATTAATTTAATATGTATTATCAATATAATTATAAGATAAATTAAATAAAAGGTTGTGATAAAATTAAAGTTGTGAAATTTTGTAACTTTTTTGATAAAATTGTTTCAAATATAAATCTTTGAATATAATATCCACATTACTTTACTTCTTTTTTATGATTATATTTCTTTTTAAAAAAAATCAATTAAAAACAACATTTTATATACTTGCATCCAAAATTTAGTAATTAAGAATGATAAATCACCTTTTTTCACATATATTTGATCTTTATTTTCTTATTTCCTATTACATATCTAAATTAATCACATTCCCTATTTTAAAATGATATCTATGAAATAAAATTAATCTTTTTATGATATAAAATTATTCAAATAATCAAACATACGTGTAAAATACATTGAAAAAAAATTCTCACACGTCACCATGTGTAGTGAATAACCAGTAAGTTTTCTTCTCTTTTAAAAAAAAATACACAACATCTAACAACCACTAATATAAAAAAATATAATTTGAGTGGTTATTTAGTTAATAGAATTAACAATTTATGAAATATATGTTCCATACCCTTCAAGATAAATATCCTTCCAACACTGAACATGGTTATTTTGAAATCATTCATAAATATATATTTTTTTATACGTATCATTCATTGTCATCGCAATTGGTGATATAAATCATGGGTAAAAAAAATACATATATATATTTCATATCATAATGAATACAAATAATATAAATATACATATTATGGAACCAAAATATGTTTTAATTACCATTAAATTAAAATAAGTGAAAGAAAAATTATAATTGGCTTATATGGTAAATAATTTCATCACCTTGATTCCAAAAAAAACGCCAGTTACAAGCTTCATGATATCACCCTTTAAAATCATCATAATAATTTCACTCCCATAAAATTTATCATCTATTAGAATCTCATAAACTCCCAAAAACAATGATGAATATGTTGATAGTTTATGATGACCATAAAAAGTATCATCTAAATCCATAACGGTTTGTAATATTTTTTCTAACTGGAATTTATTTACCTTTAAATAATTACCATAAAAAATATAGTTAAATAAATTAATATTAAAATGATAAAACAAATTTAACATTGATATGAAATAAAGTATCTCTATTTATTGGTGATGAACAATATCCATAATAAAATATCAAAATCCTATATATAATAATATGATATTGAGGATCCCCAACATATAACTCACAATATATGGGAAGTCGTAGAAGATAATCTATTGTATTAAGATATGAAATAGGAGATGGTGGAGTGGGATATGTATTCAAAGGGGGAGGAGTGGTCTCAACAGCCTCAAAGTATCTTTTCATATCCGTAACCTTCAACTGTACTAAATCTCTAATCCTATCCTTTATCATCTCACCCATCTCCTTGAATTTAGCATATAAGGATTCTATTTTTAATTTATATACACCCTCCTTTTTTGAAGATCCAAAATGACCAAACACTTTTTGAATGATACACCTACCTCATATACTCATACATAATTTGTGTGTTTGTCTTTTCTTAATGTTGTATCTAAAATATCCTTCCTACCCTCAGGTTTGATGTTTCATTATATGATTTTATCCTCAAGGTATTCCCATATAGAATATTTGAAAATTTAAATAGTGAATCAAAATATATAAATATTTTAAATAACATAAATAACATAAATAACTCCTTATAATACTCTCAGCTACATCCCTCAAATATTATGTAAGGTATCTCCCCTTTTTCTCATTCAGAACCTCTTCTATTTTTCATGTCTAGCTAGGGGGGAGGGTTATCCTTCAGGGATCTTGAAAAATTAGATCTAATTATTTAAAATTTTTCATCCATCATTTTTTCTTCCAATAACATATCCCCTCAATGAGATAAAGTATGAGGGAATGTGTTTTTTTATTGGATCTCTTAATGAAATATCTTTGATTCTTGTAAATTAAGGATAAATAAATATTTAAAATCATCATTATTTTACCAAAAGAACATCTAAAATCTAAAATTTCTTTACCAATGATTTTTATTGTCCAATTTAAAAAAACCACTTCCATGTATATTAATATCGAAAAGGATATATATCACATGGATTTTAATTTAGCTTTCCCTAATAATTAAATCTGATGTGAGGGTTGATTTAAAATCTCTCCATCTCCACGTAACCAAAGATAAATATTTCATCTTGATTTATCTATTGTTAGGTATATCAAATAACATCTGATAAGATGGGGAGAAAATCTATATTAGTAAAAAAATGTCATGATAAGTAAAATAATAATAAATGAGATTACCAAAATTGTATCCCATAATTATAATATTGTCACTTTGTCAATACTTGTCCAATAAAAAAACAAAATGATAACTTTATCCAAAGATTTCATTAAAAAAATTCATAAAGTGTTTTGAATTTGGACCCCATAATCAAACTCAACATATATCCTATGGTCCTAGCTATGAGAAATTGATAATTTTGGTAAATTTTTTCTACCACTTTTACCAACTATGGAAGCCTTCTTTACACATGTGGAAGTTAAAGGCTCCAATATAAGAGGATACGGAGGTTCCTCATCAGAAGTATATGTGTATTCCTCCCTATAAGCTTGAGGTGACACAACTATTTGATGTAATATTATCATGCTGATAAAATTAACTATCAATAACTGGATAAATATAAAAATCCAACTATTACATATAAAATTGTGTAAAATATGAAAACTGATCCAAAAAATTAAACTAAACTATAAAACAATTATTTAAATTTATAAAATTATTTAATTAAATTGGTGAAAAAATTAATGAGGGAAGAAATAACATAAATATAAGAAAATAAAATTTATTTATATATATATATATCGAATTTTTGAATAAAAATTTTCTTTAAAATTTTAAAATGATAAAAAAACAAAACAATACAATACAAAACAAACAACATTTTGTTATATTCGTTAGAGTAGTTTACAATAATATTAAATAAATTACTAAAAATATTATTTATCTTATTCATTATTTTTTAATAATAATAAAATAGTACAAAAAAATACGAAACATAAAATTATGTACAAAAAATATATAAAAAAATAAGTAAAAAATTATAAAATACAATAGTTAAATGTAATTTTGAGTAATTAAAAAAGAAAAAATAAAACTAAACTAATTTAAAATTTTGATTTATAGATTTTTTTTTTAAAATATGTGTTTTAATTAAAAAAATTATAACTAATATTTCTAGAATTTTACAAAATTTAAAAAAATAAAGAAACACATATATGTTACATGTAATATTAATAAATTAATAATGAATTTTTTCCAATATTATATCCTAATGATCATTCTATATGGGAAAACATCTCTATGATGTAGCCATTAATATTCTTTTATTATAATTTCATGGAAGTAAGGATCTCACTTAAATTAGCATCATCATCAAGTTATTAAACACCAAAATAGAGTTTTTTCCTTGTAAAATTATAGAACATTACACATTTGATGGATCAAGAACATTGAATTTTTTTTAATATGTTTTTATGGTAAAAGGATAGGTTGTGCATTCTAATAAATTCAGATTAACTTGTGCCATACCGACTTCATTATGTATGCAACTATTGTTACTGATAACCCATTTATAGTTAAACACTTGAACATTAATTTTAATGTAATTTATCTCCCATATTTATTCAATGACTTTGTAATATGAACTTGATATAGAGATTAGGTTTTTGATTTGGAACCTGAAAAATTAATTGATTCTACGAGCACCAGTACACTACTATTCTGAAATGTACTTATGTTTTCATGATATTTGGTATAAAATCTATATATATATATATATTAATGTCATTGTTGGAACATGTTATTAATTTAATCTTGGGATACTTGATAACCATCTCAATTTTATAATGCATCAGATCTTCTAGGAGTAGTCTCTTTAAACCATGGAATAAAAGTTGTCTTATACTCATTCAATGTCAACATATATTTCTTATTTGGATATAATTATACTAACACATTAATATGAAGTGTTATATATGATTGATAATCATATATATTATTCAAGATGTATAAATATGCCTTCTTTATATATTCACCTATAAAAATATATACTTCCATGCAACATATCTCTTTTCCCTCAAAACTTACTCATTCATAGAGAGATATAAGAAAACTAATTTGATCCATCGTAGACAAGTTTTTTGTACAAAACATTTTAACCTCCTCAGAAAAAAAATTATAAATAATGGAGGCTCCTGGTTTATAAATAACATTAACATATCCCTTAAATATCATTATATACCTTTTAAAAGGATACATCCAATACATATATATAGGTCTAAAATGCTTTATTTCTAGCACCAAATGAACCATTAAATACACCATGATATAAAAAATGAGGAAAAGCATATTTCCAGTTGAATAAGTACAAAAATAGTATCATTCTTACTCAATTTCTTACATTATGAGTTCAAAAAAAATAGACCTTCGTGATAGTCATTCTGACATGGATTTTCAATATTCCACATAATGGAACTTTTAATACTTTTTACATCATGGCCTGATAATTATGATATTTCATTCCTGTTAACTTCAAATATTTTAGTGACACAAATATTTTTACATTTCAAGAATAACCCTACAGCACTTTGATACCATGGAGGAACTGGAAAAAAATTCTACCTCTGTTATAATGTATGAAAATTTTTAGTCATGTATATTAATCTTTCATTTGGAGTGGGAGATAACTCCAAGTGCATTCCCTTTGAGAGTAAGTCTAATCTTTCATTCAACCCATCCTTGGTCATTAATTTAATATCTAACATTGTTATAATAAAAATATTATAGATATTCTTCTCCAAATACATGACATCAATGTTATGTTTTACCTCATGATATATCTAATATGGATGCTCAAAAAATATTGATCATTTATTCCAAATATTTTTATCATTACCATATTTTTGTTTCATTCTGAATGTAACTTCAATGTTGTTCAACCTATCAAAACAACAACTAGTTTAAAATGGTTTTGGAGCAGTATCAAATTCATATAAGATTTTGAATTACTTTTTTAATATTTGATAAAAGTGATCTATAAAAAAACCCTTTTATGACCCATGCATACTTTTTTCTCCCATATTTTAGTTGATAATTTGAAGTTCATTTTTCACAAATTTGACAACCTATATTCTCCCTTAACACTATATCCATAAAAAATCCTTTTGAAGGGAAGTCATGTATATTGAACATAATCATTACATGTTGTTGAGAATATTACATTTTATAGAAATCATACACTATGATACATTTCTCTAATAGAATATTCAAATAATTAATTAATGGTGATAAGAAAAATTCAATATCATTGTTAAGTTTTTTTGGTCTATAAGTCCTCAAACTCAACATGATATTTTTCTTTTTCATACAAAAATCATGAGATAAGTTATAAATTACCAATAAAATAGTTCATGAACTATGTTTTTTTAAAATCATATGGTGTTGATTTATTCCATTTAATCATAGTTCATGTTTAATATTTATAACATCATTATTGATGGTAGGAAACTATTGATCAATTTTCATCCACTATCAATAGGATGACGTAATTTACAATCACATATTCACTCATTTGTATTCCTTATTAAACTTTTTGAGTTATTTGAATTTGAAAATAAATTATTTAAATGGGGAACTATATGAAGATTCCAAATTGACTTTTCTTGAGCCATGGTAATTTAAAAGTCAACTTGTGGTTATTCTATAAAATTATATCATGATATCCCACATTTAGAACAATATGATAGAATTTCATTGTCCTTCCTATATGGCACATAATAATTCTATTTTTTTGTATATTTTTGTTCACTAATCCCGTATAGAATAATAGTTTCCTCATATTATAATGTGGATCTTTAAAATCATTATCTTCATGATTCTTTTCTTTCAATATATGTACCAACCCTATAAAACTCTTGCTACTAAATCCATTTGAGGCCTTGAAGTTCGTCAATCATAACATCATTGAAAAATTAATATATTATTTACAACCAAGATATAATAGATTTTTTACATCACCATATAGTATCTATATCATTAGTTCTTTCTCAATTACCACTACTCCAATATTGAAAATCACTTTTTTGATTTCATTAGACTTATCATCTTAAAAATATCCATCATTAATAGATTTTGAAATCTTTCAAATTTCACCATTCCAAATCCAAGTAATTTTACCTGAATAAACCCATAAAAATTAAATGATCTTTACTTTATATTCCTTGAATTATTTTCATATTTAAACATTTCAGACATGAGAATAAAAATATATTGTTTTTTGGAACATTTTATTAGAAAAATTTCAAAAAAACATCAACCCCTTCCTAATATTCATCAATGGACCTCCTTACATTAATCAAATTATAGATCATTATCACATATTAAAATTTTTAAGTATATATTATTGGTTAATTTATATTTAAATTGACTTTAAAATTTACTTTTATAAATAACTATATAAATAAATATTATGATATAAGTGGAAAAATTATTTTTAAATTTTAAGAACTTTTTTATTATTTTAACATATATAATGGGAATCCACAAACATTTTTTATAATTAAAATATAATATTTTGTGAAAACAAATCTAAGTATAATAGAAAATATAAGAAAATAAAACATAGGATATTGGTAGTTCCATGAACTAAGTGAAATATTTCTATAGTGTCCATTAATATTATTAAATATAGATAGTAAAAAAATAATATTACACACACCTGTAATTATTTATCCAAAATGAATGTTTAAATTAACATAAAACAATTTAATAGATTAAAAATAAAATAATTTAATTCATTTAATACCAAATTATACACTTTTTATGTATGTAGTTCACTTCAAAAAAAATAATTATTATATGAAAACACTGTTTTTATTTCAAAATAAAAATGATAATTCCATATTAAAACCCCTAATTCAAAATCTAATGATCACAAAAATTCCACTTTTTGAAGGTCTTATTTTTCAAAATTTAATGTAAATTCAACTCTCGTAATTTAAAATCACATTTTTTTAAATTCCAAATTTTATTCAAAATCCAATGGTTTTAAACCCCCCAAATTTCCAATCAAAGTTAATTATGAAAAAACACTTCTTTATAAATTCAATATTTACTTTGATTTTAATTAATGAATTTATCAATATAACACACTAAATTAATAACATATAAAAAAACTAAATATTATAAGTGAGAATATCCACCTACCTAATCACATATAATTCTGACATTGTGAAATTCATCTAGCTAAAAAATACACCAATGAGAATAAATCCTTCAATCCCTAAACAAGTTAAACTAAATCCACTATTATATATAATTGAATTTCAAAATCCTATATATAACTCCAAATTCATGAATAAACAATGACGTTAAATATATATATATATATATATATATATATATATATATCAGGCTTTGGGGGGTAAAATTACATTAAACACACAAACACACCACACGTAGAGGTCGGAAAGGCAATCCATAGCCTCCCAAGGATAGCCTAATTATCAAGACTTATTTATTTAATACATTTCTTATAGGCCTAGTGAGAATTAAACCCACTAAATTGCTTGTAGGACCACCATTGTATGACCGAAAGGCCCTAAATACATCATGTCTACCCATGATAAATTGGAAGTTTGAATACAAAATGTGAAGAAATATCAAAGAGAAAAGGTGGTAGAGGATGAAGCTGAAGAAAAGGGGTAGTGACGATGATTGTGAGTGTTGGGAGTGAGGGAATCAACAAAAACAACCTTAGAATTAAAGAATGAGAGAGATAGATTTTTGGGGGAGGTTTGGGAAGAAAATTAGGGTCTGTCATGGGTGAAATTGAATGGGTAGATAAAAATAGTGAATATTTATTTAATAAAAAATATCAATGAATTATTTTCCAAAAAATAAATAAATATTATTTTCACTAAATAAAAATAATAAATATTTATTAAATATTATTCTCAACAAATATCCTCTCAAATAAGTTTTAAATAAATATATGAAATCTAGAAAAAGTGAATAAATATTAAAACATAAATATGGAAAATATTTTTGCAACATTTTAAATAATAAATAATATTTAATATTTAATTGAGATTCTGGATACACATAACATGTGACCATCTAGGTGTCTTTCTCAGTAGAATTAAGTGGAGATACCTAAAGTCTAAGGTTAGATTGTGGTAACACACCAAGGAACACATAGAGAAATATTTTAATTTAACAACTACATACAAACTCATATGATGCTTATTGTCCAAATTAACCCCTTTATCATGATATCTCAAATCATGTGGGATGAATATTGGTTTCATCAACAAATGTTCTTGACGTTTCATTCATTAACTTTTTATCAATGAACTTTCTAACATAACACCATGTCCTTGTGTTTATTTATGTTGTTTCATTCCCATAAAATCTTCTGATGTATCAAATTATATTAAAGGATAAAAGGTATAAATCCTTTCTCACATTATTCATTAATGCAATATTACTCATGACACACCCAATGTATCCTACTTCACCACGAACATATGTCATAGTGGTTTTCATCAATACCCCAAATTATGTGACTAATAATATCCATTAATAAAAATATTATATTTTAAGAAGATATACCCACACCCAAATATTGGAACATCCAATGACACAAATAAATGTGGATTTCCAACAGGAGTATTGTGTTCTCATAATATCATACATTGTAAATTACCAAGGGCGTACAACATGAGAATGTGCATTAAATTCCAATGAGTATCCACCCATAATATCCTATATAATTTATTACCATAAAATAATATCATAAAGATATATAATATATATATTTCAAAATATTATTTTGGAACTTCTGGGTTTTAATTATAGCAGGGAACTGTTATGACCTTTCATTGTGATAATTACTCGTAATACGTTATCACAACTATATCACGTAGGAGAAAGATAATGATGTGATAATAAGTTTATTAATATTAAAAAAATTAATCCAAGTAATCATAAAATATATATAAATTGGTTCTAAGGAACTATTATAAATAATTATGTTATTACAAATAGGGGATTTGAGCATAAATTTGAATTTTTGCTTTTAGATGCCTATTAGTGTTAAAATGGTCATTTTATTCAATAAGATGATCTCAAAGATTTTTTTATAGTTTTTTTTGTCCTATAATATGGTTTTTATCCTTGTACAAAAATTGGTAGAATTCTGGTCTATTATTATTTTCATGGAATAATTAATATTTCATATATATTAAAATAAATATTAATTTATTCACACACAATCGTTTGGATATATATTTTGAAGGAAGCATTTAATTAAGATTCTTTCTCAATTTTTGAGTCTAAAACATGGTTTTTTTCATGTTCAAGTCATAAACTCTTGTTGGGAGTTGTGGCTAGGCCCGATCCCCTTTTTCTTTTTCTTTTATTTTCATCCATTTCATTTTCCTTATTATATTTATTTTACTACAATAGATTCTATCTTATGACCACTTGGTCATATTTTGTATTGTGATAGAGATATAAAAGTGATAGAGATAGGTGGGTCTAGAGATAGGTTCCATCATAGAGCTTGGGAGGAGCTGGATCATTGTGTGGCAGTCGTGGACCATGGATATAGGTGAAGCTTCAATGGATTCTGACCAAAGGTTGGATATTTTTTAAGTTTATGTTATAGATCCCCATTTATTTATTGATTTATCTTTTTTAGATAATTATTATAACTTATTAGTACTCCTAGTGGGTAGATCATTATCTTTTGGGGAGAAAATAGGTTTTTGGGCCGATTTGAGGGGTTTCTCATTCAGAAATCCAGATCACACAATGTGTAGTTCATGAACACATGATGTGTGTTGTTAATATTCAGGGAAGAAGAACTTTTTAAAAGTTAATTCCATGTTTAAGGTATAAAATCCATACACTGGTACTCATCCTTGTTTCTGAGTACATGGATAGACAACTTGTGTAGGCGCACATGGCTATATAAAGTACATGGCCAAAACCCCATGTGGGTCACACACAAAGTAGAAGTACCCAAATATAAAAAATAAATAGCTAGGTTATGTGAGATGCATGGGAAGGTATCCCATGCAGGGTATAAATCATGTACCTAGCTTACAAACCATTTAATTGGGTTTTACATGACTAATCTGGCTTGAGTACACACCTAGGTGGGGCTTTGAGGGTATATGCCATGTACCAGTGTATACATGCCTTGTACCCCTCCCTTACTACCCTTTTGATGTTTTTTTGTATCCTTATGTACCAGAGTTTGAATTGGACACATAAGTAGTTTATTTTGAGTTTATTTACACATATATCAGGATAGTGGAACCCTTGAGATGATTTGAGGTATCCTAGTATGCGTTTCTAGTTTTTTGCTAAACTAAGAGTTTCTTCCTATAATAATCGAGTCTTGTTGTCTCCTAAGAGTGAGACCCTTGATCTGATATGGGATATGAGTCAAATAACTAGAATTGTGTTCAAATAAATTTAATTTTATACAAATATTTCATATTATATTTTTACCAATATAATCCTATGTAGGATGACTCTACCTTACTACTATTTATGAGGGTCCCCTATTGGACACCTTTTCTTACATGCTAAGCTATGGAATACCTTGTAGGATCCCTCTTCCTATTTAGTCTTCCCAAGGATTCTATTTAGGTTTACATTAACTACATATAACAATATTATTATCCCACTTAGGATGCCTCATCTTATATTAAACCTTGAGGATCCCTGGTGATATGCCTCTATTTTCTTAATTCTTACAAGATTCCTATATAAGATGCCTTTGGTACTTAATTATTTTTAAGGTTTCCCAGAGGGATACCTTCTATTATGTATGGAATTTTAGGATCCCATATAGGATTCCTCTATAGTGTTTTGACTTGAGGGTCCTAGTGGGTGCCCTAGTGATTCACTGAACCTAAGCTAGTTTATTGGGGGTTTAGGTAGAGCAGGTAGTGGGTGGCACCCTCAAACCTGTTATGAATGTATAAGTTGATAATATTTTGCAGTAGTGGTGGTTTTGGGCATTCATCCACCCCCATTATTTTTTTTATAATTTCACATGATTAATTTTTATTTGTCTATGATTACCAAAGGTGTTTCCTGGTGCTTGATCCATGGGGTTTGATATTATGTGTTAATATAATGGGGATTATCAGACATACTTCCTAATATTGGACTATTAACCATTATTATTTTATTATTTCTATATGTAATTCCTAAAATTTGTATTAGAAGCCTTATTTTATTGGGATTTCTAGACGTTCATCTTGGGTTCTGGTACATGAGCCTTACATGGTGTAATATTACTATTACTATTATTGGAAGTCTCGTTTTTCACCAAGATTCTTCCATATCCAGGGATACATAGGTAGGTTGTTGATAGTGTTTTAGAACCCCTCTTATATTGATTTTATCTATGATTGTATAGCTCATTATCAATCTATGGGATGTCAAAGGATGTCATATGGGTGCATTTCCACTAAGTAGTGGGATGATGATGAACTCCCTATAGATGGACTTGATCTCATTATGTGATTCCTAGGATACTTCCTAGGATCTTTCTACAAACCATTATAGTTTTTCCTAGAATTTTTGGCGATGAATCTATTGATCCATTCAATAAATTATTTTGTGTTTTTGTACCATATCTAAGGAGTATTCCTTACATATTTCTTAGGGGTCATCCCCCATAGGGATTATCTGATTTTTAATGTCGAGATTGCCTAAGGGTTGGGACCCAGGAATATGGCATCAGACTATATTACACATGGATTAAGTAGTATGAAATCTAGATCGATTCCACATTTTAAGTATATCTAGATGATACATTGAATCCTTCATATTATTTATTGGAGGTGAGTATTGGTGAACCTAGGCCTAGGACATGTATCCCCCTATAGTGATGTAGCCAGATTAGATACATTCAAACGTAGGCCGATGGAGGTATTTTCGATTGATATTACTGACTTAAGGATTAAAAAAATTATTCATGGCTTGATTGGTATAACATCTAACTCAAAACCCTTGTCACAGGATGTCCAAACAACTGGATCTAGGATATTAGGATAGACTGTGGATTGAGTTTCCTTTCTGATGCAGTTCATAAAAATCTTAGTATGATGTATCGAGCCAATGTCATTATCTTGTATATATATACATATATATTTATATATATGGGTATATATATAAATATATATGATTTCATAGGCCTAGGTAAATTCTGACTTAGGTATAAGTTGATATGGTTGTTAGGTATTATGGACCCTAGGAACAACTATGTTCCTTTTTATGTTATTATTGACATTATTTTTCTAGTTTTGTCTCGACTAGGTTGACCATATTTCATGAACATGAACTTACAACAATATATTTTTTGGGTCATTGTTGGGGAGGTCTATTGAGATTATTTATCACCCTTGTACATGCACCATGATGTGAATCCAGACCTTATGTATACTTTTCAGGTTTGTTCTACCTTCGAGGTGGTGCATTTCTAGGTGGTGCGGAAATGGTCCGATGAGAATCATCACCCGTCCCTTTTTCTATAGATACATACTCTTATTGAATTCACCATTCCTTGGTTTTGACCCGTTCATTGTCATTATTTTTTAACAAAGGTTGAATTAACCCTACGGGAACTGTTAGTCTCAAAGGGCGATTGCATGGGGGTCAAGCACTCATGCAATCATTCCCTCTCATATATAACTTCCTCATATGGTCTCCAATGGGTTAATTAATGGAGTCAATAATGCCCAACTACCCTGGTATCCATGCTTCATGGACTTGATTTCCAATGGAAGGTGATCGTTGGCTGACAATTTGGCCAGCGACACTTAAAGACTCCATTGGTTGAGAGGATGGCAGGTCAGGCACACTGCACCCTTCTAGGGGAGGATTGTTTCTTATTACGAGACTCTATTATAGATTTAAGATGTGATCATATGTTCATGAATCCTATGTTTATATTTGATGTTATAGAGTTGATGTCGACTTGATTCATATAATAGGGTTCTCTGGAATTTATCATTATCCAAGGAGGATAGAAGGTGACATGATGTTGGGATCGGGACCATATGAAGGGCTTCCTACATATCCTTATGAGTGGAATCAGAACCCACATAGTTTGGATTGTGTGGGGCTTACAAGTGTAATTTTTCCATTTATGGAGACATGATTGTGTGGACCCTTTATGGGTGGCACCCTTTTGAGATCGGGCCTTCTGGCAGGCATCCTATGTATATTGGTTTGATCAGGAAGTAGAGTTCTCGTAGTTCATATGCATGTGAATGTTGTAATAATTTCAAACCTCTAAGCCAACGTGAGTCATGTTAGGTGTGAGAAACAAGAGGATTTAAAATATTCAACAATGCACATGTCTCCTCACCTATTGGTGGGGGGATAGCCAGTAGTGGAAGAGGTCGGGGAGACCGTGGGTTACGGCACAGTGCAACGAACCCTTCAATATGGAATGAAATTGAAGGTAACACAGTCCTACCCCAGATGATTGGGGACTTACCTCAGTGGGAGGTCCCTGTAGCATGTTCTCGTAAGGGGAGTAATTTTTTCCTCATCAAAGGGGGAAGAGAATAAAACCCCTTATATTGATCACAATTCCTCATTGAATTGAAAAACAAGTGATCATCCTTAATCTCTTGAATGGGGAGGTTCAAGTCAACATCTCAAGGTTGTACTGTGGGTTACCATGGTAATGTAGACCCATGAGCATTCCTGAATCCCACACTATTGTGGGGAGATCCATCGTGACTCCACTTATTGTGGGTATGCAAACTCAAAGGGGTGTGCTGATGCACCTAATAGTCCGATCATATGGGTAGGGTGTCTTTGGAGGAGGCTTTGGCCTAATGTTATGGGATTGATTACCGGAGGGACCATGGAGGATTGGACGGTAGTGGAGGATTGAGGTAGTAACTGGTGGAAGCAATACCTAAAGACACCCCATTCCGTATACTGACTTTTCATGCAGGATGGGGGAGGCCCTGCATACTATAGTGGTATGCGGGCAAAGGGGTCATCCGCATACCACTGCGGTACGCAGGCATGGGTATAGGAAACCGCATACAATAGTGGTATGCGGGCCATCATGTTTTTTTGGGTTCCATCCATGTAATGATGCAGTATGTGGCGCTGGGTTTAATCCGCGTAGTGGTACGCTATGCAGATCACCATATTGAAGGAGGGTTTGGGGGATCATCATTAGTGTGGATTTCATCCATGAGAAACCTTTGGTTAATGCTTCACCAGTCAGGTTCGTAGTTCTATTATTATTATTCAATTCCATTGTATTATGGTTCGCCACTGGTTGTACCTGTGGAGGGAGTGGTTTGCGATTCAGAGTTTTCCGATGAAAAAAGTTGAAAGATGGAGTGAAACCTATGAGTCTCCCTCAATATTTCATCATCCATCCTTCTCTCTGTCTATCTCCCTCTATATGTCTTCTATTCTTCTATTTTTCTCCTCTTATAGAGAATTTGAGTAGTCTTATCTATTGGGAACACATCACCATTTGCGGAGGCACATTGAAGAAATATCATGACCCACAAAAGACTCAGTCAACCATGGTTTGCGGAGGCTTCAATTCGTGATAATAGTTCATGGAACCCTGCTAGTTTTCTTCATCTATTAGCTAACAAGTTCTCGGAATGGTACGCGGATGGTCCTTATGCGTATGAATCCGTCAGTGACTCGGTTCTTGGTCTACCTTGCTCCTTATCCATCTCCTCACTGAACAGTGGTTCGCGGATTGTTTTGTGTACCTGGTGGTTCGTGATCCAGCTAGTCCATGTACATTTCCTGATTATGGTACTTGGTCCACTTAAAATTCCTTAAAATCTTAAATTCCTTCAAGTTTTTTTTTGAAGATTGCAACTCAGTTTGAGCCCATCGAGCTTTCTAGACTTGTTGGAGTACTTGCTTCCTTCTTCAAAGTGTATGCAATTGTGGGGGTACTTTCTTCCTTGGAAGAATTTTCAAGACCCTACATATTCTCCCCATCATAATGGTGTCCGTTCAAAATGAAAAGAGTAATATTCTAATGTAGAAGTGTTCATGAACTGAAATGGTTCACGATAGAACAGATGGACCCGGTAGGAGGGGACCACACCTATATATAGGGGCCAATCATGTCAATTTTTACAATATTCATTTAATTTGAGTTTAAAAACTTCAAAAAAAGGTTTAATTTGAATATATTATTTTCCCACCTATCTATCATGTTATTTTTATCTTAAAAACTCATGGAATATAATAATTCATTCAATTTATATAACTTTTAATTTTTTTAGTATCATTTATTTTATTTTTATGTTAATTAAATAATTAATGTCTTAGTGTTGATTAATAATTTAATGTAATTATATATTTAAATAAAATTAAAATTAAATTACCCTCATGGAATTAATTTCATTATTATAAAAATTTCCATTAATATTCATTCATATCTTTCTTTTATCCTTATGTAAACATATAATTGAAATTTAGAAGATAGAGGGTGGTATTTTTTCTTTTTCTTTACTTAAATTATTATATTGGTTAATTCCATATAAAATTGTTCCATATGCACATAAAAATATATCCTAAGTTATTAAGGGTTGATATATTAACATCCAACAGTAATTAGACAAGTTTGAGGTCATTTTTATCCCTTACCTTTTTAGTTTAACCATATGGAAAACTTGTTTTAACTTTAACTATGGTAATTATTTTTTTACTGTTTTTACTATTCATTAAGACCAAAAATTAAATTTAACTTATTATATAATATTAATATGGGATCTATTTTTCTAGATTTAATTTACATAAGTGACCAAATTTAATTTAAAATTAAACCCGCAGATATGATGAAAAAGCGATTTTCAAAGAGAAAATTTTTATAAGTATTGAAACTCTTAATATCAAAATTCAATATGAAATTGATTAAACTAAACTAAATTATATTTATTATAATTTTATTGAACTAATTTTATTTTTAAAATAGTTTTAAATCAAAACAGAACCTTTAAATTATTTAAACGAGATATATATTTTCAATAAAAACCATTATTTCTCATTATTCATCAAAAAATTAATCTTTTTCACAAAATTATTAAAAAATTACTCAAATATAATATTTACATTATGATTTAAAAAATGAAGTTAAAATTTTAAAAAAAATTTCCTAAAAGTGGTAAAAAAATAATTTTAAAGTATGTGTGTAAAGCGTGACAAGAGTTCCTTTTAGAAAAATAAAGTTTTTCAGGAAGCATTTCCTCTTCTTTCAAATGATTTTTATTTTATTTAAATTAAATACATAACCATTTAATTTATTTTATATATTAATAAATCATATGATTTTAAAAAAATAGTTATTCCTATTAATTCCCACCAATTTAATGGCTAGGTTATAACATTCATAGTAAATAATAATATTTTAATAGTACATTATGGTTTGTTTAAACTTAGGGTTGAATGTAATGTAAGCTATCGAATTTATTAAATTTAAGTAAGTATATTTCATGGGTATTTTAATTATGGTGTTTCATGTCACATATAATATCAAACACAATTTTCTTATTTTGAAATTTAGGGTGTTACAAACAAGATGAAAAATATTGATTTCACATTTGGAAACAAATGATGTTTTGGTCATCATAAAAATATCTAGAATAAATAGTATATATTATTCAAAATACCTTATTAGATATTTTTAGAGATAAAAAATAACATTAACATTATTCATGTTGAGAAAAAAATATTTTATAGTTTGATTGGAACTTTTTTAGACATAAAAGTAAAGATAAAAGATGGATTTCATGCAAGATTGTACATGATATCCATGGGAATATGTTTGGAGTTAACTCCCACTATGAAAGGAAACAAAATATATTTACTACTGGATTTTCACACATTAAGCAAGAGTTAGACTATTATTTTTTATGAGTGTATACATGGCATTAAATTTCCAGATAGATATTCTTCAAATGTGAATATTTTGGTGTCATTGAAGGATTTTAATTTAATAGGTATGAAATAACATGACTATAATGCATTGGTGCAAAAACTGATACTGGACGCATTTCATGGTATATTTTTGATGCCTATTAGAAATACTATAATTAGGTTATGTTATTTTTTCTAATTCATCTGCAAAAAAATTGTTGATTCAATTTTTTTAGATGTGTTAGAGAATGAATTTGTAATCATACTTTGTGGAATAAAATGTATTTCTGACCAAATTTTTTTTGATATAATGGTTTATTTAGTGATTCATTTCGTGCATGATATAAGAATATGTGGTCCTATTTATTTATGTTGGATGTATCCTTTTGAAATATATAAGGAAATTTATATAGTATATATTAAAAATCATCATTGATCGGATGCATATATTATTTAAAAATATGTATTGGAAGAGGTGATTGAGTTATATACTGATTATTTGTATAAAGTGGATAATATTAGTCTCTTTATATCGTAAAATTTTAAATTTGATAGTGAAGGTAGAAGGATTTTTGTCTTAAAGGTAAAGTTCATTTGAGATGATGAAGTGATACAGACACATTTATACATTTTAAGCAACGCAGATAAGTTTCAACAATATATATCATCACATATTTATAGATAAATGGTAAGATATCTGAAATTAAATGAAAAGTGGTTGATGATTGAGAATAAAAATTCATGTTTTAATATTTTAAAGAGAAATTAAACACATTTTAATCTACATCAAAATCATTGAAATGGTTGGTATATTGATCGTATCTTAATGTGATCACATGGTCTGATTTTAATATTAATGGTTACATAGTTTACATAAAAAATATGGATGATAAGAGTATTATTCAAAATAGTGAGGTAATGGTTGTCACTAAAGCACTGCATTTTCCAAGTTCAAATTATAAGAACCTAATTTATAAATCAACAACATATTTTGGAGTTCTTGAGGATATATGGAAAATTTATTGAACTAAATTTTGAGTAACAGTTTTTAAGTGCAAATGGGTTGATAGTAATAGTGGTGTGAAACATGGTGATTTTGGATTTACACTTATTGATTTGAAAAGATTTAGTTAAAAACAGGAACCATTTATCCTATAAACACAAGGAAAATGTTTTATGTTATTGATCTGTAAAATGATCAATGGTCTATAATTTTTCAATAGAAAAGAATTCATTTAGGTGATGAGGATGATAATGATTTCATGGATTTATGTAAGGTTTCTTTTTCTATTACATGATTTCTAGATGATAACAATGACTATAATGTAGAAATAATCCATACTATATAAAATGATCATGTGAATGGGATATGGAAAAACACTAAACTACTCTCCTAATTTCTCAGGTAAATATTTATAATCTATTTCTTATTATCAACCTCCAAATTCTGTAAGTTATTTTTTATTCAATTTTTTTTTCATTAGAATGAATTTTGTTTTTTTATAACTTTTATTCATTTTAATTTTTTTTAAGATATGAATTATTTTTTAAAAATTTATCTATGTTTAAATTATTTATTTTTATATGTTCTTGTTTGTTTAACATTAATCTTGTCATTTTTTCCTTATTTCTGCCACCTTAGAGTGAGTTTAAAGGTATTCAGGATCTATTTATGTCTAAATTTTGTAAGTTATTTTTTTATTTTTGAAGATAAATTAATTATCAATTATTTACAAAAAATACATGCATCCAATATTTTTTTATACATTTTATTGTCAATTTTAAAATTGTTTGTTAAAATCCGTTTAGTTTTGTAATTTTTTTTATGAATAAAAATTTTTCGTGACTATAATTTGTTTTTGGTTGTAACTATTTGTATTTATAATTTTCTATATTTATAAATTTTTATCGTTATAATATGTTTGTGCTGGAAATCATTTTTTTCTTTAATTTTTTTTTTCATTTATAAATTGGTTTTATCTATTATGAACAATAAAAATTTTATTTATTATGGTTATTTGATTTTAATCAAATATAGGTACACATAATTTTGTCGAGGAAACATGCATATTTCAAAATGACAGACATTGAGGCTAGGGAGATGAGGTATGTATGCCTTTTCATTTATATATATATGTCTAGTAATTAAATTATTTAATGAAATTAAACTTATATCTCATAAAATTATTTTAAACTCTTCTTATTCTCCAAAGAGGGAGGTACCTAAAGATGGTATGTGTGGGATTACACATTTACCAAAACTTTCACTCACAACTACACAGCAAAGGGTGATAATTAACTTTGATGAGAGTGACTTCCCAACTGGACCAAATGATACATAGTTTAGGACTTAACTAGTTGTAAAAAGTCATTGTAGGATAAGTATTTTATACACTAATTTGAGGATCATTGACCAGTCTGTGAAAGATCTTTTTTGGGATTCCATAATGGTAAAATTTATAAACTTGTTTATTTATTTTTACAATAGTTTAAATATTATACATTTCTTAATATTTTATTTATTCAATTAAAAAACTAAGGTAGAGGCTAGACTGGACCCAGTGGAGGATCAAAAATGTGGTACCATAGGGGGGCCACTAACACCTCATGGTGATAAGAATGTTGGAATAGTTCTTCTTCTCCATTTGAAGGAAGAAATGTTAGAGTAAGATTTCAATATCAACATTTCAAAGGTGGATGCTGATATAATATATGAGAGATCTGTTCGAGTTTCTCTTAATGGATAAAAATCTAAGTGGATCATCAAATAAGATCGGATATTGGCATGTGTAATCAACAAGGGTAAAATTAATTTAGATGAGTATATCTAAACTTGGTATAAGATGGTCAATAATTTTAAATATCTTATTAAGGAAAATTTCTATATGCAGGTAACTATGCCTCAATGGGGCTTATATATGGTGATTAATTATAAGAATCTTAGTTTTTTTATAATGATTATGCGAGTTCCTTCTGTTTTTATCGCACCTAATCTTTGGAATGTTCTATTTCACACTTTTTCCTTAAAAGTACTATGGTGTAAAAATTTAGTTTTCAAGAATTACATATGACATTTTGATTTCATGAGATAAAAGGAATTAAAAATGTGTTTATACTTTACAGAAACTAGATAGAGAGATTTTAAGAAAAAATCAACTTTAACATATATTTTTTAGGGTGAAATAGATAAAGATACTTGCCTTATGTATGAGTTTATATATAGAGATAAATAGAAGAATTTCATCCCCATTTGGTAGGAGGAAAATTTTATAATATGTTTTTATTCTTCGTAAAATTTATTTGTTTAATTAATTTTCATTACATTATAAATTATTTATTTTTTCTTATGTAACATTCCCCCAATAAAACTCACCAAGAGATATAGTCCCACAATTTATACCCTCATATATTCCCCTGAGGAGGATATCCTTTATTATAGGAACAAATTATTTCTTAAAAACTTAGTGAATTAATATCCAAGTCATGTCACGGCTGTGAATAGGTTCCACTTGAACCTTTTTCACCTCCCACTCATCATGAAAATGGAAAATGATGAGAATCTCAAAAATGGAAAGCCTATTACTGATCCAAAAAAGAAGTAGCAGAAAAGGTTGTAAGTAATTATTTGTTACTTTTCATCAATATTACAATTTATTAAATTTATATTACTAATAATACATTTGAAAATATTACTTCTCGACACCCTTCAAGAGAAAATTAAGTAGGGTTTCCTTATCCCTGAGAGTTGGAAGACTATTCTTACCATTTATTTAGTAAATATTGAACACCTTGGCGGTATTAGAGGGTATAAGAAGGGTGTTGGATTTAAAAAAGTTTTTGGATATTCCCCTAGTGTGACATAGATAGGAGAGAATATAGGGAAGAATAATATTCTTTGAATATTGAGTTAAGACACTTGAATGAGTTGATAGAGGCTATGATTAAATCATCTATATCAGATATGATTTTAGAAGTTATGAGATGGATTCAACATGAACAACCTTCCTACCCAAATATTCCTCCTCGTCATTTAGACCCAACTGTGTACTATGAGTTTCGTTATGGGGATCCCCATTTACATTTTGCATTATACAGAATTATTCATTATATGGGGTATTATTTACATCATCGTCTTATATGATTGGGTCAGGTAAGATTAGTAGTTCATAATATTATTGATTTAACTTTTCCAGAGTATTGACCATTTTTTACTTTGGCCCAATAATCTATGTCGTCGGCTAACATATGAAGTAAGTATTGATTTTTATTTTTTATTTATCATTAAATTCAGAATTATAATATTTTCTTACACTTACCTTATAATTTATAATATGAAATTTAAGGAATAAATGTAAAGGAAAAGAAAATTTCACATTCCAGTACCTTCAGATATTCCTCAAGATGATGATTGGGTAACAAAGTTATCCAAAATATTTCCCTATATTAAATAATTATTATAATTTTCTGAAGAATTCTAATATATGTGGAATATATTACATTTTAAATATTTTTAGAACTGACATTATAGATGTTGTAAAGTGATATCAACTCAGTATATCCATGTTGTAGTTTTTTTTCATGTAAGTAGATTTCAATTATTAATTTATTTTCATTAAGTAATCATATTTTATATTGCCTCAATTAATTTCTTTTATAATTTTGTATCTCTACAGCCATTTCATTCAATACGATTTCACTTTTTTCTGGTTTTTTCAAACCAAAATACATTTCAAAAAAAGTGACATATTTGAACCAAAAATCTAGAATTAAATATGTGTTTGAAAGTTTGAAAAACATGAATATCACATGTTGGTTTTTTCATTCCTTGATGGGTGAAAATAAATATATAATTATGAACCACTATTCATTTTACTATTATTACAAATGGTTGGGGAAAGAGATCTACAAAGCTACAAAGAAAGACACAAACACGCACTATTCATTTTACTAGTAATTTTACTATTATTAGTGCTTAATATATTATATTTTAGAAGAAATTGGATGTTGGGAATATTTTTCTCAAAAGAATATATAACATATTGGTTATTCTCTTCACTACATGGTATTCGATGAAAATTTAGAAATTTTTTAAATAAGTATATATTATTTCATGGTTTTAGTTCTTTAATCTTAATTTTTTTTATTTTAAATCCATTTTGATTATTAATATTTGAAAATAAAATGGGTAATGGATTGTGTTCAATAGGTCTTGTTATCAAATAGTGGAACTAGAAAAAATTGATCATGTGAAATCTTAGGTATATAACTTATATATCAGTAGATCCATTATTTTTCATACATATCTTCTTAATTTATTTTTAAAATATTATTTCATAAATGTAGTGTCATCATCAATAAGGGATTATTGAATGTGGATATTATGTTTTATGATTCATTTATGAGATAATAATGACCAAAAAATATCATATTTTTAAAAGGTTTGTTTCATTATAACACTTATAATTTTAAAAAACATGTTGTGTTTTAAATTCATAACACTTTATTTCATTGGTTTTTATGATGTTTCTTCGTATACATCCAATGATTTGAAATACCTTCAAAAAAAATTTAATAATATTTTCTAAGTTTGACTAATTTGGATATTTAGTTTCATTTAAGAGTGTATTTGTAAAAATTGTTATAAAAGTTCACAACGAGTTTGTTACTCTTGTCCAATTTTTTTTGGTTTTTTGATCAATTTGGTTCTGCAGTTTAAGTTTGAAGTTGTGGTATTATTTAATTTTGTAAAATTTATATAAAAAATTACATCTTTCAACTTCTATTTTTTATAAAACTGATGTCGAAATCCTATGATGAGGGATTTCCACATTTATTTTTTAGAAAATCGATGTGAAAAGTCCTCCTAGACTTCCACCAACTTTAAACATCAGTTTTTTAAAAAACCAGTGACAAAATATCTCTATTTATCACCCTTTAGAAAGGTTTTCAATGTTAATTTTTTTTAAAAGATGTATAAACTTCAACTTTCAATATCGCTTGTATTAACGTTAGTTATAAACCAATATTGAAAGGTAAAAAACTGACATTAAAAGGGTTTTTTCCACTAGTGAGGAAATATTGATATTTCTTATTATTTACTCAATACATATATTTTTTTATAAGACATATTGTTTATGAATTAAATTAATCATTAAATATATGAAAAATACATTGGACATGCAGTGATGGGTGTCACCCGAAATTATATAGTCCATCGATGAATTGGAAGGTCTCATCAGACAAATTAGTTGGCCAAATTAAATGATTTTTTAGTGTATATATTCCTATTGTGTAAAATATTTCGGTGCAAGGTATTGACGGTATAGCTATCATGATGTTCGAGATCATGATGTCCAATATTAATCATTTTATTAATTGGTAATCTAGTTATTATTATCAATAATATTATGGAATTGATATTGTCCATGGATGCATTTCATGCTCAAATTATTGATTAAATGACGTGTTTTTAGTTGTCTACATTTCCATATTGATTATTCCTTATATACTCATGATATCTTCCATTGTACGTAACTCTTATTAAGCATTTTAGTCCACTCTTATTTTGTTTTTCCCCAAAATATGAAGAATAATTTTTTGAGTAAGTTCAAGGATGCTGAATTTTTTATATTACTATTTTTTATATTTTTATTTCCAATGTAATATGGGAAGAATGTATTTATTTGATTCTTCAAGACTACTAAACTGATTGATCCTTGATATTTGATCACTTGTATCTTATGTCAATATAATAAAATAACTACCAACTCTAGGTTACTAGAGTTAGAGTTGTTATAAAATCGTAATACTCACATATAAATAGAACATTCGAAACAAAACAATCAAGAGAAAAATAACTCACACACACATGTTACGGTAACACAATAGTTTACATAGTTCAGGACTTTCCCTAGTCCATATAAGAAATACATCTTCTTTTACTTTAAAATGAAAAAATAATAGAAACAATGATTACAAACAAGAATCTATAAGACCTGTCATGCAAGAATCCTGATAGTGAACCCCACCCAACTATTTATAGTTGAGTTTTGGATGTGTTCTAGGTTCCATCATCATTCGAAATATGCACTCCACTATGCACATCATGAAGGTTGTCACTAGTAGAATGCTGACTGAATCATCTCCCAGTAGCTCCTGGTGAATAATGAAGGCTTTAGTAACTCATCCTCCAACCCTTAATTCCACAACATGCTACTTTTGTTGATATCAGTAACCATTAACTTCTTCCAGAGGTTCCATAACCTATCTTTTGGATCCAATACCCCCAAAAAATGAAAGGATAAGAAATGAAACTGAAAGTTGTCTTCACACCCAAAATCAATCAGTTCTAGTTGTAATAGAAAATTTAATGTTTATGTTATGAAATAATTATTTTTAAGAAAAATTAATCTTTATACAATTAAAATAATTACTTTTAATGAATGTTAAAAGTAGCTGCTAAAGTGTGTATGGTTTGCCTATAGCGAGTCCATTATAGGGTACTGGGTAAAATATATTGACCTTCAAAAGTGGTCGTTATAGGGTGTAGTGAGATGATATTTTGGGAACCTTAGTGATCATCATTTTATGGTAGCTAAAGCCTTTAGTTACCAAGAAACGTTAACCTCTACAAGTGATTTATAGGACATCAGTGACCACTTTTAGGAGACTCTAATGGTCATTTTTGTTGTAGTGGTTACATCAATTTAATAAAAAAATAACCCCCCCCCCTTTGGGATATTCTTTTATTCCATTTCCAATAAATATTTTAGTCCACCATAATATAATCACCTAAAGGGAATTATACATTGACTATATTTAATTAATATAATTTTTCAATGTTCATCTCCCATGTATGTGTTTGGATTAAAATGTTTTTTAAAATTAAATTTAACATATTAAATTTTGTATAAATGCATTAAAATTTCACAGCACCGGCAACTAAGATCCCCTAGATGTGGAGGTTTGTAATCAGTGAAATTCTCCTAGTGCTATATTTTTTCATGGCTTCCTCCTTGATTGCGAGGAAGATGTTCATCATTTACACGATCTGGGATGCCTGCCCAGCGCACTTCAACACCCATGCACACTGGTACGCTGCCACCTTAAATTGTGTCTCTGCCTCGCCGCTCATCCTATACGGCTACAGACACATCATCATCGACTTCATCGCCCACTTGATGGATAGTGAGGCTCAGGAACTTGCAGAGATGCAAGGGGTCTACCACGTCATCCCCAACAAGATTCACAAGCCTCTGATAACTCGGACGTCAAATTTTCTTGGCATCACCACCCTTGAGGACGACAACTTGTTCTCCCCAAAGATCGATGCCAGCAATGTGGTCTCCAGGGTGTTGGAAACTGGAATCTGGTCATTGATTTGTAACTCCAATGAATACATCCTCCCTCCCCTATCTAGGACCAAGTGGAAGGGAACTTGCAATATGAGAAAGGACTTCCCTACCACTAGCTATAACTGGAAACTCGTCGAGCCCAAGTTTTCTCTGATGGGTACGTGGTGAGATTCAGAAAAAGAACTCCTAAATCTAAATCCTTGGTGGATACAGAAGGACATGAGAGCCACACAGCCAGAACCACCACTGACTTGAAAGTGTCCAATGCAAGCTTTCACGGCTATGCCAGGGGGACAACGTGTGGAATGGCCCCAACCACCCGGGTGGTGGCCTATAAGGTCTACTGGTCCAGGCACTACGCTGATTCCAACATCAAAGTAGCCATGTACGAGGCCATAAAGGACAGTGTGGATGTTCTATAACTTTCTATTGAAAACAGAGACATGGTGGATTTCAGGAACAATTCAATCACCATGGTGTTTTTTGTGGCGGCCACGAAAAGGGGGATATTTGTGTCCTACTCCACCGGAAACGATGGGACTGGTACCAGAACCCTATCAAACACTATTCCAGGGATTGTGATTGTCACTTCTAGAACTCTGGATCAGCATTTTTCCACTAATATCTACCTCGATAACAGAAACACCATCACTGGCTTGTTAATTTCATTCGACAACACCCTGTTCGGGGATGACATCTTATTTCCATTGTTCTACACGGCCAATTCCACTAATGGCAGTCAGTGCATCGACAGTGGCCTTTCCAGTGTGAATAATATAATGACCTTAAAAATCGTGATCTATAACCACAACTATCGGCATAATTTCTTTCCAAGATGGCACTTCCCACCACTTTGCCAAAGGGGGTGGGCTAGGTTGATGGTGGGTGGCCAACCCCACCAAACACATCAGCAGGAGAGGCATGAGGAGGGCTGGAAGATTTCTATAAAACACATTGGATTCCCTGGTTTTGATCATCATCTTTGACAATCTCATCACCACTCATCAGTTTTCATGTTCTCCAATTTTTTGCAGTATTTTGTGAGGTAGTTTCCCCTTTATTCAAGAGATAATATTACGAGGATTTTATCTTTGTAATAAGTGAGGGAGTGTGTACCCACTTTTACCCTATAGTGATCCTTCTATTTTCCCATGATTTTTTACCACTTCCATTTGGGGGTTTTCCATGTTACATCTGGTGTCCTTTTATTTCCATATTTTTTCACTTTATTTTATCTCATGATTATGGATTTACCATTAGGCCAATCATTTTCTATCCCAACAAGATGTATCAAATTCAAGGTTTTATCCTGGTGTTGATCACATTTTCAGGTATTAATAATTCTCTTAAATTTGAGTATGCTCTGTGATTGTAACTCAGGATTATCTATCACAGCAGAAAAAATTTATTGAGATTATTAAATACACCATTGTGAAATGGAGGAGGTTCTGGACTGGAAGTGTTTCCATATGGTGGTGAAATTCGAGATCAAAAAATTCAACAAGAATAATTTTTCATTGTGGAAAATGAAGATGCAGGCAGTATGGCAGAAGGATAATTACCTACTGGCAATTGGAGAAAATTTGGCCAGTGTGACGGAGGAAAAATGGAATGATATGGAAAAAAATTCTATTGCCGACATCTATTTGTCTTTGGTAGATGGGGTCCTATCGATCATTGTGGAGAAAAAGATGAGAAAGGAAATATGGGATACTTTGATGAAACTATACAAGGCCAAGTCACTGCACAACAAAAATTTTCTAAAGAGAAAATTGTACAATATTTGGATAGTGGAGTCATAATCGGTGACTGACCACATCAACAACCTCAGTACTCTATTCGCTCAGCTCACGGCATTGGGCTATAAAATTTTGGATACTGATAATGCATAGATTCTACTCTAGAGTTTTCCAGATTCATATGACTAACTAATTATCAACCTCACCAACAATATGCTGATAGATATGTTGCTCTTTAATGATGTTTCAACCACGTTTCTTGAAGAAGAAAGTCAGGGAAAGAACAAGGAGGATAGATAGACCACTTCGCACCAAGTAGAGACTCTTTCAATGGAGAGTGGAAGGACGATGGAGCGTGGTTCCAATAAGATCCAAAATCATGGAAGGTCCAAATCAAGGAGTAAGAAGAAGAATGTCACATATTTCAATTGTGGAAAGAAGGGGAACATCAAGAAGGACTGTTGGAATAAAAATAGTGTTGAAAATAACTCTTAGGGTAATATGGTGAGTACTTATGGAAAAGGAGATATACTAGTCAGTGAAGTGGAAACAACTACAAGAAGAAGGAAGCATCTCGATGATGCATGGATTATCGACTCAGAAGAAACATGGGACATGACGTCTCGATGGAAATGGTTTGACAAATATGAAACCATCCCGGAAGGGCTTGTGTACATGGGGAACGATCACACCTTGAAGATCATTAGAGTCAGTACCATCAAAATAAAGATTCATGATGGTATTGTTCGAACCATCCAAGGAGTACGTCATGTGAAGGGCCTAAAGAAGAACATATTGTATTTGGGACAATTTTATGACATTATATACAAGAATCACATAGAAAATGGAGTGATGAAAATCGTGAAGGGTGCACCTGTGGTAATAAAGGTGGAGAAGATCTCAAATAACCTATACATGGTTATGGGTGAAACGTACAAGGAGGAAGAGATAGTTGTTTCCTCAACTACCTCGACAAAATATTTGAAAACTTTATGGCATCGAAAGCATGGCCATATGTCAGAATGAGGCCTGAAGATTCTTGTGGATCAAAAGTTGTTGCCTGGTCTTACAAAGGTATCCTTACCATTTTGTGAGCATTGTTTTTTGATCAAGCAACACAGGTTAAAGTTCGGGACATAAATATCACGAATAAAATAGATCTTAGAGTTTATCCATTCCTATGTTTTGAAAGCACCGGTAATATCCCTAGGAGTAGCATGGTACTTTGTATCCTTTATTGATGATTATTACAAGATATGTTGGTTGTACCAAATCTGGAGGAAGGTAGATGTTTTAGAAGTCTTTGAAACATTCAAATCATGGAAGGAGCTTGACTCTAAAAAGAAGATCGTGTGTCTGAGGACTGACAATGATAGAGAATATACAAGCGAGGAGTTTGATACTTTTTATCAACAGGATGGAATCAAGAGAAAGTTCATGGTGGTGTACACTCCTCATCAGAATGGAGTGGTAGAGTGGATAAACAGAACCATGTTGGATAGAACAAGGGAAATGTTGAAGACTGTGAGAATTGAAAAAACATTTGGGGAAGAAGCAGTGAATACCACCTGTTATGTGATCAATTGATCTCCTTCAAAGGCGATTGATCTAAAAACACCAATAGGGATGTGGAATGGTAAACCCGATGACTATTCTTGGATACATACTTTTAGAAGTCTTGTATATGCAATGTTTAATGACCAGGAAATATCGAAGTTGGATTCCAGATCTTGGAAATGTATCTTCTTGGGGTACACTGATGGTGTGAAGGGGTATCATTTGTGGGACCCCACTGCCTACAAATTTATCATCAGTATAGATGTCATTTTTGCAGAAGATAAAGTGAAAATGACAATGGATCAAGACACAGAGAAGGAGAATACAGAAACTACAATAGTCAAAGTAGAGGGAAAATCCAAGGAACAATTAGTTTCCTATGAGGAATTACCAGAGCATGATGATCAATTGTTGTTTGAGTTGAGACCACGATGGTAAAATTTGGAAAAAAGAGAACCAGTATGGCACTCAAAATATGTCACTAAGAGTAATATTGCATACTTCTTATTGACATAGGATGGAGAGCCATATTATTTTGTGGAGGCAACCTAAAGTCTAGATGTATCCTCATGGATGGCAGTGATGTAGGAGGAACTTGAATCCCTCCAAGGAACAAGACCTGGGATCTTGTTTCATTACCTCATGCAAGGTGGGATATCGAAAACAAATGGGTCTTTAAGATCAAGTAGGGTGGAAAGGACCATGTGGAAAGATATCATGCATGATTGGTGGTCAAAGGATTTTCTCATAAAGAAGGTTTTGATTTTAATGAAATATTTTCTCCTATTGTTAGACTGACTATTGTTCGGTTAGTTCTGGCGATGTTCGCTATATAGAGATTACATCTAGAGCAGCTGGATGTGAAGATTGTGTTTCTCCATAGTGATCTTGATGAAGAGATCTATATTCTCCAACCGAAAGGTTTTTCAAAATAATGCAAAGAGAACTTGGTTTTCATGTTGAAAAAATCTATGTATGGTCTCAAACAGTCACCAAGGTATTGGTATAAGAGATTTGATTCCTATATCATGAGATTTGGATACGAAAAAATTCATTCAAATCCTTGTTCATTTTTCAAGGGTTTGGATGGAAATGATTTCATCATTCATCTGTTGTATGTGAATGACATGTTGGTTGCAGGCCACAACAATGATCTGGTCTAGGAGACGAAGGCAGAGTTGGCCAGAGAGTTTGATATGAAGGACTTGGGACTAACAAACAAGATTCTTGGGATGCAGATTTACTGAGACAGAAATAATGGGAAAATTTGGATATCATATAGGATTTACTAATAGAGAGTCTTGAAACTCTTCAACATGAAAGATTGTAATCCAATATCTACCCTTCTTCTCATTAATTTCAAGTTATCCTCTACAATGAGTCCTAGAAGTGAAGCTGAGTGGATGGAAATGTCACGAGTACCATATGCATCAGTAGTGGGTAGTCTAATGTTCACTATGGTTTGTACTAGACCAGATATTGCAAATGCAGTGGGAGAAATTAGTCGGTACATGGAGAATCCAGGATGGGAGCATCAGATCACAATGAAGAGGATCCTGAGATACATCAAGGATACCTCAAATTCTGTATTATGTCATGGAGGATCAGATTTTATTGTCAGAGGCTATGTTGATTCATATTTTGTAGTTGATTCTGACCAAAGGAAATCCACTATTGGTTATCTGTTTACTCTTGTAGGAGGAGCTATGAGCTTGATTTTGAAGTTATAGTCAATTTTGGCTTTATCCACAACAGAGGTAGAGTACATGGAAACTACACGGGCGTGCAAAGAGTAAATTTGGATAAGAAAGTTGTTGGTGGAGCTCGGGCACAGAAAGAAATAGATTCCATTGTTTTTTGATAGTTAGAGCACATTTCACATTTTAAGTAATCCATCTTTTCATTCCAGGATGAAGCACATTGGGGTATAGTATCACATTGTCCGAGATGTGGTGGAGGAAGGAAGTGTGGACATACAAAAGATTCATACTAAAGAAAATATGGAAGATATTTTGATAAAGGAAATTAACTTCGATAAGTTCATATGGTGCAGATCCTCAAGTGGCCTTTCAGATACTTGAGAGGCATGTTTGTCAGATATAAAGGATTTGGATATGTGATTGGTTTACAATCAATTCTCTAAGTGGGAGATTTGTTGGAAGAATTTCTTTTCTAGATGGCATCGCTCCCCCACTTTGTAAAACAGGGTGGGATGGGTTGATGGTGGGTGGCCAACCCCACCAAACCCTTTATCAAGATAGGCACCAAGAGGGATGAAAGTTTCCTATAAAAGGTAGTGGATTCCCTGGTTTTGATCATCATCTTTGGAAATCTCATCACCTGTCATCAGTTTTTAAGTTCACCAATTTTTTGCAGTATTTTGTGAGGCAGTTTCCCCTTTATTCAAGAGATAATATTATGAGGGTTTTCTATTTGTAATAACTGAAGTAGTGTGTACCCACTTCTACCCCATAGTGATCATTCTATTTGCCTGTGGTTTTTTTACCCCTTCAATTTGGGGGTTTTTCCACATTACATCTGGTGTCCTTTTATTTTTTGCATTTTTGCACTTTATTTAATCTTGTGATTATCGCAGAACTGGTGGGACAATCATTTACAGTCCCAATAGAAGCATGAACTGGATGGTATATAAAGGAGGAGTGTTGAATAAAGCTAACATCAAGGGGATGATCATAGAAAAGGCCGAGACCAACAGCGATGAGTTTCTGGCAGACGACCATGTATTATCGATGGTAGTGGTGATGTTCGAAGATGGGAAGGCCATCAAGAAGTACACCATGTCGAGGGGAAATCTGAGGACTAGAATCGGACCTAGGATGATAGTGATGGGGATGAATCCCTCCCCCTCGGTAGCATCCTTCAACTCTAAGGGTCCATCCCCAGCCACCGACGTACTCAAACCAGACGTCTTGGCATTAGGAGTGAACAACCTCACCGTGTGGACCCCCTTGGTGGAACCCTCGGAGCTCCCCAAAAATAAATGGTGCTTAGACTTCAAAATTACCTCTGGCACATCAATTTTGTGCCCGCACATGAGCAAAATCATGGAACTTGTGAAGGCGATGCACCCAAACTAGAGCCCCGACGCCATCAATTCTTCCCTCATCACCACCGCATCCACCGTGGACTTGAAGATCGGTGCTCCCATATCAGACCTATCTATGTGGAGTATGACGACATATTTCCACATGGGAGGAGGTCTGGTTAACGTATATGTCCCCCTAGACCTTGGCCTCGTGTACAGCATCAGCCGAGTGGAGTACATGGAGTTCCTATTCACCCTAAATTACAGTTTAAAGGACTTTCATAGGTTTGTGGGGAGTTTTAATTTTAGGTGAATTGAGAGGAGGAAATACAATGTCTCCAATCTCAACTACCCATCTTTTACTATCACTATCCGTCGGGGCTACTCTAAAATAGTGACCTTCCTGAGAACCCTTAGCAACATCATGGATGTCAGTGGAATTTTTCCAGGACTATGTCGCCCCCCAAATTGTCAAAGGGGGTAGCATGTATGGTGGGTGGTCGGTGGAAAACCCCACCAAATCACCTAGTAAGAGAGATAAGTAGAATTGAGGGTTTCCTATAAATGGAAAGAGCCTCATCTCATTTAATCATCTCTCATCTCACCTCATTACCACTAGAAGATCCCATTTGAGTGGTATTTCTGAGGTTGTTTCCCCATCATATTCAAGAGAAATTTTACGAGTATTTTCTCCTTGTAATAAGTGATGGTGTGTATACCTACTTTTACCCCATAGTGATCCTTCTATTTTCCAGTGGTTTTTTACCCCTTCCATTTGGGGGGGTTTTCCACGTCATATCGGGCTTCATTTATTTTTCCACATTTTCACTTCATTTTATCTCTTAATTATCACTGCACTAGTGTACCAATAATTTTACGTTCCCAAAAAGTTGTATCATTGGGATATTCTATCCCCATATTGTTCACATTTTTGGGCATTAATAATTCTCGTAAATTTGAGTATGCTTTGTGATTGCAACTCCAGTTGATTTTTCACATTAGAAAAAAATTATTGAGATTATTAAATACACCATTGTGAAATGGATGAGGTTCTGAACTGATGGCATGTCTATATGGTGTTTAAATTTGAGATTTAAAAATTAAACGGGAATAATTTTTCATTATAAAAATTTAAGATGTAGGCAGTTCTGTAGAAGGATAATTGTCTACTAGAAATTGGCGAAAAGTCAGTGGGTGTGACAGACAATAAATTGAATGATATGGATGGGAATGTTATTTCTAACATCCATATGTCTTTGGAAGATGAGGTCCTATCAAGGATTGTAGAGAAAAAGACAGAAAAATAAATATGGGATACTCTGACGAAGTTATATGAGGCCAAGTCACTGCACAACAAAATTTTCCTGAAGAGAAAATTATACACTCTTTGGATAGCAGAGTCATCATAAGTGACTGACCACATCAACAACCTCAACACCCTGTTTTATAATCTCACAATTTTGGGATATAAAATTTTGGATACTGAACGTGCATAGATTCGACTCCAGAGTTTTCCAGATTCATACGATCAACTCATTATCAACCTCACTAACAATATTCTAACAAATATGTTGCTCTTTAATTATGTTTCAGATATGGTTATTGAAGAATAAAATTGGCACAAAAACAAGGAGGACAGATAGACAACTTCACACCAAGAAGAGGCTCTGTCAATGGATAGAGGTAGGATGATGGAGCATGGTTCCAATGGGATCCAAAATCATGGAAGGTCAAAATCAAGGAGTAAAAAGAAGAATATCACATGTTTCAATCATGGTAAGAAGGGGAATGTCAAGAAGGATTGTTGGAATAAGAAGAGTGGTGAAAAGTAATTTTAGGGGAATGTGGTGAGAACTTCTTGAAAAGGAGATAAACCAGCCAGTGAAGCGGTGATGACTACTGGATGAAGGCAACATCTCGATGATGCATGGATTATCGATTCAAGATAAACATGGCACATGAATTCTCAATGAGAATGGTTTTACCAGTATGAAACCATCCCAGAAAAACTTGTGTAAATTGGAAATGATCACACCCTAAATATAATTGGAGTTGGTGCCATCAAAATGAAGATGCATGATGGTATTGTTCAAACCATTAAAGGAGTACATCATCTAAAGGGCCTGAAGAAGAACATATTTCCATTGGGACAATTTGATGACATCGGATGCAAGAATCACACTGAGAATGGAGTTAAGAGAATTTTTAAGGGTGATCTTGTGGTATTAAAGGTGGAGAAGATCTCTAAGAACCTTTACATTCTTATGGGTGAAACATAAAAGGAGGTGGAGATAGTTGTTGCATCAACTACCTCAAAGGAAGAATTGACGACGGCATGGCATCAGAAGCTTATCCATATATCAGAACGAGGCCTGAAGATTCTTCCAGATAAAAAGTTACTACCTGGTCTTAAAAAGGTATCCTTACCATTTTGTAATCATTGGGTTTTGATCAAGAAACGCGGGTTAAGGTTTGGGACGTCAACAACAAGAAGAAACAAGATTTTTTAGATGATCCATTTTGATGTTTGGAAAGCACCGGTTATATCCCTGAGAGGAGCAAGATACTTTGTATCATTTATTGATGATTATTATAGGAGATGTTGGGTGTACTCAATCAAGAATAAGTTAGATGTTTTTGAATTATTCAAAACATTCAAAGCATGTAAGGAACTTTAATTTTGAAATAAAATCAAGTGTCTGAGGACTGACAATGGTGGAGAATATACAAGCGAGGAGTTTGATACATTTTTTTCAGCATGAAGGAATCAAGAGACATTTCATGGTGGCATACACTCCTCAATAGAATGGAGTGTCAGAGCAGATGAATAGAACCATGTTGGATAGAACAAGGGAAATGTTGAAGACTGTGGGAATTGCCAAAATATTTTAGGCAGAATCAGTGAATACCGCCTGTTATGTGATCAACTGATCTCCTTCAATAGTGATTGATCTAAAGACACTGATGGAGATTTAGACTAGTAAACCCACTGACTATTCTCGATTACATACTTTTGTAAGTCATGTATATGAAATTTTTAATGACCAAGGAAGATCAAAGTTTGATTCAAGATCTAATAAATGTATCTTCTTTGGGTACGTTGATGTTGTGAAGGGGTATCATTTGTGGAATCCCACTGCCCATAAACTAATCATCATTAGAGATTTAATTTTTATAGAAGACAAGGTGAAAATGAAAATTGATCGAGACATGGATAAGGATAATACATAAACTAAAATAGTTTAAGTAGAAGAAAAATCCAAGGAAGAACCAGTTTCCTCTTAGGCATTACCAGAGCATGATGATCAAGTATCTGTGGATACTGAACCATGATGGTCAAATCGAGAGAAAAGAGCACCAGTATGGCCCTCATACTATGTCACTGAGAGAAATATTGCATACATATTATTGATGAAGGATGGAGAGATATCTTCTTTTGTGGAGGAAACCCATAGTCTAGATGTATTCTCATGGATGGCAGTGATGCAGGAGGAACTTGAAGCCCTGTGTAGAAAAAAGACATGGGATATTGTTTCAATAACTCATGGAAGGAAGTCTATCAGAAACAAATGAGTCTTTAAGATCAAGAGGGATAGAAAGAACCAGGTGAAAAGATATTGTACATGACTGGTAGTCAAAGGATATGATCAAAAGGAAGGTATTGATTTCAATGAAATATTTTCTCTTATTATTAGACTGATAACTGTTCAGATAGTTCTAGTAATGTGTACTACATAAATTTTACATCTAGAGTAGCCGGATGTGAAGACTACTTTTCTCAATGGTGATATTGATGAAGATATCTATATGCTTCAACTAAAAGGTTTTTCAGAAGAAGGAAAAGAGAACATGGTTTGCAGGTTGGAAAAATATTTGTACGGTCTCAAAGAGGCGCCGAGGTGTTGGTACAAGAGATTTAATTCTTATATCATGAGCCTTGGATACAAAAAACTTCATTCATATCCTTGTGAAAATTTCAGGGGTTCATATGGTAATAATTTCATTATTCTTCTATTGTATGTGGATGACATGTTGGTTATAGGCCCTAAAAAAGATCATATTCAAGACACGAATTAACGGTTGGATAAGGGCCTTGATATGAAGGACTTGGGACCAGCAAAAAATATTCTTACAATACAGATTTACCGAGATAGAAATCATGGGAATATTTGACTATCACAGAATAATTACTTACAGAAAGTCTTGAAATGTTTCAAAATTCAAGACTGTAATCCAATCTCTACCCCTATTCCTGTTAATTTCAAGTAATCCTCGACAATGAGTCCTAGTAGTGAATCAGAGATGATGGAAATTTCTTGATTACCATATGCATCATTAGTGGGTAGTCAAATGTTTTCTATGGTTTGTACTAAACTGGACATTGCACATGTAGTAGGAGTAGTTAGTCAGTACATGGAGAAACCAAGATAGGAGCATTGGATCATAATGCACTACTACAAATATGGCTTTTATCAGCGCTAAAAATTGCCATTAACAGTGCTAGAAAAAGAACTATTAATACTGGTGAAGATAAAGGGGGGGTCCCCTTTATCAGCGCTCCAAAAAGTGCTGAAAAAGACCCCTTTTATCAGCACTTTTTTTAGCACTGATAAAAATAAAAAAATAAAAAAAATACTGCCAATCTTAGGGGGGGGCTTTTTACAGCGCTTGAGCCCCCATTTATCAGCGCTTTCTCGCACCTCCAGTGCCCGCCTGCACCACCTACACCATTTATCGGCACTATCCCTTTAAATCACCCTTGCGCGCGCACCCATGCCTCCACCCGGATTTGATCTCGAGACCTCCCCCCTACGCATCTAAAGCCTTTTCCACTACCCTATATTGATTTGTTATCTTATTCATGATATATCTATTTATTTATATATATATTTAGTTATATTTATTCGTATAGTAATATATATTTATATTAATATATATATATAGTTATATTAATATATATATATATATATTAATATATATATATATAGTTATATTAATATATACATATAGTTATATTAATATATATATATAGTTATATTAATATATGTATAGTTATATTAATATATAATAGTTATATAAATATTCATATATTGGTATTTTAAATAAAAATGATATTAGTTATTATTTAGATAAAGATAAAATATTTTATATGTAAATATGTTTAATTATTTATTTAAAAAATTTAATTTTTAGGTGTGAATATATAAAAAATATGTACGTATAGTTATATATTTGATTATAAATAGCAGTGCATTATAAAAAATGATGAAATTTGAAAGACATAATATCAATGTGAATGTAATACCTTGGAATAAATTCAGTCCCCACCAAAAAAAGCCAATAATACCCCCTTAAACGAGGCTGAAAATCCACAAAATGTTAAAAAATCTGGGTACCCTGACTAAAAACTCAGTTTTGGAGGCCTTTTGGGTCTCTTTTGGCCTCTAAAAACGCTTGACTAAGGTACCCCCGGGCCATAGCGATGTAGATCTCATTTGAGGCTTCGATTTAATATGTGGTAGAGCTCAAACGGACACCCGGATCAAAATTTATGGCTGTTTGAAGTTCGAGTTGCATTTTCAACATATTTTGGATCTTTTTTTAATTTTTTTTATTTTTTAGTCTTAAAATTGTTATTAAATGACTATTACTCCATAATAATTATAAAATTATTAATTAAAAATATTTTTTTAATTTTTTATAAGCTATTTTCACTAAATATCTTATAATATATGTATAATAAGTGTAAATGTACATTTATACTTATCTAAAATATATTTAAAAATTATATATTATATTTATATCAATATAACTATATAAATATATTTATATATTAATATATTTATTTAATTTTTTTTTTTGAAGTCGACCCTTTATCAGTGCTTTTAAAAAAAATCGCTGATAAAGCCCCCCCCCCTTTATCAGTGCTACTAAACAAGTGCTGATAAAGGAGGTCCCTTTATCAGTGCTAAAAAAAGCACTGATAAAGGGGGGGCCTTTATCAGCGCTAAAAAAAGCGATAATAAAGGGGTACTTTTATCAGCACTTTTTTTAGCGTTGATAAAGGCACCCTTTATCAAAGCTTTTTTGAGCGCTGATAAAGCCCCCCCCCCTTTATCAGCGCTTTTTCGTTAGCGCCGATAAAGGGGTGGCGCTGGCCTTTCCCAGTTTTGTGGTAGTGATGAAGATGATCCTGAGACACATCAAGGAAACCTTATATGTTTCATTATGTTATGGAGGATCATATTTTACTATTAGAGGCTATGCTGATTCAGATTTTGTAGGTGATTCTGATCGAAGTAAATCCACTACTGGTTATGTGTTTACTCTTATAAGAGGAGTTGTGAGAAGGATTTCAAAGTTACACTCAGTTGTGGATTTATCCACGATAGAGGTAGAGTGCATGGAATCTAAATAGTCTTGCAAAGAGGCTATTTGGATGAGAAGGTTCTTGAAGGATTTCAGGAAGGGAAAAAGCATATTTCATTGTTTTGTGATAGTCAGAGCATCTTTCACATTACATGGAATCCATATTTTTAGTCTAGGACAAAGAACATTAAGGAAAAATATCACTTTTTAAGATATGTGGTGGAGGAAGAAAGTATGGATATGTATAAAATTCATACTAAAGAAAATATGGCAGATTTCCTTACAAAGGTGGTTGACTCTGATAAGTTTAGATGGTGAAGACCCTCAAGCGAACTTGTAGAGACTTCAGTAGCATATTTAGCAGATAGAAAGGAAGTGTGGAGATGTGATTGATTCTCAATGAGCAATAGTGGGTGAGGCTTGCCTATAAAATTCAAGAGCCTCATCCCATTTCATAATCTCTCATATCACCTCATCACCACTAACAGATCCCATTTGAGCGGTATTTGTGAGGTGATTTCCACATAATACTCAAGAGAGTTTTTACGAGTGTTTTCTCCTTGTAACAAGTGAGAGACTATGTACCTACTTTTATTCCATAGTGATCCTTCTATTTTCCCATGGGTTTTTACCCCTTCCATTTGGGGGGTTTTCATGCATTACATCTGGTGTCATTTATTTTTCCACATTTTGCACTTCATTTTATCTTGTAATTATCACTGAATAAGTTGACCAATCATTTTACAGTCCCAATAGGGGAGATGAGCAGGCGTAATGTATCAGTGAAGCCACTGTCGTCGTTGATGGCGTCGGTGTTGCCGATAAGGTTATAGTTCGATCTGGAGCATGGGAAGAGGGAGTACGAGCTGGCATTGATTGTGGGTCTATCGTTTTCTAACAAGATAATGATGGAGTTCAGCTACATGGAATGGACGAACACCGGTGGCAGAAGTTACAGGGTTCAAAGCCCCTTTGCGGACACTTGGAAGTGAATGTAGGAAAAGGATAAATAGGCATTACATGCAATTACCAATAGAAAAAAATAGACTAAAGACAGAAAGAATGTATGATGGTCAAAAGCCCATTTTAATTAGCACATTATCACATTTATATATACAATCAATGATCCAGGTTAATCCACCTCTTCCATTTCAAATATAACTATTAAATTCATCTAAAAAATAATAGAAAATAGACTTTTCATGGAAAATGATGACATATATAAAAATATTAATTTATAATACTCTTAATTTAGATATAATTAATTTCATGAAATAAAAAAATCTATGAAAAATTTATTCCATCTAATTGAAAGGGACGGGTACTTAAATGAAATATATGGAAAAAAAGGAACATTTCATTTTTATTACAAAGGATTATTGAGTAGAATTAACAATAAATCCATATATTTTTTTTAATAAGTTAGTGTTAAAAGGGGGAATGTTAATTATAGTAGTATTATAAACAAAATTAAAGAGGGGTGAATATTGTAACAAGGAGTTTTTGTATTGGATTTGATGACTAAAATACATGTAGATTGTTCAATATGTATAACCATGAGGCATTTTATTTTTTATTGATGTTTGGAGGTTTCAGAATCACTATCACTACTACACATATGCCCTTTAACAACGCAAAAAAAGGATTTTAATAGTGATAAAAAAATGTCGTTAATCACAGCAATGATAAAGGCCTCCCTTTATCATTATTTTAAATAGCTCTGATAAAGGCATACACAACCATAAAAACAGGGTTTTATCAGCCCTAAAAATTCCTTTATCAGTGCTAAAAATCATTGATAATTGAGGCACTATTAAAAAGAGGATCCCTTTTATGAGTGCTAAAAAAGTGCTGATAAAAGAACTCTTATATCAATTCAAATAAAAGTTAACAAAAAATTAAAAAAAACTTTAAATCGGAGACCCACCTTTTAAGAGTGCTTGACCCCCACTTTAACATCACTAGTAATCCCCACCCGCACCCCCTCCACCCCCTTTAATAGCACTAGGTGCACCCACCCACCCTTTAACAGCGTTATCCCCCTACACCCTCCCGCACACCTCTACCGAACTTGAGACCTCTGCCTTGCACTCCTTCCCCTTTACCGCTCGCTTATCTTGTTTTTTTCTTCATTTAATTGTATGTCTATTTATTTATATATTTATTTATTTATATTTATTCGTATATTAATATAGATTTATATTAATATATATATATACTTGTATTAATATATATATATTTATTTATTTATTTATTTGTATATTAATAAATATTTATATATATATTTGGTTATATTTTTTTAACCGTATATTTATTCTATGATTAATATATATTTATAAAATTGGTTTTAAATACATTTATAAAATATGTTTTTTTGTGTGCATAGATAAATAAATACATATATACAACATACATACAAAGGTATATATATTATATATGTGTGTGTATCTGTATGTATTATTACACATATTTATATATATTTACATATATTATATTCATATGTATATTCATATGTTAGAATATATAGATAATATATATCTTTTTTTAATACAGACAAACACTAATACACACACACATACACATTATATAGGTATATAAATATTCATATATTTTTATTTTAAATTAAAATGGATATTATAAGGCTTATATATTGAGAAATATAATTTATATGTAAATATGTTTTATTATTTATTTATAAAGTTAAATGTTTGTGTGAATATATAAAAAATATGTATATATTGTTATATATTTTATTATAAATACCACTACACTATGAAAAACCATAAAATTTTAAAGTCATAATATCAATATGAATGTAATCCTTCAGAGTAAATTCAATCCCCGCTAAAAAAGGGCAAAAAGTCTCACTGAAACGAGGCTGAAATTCCATCGAATGTTAAAACATTTGGATATCCAGAATAAAAAATCCGTTTTAGAGTCCTTCTAGACTGTTTTTAGCCAAAACAAATGTGTCAAAAGGTTATATTGTGTCACTAGCATATTTCAAGCTTCAATTTTATATGTGGTAGAGCTCAAACAAACACCCGAATCAAAAGTTATGGTCGTTTGAATTTTGAGTTATGTTTTTAAGTTTTTTAGATCTTTTATTAATATTTTGATTTTTTGTGTCTTCAAATTGTTATTAAATAAATATTACTTGATGATAATTAGCAAATTATTAATTAATAATATTTTTTAAAATATTTTATAATTCATTTTCAGTCAATTTCTTATATATTAAGTGTAAATGTCTATTTATACTTATCTAAAACATATTTTAAAATATATATATTATGTTTATATAAATAAATATATATATTTATATCTTTATATAAATATAAATATATTTATATATTAATATATTAATATATTATTTTAATGTTTTTTAAAATATAATTTTTACCAGTGCTAATAATGGGGTCCCTTTAACAGTGAAAAAAAAAGATCTGATAAAGAGGTTACCTTTATCAAGGCTAAAAAAAGAACTCATAAAGGGGTACTTTTAACAGTGTTTTTAGCCCTCTTAAAAGTACCCTTTATCAGATTTTTTTAGCGTTGATAAAGGTACCCCCTTTATCATGGATTTGTTTAGCACTGTTAAAGGGTATCACTGCAAACACACATTTTTGTGGTTAATGTGATGTTAACACTAACCCAAAATTGTATTTTCGTAGCGCTAAAAAAATGATGATAAAGGGGTACATTTATCAATAATTTTTTTAATAGCACTGATAAAGGGAGGTATTTATCAGTGTTTTTTTAATAGCACTGATAAAGGGTATATTTCAAAAAAAATCATCAAAAATAGTATATTAATATATAAATATATTTATGTTGATATAAATATAATATATATATATATATATATTTAAATATGTTTTAGATAGGTATAAATAGACATTTACACTTAATATATAAGATATTTAGTGAATATGACTTATAAAATATTTTAAAAAATATTATTCATTAATAATTTTCTAATTAGTATTGAGTAATAATCATTTAATAACAATTTGAAGACACAAAAAATCAAAAAACTAATAAAATATCTAAAATAAGTTGAAAACGTAATTCAAACTTCAAATAGTCATAACTTTTCATTCAGGTGTCCGTTTGAGCTATACCACATATCAAATCAAATATTGTGATGAGATATACACCCTTAATGAAATAGATAAACATCTTTTATAATTTTTAGGGCCAAAAAAGGATCAAAAGACCTCCAAAACTAAGTTTTTAGTTGGGGTACCCTAATTTTTTAACATTTGATGAATTTTCAGCATTGTTTAATGGGGCCTTTTTACCATTTTTCAATGGGGACTGAATTTATTCCTAGGTATTACATTTATATTGATATTATTTATTTGAAATTTTATCATTTTTCACAATTTATTGTAATTTATAATCAAATATATAACAATATATACATATTTTTTATATATTGACACATAAAAATTTAATTTTATAAATAGATAATTAAACATATTTATATATATAATATATTTCTCAATATATAAGAATTATCTAAATAAAAACTAATAACCATTTTATTTAAAATATAAATATATGAATATTTATATACCTATATAATGTGTGTGTCTATTAGTGTGTGTGTGTTAACATACTGATATATGTATTATCTATATATTCTAACATTTGAATATACTTATTAATATATAATATATGTAAATATATATAAATATGTATGATTATACTTATAGATACACACACATATATATATAATACATATAAATGTGTATGTATGTTGTATATATGTATTTATTTATTTATACACATAAAAAATGTATTTTATAAATGTATTTAAAACTAATATTATTAATATATATTAATATACGAATAAATATATGGATAAAAAATATAAATATTTATATATATATATAAATAAATAGATATAAATATATATTAATATAAATATATATATATATAAATATATATTAATATAAATATATATATATATTAATATAACTATATATATATTAATATATGAATAAATATTACTATATATATATAATTAAATGGAGAACAAAACAAGCTGGGCAAGTGGTAAAGGTGAAGGCACGAAAGGGAGATGTCTCGGGTTCAAATCCAAGTGGAGGCAGGGGTGTACAGGCGGGTGCGGGGGGGATAGTGTTGTTAAAGGGTGGGGGTGTGCATATAGCATTGTTAAAGGGGTAGTGGGAGCATGTGTGGGAGGGGCTTTCTAGAACCATTAAAAGGGGATCAAGAGCTGTTAAAATAGGGACCCTCTGATTTATAGATTTTTTTTAATTTTTTTAAATTTTTTTTGACTTTTACCAGCACATTTAAAAAAGAACTGGTAAAAGTGGTCTTTATCAGCGTTTTTTTAGCACTGATAAAAGGGACTCCCTTTTAATAGTGCCTCGATTACCAAAAAAAATTTAGTGTTTCTAAAGGATTTTTTAGCACTAATAAAACCCTATTTTGTAGTAGTGCAATAAAACAACACACCCAACAAAAACCTGTAATTTCAAACAATGCTATATACATTTAACTAGCATCATTATACAAAAATATTCACCCATAGTATATATAAAAAACATTGTTATATACATTTCAAACAATGTTTTATATAATTACATTTGTAATTATACAACAAACATTTAAAAACATTAATATTTCTTATTTTGACACCCATGATCCCCTCTCAGAAATGTCCGCCCATGGCATCAGTTGCTGAACAAACCATCTCAACCCGAGAAAAAGTTTCTACCTATATAAGAAAACAAATATTATGTTAGTAATACTATAAAGAAATAAATTAAACAAAAATATAAAAGAATACATTAATAAAATGTCAATATTTAATAAAAAAAATACATTTGGAGTGATACCGGTCACACGGTGCATCGTATTGAGGTGGGGTTGATTCTTATACGTCAAAAAATGAGTTATGGATCATTAACCTAATATATAAAAACAATTCAATTTTTTTCTTAGTTTTGATTATTTTACTTATTCTTTTATCAAAATTAATGTCAATTTTAAATAATTAAACATTTGGAGTTGTGTCGGTCACACTTTCTGTCGGATTGAGGTGCAGTTGATTCCTACCTGTCAAAAATTACCGATGGGTCATTTTCCTAAAGTATCAAAACAATCCAAATGTGTTTTCTAAGTTTTCAGTATGCCAGTTATGTTTTTTTATTAAAATGACATTTTAAATTATAGACACTTATTTTGAGTCATACAGGTCGTATCGTGTGTCAGTTTGACGTGAGATTACTTTATACATGCCAAAAATTACTTATGAATCATTGTCTTAAATTATTGAGACAATAAGAGTTTGTTTTCTAGGTTTTCAGTGAGGGACATGTTTTGAACAGAAATGTAAACTTTAAACTGATAATGGATACTTTTAGTCAAATCAATCACACCATTCGTCGGATTGAGGTATGGTTGATTCCTACATGTCAAAAATTACTCATGGATTATTATCCTTAAGTATAAAGATAACCTGAATGTGTTTTCTTGGTTTTCATTATATCACTTTCTCTTATTACTTAAATTAATGTCAATTTTAAATAAAAAGACACACTTGGAGTCATACCAATAACACAGTACATTTTATTGAAGTGTGGTTGACTCTTACACATCACAAATGACTCATGGATCGTTTTCCTAAAATATTAAAAAAAATGATTTTGTTTTCTCGGTTTTCAGTATGTCACTTGTTCTTTTTACTAAAATTAATGTCAATTTTAAATAAAAAAGACACTTTCAGTTATACCGACCACATAGTGTATCATATTGAGGTACAGTTTCTTCCTACACATCGAAAATGACTTATAGATCATTTTCTTAAAGTATCAAAACAATCCAAATGCATATAATCATTTTTTAGTATGATAGTTGTGTTTTTTTATTAAAATGTCATTTCAAACTGTAAACATGCATTTTGAGTCATACTAGTCTCATCGTGCATTGGTTTAACATGAGACCGCTTCATACATGTCACAAATGACTTATGAATCGGTTTCTTATACTATCAAGACAATCAGAGCTCATTTTCTTGGTTTTCAGTGTGGGATGTGTTTTTAAATAAAATATTGATTTTAAACTGATAACGGACTCTTTAGGTCATGCTTTTCACACCGTGCATCTAATTGAGATGTGGTTGATTCCTAAAAATCAAAAATGGCTCATGGATCATTTCCCTAATGTATTAAAACAATATGAATGATTTTTCTTGGTTTTCAGTATGTCACCTATTCTTTATACTTAAATTAATGTTAATTTTAAATAAAAAGGTGACACTTTGAGTTTTACTGGACACACCATGCATAATATTGAGGTGAGTTTGATTATTACACATCACAAATGAATTATATACCATTTTCCTAAAGTATCAAAACAATTTGAATGTGGTTTCTCAGTTTTCAGTATGTGAGTTGTTTTTTTACTAAAATGTCATTTCAAATTGAAAACACCCATTTTGAGTCATACTAATCACATTATGTATCATTTTGAAATGATAGTTATTCCTAGACATCATAAATGACTTATTAATCCCTTTTCAAAATTATTAAGACAATCCAAGTGTGTTTTCTTGGTTTTTAGTGAGTAACACTATTTAAATTAATTAGTCAAACATTTAATTTAGATTATGTTAATGTAGTAGAGAACATATAATATTATGTGGAAAACATTGTATATTAATAACAACTTTACCTTCTCATTGAATTTTAAGTTGAAACCTTGAAACCCAATCTCTCAAGAGCACGAGAAGCTTCAAACAAACCACCCCGACTCAAATAAACGATTCCACCTATATAAGAAACAATTAATATGTAATTAATATTAAAAATAAGTAAATTAAATATAAATATGAAACAATTCAATAATTTTTTAGAAGTCACATATTCATGCTATTTGTGTACATTATTCCATCAGGTATACTACCCATTCATTTCTAATAAAATCTATATCATCTTGTGAATATGAGTCTTTTAAAAAGTCATAGTAGTACTGGAAAAATATAAATACACAAAATATTAATAAATTTTTTAAAATGAAATAGTAATTATCTTTGAAAATACCTCTTCGGGGATGCTAGTTTGTTGATGGAATATGATATCCCTCATAAATTTACAAACACAATAACCAAATTTTCTCCCATTTGTTTGTTTTAGAAACTACAGAAACATTGAATATAATAAGTAATTTGTTTTGATATGTATTTGGATAGTGAAATATTATTATATATACCTTGATACATGTCCACTCATAGAACTTTTCATGGTCCCCGTGCTTATCCCTTGGTCTCATTCCTTGTTTTTCACGATATTGATGCACTGCCCTAACATAATAGAATCCTCATTAAAACATAATCTAAATTGTATAATGTGATGTTTAGTTCTGAAACATTGAATTTAGTGTATTAAAAATTGACAAAATCTATCATGTGTGGTTAGTTTTTTGGATATCCATGCATTTAATCGAGGAAATAAATATTTATAGTATCCAAAATGACTACAATTAGCATCCAATATTTCCTAAAAATATAAAAATTAATAATAAATCTAAGAAATGAAAATATATTTGATATGATTAAATTGTAGAGTTTTACCCCATCGTCATTGGTATTAAGAATTTTTTGTCATCTGAAAGTTTTCTTTCAAATGATTTGACCTGACATGCCACTATTTCATCATTTTTTTATTCTATTTTTGGTTGTTATTTAGAGGAGATGTGAGGTCTAACAAGTCTAAGTTTTTCATGGGAAAATCACTTCGATTGTTTTTTATATATGCATATTCCAAAAATATGAAATGTATTTAGTCATAATTAAGATAGTATATTAGATTTTGGAAAATCAAATCATGAAAACATATCTAATGAATACATTTACAACTAAGGTGCCTAACCAATCATAGTCTAGGATTTCAATTACATTCTCCAAACCAATGAAGACTTGAACTTCCTCTCTGTACATATTTTCTTTAAAATCAACAATGTGACTAAAACCATATTTTTAAAATTGTATCCACATGAAACTTCAATTATAGTAAATATGGATATAAAACGAGTGGGGTAAAGGTGTTTTTAATAGGTCTTTTTGATTGGTTAGTCTGTCCTTTAGATGGTTTTGATTTGGTATTTCATTTCACCATCTTCCTTTTTCCATCTATAATAACATTCATTGGTTCATAACCATTTTCATTAATTATTAAAGGTTTAACTTGAAAAATAATTTGGAAATGAATACCTCTTTGTCGATATGATTTTTACAAGAAGTGAAGACCAAGAGATTAATGTTTCAACAATTTTTTAGAACTTGTGAATATCTTCCTCATCAATTAGAATATGTATCTTGACGCTCATCTCATGGGTTATGCTAATCAATAATCTCACATGACCTATTGGAAGTGGTATGTTATGTAGCATGTCATTTTGGATAGTGAACACCATTGCCCTTGCTACAAGGCAATGGGTGGGTGTTGATAGATATAAATCACAGTCATTATCACCCTGTAGAATATTAGTACATCAAAGGTATTAGTGTCTAACTAATTCACATTTCACATAAACAATTATTATAACATTAATTACCATGGCCAAGACAACTCTTTGAGGGGAATGGCTCACCTCAAAGCTAGTGGGGGTGATAGGATCTTCAGGAAATGGTTGTTCTTAAGTTGTATATTCTCTTTTCTTTACCCTATAAAAGTTACTAGCATCTATGTCTTCATTTTGAATCGTTCTTCAAACATAACTAGTCTTTCTCTCATATGTTTCATTTCTTCACCTTGATCCTCCTCTTGTTTTTTCTCAAAATATGTTCGAGGTGTCACCGCAAAACCCACACCTCAGATTCAACCATACTGTTCCGGTCACTTCAAGGATACAGATATTATGTGTTCATCCGATTCAAGTGTTTCTGATTCCTGTGACTATGTCAGATAGAAAATATAGGAAAATATGTAATCATTGTTATATAATAGCTATTTAAATAAAAACTAATTTTTATTATCTCATACTTACACATGTTTCCCAAAATTTTTGTGTCTTTTCATCTATTAACATCCCATAATTATTTACATGTGCCTCCTTTCATAATACATGGCATGGGATGGAAGTGGATTTGGATTTCGATTCATCAATCTGCATACAAAGAGAGGAACATAATTATGTTGTTGTTTCATTTCACATAAAAGTGTTACTGTAGATTTAAAATACGTACCAATTTTTTTTAAAGTGAAGTGTACCCCATCCTTGCTTTATGGTAGGGTTACATTGCTTTTTCTACCTGTTCCTTATTTTTAGCACTTAGTTACTATTTCATAAATAAAAGAATCAATCAAAGTGATGAATACACATATCATCAAACAATGTATTACTAGCCATAATGAACTTAAAAAGACACATTCGCATGATGGCCAATAAACACATCCTGTGATTCTTGATTTATCAGGTGTGCATAGATAAGAGGTGGGTGAAAGTTTACTTTCCCTTCAACATCTTTTAGATGATATCGCGTTATAATTGTGAAAAATACTTTTTGAATCCTTCTAGCAAGCATTAATACATATTTTTTATGGGATCCATCTATTATAAATACACTCTGAAAGGGATAATAAATATTAATTCAATGTTTAATTATTTTATTTTTTATTAAAATAAAAAAATGATATCAAAATGTTACCATAATTACTTCCCACATCAGGGTCTTAAGCCCGGGCACAATATGGTTCCATGAATCTTCATCAATCAGCACATGTTTTCGAGTGAAGATTTCAATCTAACTAATGAACATGTCCTTGTTGGGTTTAACATGTTGGACCCACACATTACATCTGAACTCTTATTTGATGCATTTTATTTTCACTTTAATGATTTTTTATAACATTTTCAAATTAAGACGCTTCTATTTTTTGAGTTTGCAGTCCTTCTTCACCTACCATTTCCTTGAATTCAACATCATCTACATGTTCCTCTAGAGTGGTAATATCAGCATGTATATATTGTTATTTTTCCTATTCACTGGGAGCATAAACAAGTTGAGAAACCTATTTTTCATCAGTATTGGGAGCACAAGCACATGTAGAAGGTCATTACTCATCTTCACTGTGAGTAGCAGCATGTTGAGAAACCTGTTGTTCCTTGGGATTGAGAGAACCAGTATGTGTGCAAGTAATTATCTATAGAAGTTGTTTAACATTTAATTTAGAGTATATAAATACAGCAGTGAATTTATAATAACATAAGGTACCACGATGTATATTACAAAAATAATATAACATGATTATTGAACACTCTTTTTTTAAAGGATGAAGGGATTTGACCCCTATATCAACTATCTAAATACCTTAATTATGTACTCCCCTGACATACAAAACATCATCTACATTGGGACCACTATAAAATTATTGTGATTTCCCAATTAAAGGGCCATCCTCAATTAAATTTTCATCTGACCCTTCAGTGGTTCTGATCGACGATAGAATAATTGACCATTTTCTGTTTGTAGGATATAGAACATAAAATACTTGTACTTAATCTGATTCCATTATAAATGGTTCTTATTTTTACACTTACTTAATGAAATCAACTTTCATGAATCCTAATTTATCTAATTTAACAACACTCCTTTAATGCTATATTCTGACAAATTTCCATAAGCAGGAAAGTTATTTATCATCCCATAAAACATGAATCTCAATGTGAAATATTTATTTATGTAAGCATCATGCAGTGTAATACCTAAATACCATAATAATTTCAAATCCTCGATCAATGGATCCAAATAAACATCAATATTGTTACTAGGTTTTATTGGTCTGAATATAAGCATAGATAACATGATGTATTTTCGTTTCATGCATAACCATAGTGGTAAGTTGTAATTAACCAAAATAAATATCCATGTACTATGAGTGATTCTTTGAAAACTAAAAGGATTCACTACATCTATAGATAATGCAAGATTAAGGTTTCTTGTCTTGTTCCCAAATTCCGGATACTCATGATAAATTATGTTCCACTGAGGAGAGTCTTTTGAGATACATAGTTTCCTAACTTTAATTATTGTATTTTCATTCAACATCAATTTCCTTGTAGTCTCCTCACTTCCATAAAAGTTCCTAAACATTGGAATAATTATAAATTACCATACAACTTTCTAAGAATAAGATTCAAATTTATTGTATCAAGAAGAACCACACTTTGGGTATTCTGTAAGTGATTTTGGTTCTTGATAAATGGTATACAATCATTCAGTCAGGTGTGTATTATTTCAGAGATCATACCCATCAAGCGTAGCATTCATTTGGCATCGTATATTTGACTTGGGATCTCAATATCTTCTAGGATCATGTCATTAAAGAGAGAAATTAGTTCTATAATACTATAATCACTCCATACATTTCCTATATTCAAATTATACAGCATAAGTACGGCTGGAAATGTGGTATATTTAGTGAAACCATAATACAATGGCATCTTTCCACAACTCTTTAACTTTTCAAACAATTTTGGGAAATCATGAAGTTAACCTTTAACTATACTTTTCATCTTCTCAATATGATCTTCATCATCATTCACATTTGTAATCACATCCTTGATATAATATTCTCCATTATCTACACTTGTAATCGTATTAGATTATCCATAAAATGTTGTACTATTTCGACCAATAGCTACATTCTCTTTTCCACCATGTTTATTCCAACATTTATAACTTTGATCTATTCCATGACAGATCAAGTGTTCTTATAACTCCTCTAGGATAATTAGTTTTGAATATCAACAATGCAAACATAGACAAAAGATTCAAGAAGGTCATATGCATGATATTTTTGAAACTTTATGAACTCTTTCACTCCATTTTCATACTCTTTTTATAGATGATTTGAATCCATCCATTCATTATTCATATCTATACTATTTTATTTGGTAATATTAATATTTAACAAAATAAATACACAAAATGGGCCTTTCAAATAAGGGTAACTCAACATTTGGATGATATTTATTATTTAATTTTGTTGTCTGGGACTCATCCTCCTAGAAGCTATAACAAACCAGAAAGAAGATGTAATTATAGAGGACTCCCCTAATTTAAACCATGCATGTGATTTTGGATGCAAACTAGGCTAAGGAGTTTCATTGGGGTTAAACATTAATTCATCTTTTATGAGAGTGAGCTCATGATGGATGTTCTATGGGTTGGATAGAGTTAGTGACATTCCCTTGTTATGTTTTTATTATCAATCTATTTGTATTCCCTATATCATGTAATGGTTTTCCTAATTATATAAAAATCTAAAATTAAAATATTATGGAAAAACTACATTTCAAATTTCCTTTCAAAACTATTTATAAAATCACACTTCAAATACCATTAAAAACCCAACCATTTACACAAATTACTCTTTAAAATAACACACCATTTTTAAAATAAACCAATCAATTCCAAGAAGTCTTTCAAAAACCAAAAATCCTTTTTAAAGCATTTAAGGAAAATTCATGACCTGATAGTCTTAATCATTTAAAATAACCGATTACCCTCTATATTTTACAAATTTTCATTTAAAACTCCACAGGCCCCGTGTTAAAAAGAAACCAACAAGAAATACGCTTTCAAAATATTCACATCCCATTTTTAAGATCAATTGGATGAGTTGACAAACACTTGATATGAAATCTAAGTCCATGCCAAGCGTTAAAAGCATTTTAAATCTATTTAAAACTGAAAAAATGTATATTGAACACATATAAAAAATAATTTAATAGTTTACAAGAATATAATCTCCCCCACAACCATTTTCAGTTAAAGAATATTAAAAAAATTAAAGATCTTGACCCCAGTAGCCCGGATCCGGTGGTTACTTTATTACATTGATGCTAGATACAAGTGATTGCATCCCATAGTACTGAATAGTTTAGTATTCTTGGTAATATATATATATATACATGATTCCAATATTAAATTTTAATACATAGATTACAACATAATATTTTTCAAGAATATTATTATTATCTCTAGCATATCCTTCCATATCATTCATAGTAAACTTCCTAGATTCCTAAGAAAAGAAATAAAATAAGAGGAAGCTCAAATTATTAGTATGGGTTACGTACAATGGAATTTATCAAGAATAAATAAATCATAATTAATAAGGAATAATAAATATGTCAAGGTAAATATCTGAACACACATTCTATTTAATCAATGACTTGACAACCATGGTTATATAAGGCATAATCAATATGGAAAGGTAAATAATGAAAACATGTGTTATTTAATCAATGACTTCAGTAAAAAATGAATCCATGAATAATATAAATGTAAAAATATCATGGATAATAATAACTAAAAACTTAATGAAGGAAAATATTAATATTGGATATCCTCATCTCAAGAATCATGATGCCTTTACCATCAAGACCTTGTGCCAAGGCAGTTTATCTAATGGATAGGTATACACTAGAAACCCCTTTAAATAAGGATGGCCAACAAATTTTTCTCTTGAGACTATAGATGCATCAAGGAGCTATCTATAACTAAGGCCCACCTATAACTGCATTCCCAACACATTCTTTACGTGTCGAATGATCGATTTAATTCATAAACAATATTCCTTGTCAATTAATCTCTATATTGAATATAGAATACAATATATCAATATTTCCCTAATCAATCAAATGACTTTAAAATTAAAACACCCTAGGTATAAATGATATAAATTTTAAGAAATAATCATATCCATGATAAATAATACAGATATTTAGGGGAAATGTATAACCAATGATCACAAGTGAGAGAATATATTAAGGGTAAAGTTAATGATTACTAAAATTAATCAAGAAAGAGAACATGAAAACTTTCCCTGGTCAAACTAATCATAAACCATCTAGAAAAAGTATAAGGATAGTATCATTAAAACATATATCCAGTTAAGTATATTTAAACTAAAGGGTTCTTATCATTGATGAATATAAATACCATAAAAGATATTTAAAAATATTCATGAGTAAAATACCATCTTCACTTTAAAAATCACTTTTAAAGACAATAAATTTACAAAATAATAAGAAAAATAATTTATTTAAAAATAAAATTTTAAAATTTTAGATGAATCTTCAAATAAATGAGTGGTTATCATGGAAGGAATGTTTTGTTAACACTGAGTATATTAAAACAGAGATTCCTTTCACATTTTTGTAAGGAGAGTAAAAAATACCATGTTTGTAAGGTTATAGGAAGATTACTTTTAATTTTTTTTTAAATTAAATTATGAGTAAAAATGAATTTAAAAAATAATACTAAAAAAAATTTAAAGCATTTTTAAAAAAGATGGATCTGGAAGAAATGGATTTCAATCGAAGAGAGAAATAGTTTTAGATTTTATTAAAAACATTTTATCAATCATATTTAGTACCAAAGAGAGAAAAAATTTACTATTAATTGAAAATATCATGAATAACCAAATTATAATAAAATAAAAGGATTTTATTAGGCAATGATAAAATAATTTTCTTAATGTAAATTCAAGCATAAACAATCTCGACTAAAATGAGACTCTAAAATAAACCCTTACAAATATCATAATACGTTAAAGTGATAATTAATCAAGGAAGTGGTTATGTGTTTCAAATGTAACTACATATAAAACAATTGAAAATAAAACATAAAATAATAAAATTTAATTTCACGCATAATATTATAATATTAGAAACATTGAATAAGTAATATAACCCAATGAAAATAAATTGATTTATGAAATTCTTTTTCACTCAGTAACAATCAAGTCAAACCCACTTAGATGAAATAATTCAAATTGAAACTTAAAATACCATGAATTATTAATAATTCATGATACTACATGTAAAATTAGTATTATATACACTAAATAAAATAAATTAGGTTCATAACATTACAACATGCATCAATGAAAATAAATTGAGATGAAATCCCTTAACTCATGCTTCCTTTTAGTTGAACACACTTTAATCTCCAATATAGAGGTTTTAAACATGTTATTAACTTATATAAGAACCATATTAATATTTATAATAACATATGTGATCATTTTATAATATCTTATCACCCGTTCCTTAATAATATTTCATTATTACTATTATTTTGGGAGTTAACTTCCTTATTTTCTCATGCACGTTTTAACACGAATGTTCCAGTTCATGAGAATATTATATAGTTCCATAATCTGAATAATTATATTAATTTTATAAATATAATTTTTTTCATTATATGCACATTTAGAGTCATTATAAAAAAAATAACATGGAGAATGGATCATATAGCTTTATAGAGACTGTAGGTTGTATGTACGCACGAGTGACAATATAATTTCTTTATTGGGTGAAAGAGTAAAAAAGTGGGTAATATATTAATTTTATAGAATAAATATCATGTCAAATATATAGTGACCCAACCCCAAAAGTCCCAGAGTCAGTGTCTACTACCATTATATTCTCTTGATTACAAATAATCAAATCCTAAAGGATTGAAGTGTTTAGTAGTCATAGTAAACCAGATACATACATGAGTCTTCTATTACAAATGAATACACAGATTACAAAATAATTATTTTTATTTTAAGGATAATAACCTTAATCTCTCTATAGTATCCTTTCATATCTTTATTATTTCACTTCTTAGAATCCTGGGGAAAGGAAACACAATAATAATGATATTAAATGATCAGTAAGGGTAAAGTACAATAGAAGCAATAATGAATCAATGAAAATAATAAAATGTAAAGGTAAATAAATGAGAACACATTCCATGTAATAAATAAACTGATAAGGAAGTGAACAAACTATATAGAAATATAAATAACTAAAAACACATTCCATTTAAATAACTTGATAAGAAATAATCAATATGGTAAGGTAAGAAACTGAAAACCCATGTCATTTAATTGATGAAATGAAAATTAAATGAATCCATAGATATTTTGATGAAAAATATCATGGATAAATAATATTTGAGACAAAATTAAGGCAATGATTAATTATTAGAGGTCATGTCTGAGGAACATGAAAACCAATACTGTCAAGACCTTTCACAAGATGATTTAAAACTACTGGTAAAAGCCCATTTAATTTGTGCAATAAATTTGTCTCATAAGAACCTGTCAATGTATCATGGGGATATATAAATTCTGATCTCCACCCATTATTTATATTCCAAAACATTCCTCATATCTAATAATCAAAATAAATAATGTCTTATAAAATATCTTTATTGAATAAAGAATACAAATTTATCAATTTCCCAAAATAAAAAAAATAACTTTCAAACTAAAAATAATATGAAAAATGGTATATTTTTCATGAAATAATCATATCCATGAAAAATGATATGGATATTTATGGTAAATTCAATTTCAAATGACCATAGGAAAATGAATATTACTAGGGGACTAAAAGGAATCAAGGAACTGAATTTCAATATTATCCTTGTCCAAATCAATCATAAACCATCTAAAGGAGGAATAAAAATGATATCAATACAACATATTCAATGTGGAGTAAAAATGAAGGGTTTTTTTCATTTATGAATACAAATGCAATAAAAATATCTTTTAATAACATTCTTAAGTTAAATATCCTTTTATTTTGAAAACCATTTTGAAAACATTTTCTTTTAAAATCACTTTTGAAAACATTTTCTTTAAAAATTAACCTTTTAAAAATTTAAAGGAAGCTTTAAATAAATGGTGGTGGTTAAATAAATACATGTTTTATAATGTAAAAAGAACATTACTTTTTCGTGGTAAAAAGGTTATAAAAATTCCATGTTTAGAAAGTGATAAGAAGATTCCTTTCAAGCCAAGGGTAAAAGAAAAATAGTTAAAATTGTCTTTAATAAATAAATTTATAAATGTCAAAAACATTTTTTTGAAAACTTTTTAGAAAAAGGGATGTTAGAAGAAAATAGATTCTCTAACTGAAGATATAATGAAGTTGGGTTTTCTTAAAAAAATTCTAAAACATTTTAGATACCAAAGAGTGGGGAAATGGTACTATTATTTGATAAAGGTCATGAAATAACTGTTGGAGAAGAAAATGAAAGGGTTTATTAGTTAATGATCAAATAATTTTATCTGCTGGAAATTCAGGTGTAAATAATCTTGAATAAAATGGGATTTTAAAGTAAACCCTTGAAAATATTATAACGTTTAAGTGAGAATCAATTAATGAGTATATTATGTGTATCAACTATAAATCCACATAAGGAAGTGGAAATACATCAATAGATAGTAAAAGTCATTATACATATAATCATAGAATATTAACGTTAATAAGGTAGTTGTATAACCAGATGAAAAGAAATTAGGTTATGAAATTCTTTTCCACTTGATAACTTTTAACTCAAATCCTCTTAGATTAAATAATTCAAATTGAAACTCAAAATATCATAAAGAATGAATGAATCATAATATTATATGAAAAATTGGTAGTAGGTGTAGCATATATAATAAATTAGGTTTACAAAAATAAAGTTATTATTTCTATATAAATTTAACAATAATAAGTGTAAGTGATATTGTAACGATAATCATTAAAAAATTTCTCGATGAAAATAATATTTAAACATTTCAAAGTGTCTTATACAACTTTGAAACATTTGAATCGTAATATACATAAATTAATAACATTAAATGAAACTTATAATATCATGATAAAAAGTTTATTCATTATATAACATTTCAAATGGAAGTATATACACTATTTAAAAGAAACTAGGTGCATAACAACAAATATGTATTAATAGAATGTAAATTGAGATGAAATATCTTACATTGTGTTTTCTTTCATGTGGACATCCTTTAAATTCTTGTATAATGTTTTTAAGAATGTTAATAACTTATTACAGAACCATATTCATGTTTATTATATCATATATTATCTTCTTATAATATCTTATTACCCATTTCTTAACAATCTTTCATTATTTTCACTATTTTGGGTGTTAATTACCTAGTCTTTCGAGTGTGTTTTCACCTGTTTATTGTTGATATTATTACGTAGATCACAATTTTATAATATATAGGATGTAAACCAATATTTAATAATATATATTCAGTATATATGTTTTTATAATAATCAATAATATTTTTAGATAAGGAATGAAATGCACCATTTATTGAGATGGTAGTTTGTATGTATGCATGAACGCTAATTTAATTTATTTGTCATCTTAAAAGAATAAAAAGAAAATTATATATGTGTATGTTATAATTACAATATAATATATATGTTCTATATGTTACATAGGTTTATTAAAAGAGTCTTTTATACATTCCATTTATAGCATGAACGAATCGCATCACTTTGAGAGGGCGGTAGTCCACACTTCCACAAACGATGTTATCATATTCCCACAAAACTGAGTGCATAAAGTTATGTGTAATAAAATAATTAAAGGAGCATAAATACATTATAGATATCATATATAACATATATAAACAAATTTTACATCATAATTTCTGACCATTATAGGCGGTAAAAAATAAAATAACAACTTTGCTTCATGAGGTGGTAGTTTGTCGTACACAAGAACAGTAAGTTCATTACCCATTAGATGGAAGTTTGTGTAAGTTTAGGTAGAAAAATTAACATAAAAACATCTCAATATATTTATTATACTATTTTTTTATATAATCATGTAATAAATAGAATTTAAGGAGTGTAAAAATAAATAAAAATAAAGAACTTGAGGAAGGATGTTACCTCTTAATCGGGTAACTCATTTTGGTTTGAACCAAAGGGATTCCAGGGATGGATTTATTCACAAGGTGAGTCTTATAGGTTAAAGGGAGGTATTTTTAGTATCTATTTGAGAAAATATTGGTTGATCCAAAGTATCTTAATAAGTGTGAGGAAGTGGTATGCTTGAGTGCCTTTTATAGTGGAGGAGTGACACTCTTGTAAATTTTGGAAAAGGGAATTCTACCCACATTTTTTCCATTAAAAGTGGATCCAATAATATAAAAAAGTTGATAAAATGGAGGATAAGGTCTAAATATGTCCATAAAATGTTTTTTGGATAAGTTTCTAGGTCATTTTGTCTTTAAGTGTAAGGTTTAGTCCCTTATTAATCTATTTTTTCTCTTAATTTTTGTAATTAATTTTTATCACTTTCACTTATATTTATTTTCAAAAATTAATTTGAAATTATTAAACATTATAAATTATGATTATTATAAATATTTAATCCATTTTACCAAAATCTCAATCATATAAGTATTAGAAATTAATTTAAAATTAATTCCATAGAGGGGATGACAAAGTGGGTTTTTATAGTAAAAAATATTCAAAAGTTTGAGATTTTTTTATATCCAATTTAAATGTGAAATTGATTATAATACCCTAAATTGTATTAATTAATAAAAATTTATATAATTAAACATTAAAACCAATTTAAAATATAATTTAACCTTATAAATAAATTAGATGAAAAAGCAGTTTTGAATTAAAATTTAGTATTTTAAATTATTCGTTAAAAAATGAAACTTCACCAAAAAATACAAAAAATTCACTCTAAGATAATTTTTATATTAAGATTTAAAATATGAATTTTATTTTTATATATAAAATATATAAAAGTTCCAAAAAATAAATTTAAAATAGGTTCTCCATTAAAAGGTGGTAAAAGTGCCTTTATAAAAATATAAGTTTTATGTGTAAAATTGGGTTTGTTCTTATATTATACCTATAAAATCTATTGTATGAATATATAAAATATTTTATTTAATATAATATTTATATATATTATATTATTTTCATTCACTAATTGTAATTAATTTAATTTATTAGGATAAAATAACTTTGTGAGCATAAAAATAGTTTTTTTATAAAAACATTCTCTTTATATTCAATTGAATATTATATTAATTTCTAATTAAATTGTAACAAATTAATTCATTTTATATTTTTATAAATCATATATTTTCAAAATATAGTTAATATTATTCATAACCGCTAATTTAACAGCTAGGTTATATCTTATTATATTAGATAATAATATTTTAATAATATATCGTTGTTTATTAAAACTGAGTCTTGTGTATAACGTAAGGCATTGAAAAAAAATCATTTTTTCATGTTATTTATGATAACTTAGTATCATTTTCATTTCAAGAAATATCATATATTGAATTTATTTAAAATAGTAAATATATTGTAAAATCTCTGGATATTATATTCCCTTACATTCTTGGTGTTGCTTTTCATACACGCTATCAAATACAATGTTATTACTTTATATTTTAAGTGAATTACAATATATATCAAATTTATTCACTAAATTTATCTTTATTACCTTCCATGTAAAGCATAAGTTAAAAATGAATCACATCGGTTCGTGAGGCGGTAGTCCACCGTACACATGAGCGATGTTATAGTATTCTAAATAGAATGGAAAGTAAGAAGGTATATGTGATATTAAAACTTAATAAGTGTAATTATGTCATAAATATTATATATATACAATAAATACATTTTTATATCCAACCATGAGAGGTGTTGATGGAAAATGAGACACATCGGTTCGTAAGATGATAGTCTATCGTACATATGATCAACGATTTCATTTCTCAATTGATGGAAGAGGAGATGGATATAGGTTATTCCATAAACATAATAACATATTAGTATATGGGTGATACGTTTTATTATAATTTAATTGTTAATATATAATTTAATGTTGTAAAATAATAAAGAAAAAGAAATAGCTTTGTTGAGAGGATTTTCTGCTCTTAGATAAACCCCCTTTGGATCTTCTCTTAAGAACCCTAAGGTTGGTATTTTGGGAATAAAAAAACCTATATAATGTGGATAAGGATTTTTGGGAATGGTTTTGTTCTATAAAAAGGTATTGAGATGTGTGAATCAGTGAAGGGATGGATTTTCCTTTTATAATTTAGGAGTGACATTTTTGTAAATACCCGGAACTATTTTATAATGGGAAGTCACTCTCACCATAAGTTCCTTAAAAATTGATAATTAAAGGATTTTAAGGATGATATGGTAGATAAAAATATCTACCACAAAAAAAACATTTTTTAAATATTTTGTTCCTTGACATATAAGCTTCCTTAATTTCACCATTTTAGTTTTCACTATGGTAACTAGTCTTTTTACCTAATGAATTTTTCATTTTATGACTAAATAAATGGTCCTAATTAGATAATTTTTACCCAATAGTTTAAAATATTAAATCCTATTTATAAAATAAAAATCTTTTGTGTGTGGAAAATTAATTTTAACACAAGCGCATGTAATGCGCAAAACTCCCTTTACCCTTTACCATGGTAACAAAGTTTTTACTCTTTATGGGGCAATATAGTTATTAAAAAAATGAACATTGTTCTATTAATGGACTATGGTTGATAAATTTAAACATATACTAATAACTTGGTAGAGTCCATTATTTTTAGAAATTTTAAATCATTTAATAAAATATTATTTATTATAAAATAATTTTAATGTTAATTTTGACACTATTCATTTAATTTGACTTTAAAAACATCAGGACAAATGTGGAATTCGAATATATTATTTCTAAATCGTTATATCATGTAATATTTACCTAATAAAATAATATAATATAATAATTCATACAATTTATATTATTTTTAATGTTTTTGGTATCATTTATTTTATTTTTCTATCTATTAAATAATTACTATGTTGTCATTTCTTAAGAACTTAATGTGATTATATAATTAGTATTTTTTTTAAAAAAAATACCCTCATGAAATTAATTTTATTATTCTCAAAATTATCATCAATATTAATTCACCTACTTATTTTTTTTATGTGAACACATAATTGAAATTTAAAAGCTAGAAGGTGATGTTTTTTCTTATTCTTTACTTAAATTTTTATAGTGGTCAGTTTCATGGAAAACTATCTCAAAAGAACATAAAATTAAATACAAAATTAATAAAGGTTTAAATACGAACATTAAATAGTAATTAGATAATTTTTAGGTCATTTTTAACCATCATCTTTTTAGTTTAACCCCACATTAAACTCGTTTTTACCTTAACCGTGGTAATTAATTTTTTTTCTGATTTTCCTATTCATTATGACCAAAAATTAAGTGTAAATAATAATATATTATTAATTATTATTACTCTAGATATTAAATCTCTTTTTTTAAATTCTATTCATATAATTGAAACTTTTTAATTTAAAATTAAACCCACATACGCAATGAAAAGGCGGGTTTTCAAAGAGGAAATTCTAATAAGTATAGAATGTTTTAATATAAAAAATCAACTTGAAAAAAAGTCCACTGACATAAATTATATTTATTATAATATAATTGAACTAATTTTACATTTAAAATAATTTTAAATCTAAATTTAACATTTAAATGATTTAGATGAAAATGCAATTTTAAATAAAAACCAATATTTTTCACTATTCATCAAAAAATGAATCTTTTTAGAAAATTATCAAAAATTTACTCTAATATAATTTTGATATGATCATTTCAGAAATAAAGTTAATTTTTTAAAAAAAAATAAAAAAAATGGTAAAAATAATTTTAAATTATGTGTGCAAATCTCGACGAAACTTTCTTTTAAAAAAATAAAGTTTTTCATGAAACATTTCCTTTTATTTATAATGATTCTTATTTTATTTATAATCAATGTATAACCATTGAATTTATTTTATACATATGTAACCCATATAATTTTCATAATTTATTTATTCATATTCATACCCGCCAATTTAAATGCTTGGTTATAACAGTCACACTAAATAATAAAATTTTAATAGTATATTGTTATTTATTTAAACTCACTGTTGTATGTAAAAAACTATAAAAGATATTAAATTTAAATAAATATATTTCATAGGTTTTTCAATCTTGTTTTTTCATGTCACAAATTCTATTGAACATAATTTTATTCTTTTATAATTTCAGGGTGTCACATTATACCCCCTTAAATAAGTTGATCCCTCATAATTCTATTGTAGTTATAATAGCTCTAACATTTGTTAAAAATCCACATTGTAAAAAGGGTTAATAAAACTTTCTCTTAAAATATAGATATGTTAATACGACATTCATCTGAAATAACATATAACTAGGTTTCTAAGTAGGATAACATTGGTGGGAAGTGAAAATATAGACATGGAAGAAAAGCATAAATAATTATGGAGAGTGATAGAGATAATTTATGAGAATAAAGTGAATGATAAAGATAAAGTTAATTATCACAAAACCATAAATCTATGATGAGTTAAATTTCCATTGATTCACATGATATGAAGGTAATGAGATAATTTTTTTTTTCAATTTCCTTTTAATAAAGTGGAGGAATTATTTTATTGTCTAAGAGTATAAGGAAATATACTTACTTGATATATTTATATTTCATAAGAATAATCTCATCTTTTGGTTGTGCTTAGATCAATTTCTACTTCATCCCTTACTTTAAGAAATGAATATTAAAAATTAATTTTTATGCCTAAAGAACTAAAATTTACTTTTAATAGATCTTAATATCCATAAACAAGCAACAAGTATTTCTATTTGTTTTTAAATATTTACCAAAACCAAATGGTTGGCGCAATTTAAAATAATACATTAATCTCTAAACCTCAATAATAACACCAATGGTTCAACATTAATATTAATCCATCAAATAGTTTAAGTAAAAACAATTAAATATTAACCAAAACATCACAAAGGTCAGTGGTAGGAACTAAACCCTTATCAAACTTTGGTTTTGGGTTCTATCCCCATAGCCTTGATATGTGTGATGGGTTTTCACTCATTATACAGGTTTTCCTTTTTCCAAAACAATATTAATTAAATTCATATAATGTTCTCAAAAATATAATGGACATCCTCAAAAGTAACATTAGTCATAAAATCAATTTTTTAACCACAAGGGTTTTCTATACCACTTGTTTTTTCAAGAAATCAAATATTATTAATTTACTATTATTACCTTAACATCCAAGAAAATATATACCTTAAAGGTCACCATTACCTTTAAACTTATGTCCAAAAAATGTAAAGTCGTTATTCCTTTAATAACTTTTTCCCTAAAATATATACTAAACCAATGGGATTTATTGACATAAATTCCCCCCAAAATATCATAAATCATGATAACCTCTCATCACATTAAGTGTTAACATCATTCCTCCCAGTTATAGCCATTGAACCAAACCTAAAAATATAGTGTGTGCAACAATAATCATAGGGGGAAACCATATAATCATTTATCGTATGTCTAAATCATAACACATAATTTTTATATAAGACACTATAGGTTTAAGACATGTCATTCATTATAATAATCTATTAAAATATTTCATAATGGTTTTTAAAGGAAATTTGAATTATCCAAATCATATCCCCTTTGAGTGTCAAATCAGGTGCGCAGAAAGGCTTATTGTCATACACCAGGTGATGATCTAGTTAAAGATCAATGAGCCCATTTCAGGGCTATTACCCCCAAAGTACAACTATACCAGAACCACATCCACTTATAGTATCTAGACATAGATGTATTTCTAGGAAAAACCACATAATCGCTTCCTTATAAAAACATTATGATGTTATTCTATACTTATCCTCAAAGTTTATCATAGGGTCATTCTCTCTAATATGTGTTTTATAAAATCTAGTTTCCAAGGTTTCTATTGAACTTCCTATGATACCAATAGTAAATACCCCAACCCTAGTATCTTGGAACCGGTGCTTACTTCATTACATTGGTTCTAGATACAAGCGATCAAATCCTAAAGGACTAAATATTGTAGTAGTCTTAGTAATCTAGATACATACATGATTCCCATATTACATTTGAATACACAAATTACAACATTTGTTTTTGAGAATATCATTATCCACTCTAGAATATCTATTTATATCATTCCTAGTACACTTCCAAGATTCCTTGGAAAGTAAACAAAATAATGGTGAGCTCAAATTCTCAATAAGGTTTCCATAAATTTGAAGCTATCATAAATAATAAATCATAATTAATAAGGAATAATAAATATGTAAATTTAAATATCTAAACACACATTCCATTTAATAAAAAACTTTTCTATCATGATTAGATAAGGTATAATCAATATGGAAAGGTAAATAACTGAAAACATATTTCATTTAATCAATAACTTGAGAAAAAATTCATCCATGAATAATATTAATGAAATAATCTCATGGATATAATAATTGAAATATTAATGAAGGAAATGATTAATATTGTATGTCATGATCTCAGACATCATAATAACTGTACCATCAAGACCATGTTCCAAGATAGTTTAATTGATTGGTATTTATTCATTATAAACCCATTTAATTAAGGTTAGCTAACTGATTCATTTCATGAGACTACTGATGCATCAAGGGCCTGTTGATAATCAGTCCCCAATTTTAAATGTATTCCCAACACATTCCTCATATATTTAATGATCGATTTAATTTATGAACAATATGCCTTATCAATAAATGTTTGTTTTGAATATAGAATACAGTAAATCAATATTTATTAAATAAATCAAATAACTTTAAAATTAAAACTCCATATGTAGAAATGATATACAGCTTAAAAAATAAGTAGATCCTTGATAAATAATATGGATATTTAAGTGAAATGTATGTTAAATGATCACAAGAAAGTGAATATATCAAGGGGAAATTTAATTATTATAAAAATTAATCAATAAAGGGAACATTAACAATTTCCATAGTCAAACTAATCCTAAACCATCCAGTGTAAGGATAAGGATGATATCATTATCTCTAATAGAGTATATATAAAATAAAGGGTTACTATAGTTGATGAATAGAAATATCATAAAAATAACTTTAAAAACGTTTTTGAGGAAAATTTCTTTTTTATATTGAAAATATTTTTTAAAGTCTAAAAATTTCCAAAATATTAGGAAATCCATTTTCTTTAAAATAACCTTTTCAACTTGTAAAGGGTGATTCAGAGAAATAAGTGTTCATGACATTAAAAAATTTATATTCATGTTGAGTATATTAAAACAAATATTCTTTTCACATTTTTTTAAGAAAATTCAAAAGTACCTTATTTAGAAAATGACGGGAATATTCATTTTAAAACATTTTAAAATATTATGGGTAAAAATGAATTTAAAAAAACATAGTAAAAAATAGATTTTTTTAGAAAACATGGATTTAAAAGAAATTTATTTTTTAAAGAATAGAGTAATGGATTCATATTTTATTAAAAAAATCAATCATGTTAAGTATGAGAGAGGGAAAATGGTACTATTACTTGAAAACTTCATGAATAAATAGAGGATATGAAAATGAAATGGGTTTATTAGATAATGATAAAATAATTTCCTTTAATGGAAATTCAAGAATAAATAATCTCATTTAAAATGAGACTATGAAATAAACCCTTACAAAGATCATAATATGTTGAAGTGAGAATTAATCAAGGAAGTGATTATTTGTGTCAAATGTAGATCCACATAAAATAAGTGTAAATACAACATAAAATAATCAAAGGTCATTACATACAAAATATTAGAATGTCAAAGTCATTAAATAAGTAATATAAACAAATTAAAATAATTTATTTATGAAATTCCTTACCACTTTGTAACATTAAATTCAAACCCCCTTGGATGAAATAATTCAAAGTGAAACTTAAAATACTATGAAGTATAAATTATTCATGTTTTAACATGAATGTTCAAGTTATTTAATTACCTTCTATTAGAGAAACCTCCATTGGGTCTCCTCTTAAAAAGAATAAGGTTAGTATTTTGGGAATATAATAACCTATATAAAATGTATAGGGATTCTGGGCAGATATTTTTGGTAGGTTGGGTTGAGCTAGAGGGATTGATAAGTGTTAATATATGAGGAGAGGGAGTTCTCTTTTATAATTAAGGAGTGACATTTTTATAAATACCCAAAACTATTTAATAATGAGAAGTTACTCTCACCCCAAGTGACTCCAAAATTAATAATTAAATGATTGGTGTTATGATATTGTTAATCCACACCTCAAATGAAAAAAAACATGTTTTAAACATTTTGTTCCTTAACTTCTAATTTTCCTTACTTTTAGCGTCTTAGTTTTCACTGCGATAACTAGTCTTTTTACTTAGGTAATTTATCATTTTTAGAATAAATTAATGATAATAATTAGATAATTTGTACCCAATGGTTATAAATATTAAATAAAATTTATAAAATAAAAAATCGATGTGTGTATAAAATTAATTTTAAAATATGCGCATGTAATGCGCAAAACTCTGTTTTACCCTTTACCGTGGTAAAAACGTTTTTACTATTTAGGAATCAATATAATTATTATAAAAGGACCATTGGTCTATGAATGGACTATGGTTTATATCTTTAAAAATATATCAATAAATTGTTAGATTATAGTATTTTTAGGAGTTTTAAATAATTAAATAAAATATTATTTATTATAGAATAATATATATCAATTTTGACATTATTCATTTAATTTGATTTTAAAAACATCAAGAAAATGGTATAATTTTAAAATATTACTTTCAAAACTTTCTATAATATTATATATATCTAAAAATTCATGTAATATTATAATTCATTCAATTTATATTACTTTTATTTTTTTTAGTATCATTTATTTTATTTTCCTATTAATTAAATAATTATTGCATTAGTGTTGCTTAAGCATTTAATATAATTATATAATTACTAAAAATTAAAATTAAATTACCCAAATGATATTATTTTTATTATTATCCAAATTATTATCAATATTCATTCACATCTTTCTTTTGTCTCTATATGAACACAAAATAGAAATTTAAAAAGCAAAAGGGTGACATTTTGTCTTTTTCTTTACTTAAATTTTCATATTGGTCAATTTCATGAAAAAGTGTCCCACAGAAATATACAAAACGATCCTAGGGTAATAAGGGTAAAAATATGGGTATAAAATAGTAATTATACAAGTTTTGGGTCATTTTTAACCCTTATATGTTTAGTTTAACCTCACAGTGAACTTTTTTTATCCTAAACCATGGTAATTAAGTTTTTACAATTTTTACTATTCATTAAGACCAAAAATTAATTTTACCTTATTATATAATATTAATTATGATGATTCAAAATATATAATCCATTTTTTCAAATTTCATTCACCGAAGTTGAAAATTTTAACTCAAAAGTAAACCTGCAGATGTGATGAAAAAGAATTTTTCCAAAGAAGAAATTCTCATAAGTGTAGAAAGTTTTAATATAAAACTTTAATATGAAATTGATTCCATTGAACTAAATTTTATTTATTATAATATAATTTAACTATTTTTACTTTTAAAACAATTTTAAATAAAAATGTAACCTTTAAATGATTTAAATGAAAATGCAGTTTTCAATAAAAACCTGTATTTTTCAATATTCATTGAAAAATTAAACTTTTTAGATAATTCTTAAAAATTAACTCTAGTATAATATTTACATGATGATTTAAAAAAATTAAGTTAATTTTTCAATATTCATTTTCTAAAATGGTTAAAAATTAATTTTAAAGTATGTGCGCAAAGCGCGACTAGACTGCCTTTTAGAAAAATACAATTTTTCAGGAAACATTTCCTTTTCCTTCAAATGATTATTATTTTATTTTAAAAAAGTAGATAATAAATTCATTTATTTTATACATTTATGAACCATATATTTTCATAATTTGGTTTGACATATTAATACCCTTCAATTTAATGGCTAGATTATAACGTTCATAGTAAATAATAAATATTTGAATAGTATATTGTAGTTCGTTTAAAATTAGCATTTCATCCAACAGAATAAATTTAAAAGATTAAATTTAAATAAATATATTTCACGGTCTGTTTAATCTCTTTGTTTTATGTTACAAAAAATATCAAACACAATTTTCTTTTTTTATAATCTTGGGGTGTTACATACAAGGTGAAAAATATTGATTTGACATTTGGAAAGAAAGGAAGTTTTCGTCAGCAAAAAAATATCTAGAATAAATATTATATCATATTCAAACTACTTTATTGGATATTTTTACAGATAAAACATAACATTGATGTTATACATGTTGATAAAAACATACGAAATAGTTTTATTGAAACTTTTTTTGACATAAAAGGAAATACAAAAGATGGATTGCATTCTGGATTGAACTTGATATCCATTATAATGTGTTTGGTGTTATATCCCACTATAAAAGGAAATAGAACATATTTACCTCCATCTTTTCACATGTTATTCAAGAGAAACAAGATGAAATTTTTTCAGTGTCTACATGGTATAAAAGTACCTAGTGGATATTCTTCAAATGTGAATAATTTATTTTCTTTGAATGTTTTTAAATTAATAGGTATGAAATATCATGAATATCATGTATTGATGAAATAAATACTACCTATTTCACTGCGTGGTATATTTTTGACACCTTTTAGAAATACTATAATCAGGTTATGTTATTTTTTAAAATCCATTTGTATCATAGTCGTTGATCTAAATTTGTTAAATGTGTTGGAGAATGAAGTTGTGCACATAATTGTTCAACTAAAAACATATTTCCCATCAATGTTTTCTTATATAATGGTTCATCTGTTGATTTATTTGGTGTAAGAGATAAGAATATGTTGGCCTATTTAATTATGTTGAATGTTTAATTTTGAAAGATATAGGAAAATTTTAAAGGGTTATGTTAAATATCCTCATCGATCAGAGGCATCTATTGTTAAAAAATATGTATTGGAAGTGATGATTGAGTTATGTACTGATTATTTATATGATGTGGATCATATTGATCTCCCTATATCTCAACATTTGATAGTTAATAGTGAAAGTAGAGGTATTCGTTGCTTAAAGTTAAAATTCATTCCACATGAGGAAGATATGCAGGCACATTTATATATTTTTAACAACACAGATAAGGTTAAACAATATATATGATCACATATTGCTAGATTAAATGTACGATATCCAAAAATGCATGAAAATTGGTTAATTATTGAGTATCAAAATACATTTTTTCATGGTTTAAAGAGAAATTCAACACAAATTTACCTATAAGATAAACATTGAAATGGTTGGAAAGGGGATTGTCTATAAATTTTATCACATGGTATGGTTCTTTCATTAATGGTTACACATTTTACACACACAAAAATTGAATGATAAGTGTATTATTCAAAATATTGGGGTAATGGTTATCGCTGAAGCACTGTATTTTTCTTATGAAAAAGATAAAAACCCAATTTCTACATCAATGACATATTTTGGAGTTCTTGATGATATATGAGAAATTGATTATACTAAATTTTGTGTAACAATGTTTAAGTGTAACTGGGTTGATAGTAATTGTGGTGTGAAACATGATGATTATGGATTTACATTAGTTTATTTAAAAATATTTAGTTGTAAATAGGAATCATTTATCATATAAACACAATTAAATAAAATATTTTATGTTATTAATCCATCAAATGATCAAAGGTATATCATTTTGAAAGGGAAAAGAATTCATTTGGGTGATGATGATGATTTTATAGATTTATGTGAGGTCTCTTCATCTATTATTTGATTTCTAGATGATAACAATGACTATAATGAAAAGATAGTCTATGTTGTATGAAATGATCATGTTAAAGGGATATGAGAAAACACTAAATTTCACTCCAAATTATTCAAGTAAATATTTATAATATATTTTCTATTATCAAACTATGAATTTTTTAGTCTATTTTTTTCTTCAATTCTTTTCATTTATAATTTGTTTTTGTAATTATAATGATTTATTATTATTATTATTTTATAAAAAAATATTTTATTTTTCTAAGATATAAATTAATTGTTAAAAATTTATGCAAGTTTAAATTATCTATTTTTATTTGTGATTATATGTTTATCTTCAATATTTCAGTGTCTCCCCATTTCCACTGACATCGAGTGAGGTCAATGAAATTCAATATTTGTATAAGTCCAAATTTTTTAAGTTATTTTTTTTAAGATAAATTTATTATCTATTAGTTACAGATTTCATTCATCTAATCATTTTTTTTTTACATATTTTATTATCAATTATAATTTTTTTTGTTAAAATTTGTATAATGTTATAAATTTTTTTATGAATATAAATTTTTTGTGACATTAATTTTGTTTGGTTATAACTATTTATATTTATAATTATGTGTATTTATAGATTTTTTATCATTATAATATGTTTGTTTGTGGTTGAAATCATTTTTTCTTCAATTTTTTTCATTTAAAATTTTTTTATCTATTTTTAACAATAAAAATTTTATTTATTAGATTTATTTAATTTTAATCAAATACATGTACACATACTTTTTTTAAGGTAGCATGCATATTTAGAAATGATAGACACTGAGGTAGGGGAACTGAGGTATGTATGTTTTTTCATTTAAATATATATATATCTATAGTAATTAAATTATTTAATGAAATTAAACTTATATTTCTTAAAATTATTTACCACTCTTATTATTATCTAGATATAATGGTACCTAAAGATGTTATGAATGGGATTAAAATTTTACCAAAACTTCCACTAACATGTAAAGAGAAAAGGGTGATAATTAACTTTGATGAGAATGGCATCCCAACTGGTCCAAAGGCCATATAGGTTAGGACTTACCTATTTGTATAGAGTCATTTTAGGATAATTATTTTATACCCTAATGGCTTCTGATTTCCTCATTCCAGAGAGATTCGAATCTCACCACTACTATAACCAGAAGAAGCAGAATAGTTATGTGTGATGTACTAATGTCGATCTCCAAGGTGAAAAAGCCCTCGATTGTAGATTTCCCATTCGGTCACATGTGGGTAGATCGAAGGGGATCTCATTCCTGGAAGCTCTTAAAGGTACAAATCTGAGTGAGGATAATTTGACAAAACCACAGATCTTCAAAAATCATGACAATGGAGGGTTCTCATTTGAAGGGGACCCAGATGCATTATAGCAACGAGCACAGATGTGCATATTTTCCATTATGGGTCACATCTCCAATATGAAAGGCGATAATCTTTATCCCTTAACTGAATTAAAATCAAGAATTTCTCATTTTTTGGATGTATCAGACAGGAAATTATTTCCTATGGGTAGAGGTTAGTTTCATATTTTTTTAGATCACAGGAAGATCTTGATCGTATATGGAAAATGGGTAACTTACAACTCAAACCTGGATTGCTCAAACTTTCTGATTGGAACTATGCCTTTGATCCATTTTGTAACACCCTGAGGTTTTCAAAAAGTAAATTGAAATGTGTGAAACCTTGTTTTAAGTAGATAATTATAATTATCTTTTAAACATAATTTTACTACTTCTATGTTTTGAATTTTGAAAAACGGTCATCTATAATTGTGATCATCAAGTTGTTTGGAGTCTGATGAGACCAACTTGTTTTTTTGGTGAATAGTAACATACCAAAATGAATATTAATATGACCCTAATGAATACTAAACTGTATTATTATTTTATTTTCTTAACTATTTAAGATTATGACATCCTGGTTAATTTTTTAATGTGATATAAAAGCAGTTATAGAATTAAAATTGTTAGTTTTTTAATTAAGTATGATTTTATTTAAAAAATAAATTAATAATATTTTGAAAATTATTTTTTAAAAATTTAGTTCATTTTTAAATTCTACACATCAAAAAATGGTAAGGGTAAATTTTTGGGAGTTTTTTGAAACAGTTGATTTTTTAGTGAATAGTAAAAATACAATTTTGAGTTTCAGTGTGTTTAGTGATATCATTAATGATTTAATAATTATGTAATAATTATGGTAGACTTATTTATAGTAAAATAATTTATGAGGTATCCCAATTGGATAATAACAAGGGAAAGCCCTTGGTTTTTCAAATACCACTAATGAGGTGTCCCATGAAAATTAATAAAATATTTCCTCACTTTTGCTGTAAATACCAACCCATTCCTTCATTTAATTCATTCCAAATTCCTCCTCAATGAATCTCTAGCCTCTTTACATCCCTATTAGTTCTCTCAGGGTGTCCTAAATCCCCCAAGGTCCCAACCTTCAATTTCTAGGAGTTACTATACAAGGTAAGAGAATTCTCAACTTCTTTTCTTTTTTTCCATTCAAGTTATCTTTTATGTAGTATAACTTTCAAGTTTCCATACCATGTTCTTATTTAAATTTTATTATTGATCTAATCTGTATTATGATTAATTTCTAAATGGGTTACCCTTTTCCCCTCTCTTTTTAATGTTTTCTAAAACCTTGTTTCATAGCTGTTAGGCCGCCAAATTTTTGTAAAGGATTTCTCAACTATTGTTTTATTTGGAGTTCCTTTATTTTCTTATTCTTTCCTCATATCCTCTTATCCAAGAGGCAAAAAATCTCCAAAAATATTTTATATTCTATATGTTCTCATGTTCATGGAAAATTCATCATCATTCTTTCTCTCCTCTCCCACTTATTCAAGGAATAAAAACATTGTCCGTGATGTGTAGAATAACCAACATCATGGACGATGTAATTTCAATTTGATTTAATTCCTTCAAGTCTTGTCATAAAACAATTTTTATGGTTTAACCAGGTTATAATTTATGTATTATATCTTATAAAAAAATTAATCTTTTTTTACACATGTTATCAATTAATGAAACAAATGAATTGTTTAAGATTGAAGAATCTCCAAAATGACCTAAAAATATCAATAATGTTTTAACTTATGAATCATCCTCATGTTATAATTAAAAATGATGAATGGTATAATTTATGATTCTTGAAATATTTAAATACCACTCCATTCCAATTCTGGATTTTCACTTCCAGTCGATAAGAACATCCATCGTGAACGAATCATGGAAATCATGTAAAGAACGCACCCGAAACAAAGGAACAAAATACAAATAATTAATGGACGAAATGATGTTATAAAGTGATCATATAAGATGTTATAAATATTAATATGTTTTTGTAAGATAATAATAAAATTATTTTAACCATTTGATACATTACAAGTATTCATGTAATAATGTGTTCTTTCATTCTTTTTATATCCCTTACTGAACTTTTTGTGATCATCCCATATTTTTAAATGATTTTCACTGGTTATAAGGATGTGTAAGACAAATAAAGAATCCAAGTTAAATTTTTGAATAATTTTTAAATAAATCATGTTTTATTTGAAAAGTTTTATATTTTTTAAGAAATGAATACTATTTTTATGGTATCCACTCTGTAATAATGTGTAATGTTATGAATATATTATATCACAATTCGATAAATCTATAAACTTAGAAAGATCCTCAATGTGAAAGTAAGTGATACCTTGACTAAATTCAAGATTATGTAATGCAATACGGTTGGATCCTTATAGTTGGTATCAGAGGATATTTTAGATAACTTTAGGTGTTAGGATAATGTTAATATGTTACCATAAATGTTTTTTTACTCTATGGTCAATTTGAAATGAAATAGCATTTAAAGATTAACATGTTGCTTCGACTAAGATATGATTGTTCAGAATGGTTGTCCACAGAATAAATAGGTAAGTTGAAGAAGAGAGGCACTGATGGAATGAAATCCTACTGAATCTATAACCCATAATGGTATAGATTGGAACCGAGTAGTTTGTGATAGTATTGGATCAGCTAACGTAGGCAATAAATAGTGGTGGCATCCATGAAAGAGACAAACTAGAGGTATCACAACAGAACATGAAAATAGTATAACATTTTATGAGACAACACCCTCTTTCTTTAAAAAGATATTCTAACCCATTAGTGGAATAAGGATGTATTAAATCCCTTGAAAAGATATTCGATGTTATGGGATATTCAGATAATCAGAAGGTAAGTTTCCCCATTTATCATTTTGAAGGTGAATCTGATTAGTGGTGGTTAATGGTAAATAATGTTAGGGATAGAGAGGATATTGATGCCTTAGAGAGGGGTGAATTTAAATGTCTTTTCATTAAAAAATATTTTCCTACGGTAGCGCGACTTAGGATGGAGAAGAAATTCCTTGAATTGAAGAAAAAGGAGGAAGATTCAGTGGTCGTGTATGAAGCGAACTTTACCCGACTAGAAAGGTATGCTCCAAATATTAATTTGGATCTTGATAGAAAAATCAAGCACTTTTACTCAAGATTGAATCTAAGGTATCAAAGGGCATTGGCCTCTCATGAATTCAAAAGTTATTAGAAACTTGTCTGATGTGCTGAGAGGGTAGAGATACATTTTTCTGATGATCATTTGCATTTTTTTTCAACAAGGAGAAGAAGAGGTCCAGATGTAAAGTGATGGGTAAGAATCAAAAAAATAAATCTGATGGTAAGAAAATCTAGTTTTCAGTTTGTGGAAAGTGTGTAAATAATCACCATAGGGAATCTCTTACTAAAACTGGGAAGTTTTTTTAATGTGATAAGTTTGGACATATGGCCTGAGATTGTAATGAAAATAATCCTATGAATAATCATGATAAGAAAACAGTTGAGTGTTTTAAATGTGGTGAGATGGTTCATTATGCAAATGTCTGCCCAAAGAGAGATCTGAATGATACAAAGAATCCAGACTATAATAAAAAAGGTGTAGTGAGATCCCTTACAACTACGTCAGTAGATGTTGGTCCATCCAACGAAGTGGTATCAAGTACTCTATTTGTTTACTCATATTTTTCTAAAGTTCTCTTCAATATGGGGTCTACACATTCCTTCATCTCTGAGAAATTTTCTAGTAAATTGGAAATATCACCTCAACAAATGAAACCAGAACTTATTGTTAAAACACCAGGGGGAAATATTATATAAAAGAGGAATTATAATAATCATTATATTGTGTTATGTGGAAAGAATTTACCTGAAAACCCTATTTTTTACCCTTAGTCGAGTTTGAGGTTATTTTGTGAATGGATTGGCTTTTTGTTTATAATGCTAATATTTACTGTAGAGCTAAAGAATTTGTTTTCAAAAATAGTTTCAGTTTTTATACAAGAACGAACCCATACAATTGATAACATATTAGGATGTTGATAAACTGTTGAAAGATGGAAATGAAACTTATCTTACTCATATTTTTGAAAACAAGGGAACTGTTCAAATTAATGATGTCCCAATGGTAAATCAATACCTTGATGTTTTTTCTGATGAGTTACCTGGTGTCTTTCCTGATCAAGAAGTTGAATTAAAATTTAACTTAGTTCTTGATGCTAATCCAATTTCAAAACCCCCATATCGTATGCCTCAAATAAAACTTCTTGAATTGAAAAAATAGTTGCATGATTTGCTTGATAAATTCCACATTCGTCCAAGAACATCACCATGGGGAGATCCTGTTTTGTTTGTTAAAAGGAAAGATGGTTCCATGAGACTTTGCGTTGATTATAGGGATTTTAATAACATCACTATTAAAAACAAGTATACTTTGACTCACATCGATTACTTGTTTGATCATCTCTAGGGAGCTCAATACTTTTCTAAGATTGACTTGAGATCAGGATACCATCAGCTGAAGGTGAAGGATGATGACATCCCACAAACAGCCTTTTGTACAAGATATGGGCATTATGAATTTTTTGTTATGCTGTTTGGGTAAACTAATTCACCTGATGTATTCATGGATCTTATGAATAGAATATTTCATGATTTTTTTTTGTGTTTATTTATGGAATTTTTGTATTTTATAAAAATAAAGAGGGGAATGTAAAAAATCTAAGGGTTGTTTTTAAAACCTTAAAAGAAAATAAACTATATGGAAAATTCAGCAAGTGTGATTTTTGGTTACAATAGATTTATTTTCTTAGGATAATGTAACTAAGAATGGAATAATAGTTGATCTTACCAAAACAAGAGTTCTTGATGAATGGCCAAGACCAAAAAATTTACAGAGATTCATAGTTTTATTGGATTAGCAGGTTATTACCGATGGTTTGTTAAAAACTTTACACGGTTATCTAGTCTACTAACCAAGTTAATGTAAAAAGGGGTTAAATTTATTTTGATAGAAGAATATGATGTTTGTTTTCAGGAACTGGAGAAGAGGTTGGTGAATGCTCCAATTTTGGCATTGCCTTCCTGAAATGGTGAGTTTTTCATCTACAATGATGCTTCTTTAAAGGGATTTGGTTTTTTGTTGATGTAGAATTATTAGGAAATTGCTTATGCTTCAAGATAATTAAAACCCCATGAGTTAAATTATCCCACACATGATTTGGAATTGGTGGCTGTGGTTTTTTCTTTTAAAATTTGGAGGTATCATTTATATAGATCAAAATGTAAAATATATACTAACCATAAAATTCTAAAGTATATATTCACTTAGAGGGAATTAAACATGAGGCAGAGAAGATGTCTTGTACCGATAATGGCTTATGATTCCATGATCAATTACCATCTGGGAAAATGAAACAAAGTGGTGGATTCCTTGAGTAGAAAACATCATGCATCATTAACTATGTTACATTTAGAAAATGATACCTTGATTAATGATTTGATGAATTTTGTCTTAGAGGTTGTTGTTGCAGGGAATACATCTATTTTTCTTCAGGTTTAAGTGCAGTCATCATTATCAGACAGAATTAAGCGAGTACAGAAGGAAGAGCATGAGCTATATAAAAAGGTAAAATTGGTTAAAATGGGTGAGCTTAAAGAATTTAACCTTGATAAAGATTGGGTTTTATGATTTGGAAAGAGGTTGTGTATGCCTTGTGATTTCTAGTTGATGAAATATTTGTTGTGTAAATCTTATAGTTATCCATTTTCAGTTCATCCTGGGAGTACTAAGATGTACAGAGACCTTCAGGAGTATTACAGGTAGGATAGAATGAAAAGGGATATTGCAGAATTTACTGTGAAATGTTTGACTTTTCAACAGGTTAAAGAATAGCAGCAGTTACCAAAGGGGATGTTTCAGACTTTGTTGATTCCAGAGTAGAAATGGGAGAATATATCCACAGACTTCATGGTGGGACTAATAAATAATTCTCAAGGTAAAAATCTGATTTGGGTTATTATTGATCATCTGACAAAATTTTCAAATTTTCTTTCTTTTCGAGATACAGTGACTTTGGACTAAATTTCTTAACTGTACCTCAATGAGATTTTTAGGTTACATGGATTTTGTCTTTCCAATTTATCTGATCGGGATCCCATATTCACTTCTAACTTTTGGAAGGGCCTTCAGAAGTCGTTGGGAAAAAAATGAATTTCAGTATATATTTTCATACTCAATCAGATAGGAAGTTACAACAAATGATTCGGACTTTGGAGGATATGATTTGAGCTTGTTCAATGGACTAAAAGGGAATTTGGGATCATCATCTTTCTTTATTTGAGTTTTCTTATAATAACAGTTTTCATTCCAGTATTCATATGGAACCTTTTGAGGCATTGTATGGGAAGCAGTGTCAGACTCCAGTATTTTGGGATGAAATCAGTGAAAGAAAGTTGATGGGGCCAGATTTAGTAGAATAAGTGGCTAAGAAAGTGAAGATGATCCAGTAGAACATGAGAATAGATCATAGTAGGCGGAAAAGTTATGAAAATAAAAAAAAGAAAGACTTTTCATTCGATTTAGGTGACTATGTTTTCCTTAAAATCTCTCCTTGAAAAAGTGTGATGCATTTTGGTAAGAAAGGGAAGCTAAGCCTGTGGTTCATCGGTACTTTTGAAATACGGGATAAAGTTGGACCAGTTGCATACTGAGTATCTTTTCCTCTGAGTTTGTCTCAGTTACACAATGTTTTTCATGTTTCGATGTTGAGAAAGTATGTTCTAGATTCAACTCATGTTTTTCGCCCAAAAGCAGTTCAGTTGTAAGTGAAACTTTCTTATGAAGAGAAACCAATTCAGATTCTTGATTGAAGGGAACAAGTATTGTGGAATAAATTAATCCACCAGGTAAAGTTTTTTTGGAGAAATCACATGGTAGAAAAATCAACTTGGGAGTATGAAAATGCTATGAGGGAAAGGTACCATCACTTGTTAAATAAGTAAACAAAATTGTGAGGATGCAATTTCCAAAAGGTGGGGAGAATGTAACACCCCAAGTTTTTCTAAAAATAAATTGAAATGCATGAAACGTTGTTTTAATTAGATAATTATAACTATCCTTTAAACATAATTTTACTACTTCTATATTTTTTATTTTCAAAAATAGTCATCTACAATTGTGATCAGCAAGTTATTTAGAGTCTAATGAAACCAACTTATTTTTTTATTGAATAGTGACATACCCTTATGAATAGTAATATGACCCTAATGAACAGTAATTGTATTATTATTTTATTTTCTTAAGGCTTTAAGATAATGACATCCTAGTTAATTTTTCAATGTGATATAAAAGTAGTTATTGAATTAAAATTATTAATTTTTGAATTAAGTATGATTTTATTTAAAAATTAAATTAATAATATTTAGAAAATTATTTTCCAAAAATGGAGTTCATTTTTTAATTCTTCTTGTTAAAAAATGGTAAGGGTAAATTTTTGGTATTTTTCTAAAACAGTTGATTTTTCAGTGAATAGTAACAATACATTTTTGAGTTTCGGTGTGTTTAATGATATCATTAATGATGTAATAATGATGTAATAATTCATGTCTAATTATGTAAAATAAAATAATTTATGAGGTGTCCCAAGTGGCTAATACCATGGGCAAATACCATGGCCAAGCGCATGGTTTTTCAAATACCACTAATGAGGTGTCCCTTGGAAATTAATAAAATATTCCCTCACTTTTGCTATAAATACCAACCCATTCCTTCATTCCATTCATTAAAAATTCATCCTAAACGAAGATATGGCCTCTTTACCTCTCTATTATTCCTCCCAAAGTTTCCTCAAGCCCCCAAGGTCCCAACCTTTAAGTTCTAGGAGTTACTCTGCAAGGTAAGAGAATTCTCAACTTCTTTTCTTTTTTTCCATTCAAGTTTTCTTTTATGTGGTATAACTTTCAAGTTTCCATACCATGTTCTTGTTTAATTTTTATTCTTTATATAATCTTTATTATGATTCATTTCAATATTGATGACCCCTTTCCCCTTTCTTTTTAATGTTTTCTAAAACCCTGTTGCATAGCTGTTAGGCTACCGAATTCTTTTAAAGGATTTATCAACTATTCTTTTATTTTGAGTTCCTTTATTTTCTTATTATTTCCTAATATCCTCTTATCCAAGAGGCATGAAAGCTTCATAAATATTTTATATTATATAGGTTCTTTTGTTAATGTAAAATTCATTATCATTCTTCCTCTCCTCTCCCACTTATTTAAGGAATAAAAACATTGTTCATGATGTGTTGAATAACCGACATCATGGATGATGTAATTTCAATTTTCTTTAATTCCTTCAAGCCTGGTCATGAAAAAAAATTATGTTTGAAACAAGTTATAATTTATTTATTATATCTTATATAATTTTTTGGAATATTTTTGTACACATGTTATCAATTTATGAAACAAATGAGTTGTTTACGATCGAAGAATGGCCAAAATGACCTAAAAAAATATCAATAATGTTTTAACTTATGAATCATACTCATGTAAGAATTCAAAATGATGAATGTTATAATTTATGGTTCTATAAATATTTAAATACCACTCCATTCCAATTTGGTATTTTCACTTCCAATCGATAAGAACATCCATCATGAACCAATCATGTAAATCGTGTAAAGAACACACCCGAAACAATGGAAGGAACAAAATAATAACAATTAAAGGGTGAAATGGTGTTATAAAATGGTCATATAAGATGTTATAAAGATCAATATGTTTCTTTAATATAATAATAACACTCTTTTAACTATTATATAGTAGGTTTAAACAATTTAATGTAAGACAAACCCGAGGTAATGTAATTCTAAACCTGATTTCAATTCTTTGGGTAAACCTTCTACTTCGTTATTTATGTGGTATTAAAATTGTTTGTGTGATGGGTTTTGTTTATATAATTTTTAATTATGTGTATTTATAGTGTTTATACATATTCAATCCACTCTATTAAGTCTCACTTTAATTATATTATATTTCTAAGGGGCTTTTCTTTTAAAATCCTCTTTTAAAATTCTATTTTACAAAATTCAAAATAAATGTTTTTATGAAATTATTCATGTTGTCTGATTATGTTATGGTTATTGGTAATTTTTTATGATAAAGGGTGTTACCTATATTTCCCTCCAATTCATTGGGTATGCATAAGTTGGAGGTTGGTTGTATGGTTACTTCAAGTGTAACTGTGATAGTTACACAAATTGTAAGGTAGCCATGAGGGTTACAAATTATAAGGTAGCTAAAATGGTTACAAGATTTTGTAAGTAATGTCACAAGATATATTTATATCTATATTTATGTTCTTATGTTTTTTTGGGATCTTTGGTAAATCTCATGTTTCCCAAAGTAATTATATATGGGTGAAAAGTATGTCTTTGGAAAATGATTTGATATGTCACAAGTACTCATAGACTAATGTGTTCTTTCCTTATTTTTATATCCCTTACTGAGCTTTTTGTGCTCATGCCATGTTTTTAAATGATTTCCATAGGTTATAAGGATTTTTAAGAAAAATAAGTAATCCAAGTTAAATGTTTGATGAATTTTTAAGGAAATCATGTTTTATTTGAAAAGTTTTATATTTTTCAAGAAATGAATACTATTTTTATGGTATTCAATATTTAATAATGTGTAACGTTATGAATGTATTATGTCCCAATTATATAAATATATAAACATAAAAATATCTTCAAGGTTAAAGGAAGTGATATCTTGACTAAATTCAAGATTATGTAATGTAATAAGGTTGGGTCATTATATATTTACTCATAGAAATAAACTGGCTCAAATCTGGATTAAATTGCATGATATCAATTTGTTTTTATAGAATCCAAAAATATTAAATGATATTGTCTCCTACATTATAAAAATGATTAGTATTGACCATATAACATTAAATTTAGAATTATTACTTTTTTTAGGGTTATGGTAGAAGTAAACCTTGATTCAAATATTCTTAATTCAATAAGTTTTAAATCAAATGACTATAAAACTAAAATCAAAATTGAGTATGAAAGAAAACACCCCTTTTTTGAGGCTTGAAAAATCATTGGTCACTCCATATTAAATTGTAGTGTGGTCAGAAAACAGGTGGCATAGCCACGGGACAATTAATGGAAGGAGATAAAAAATACTATAAATGACAAGGCTCTCATTGACATCCCATAGGCCTATAAGAAAAAATGGGTGAATAAATCTTCAAAGAATACCTTGGGTAAATCATGGGTTGTTCTGGTAAAGTAGGAGGAGGAGGCTAATAAGGATCTTCTACTCCTTTAAAAATTAGTGGGTATTGTAAGGGATATTATACACTTTCAACAAAAAACTATTTCTGTGGAGACCAGTTATAGCACTGATCATATATGTTATCTTGATGCCTCTAACATTTCTGCCTTGGATAAGAATGGCTATAACTACAGGGTTGATTCTATTCTTGTTTCACCTAAAAACACTGAAGACAAGTAGAGTGTTAAAATGAGGAATAATTAAGATCAAATCTCAGGTATGTCATGTGCTAACTTGCATACTGAAATTGGTACCTGCAACATTTAAAAAAATCCAGAAGAGGGAAAACATGCTATGAATAGGCAAGATCGATTGGGATTAAATGACCCAAGGCCAAACACAAATAAATCTAGAAAAAAAACTGGTAAAGATTCTGCTCCTTTATGCAGTATATTACAACAAGATAAAACTACTACAAAAAACTCAGGTACACTTACTTATACTTTTATCAATCATTCTATTACTGATTCTCAAACTATTAATAGCAATTTTACTTCTATAATATTTGAAAATCTGATCAATTATCAATATTTGGATCATACTAATACTATTAAGATTAATTCTATGTATTCACCTTTTAATTCCTCTTTTCATGAGGATAATACTAAGGAAGACCTATCAAACAACTCTTCTGCTACTTTTAAAAGTATGCAGAATCAGAATACCAGCCCAAAAAATGCTAAAAAACATAGAAGATATTCTAGGCAAAAGGGATCAAGGACCAAAAATGGAGATCTATCTCCAAACGTAGATTTAAATGAAGATTATTTTTTGGAATTTTTAGGGTATTTAAAATTCTAACATGTTAATAGTTTTAAAAATAATTATTAACACTCATCACCCAATGTTTTTTGCAATTATTGAGCCCAAAACTAATTTTTATACTAAATATTACCATTTGTGCCATCATACTTTCTCTTTCATAGGTGATTCTAAAAAATCCTCCAATGTAGAATCTATCTGGGTTTTCATTCACTCTTCTCTTAAAAATGTTAATGTTTTTAATGTTACTAAGAAATTATTTACATTAGAATTTATAATTGATGGCACTCACACTTTTTTCTCTTTTTTTTATGATAAGAATAGATACCAAGATAGGAGGACCCTTTGTCTTGACCTTGCCTATTTAGGTTCCAATATTAATACTCCTTGGTTTGCGATTGGAGACTTTAATGTCATTCTTAACTCAGGTGATAAAATTGGTCTGTCTTACACTGTTATTTCCACAAGAGAATTTAAAACTACTATTGGAGACAAAAATATTGTTGAAATTAATCTTACTAGTGCCAAATATACTTTGTATAAATGGAATTACAATATATTGGTTGCCTCTAAGTTGGATAAAGCCTTCACGAATGTACATGTTTTAGAAAAATGGGATATTATCTCAAGCATCACCCTCCTCAAGTTTCACTCTGACCATCATCCCAGTCTAGTCAATGTCTCCATCAAAAATAAGAAACCCTTAATTCCTTTTAGGTTTTATAATGTGATGTTTTTTAATGTTGAATGCACTGATATCATCAAAAATTTCTAGTCCTCTATGTCTCACTTAAATGATGCCTTTTCTTGTTCTATTAAGCTAAAATACCTCAAATAGACTCTTAAAAGTTGGTGAAGCTCTTTATCCAATAAAATTAACAATGACATCCTTCTTCTTGGGGATGAGTTGAATCAACTTCAAAACAATATCACTATCTATGATTTCAACACTGATACAACTCAATAAATCAACCTTTTAGTAAAACTAAACTATTTACTCACCTTTAAAGAGAACATGAGGAAGTAAACATTTAATGTTAAATGGTTATCAGATGGTGACAGAAACACTAAGTTATATAATTAGCATCATAGAGTCAGGAAATATTATAGACCGCTGTGTTTGTAAAAGGACGGGGATAACCTCCTTGAAAATTAGGATGACATTTCCAATCATATTGTTGCTTACTTTGAAACCATATTTAATGGTCCTGGCAATAATAAAGACCTCTTACATGAGGTCCTTCTATTGGTAGTCAATGATGAGGATAACATGTTCCTTCTAATAATACCCCTTGATCATGAAATTAAGGACATTGTCTTTAGTTTAAACCCTGATAGTGCTCTAGGTCATAATGGTTTTAATAATGGGTTCTTTCAACACTTTTGGGATGTTTTACAACTTGATGTTTGTAAAGTTGTCAAATCTTTCTTCTCCAATGGTGTCCTCCATCATGTTATTAATGCTCAATTTATTTCTTTGATCACTAAAGTGTACAATGCTTCTGAGATCCATTTGTTTATACCCATTTCTCTCATTAACACCCATTATTAAATAATCACCAAGATCATTGCTAATAGACTGTCAACTATCATTGAAAAAATTGTTTCCTTGAACCAATTTGGGTTCATTAAGGTTAGATCCATACAAGATTGTATTTTTCTTTCCTCCGAGTGTGTCAACACTTTAAACAAAGATAACGGAGGGGGTAATATTACATTAAAACTTGATATTAAAAAATATTTTGACACCAAGGACTGGAGCTTCATCTTCAAGGTCCTTCATGGTTTTAGTTTTAATGACTCCTTTATTACAACTATTAGAACACTTTTCAATTTGGATTCTATTTTTATCCTAGTCAATAGATCTCCCAAGTGATACTTCAAATGTACCAAAGGTGTAAGTCAAGGTGACCCCATATCTTCCATTCTCTTCTCCATTGAAGACTATCTGAGTCTCCTCCTCAATCTCTTTGTGGAATAGAACAAACTCAATCCCACTTGTGTCTCTAGGAATGTGAATGCTCCCACTAATCTTCTATATTCTGATGATATCATCCTTTTTTACAAGGTGATAAAAGTAATATTCGAATCCTTAATAATGCTCTCTCACACTATGAATAGGTTTCTGGTCAATCCATTAGTTGGAACAAATATTTTATCTTCTTTGGAAAAAACTTACCTCCCAATAAGAAATGTAATATTATCAGTGACTTAGGAATTAGAGAAGGATATTTTCCTTTTACATACTTTAGTATCCACCTTTTTTGGGGAAAACCTAAGTTGTCTCACTTTTCTGCAATAGTTGACCAAGTTCTTAACCAACTATCTTCTTGGAAAGGTAAATCTATCTCTATAGAAGGAAGAATATACCTTGTCAAATACACTATGGTTTCTAAAATGGTTTACTCCATGATGAATTATAAATGGCCCATTGGTCATATTAATAAAATGAATAAATCAATCAAAAACATCATATGGACTCGTAGCACTATAGAAAGAAAGCTCGTGACTGTCCCCTAGTTGACTTATTTCAAACCTATTGATTAGAGTGGAATTGGCATAAAAAATCTAAATTACTTTAATGAGTCTTTTCAATCCATACTCACCTGGAACCTCCTCTACAATAAATGTGATTATGTTTCTTTTCTCAAAGATATATTTTTTGGAAAACTTAAGGAAAGAAAAATTAATTTCCTCAACTCCTGTATATGGCCTTCGATAAGGAAATATTTTTTCAGCATTAGGAATAATTCTATATGGATGGTTTCTAGGAACTCCTCCATGAATTTTTGGTTGGATAACTAGATTGGAACCCCCCCTTATATCTATGATACATCATGATCAAATCCCTGATAGTACCAATTATTCAATTAGATATATAATAAACTCTCATAATGATCACCTACCTGAAACCATTATGTATGTCATTAACAACTACCCTTTCTCAAACACTTCCCCTTCCAGGTTAGATTAAAGTTAATGTGGATGGCACCTCCAAATGAAATCTAGGTCTTGTAGGGTGTGTCTCTATCTTAAAAAACACCTTGATCAGATCCTTGGATGCTTTTTTGGTAACTGCGGTATTGCCTCTTCTTTAGAGGATGAAATTATGAGTATAATACATGTTGTTACCTTCACAAAACAACATGGTTGGAAAAATCTCTGGATTAAAAGTGATTTGACTACACTTGTATGAGATATTTGGAATGGTGTGACACACCTTTCATGGCCGATTACTACCCATTGGATGGTTTGAAACTACTCTCTTCTTGACCTCAACTTCATTATAACACACATTTATCGTGAAGCTAATATAGTTGTAGATGGCCTTTCTAACAAGGTAGTAAATCTAGACATTACCTAGCTCGATGATCTCCCTACAGATCTATTACCTCTTCATGATAAATATTTTTAATATTATTCAGTCATTTAGAATCATGTAGTCTCTTTCTTTTATAAAATTTTTTCTCTGGTATTTGGACCATAGAACTACCTCTTTTTAAAAAAAATTACATATGACATTTTACTTTCAAGGGAAAAAAGGAATAAATTTTTTTATCCTTTTTGAAAAAAAAGATGGATATATTTTAAGAAATATTTAACTTCAAATTATATTTTTGGGAGTATGATGGATCAATACATATGCCTTAAGTATGAGTTTATATATAGAGAGACATGGAATAAGTTTTTCTCTAGATGAAAAGAGGAAGCTTTTATGGTATGTTTTTGTTATTTGAAAAAATTATTTGTTTAATTAATTTTTATTACATTATAACTTATTTATTTTTTCTTATGTAAGAGGCCTCTATGAAAATTAACCAAGAGATACAGTCTCACAGTTTATGCCCTAATATATTTTAACAAGGTGGTTATCCTTTATTATAGGGATAAATGATTGCTGGAAAGATTAGTGAATTAAGATCCAAGTCAAGTAGCATCTCTAAAGAGGTTCTACTTGACACTTGATCTCCTCCCACTAGTACTAGAAAATGAAAAATGGTGAGAATGTAAAAAAAGGGAAAGTGTATTACTCATCCAATAAAGAAAGTATTTGATAAAATTGTAAGTAATTAATTGATACATTTCATCTGTATTACTATTTAGTAAATTTATATTACTATTAGTATATTTGAAAACATTACTTCAGGATGCTCTTCAGGAGAAAATGACACAAGGGACATTTAACCCTGAGGGTAGGAAGGATATTCTTACCATTGCTTCATGAAATTCAAAGCACCCTAGTCGCTTCAGAGGGTATAAGAAAGGTTTCAAACTTTTAAAAAAATTGGTTGTACCCCAAGTGCGACATAGATAGGGGAAGAATATAGGGAAGAAATAGATTCTTTGAAGTATAATTTAAGACAGTTGAATGATTCAATATAAGATAGGATTAAATCTTATGTATCAGATATGCTTGCAAAAGTGATGAGACAGACGCAGGCTGCACAACCTTCCTACCCAAATCTGTCACCTCCTCATTGTAGATCCAACCATGTACTATGAGTCACATGTTGGGGGTACCCATGTACATATTATAGCATACAGAATTGTAGATCATCTGGGGTATTATTTACATCATCAGCTTATTCATTCAGGTCAGGTAAGAGTAGTGATACATGATATTATTTATTTAACTACTACAGTTTCGATGCTAACTGAGGAGGTTTCCATAGTTGGATGGAGTATTGGCCATTTTTTACATTGGCTGGATAATCATTTTACTAAACTGACATATGAGGTATGCATTGGTTTTCATTTTTTATTTATCATTAAATTCATAATTTCCTATAATATTTTCTTATACTTAACTTATATAGGAGTATCTAAAATCAAAGTAATCACTGTAAATGAAAGGAAAATTTTGGGTTCTAGTACCTTCAGATATTCCTCTGGATGCTCATTAGGTACCAAAATTATCACATGTATTTACTATATTAGATAATTATTATACATTTATAAGTTGTGATATATGTGTAAGAGATTATATATTGAATATTTTTAAAACCAATATCATGGACATTTTAAATGGTGATATGCTCAGTGTAACCGTGTTGCAGTTGTTTTCCATGTAAGTAAATTTCAATTATTAATTTATTTTCATTAAGTAATCATATTTTAAATTGACATAATTAATTAATTTTATAATTAGTTATCTCCATATCCTCTATATCCAATATTATTTCACTTCTATTTATAATTTTATCAAGATATAATACATTTCAACAAAAGTGAAACATTTGAACCAAGAATCCAGAATTGTATATGTGTTTGAAAGATTCAAAAACACAGAGATCACATGTTAGTTTTTTTCATTCCTAAATGGGTAAGAACAAATATATAATTATGAACCATTGTTCATTTTACTATTATTAATTATTAATATATTATATTTTATCCAACATTGGATGTGGGGCATATTTTTTCCAAAAGAATGTAGAGCATAGTGTTTATTCTCTTCATTGGGTGGTGTTTAAAGAAAATTTAGCATGTTGTTAAAGAAGTAAGTAGTATTTCATGATTTTAGTTGTTTAATATTATTTTTTCATTTTAAATTGGTTTTTATTATTAATAATTTAAATTACAACAGTTCATCAATTATATTCAATAGGGCTCTCTATATAACCATTGAACCATAAAAAATTGATTATGTGAAAGCTCAGCTAGATAACTTATATATCAATGAATACGTGGATTTTCTTACATATGTTCTATTTTTAGTTTAAAAATATTGTGTCATAAACGCAGTTTCATCATCAACAATGTATTTTTGAATGTGGATATTATGTTTTATGATTCATTTATGAGATAATCATGACCAAAACAAAAATATATTTTGAAAAGGTTAAATTCATTATAAAAATTTTAATTTAAACAAATAGATTATGTTTTAAATTCATAACACTTTATTTTATTGGTTTTTTATGTTTTTTTGTATCCATCCAATGAATTGATACATGTTCAAAATTTATTTGCATAATATTTTATAATTTTAACTAATTAGGATATTTAGTTTCATTTAGGTTTGTATTTGTAAAAATTGTTGTAAAAGTTCTCAATGAGTTTTTTTTCTATTTTTATGTTTCTACTGGGTTTTTTTCTCGATTTGGTTATGTAGTTTAAGTTTGAAAGTGAGGGATTATGTAATTTTTCAAAATTTATATAAAAAAGATTCAAATTTTAATGTTGATTTTTCATAAAATTGATGTTGAAAACCTTCTAGGAGGGATTTCTTTGTTTTTTTCATAGAAAAAAGACACCAAAATTCCTCATGGATATCAGTCAACTTTTGAAATCATTTTTTTTAAATGATGTTGAAATCCCTCTATGTATTGACCTCAAGAAGGGTTTTCAATGTCTGTTTTATGAAAACCGACATAGAAAATTCAACTTTAATCATCACTTGTATTAACATTTTTTTATAAAACAATGTTGAAAGTTAAAAAAATGAGGTTGAAAGTATTTTTTTCACTAGTGAAGAAATATTGATATTTATTATTATTTACTCAAAATATATATTGTATATAAATTAAATTTACCATTCAATATATGGTGAATGAATTGGAAATGTCATGATAGTTAGGGCCTAAAATTATATAATTCATCGATGCATCAACAGGTTTCATGAGACAAATTAGTTTTCCAAATTAAATGGGTTTTCGGTATATACTTGTCCATCTATTAAACTATCTTAATGATAGGTCTTGAAAATATAGATATCATGATGTTTGAGATCACGATGTATAATATTAATCATTTTCTTCATTAAGAATTTGGTTATTATTATCTATGATATTATGGCATTTATATTGTCCATGGATGCATTTTTAACAAAATTTATTGATTAAATGACATTTGTTTTTAGTTATCTATCCTGCCATATTGATTATGAATTATTTAATCATGATAGCTTATGTTGTTCATAACTCTTACTGGGTATTTGAGCATACCCTTATTTTGTTTCCTTTCCTCAGGATATGAAGAAAAGTTTTTTTGAGTAAGTTTAAGGATATCAAATGTTTTCTATTACTATATCTTATATTTTTATTTTTAATGTAATAAGGGAATAATGTATATATTTGGTTCTTCAATACTACTAAACTGATTGATCTTTTTTGATGTGATCCCTTTTATTTTATGTTAATGTAATAAAATAATCACCAACTCCAGATTACTAGAGTTGGGGTTGTTACAAAATTGTTATACTCACACACAGATAGAACTTTTGAAACAAAACAATGAAGAAAACACACACACACACACATGTAATGTAAATGAAATAGTTTACATAGTTTAAGAATTTCCCTAGTCCATATAAGAAACATTTCTTCTTTTATTGAAAAATGAAAGATGAAAAACAAATAGTACAAACATGAATCTACAAGACCTCTCATGAAAGAATCCTTGTGATAATAAACACCAATCAACTATTTATAATCGAGTGTTTCCCATAGTCTAGGTTCCATCATCATTTTAAATATGGGATACACTATACACTTCATTATGGTCATTTCCAGTAGAATTCTGACTGAATCGTCTCCTAGTAGCTTATGGTGAACAATGAAGGCTTCAGGAACTCATACTCAAACCCCTAGATCTGAAACATGTTGTTTCTATTGAGATTCGCCACAACCAACTACTTCTAGAGGTTTCACAATCCATATTTTGGATCTGATCCACCCAAAAATGAAAAGTTTATGAAACTAAACTGAAAGTTGTGTTCACACCCAAAACCTAACACTTGTAGTCAAAATAGCTTATTTAATGTTTATGGTATGAAATTTTCATTTTAAGTAAAATTTAACTTTTCTGTTAAAATAATTACCTTAAATGAATCTCAAAAGTAGTCTCTAAAGTGTGTGTGGTTTGCCTATAGTGGGTGTGTTTTAGGGTTCTGGGTGAACTATAGTGACCTTCAAAAGTAGTGGTTATAGGGTGTTGTGAGATGATATTTTGAGACCCTTCATGATTATTATATAATGGTCACTAAATAATTTAGTTATTTAGAAATAGAAATCTCTACAAGTGGTTAATATGACATAAATGACCTCTTTTAGAAGAGTATCTAATGGAGATTTATGTTGTATTGGTTACATAAATTTAACCACACATTAACTTTTTCCCCCTTTTGTGAAATTTTTATATCCCATTTCCCTTGAATATTTTGGTCCACCATAATATAACCACCGTAAGGGAATTCTACATTGACTATATTTAATTAATTTATATTGACTAAACTTTTTCTCTTTTGTGACATTTTTGTATCCCATTTCCCATGAACATGTTTGGATTAAAAAAAATTAATTATATTTAACACATTAAATTTAGTAAAAATGCATTAAAATTGGAGTTTTTTTGCACTTTTTCTCCCTCCCCCACACCGACTTTGGCCTGGATCGATGACATAGAAAATGCGGGTGGATGCCACCTTTCGTCTCTGAGTAAAGTGAAAGGCAACATCGCCGATGATGCCTTTTCCTTATCTCCCTATAAAAGGGAAGCCCCCCCCCCATTCTCCTCACTTGATTTTTACCTCTTCTCTTCTAAATTAACTATTTCTCTATCTAAAAAATTATTTTATGTGCGGTGTAGTCGGTGGTCATTAATAAGGTGGTTTTTTCAAAGCATAATTTAGAGGTATTTTTTATTTAATTTCATGTTTTTTATTTATTTAATTGAATTCTTTTTAGTTTTAAATATTTCATTTTTTTAAGTAGTTTAGTTAATTCTAAATATTTTGTTTATTAAATTGTGTAAGTAGTTATATATGGTTTGGAATAATTATTATTATTAGTATATATTAAGTATAAATTAGGTATAAATTAAGTATTGATTAAGTATATATTAACTTAGGATTAAGTATTGTGAAATTTTCGTAGTATAAAAATTATGTGGTTATCTAAGAAATCAAATCCCCATCTTGATACAAACAAGTGGGTGTGGCTCTAGCACATATGTACCTAGGAGTGAAAACTCCAACAATGAGTTTTGGGCTTGACTCGGGGTATCCTGGTACATGACAACGGGCCTTGCTGCACTACTGGTTTGACACTCCCGGGGGATATACTTAAAATAATTCATATTTTCTTTATAAACTACTAAAATATATAAGAAAATAAAAATCAAATTAGTATATTTATCAATGATAAAATTATAATTATGATGTTATAAAATGAAATAAGGACAAAATCATTAATGAATGAAAGTTATTATTAGTAATTAAAGATGTTATGTATTAAGTAGTTTAATTAGTTATATATAGTTTAGAAATACCAATAATTATTAGTAATGATTAATTATAGATTAATCATAGATTAATTAATGATAGATTTGGATTAAAAATGAATACATATGATTAGTTAATTGTAATTAACTAATGAATATAATATGATTAATGACTAAAGAATAAATAATTAAATAATAACTTAATAATGATTTAATGGTGATTAAATAATGATTTATTAGTTAAAATCGTACTCAGAAAATCAGTTGATAAAATAACAATTATGATTATATAAAATGAAATGGAGAAGAAAATGTTTTAAAATGTTAGTATCTTAAGGATTATATAGTTTAGAAATAATATTTTTTTATTATCAAGGATTAATTATAGAATAATTAATAAAGAACATAGGATTAAAACATGAATTCATATAATGATTAGTATATTTTAGGGTATAAAAAGGCGTCCTAAAATTTCATTCTAATAAATATTATATAGTAAACCATCATTGTTAATATTTTTTACACTATCATAATTTTGATAAAGAAAACATTTTTGACATAGAGAGTCATGTTTTCCTATTTGTACTATTATGGGAAGGTTATTCAAACTGATCGAGTAGCTTCTTACAGTAAACAACCAATAATAGTGGTTAGTACAACTAATTGTGTAACCATAAGTGACCTTCAAGAGAGAATTCGTGGTTCCTTAAATCTGGGACCCGATCAAGAGATCAAGTCTATGAGCTATAGAACTTTACAATTCTCAGCAACACTGTGGCATATAGATTTTCCATTGGTTGTTGATGCACAGTGGGTCTAAGAAATTAATTTATTTTCTCAACAGTCATATGGTACCATGATAGAGTTATATGTTGATGTTTCTATTATACAAAAACAACATTCAGTTGTATGAAGACATAGAATTATAAGAGTGGTTGAAGACAGTCTTCCCCAAGAAATTGAACCTATTCCAAATTATGCAGAAGAGGACAACCTAGATGATCTCCAAGATATACATGTCAATCCGAATTTTGAGGAGGAGTTTCTTAATGACAGATCATATGGTGAAAATAGTGCTGGTGAGGAGGGAAAAATAGAAGTTAGGGAGGAGGTTTCGAGAAATGAATTATTTATACATCAACCTTGACCTACAATAAATCATCCACCACTCCTTACATCTTGATCAGAAGTAATGACACGTGTTCCTGAATTCGACAATAATGTTCTCACACTGGTAACTGTGTTCCCTAGAGTTGTACCAAATAGGTTTTGTGAGTTGGAAAAAACCTTATATGTTGGAAGGAATTTTCCAAGTAAATATGCATTAAAAATCATGATAAAGAGAATTCATATTGAGAGGAACTGTAGCTATATAGTTCATGAATCATTCCATAGTAAATACGTCATACAGTATCAGAAGTATGGGGATGATTGTAGATTTCACTTTAGGGAGATTTTAGACATTTCATTTAGAGGTTGGAGAATCTCAAGGATTGAGGTAGCTCATAATTGCATTCAGCCAAGCCTAACACAAGATCATACCCCATTGTATGTAGAATTTGTGTCATATATTATTGTTGGAATGATTAGGACATGTCAAGATGTTCTGATAAACCTTGTGAAAGAGAGGATACAACAAACATTTGGTTATAAGGTTTCCTATACTAAGGCATGGATGGCGAAACATAAGGCAATTGTGAAGGTCTATGGTGATTGGGATGACTCATATCAGGTGTTGTCACAATTTCTAGCCATACTGAGGAATCATAACAAAGTTGTATTCCATATTGATATAAACTAAAATTTGTCTCACGATAACCAACTTGATCCATCTCATGTTCAATTTCATCGGTTGTTCTGAGCATTCCTCCCTTGTATCTTCGCACTTCGTTTCAGCAAATAGTTCATTCAAATTGATGGAACATTTCTATATGGAAAATACAATGGCGTATTATTGATTGAGGTAACCCAAGATGGAAACCATTCACCTCTTCCACTTTCCTTTGACATTGTAGAAAAAGAAAACTATAAATCATGGAGTTGGTTTATGAAATGTATCAGCAACCATTTCACCAACATTGGGGTTGTTTTTTTGATATATGATCTCTATTTGAAAATTAATGTGGCAATCAATGTGGATCCTGATACATGGAGATACCCAAATTCATATCATCAGTTATGTATTAGACACATTTCTGGAAATGTGCATAAAAAATTCCACAACGAACCAATGAAGAAGTAAATCATGAGGCTTGGTATGCATTGTATTTGTTATTTTTTACTATTTCAACATAAAGATAAAATCAAATTATGTGAAATTTCATCTATTCTGTGTGGCATATGAGTCATATCAATGGAGGTTTGAAGAAAGTTTTGAACAAATCCCCTAGGATAATCAAGAAGTTTATGATTATATGATGCATATTCCAAAAGAAAAATGGACATTGGCATATGATGGGGGAAGAGGTACGGACACATGACCACAAACATTGTGGAGTGCATCAATAGTATCTTCAAAAGGGTTCTCAAACTACCTATAACTACCCTAGTTCATGAGACATTATATATATGTGTGAGGTACTTTGTTGATAGACAAAAACTAGCATCAGACAAAATACAATAGAGGATAAGGTATGGAAGACACTTTCAACGAGAGATTGAAGAGAATATTGAATAAGCTTATGGTTATCATATGTACCTTTTTCTATGAGAAGAATCTCTATTTAAAGTTCAAGAGCGTTAAAACCCCATCAAAAATCACATCGGTGAAAAAATGGTGGTATTATTGGAAATGAGGAAATATCAATGAAGAAAAATTTCAGGCCTTACAGTTTCCATGAACACACGCCATCGCAGCATGTGCCTCTATGAACATATCATGGGAAGAATATGTTGATCCACTATACTAGATGGATACCATTGCTAACTGTTATACTTCACCATGGACACCTATTAGGGAGTATTGATATTTCCCAATGCTCGAAGGCCATCCGATATTGATATCTGACATCAATTGGTTGTGTCCTTGTGGGAGAATAAAGGCCAGTAAGATGTGTAATGATATGGACGGGCCTCAAGAACAAGGGCAGAGTTTGAGATGCACCAAATGTCATAAATAAGGTCATAACCAGAAATGATGCCCTAATGTTGTTGAGTCAAGTTCACACTCTCAACCACAATGATGTATTTTCTTCATTGTGACATTCTCATATTGTAAATTATATGTTGTTATCTCTTCTCTTTTTCTTGGTTTTCTAAACACCAAAACCCAAAAGAAGAAAACTTAACCCAAAAACATATTTCCTAAACCTTAGTATTAAAATTCTAAACCGTAAACCTTAAAACCTAAACCCTAACCCAAAATTCATAACCATAAACCCAAAAACTTTATAAAAAATCCAAAAACCCAGACCCAATAGAATTATGGTCCTTCATTTTCTCATTCGAGGAAAAATTTTATTCATATCTTGAAAAATTATGTTAGCATAGAAACAAGATTTTTCATTTTATATCCTATAACATTCCATTTCTCAGGGAGAGAATCAATTAATTTTCTATTGTGTTAAACATTAAAATGATTTCTTTAGGTTCAACTAATTGAATAAAACAATAAATAATAGTGTGAAAAACAATTATCATAGTGGGAGAGAACATAGTTATAGAAAATCATTCATTGGATGTCTAAATAATGAAACATTCTTTAATGAAACCTTATGTTTATCCTAGGTCATTCATAATTGTTATCAAAACAAGATGATGTTATCCTATACTTGGAATTATTCCCAGGGTTTTCATAGATGTTAGAACATCAAAGTATCCTATGGTTAACTTAAACATCATTATATAAATACTATAGTGGCAATTAATTTTCGTACAAATATATAAATTATAAGTAGAATATTGTTCCTTAAATAATAGAATGATCATTTCCATAATCATACCGGTCTACTGAATTTCAAAACATAGACACATAAACAAATAGTTTATAAAGGATCTACATAGTTTTAAAAAAAATCTTCTTATCTACCACCATTATTAGACATATTATACTTCATAACATGGGGAAAGAAAATATAATAAAGGGTTAAATTAGATGATCAGTAAGGGTGAACAAGGGATATATCATTTGTTCAATTTTCTCAAAATCAGGCACATATTTAGGGTCATCTTCCCAAAATAATGTGTTTTAAAAGAGTTTAATTTTTTTACTAAATCACATTATTTGTACATTGGTTCCATTCAACATATTCTCTCAAATCCATTAAGAAATAGTATCACAGTACAAACCTTATACAATACATTATTCTTACAAAGATAATTTCACTAATAAAATTCTTTCACAATATATTTCTTGGAACAAAATACACAAGAATATCAATCATTCCACTTCAAAAGTATCAATAACATATTATTTACATTAGTGTCTTGGATTATTCTAAGATATATTCCCTTAAATCATGTATCAATGTTTTTACTTCCACAGTTATCGTATGTGGGGAAATTCTTAAATGTTGTTTTTAACATTATCTATTTTTTTCTTTTATTTTCTCTTGTTATCTTTATTTCATTCAAAACAAAAAGACATGGATAATTATATTTTTTTAGTAAAAATAACTTCATAAAACAATGTGAATAAACATGGCATGTCTTTCATTCTACAAGTCATAACATTATACTGACTATAACGTTATATTTATATTTTACACTTATGACTCATTTCATTTGTTTATATACAGATGGATGATACCATACTACTCACTCAACAATGTGCCCATATTTCCCAGGTCGTGTTAGAGGGTGGTCCAGATCGATCGATCAGGGTGCGTCGAGCACACTATTTTAATCACAGGGAGCCTCTACATGTCATTAGACTATACTTGCATCATGATGGCTTCTATAACCTTGCCGTATCAAATTTCACATTTTTAGACCATCACCAAATTGCTTCCCTCATTGAGAGGTAGAGACTAGAGACACATACATTCAACCCGCCTGAGGGAGAGATGATCATCACCCTCTAGGATGTGGTAGTGCTTCCTGGTCTTCATATCTAGGGGAGACCCATTATTGGACTCACTTGTGTAGCTTGGTCAGACCTTGATCAGAGCTTGCTAGGCATTGACATTTTGTCCCACTGTAGGTTTAGAAATGGAGCGTCCATATCTAGGCCTTGGTTAGAGGTGCAGATTCCACATTTACCCAATGATGCTGACGAGCATATTTTCATGCATTATGCTCGTGCATATATATTACGGATCATTAGTGGGACCATGTGTACTGATCATTCAGGGATGCATATGCACATAATGTATCCACCCCTACTAGAGGGCTTTGATCAGGCTGGTACGTACAGCTGGGGATCAGCCTGCTTGGCATTCACGTATAGAGCATTATGCATGCTATCCCACAGGGACCTCAAAGGTCTCGGGGGATGTGTTATCCTTATTCATATATGGGCATAGGATCGCATCACTACATTTCGCCCTGAGCTTGCTGGTCCGCAGATCAAGATGGAGGTTCTGCATGACGCTCCGTGTAGACACTGGTATGATTAGTAATTTCTATTGGTTTTTGATGCTACTAGGAGTTATTCACTTTAATTTCTCATTATTTGTCCCTATCGATGATGTATTTTACAGGTGGTGTTAGCGACACAATTTGGACATGGTTCTGAGACACCATTTGGGCATATATCGGCTCAAGTTGGACTATCTCTTACCTGATAGGGTATGTATATACAATATATCACTATCTAACAAATTTAATAATAACATCAATTTTTCTTTTTAGTTAGGATCTTTTCTGACAAAGTCACATGTCATTTCAGATTTCATGGCTTCCATACTAGAGTATTATGGACCAGTTGCTAGCATACTGCACTATTGGGCTTGAGGATGTTATGGATGTAGTGAACCTCATTCACTTCCATATTATTGAGCAGCAGTAGCCTGACAGAGTCATGCACCAATCTTTTTATGTTCAGTTAATTCCATTTTCATCGAGGCAGATGGAGGAGATTCATCGGATGAAGCTGACAGAGAGGTAGGATGAGGACTAGCCCCAAGTACATGCACGCTTTATCGTTTATTGGCACAGATGTGCAGAGTTTCATATTCAGGGGGTACCTATGAATCTATTCTTTCTTTCAAAGTAGGTTGAGTATGATCCATGGTATATACTGAAGTCTATATTGTATCTTACTCGACATGGTAGAGAGATTCATAGGATGGAAAGTCAATAATTTTTTATTAGTTTGTTTATTGAACTATATTATAATTCAATTTGAATTTCTTTATAGGGCACTCACATAGAGCAGTTTGTTCGCATGATTGATGAAGAAGAGGAGGGGGTCTTTAGTCGGGCAGTTGTCCATGCTGCAGTGCTAGAGACGATGGCATCTTTTCATTCACTTTCAGAGAGCATTTTCATGTGTCTGGACCTGAGAGAGGAGCTTCCTTCCCCAGAGGAACATCATGAAGCTGCTGCTGGTGCTGAGGAGCCACGACCACAGAAACGTAGACAGTTTCGTGTTGCACGTGAGGACTCACCTGTTCTACAGGCAGAGGTCATACCTCTAGTAGTTCGGGATCAGTCGATTCAGGATGTGCCTTAGGTGGCATGGGATCTATCTTTCCTGAGAGTATATTCACAGTTCTCTTCATCTTGGAGTCTAGATCCATCGTAGCCTTGGGGTCCAGATCCATCACAGCCTTGGGGCCTAGATCCATCACAGCCTTGGGGTCCAGATCCATCACAGTCTTGGGGTATAGCTCCATCGTAGGCTTTGTTCCCCACTGCGATGATGGCAGATCCTTTTACCACCCTAGTGGGAGAAGGATCCGAAGGGCGGTACGAGATGCAGTTGATAGCTCCTCCCACTAATGCATAGATAGAGTACCTGACAGTCGACATTCCAGTACCTGAGGATCATCCATCTCCAGGTCATCAGACTCCATTGCGCACTCGACGCGAACGTCCTATTCTCATACCAGCATGTGGGACAGAATCTCCTTATCATATACATAGACATTGATTATACATGTTCATTTACATTTTTTATGACTATTGAAATGAAAATACTATTATTACTATTACCCATTCTTATATGCTTATCCAGTATTTCAATTTTCATTTATATTTTAGGCATAGTTTATATTTGACTGCTTTCAAAGTCGACTACTTGAGACATAGAAATAATTATTAAATTTCAAGTAAATAACTTTAAAAGATTAAAAAAATAAACTATATAAAAACAATGTAAATAAAATTTAAAAGATATCCTAATCATCTAAAAATTTATTGAAAATAAGGAGTTTCATAAATAAAATAAATAAATGATAATTAAAGGAATGTAAGAAAAGTAACTCAGAAGTGAGAGCGAAAAGAATGAATGTCGAGGAGAATCCTAAGCCACCTACATGATGTTAAAAGCTGATAAAGTATAAACTATAAGAACCATATAAATAAAAATTAAAATCTCAACTAATTATTATATGTTTAAAAAATGTTTAAAATTTCCTTTATATCGGTCCTATAGTTTATATTATATAGGCTAACAAAGGAACGTATTTGAAACATTTTTAAGTTTCAAGTAGGCAGATTCAAAAGCTTATAAATTATTTTTCATCAACATTTTTTAAGAAATTATTATTATTTTAAACTACTTATTATATGTTTAACCAATGTTTAAAATTTCATTCATATCGGTTTTATAGTTTATATTAGATCGTCTAGTAAAGTCATGTACTTGAAACATTTTTAAGTTTCAAGTAGGTGGATTAAAAAGCTTATAAATTAATTTTCATCAACATTTTTAGTAAATTAATTTTATTTTCAACTAATTATTATATTCTTAATCAATGTTTAAAATTTCATTCATATCATTCTTATAATTTATATTATATAGGCTATCAAAGTCACATACTTGAAACATTTTTATTTTCAAGAAGATGGATTAGAAAGCTTATAAATTATTTTTCATCAATATTTTTTAAGAAAATATTTTTATTTTCGACTACTTGTTATACTTTTAATCCATTTTTAAAATTTCATTCATATTGGTCTTATAGTTTATATTATATAGGCTAGAAAAGACACGTATTTGAAACATTTTTAAGTTTCAAGTAGGTGGATTTGAAAGCTTATAAATTATTTTTCATCAACATTTTTAAGAAATTATTTTTATTTTCGACTACTTGTTATATGTTTAATAAATTTTTAAAATATCATTCATATCTGCCTTATAGTTTATATTATATTGGCTAGAAAAGGCGCGTATTCGAAACATTTTTAAGTTTTAAGTAGGTTGATTAGAAAGCTTATAAATTATTTTTCATCAACATTTATTAAGAAAATATTTTTATTTTCAACTAGTTATTATATGTTTAATCAATGTTTAAAATTTCATTCATATCATTCTTATATTTTATATTATATATACTAGAAAAGACATGTACTTGAAACATTTATAAGTTTCAAGTAGGTGGTTTAGAAAACTTATAAATTATTTTTCATCAACATTTTTTAAGAAATTATTTTTATTTTAGACTACTTGTAATATGTTTAATCAATATTTAAAATTTCATTTATATCGGACTTATAGTTTATATTTTATAGGCTAGAAAATCCACATTTTTGGAACATTTTTAAGTTTCAAGTAGGTGTATTCGAAAGCTTATAAATTATTTTTTATCAATGTTTTTTAAATTTTCTTTATTTCGACTACTTGTTATATGGTTAACCAATTTTTTAAAATTTCATTCATATCGGTCATATATTTTATATTATATAGGCTAGAAAAATCACGTACTTGAAACATTTTTAATTTTTAACTAGGTAGATTAGAAAACTTATAAATTATTTTTCATCAATAATTTTTAAGAAATTATTTTTATTTTCAACTACTTATTATATGTTTAACTAATGTTTAAAATTTCATTCATATCGGTCTTATAATTTATATTATATAGGCTAGCAAAGTCACGTATTTGAAACATTTTTAAGTTTCAACTAGGTGGATTAGAAAGCTTATAAATTATTTTTTATCAACATTTTTTAAGAAATTATTTTTATTTTTGACTACTTGTTATAGGTTTAATCAATGTTTAAAATTTCATTCATATCGGTCTTATAGTTTATATTTTATAGGTTAGAAAAGTCACGTACTTGGATAAAAGATAAATTATATTGAAACATTGATTTATATATATATATAAACATAACAAAATAATAATAAAAAATTAAAATTTTAAATATATAGAAAAACACAATTAAATTAGAAAAAAATTATTATTTTAGGTCAAAGGGGGCATGGGAGATGCGGCCTTTAAGGAGTATTTTTTTAAAAAATTAACTTATCCCATTTAAAAAATCCTAAATTGTATAAAAAATTATTAAAATTTCACACCACCTGCTACTAAGATCCCCAAGATGTGGAGGCACGTAATCAGCACCGTCTAGGTGCTCTGTTTTTGCTTGGCTTCCTCCTCGACCGCAAAGAAGACGTTCATCATTCACATGCTAAGGGACACCCGCCAGACACACTTCTGCACCCATACAAACCGGTATGTCACCTCCTTAAATGCCATCTCTACCTCGTTGCTCATCCTATACCGCTACAGACACGTCTTCGCTTTCTTCACCACCCGCCTGACGGACAACAAGGCCCGGAAACTTGCAGAGAGGCAGGGGGTCTACTGCATCATCCCTGACATGATTATCAAGCCTTGATGACTTGGACGGCGGAGTTTTTGGTCATCGCTGTTGGGATGAATCCGAGGTGCGTGGTACCTCAAACACACAAAAACGGAACAAGAACGGAGCAACACTTGTATTTTAACATGGTTCAGCTTTGAACCCTACGTCCATGGGAGAAATAAGAGATCTTCTCTATTCACGTCTCTCCGGTTCTCAATGGAGGATTACAAAAATACATCACACCACTGCATACAAACTTGGGATTACATCCCATTTATAAAGATGAAGGAAAACCATTTCTTCTCCAGTTGGTGGGGTGGTTCATCTACCCTTGTGGTCCTCCCTATCGGCTGCTACTTCAACGAAGGGTGCAGTCCATCTCGTCGGCTGACCACCATGAGAGAAGTCTCTTGTCGATAAAGGAGACTCCCAAATAGGGATTGGCCCCCACAAATCTCCCCCTCACAACCAATTTGGGGTAGAAGCCTGACCTATAGTCTCCTTGCAGGTGTTGAAAACATCATCAGCAAATCAAACACGCTTCTTCACGCCAGATGACATGGCACTTTCACCATCTTCACTCGATCTCAGGCTGACTGCGGTCCCCATCAAATGATACAACCCTTTGAAATCCTTCATAGTAAGATTCGCTGCATCCCCATGTAAGACTTACAACACTCCACCTTCTATGGAAATCTTTAACCCTTTTGCATTGAGCCTACTTAATGATATCAAGTTCTGCCTCATCCTCAGAAAGAATTTCACGTCAGCCAGTTTTCGAATTCCTCAATCAGGTGTCTTCAATTTCACTGTCCCGACTCATCGAACCTCGCATGTTGACCCATCACCAAGTCTCACCGAGTCTCTTACCTAGTGAAAAGTATCAAATATACCTCTCGTCGTACATATGTGTTTCGAGCTCCCCGAATCCAAAACCCATTCGTCTTCCTTTGTATTTTGAGCCTGCTCATTCTTCCTCTTTAGAAAAAGACATTCAAGCTTCATGTACCCGTATCGTTTGCAGTAATGAAAATGCACTTATCCCTATACAACTTTCTCTTCTTAGTGCATGCTTCCCATTGTCACATAGATTTCATCATCTACTGATTAACCTGTGATGTTCACATCCTCCTCTTGAACTTTCTTTTTTCCAACAACGTACCATTTTCGCTCTCCACAATCACTTTTATAGTGACCCTTATTCTCGCACCAGAAACACGTGATTTTACTAGGATCACATCCCCTGGATTTTGGTCGCCATTCTTTAACTTCTAACTTTCGATTTCGGCTTCTCCCAAGTTGATCATCTCGCATCGCCATGATTTGCTCGCCTGAATGTGTCACGAGTATTCAGAATGCCTCCAAATCTTGAAGTGACGTTATCACCTCGTCCAGCTTCAATGTCTCCTTCCCCATGAGAAATGCAGTCACAAGCCCATCAAATGATCTTGGTAGTGATGACAAAAGCAAAAGAGCTTTGTCTTCCTCTCCAACCTTCACACTGAGCCCCAATAACTATGTTAGAATTTTATTGAATTCATTGGTATGATCCAACAAATTCACTCCCTCATCCATGTGTAACTGGTACAGTTTCTTCTTTAAGAACAACTTGTTGGTTAGTGACTTCTCCATATATCGCTGCTCCAACTTCTTCCAGATCTCCTTCGGTGATGTCTCGTCCAACACCAAGTAATTTACCTCATTCACCAGACATAGCTGAATTGTGCTGACGACCCGCATCTCAAGTTCTTCTGAATCATCGGCACTAGTTGTTTCAAGCTTTTCTCCAATAAACGGTTTGATCATGCTCTGTTGCACCAAAAGACCCTTCACTGTTCTTTTCCACAAGCCGAAATTATTTCATCCATCAAACTTCTCGATATCAAATCTTGGTAGTGCTCCGCCACCCGTCATCGTCGTCGTCGCAAAACACAATCACCACTATCGATGTCATACCCTTCTGAAACCACATTATAGAGTGAGAATTTTGAAAAACTAACCATACTGATGTGTCCGGAATGGTTGAAATAGTTGGAATCGACTCCTGGATCGTCGAAATCGGACACCAATTGACCGAGATATGGTCAAAACACGTTCAACGGTCCAGATCACCCGCTGATGTGGCGCTGACATGGCACGCCGGAGTTCCTGCCAGAAACTCGCCAGAATTGTTGTCGGTGGCGTGAAAAGTGTCGTCTTCTCCAGCATGGGGTACTGTTCACCCGCAGGTTTGACCTAACTTTGACAGAGCCTACCGGGCTCGTTTCAACTCTGTTTTCATCGCCGCTTGCACCGTTTGAATCGTCTCGTCGTCCTCTTCCCGAATCTGACCTCAGAAAAATTTTCTGACCACTTTCAATTTTCCGGCCACCGGAAAATTCGTCGTCGCCTCGTCATCTCAACTCCGTTCACTCCGACTCGCCTCTGATACCACTTGTTGGGAGGCAGCGGAGGTGCGTGGTACCTCAAACACACAAAAACGGAACAAGAACGGAGCAACACTCAGATTTTAATGTGGTTCAACTCTGAACCCTACATCCACGGGAGAACAGGGGATCTTCTCTATTCACGTATCTCCAGTTCTCGAAAGAGGATTACAAAAATACATCACACCACTGCATAAAAACTTGTGATTACATCCCATTTATAAAGATGAAGTAAAACCATTTCTTCTCCAGTTAGTTGGGTGGTTCAGCTACCCTTGAGGTCCTCCCTGTCGACTGCTACTTCAACGAAGGGTGCAGTCCATCTCGTTGGCTGCCCACCATGATAGAAATCTCCTGCCGACAAAGGAGACTCCCAAATAGATAGTGGCCCCCACAAATCTCCCTGTCACGACCAATTTGGGGTAAAAGCCTGACCTGCAATCTCTTTTCAGGTGTTTAAAACATCATCGGAAAATTGAAAACGCTTCTTCATACCAGATGATGTGGCACTTCCACCATCTTCACTTGATCTCAGGCTGACTGCGGTCCCCATCAAATGATACAACCCTTTGGACTCCTTCCCAGTAAGCTTCGATGCATCCCCGTGTGAGACTTCCAACACTCCACCTGCTATGAAAATATTGAACCCTTTTGCATCGAGCCTACTTAATGATATCAAGTTCCGCCTCATCCTCGGAATGAATTTCACGTCAGCCAGTTTTCGAATTCCTCCATCGGGTGTCTTCAATTTCACTGTCTCGACTCCTCGAACCTCGCATATTGACCCATCACCAAGTCTCACCGAGTCTCGATCCTGGTGAAAAGTATCAAATGTAACTATCATCGTACATATGTGTGCCGAGATCCCCGAATCCAAAACCCATTCGTCTTCCTTTGGATTTTGGGCCCGCTCGTTCTTCCTCTTTAGAAAACAACATTCAAGCTTCATGTGCCTGTATCTTTTGCAATAAGGACACTGCACTTCTCCTCATTCAACTCACTCTTCTGAGTGCATGCTTCCCATTGTCACATAGATTTCATCATCTGCTGATAAACCTGTGATGTTCATATCCTCCTCTTCAACTTTCTTCTTTCCAGCAACGTACCGTTTGCGCTCTCCACAATAACTTTTATAGTGACCCTTATTCCTGCACTAGAAACACGTGATTTCACTAGGATCACGTCCCCTGGATTTTATTCTCCATTCTTTACCTTCTGACTTTTGATGTTGGCTTCTCCCACGTTGATCATCTCACATCGCCATGATTTGCTCGCCTGAATGTGTCACGGGTCTTCGGAATGCCTCCAAATCTTGAAGTGACGCCATCACCTCGTCCAGCTTTAATGTATTCTTTCCCATGAGCAATGCAGTCACAAGCCCATCAAATGAGATTGGTAGAAATGATAAAAGAAAAAGAACTTTGTCTTCCTCTCCAACCTTCACACCGAGCCCCAATAACTGTGTCAGAATTTTGTTGAATTCATTGGTATGATCCAACAAATTTTCTCCCTCGTCCATGCGCAACTGGTACAGTTTCTTCTTTAAGAACAAATTTCTAGTCAGTGACTTTGCCATATATCACTGCTCCAACTTCTTCCAGATCTCCTTCGGTGATGTCTCGTCCAACACCAAGTACTTTACCTCATTTTCCAGACAGATCTGAATTGCGCTGATGACCGGCATCTTGAGTTCTTCCTAATTATCGGCACTAGTTGTCTCAGGATTTTCTCCAATCAATGATCTGATCATTCCCTGCTACACCAAAATTTCCTTCACCCTGCTTTGCCACAAGCCAAAATTATCTCATCCATCGAACTTCTCGATATCAAATCTTAGTAGTGCTCTGCCACCCGTCATCGTCGTCGTCACAAAACGGGATCACCACCATCGATGTCGCGCCCTTCCGAAACCACCTGATAGAGTGAGAATTTTGAAAAACTAACCATACAGATTTGTCCGTAATGGTCAAAATAGTCGGAATCGACTCCTGGATCACCGAAATCAGACACCAATTGACCGAGATATGGTCAAAATACATTCAACGATCCAGATCACCCGCTGACATGGCGCTGACGTGGCACGCTGGAGTTCCTGCTGAAAATGTGCCAGAATTTTTCCTGGCGGTGTGAACAGTGTCGTCTTCTCTAGCACAGGGGTACTGTTCACCCGCAGGTTTGACCAAACTTTGACCGAGCCTACCGGGATCATTTCAACTCCGTTTTCATCGCTGCTTGCACCGTTGGAATCGCCTCGCTGTCATATTCCTAAATCTGGACTCAAAAAAATTTTCCGACCACTTTCAATTTTCCGGCCACTGGAAAATTTTTTGTCACCTTGCTATCTCACCTCCGTTCGCTCCGACTCGCCTCTGATACCACTTGTTGGGATGCAGCAGAGGTGCGTGGTACCTTAAACACACAAAAACGGAACAATAACGAAGTAACACTCGGATTTTAACGTGGTTCAGCTTTGAACCCTACGTCCACAGGAGAAACAGGGGATCTTCTCTATTCATGTATCTCCGGTTCTCGACGGAGGATTACAAAAATGCATCACACCACTGCATACAAACTTGGGATTATATCCCATTTATAAAGATGAAGGAAAACCATTTCTTCTCTGGTTGGTGGGGTGGTTCAGCTACCCTTGAGGTCCTCCCTGCCGGCTGCTACATCAACGAAGGGTGCAGTCCATCTTGTCGGCTGCCCACTATGAGATAAGTCTCCTTCCAACAAAGTAGACTCTCAAATAGGGAGTGGCCCCCACAATCGCTACCCTCGAGGGAAACTCCCTACTCACCCCGAAGTTCGACGCCAGCAATGTGGTCATCAGAGTGTTGGACACGGGCATCTAGCCATGGGGTCGGAGCTTTGAAGATCGTGGCCTCCCTCCCCTGTCCTTGACCAAGTGGAATGGTACCTGTAATACGAGCAAGGACTTTCCAGCCACCAGCTGTAACCGAAAACTCGTCGGGGCCAATTTTTTGTCTGATTAGTATGTGGTGAGATATGAAAATGGAACTTTGAAATCTAAATCCCCAATGGATACTGAAGGACACAGGATCCACACAGTCAGCACGGTTACTGGCTGGAAAGTGGATAATTCAAGGTTTCATGGCTATGCCAGGGGAACGGCATGTGGAATGGCCCCAACTGCCTGGGTGGCAGCTTATAAGGTCTGCTGGTCTGAGCACTGCGTTGACTCCAACATCATAGCAGCCATGGACAATGCCATGGAGGATGGTGTGGATGTTCTATCCCTATCCATTGAAAACAAAGACGTAGTGGATTTCAGGAACAATTCAATCGCCATGGCATCTTTTGTAGTGGCCATGGAATAGGGGTTCTTTGTGTCCTGCTTCGCCGGAAACAATGAGACCGGGCCTAGAACTCTCTCAAACACGGAGTTCATGTGCGCCCTAAAGTACAGTTTGAAGGACATCTGTGGGTTTGTGGGGAGTGTCGATTTCAGGTGCAATGTGACGAGGCAATACAGCGCTGCCGATCTCAAATATCCATCTTTTTCCATCACTGTCTCTCAAGGCTACTCTAAAATGGTGACCTTTCTAAGAACTGCCAGCAAAATCGGTAGAGGATCATGTATAATGTATCAGTGAAGCCACCACTGTCTGTGAAGGTGTGGTTTTCACCAATAAGGTTGCAATTCGATTTGGCGCATGGGAAGAGGGAGTACAAGCTGGCGTTGACTATGGGCCCGTCATGTTCTAATGAGAGGACGATGGAGTAGGGCTACGTGGAATGGACAGACACTGATGGCAGAAGTTACAGGGTTTGGAGTCCCATCGTGGTCACCTAGAATTGAATGTAGGTGAAGTTCAAAAAAACATTACATGCAATTACAAATATAAAAAAAATACTGAAGATAGAAGAAAAAGTATGATGGTCAAAATCCCATTTTAATTAGCATATTATCAAATTTATATATACAATCAATGATCTTAGTTAATCCTCATATTACATTTCAAATATTACTGTTAAATTCATCTACTGATTAATAGAAAACCAACTTTTCATGGAAAATGATGACATCCATAAAAATATTAATTTATAATACTTCTCATTGGATATCATCAATTTCATGAAATAAAAAAAATCAATGAAAATTTTATTCTGTCTAATTGAATGGGACATGTACTTAAATGAAATATATGGACAAGAAGAACATTTCATTTTATTTACAAAGGATGATTATATAGAATTCACTATAAATACATATATTGTTTTCAATAAATTAGTGTTAAGAAGAGGAATGTTAATTATAGTAGTATTATAAACAAAATCCAAGATGGGTGAATATTGTAATAAAGAGTTTTTGTATTGGATTTGATGACTGAAGGACATGTAGATTATTCAAGATGTATAACAATGAGGCATTTGAGTTTTTATTGATGTTCAGAGTTTTTAGAATAACTATCACTACTACACATATTCCCTTTAACATCACACAAAAGGATTTTAACATCGCTAAAAAACATCGTTAATCACAACATTGATAAAGGCCCCTCTTTATCATCATTTTAAATAGTGCTGATAAAGGCATACACAGCCACAAAACAGGATTTTATTAGCGCTAAAAAATATATTTATCAGCGCTAAAAACACTAATAATAGAGGTGCTATTAAAAAGAGGATCCCTTTTATCAGCACTAAAAAAATGCTGATAAAAGACCCCTTTTATCAACACAAATAGAAGTTAAAAAAATTAAAAAAAAACTTTAACTCAGAGATCCCCCCTTTTAACAGCACTTGACCCCCTTTAAAAGTTCTAGGAAGCCCCACTCGCACCCCCACCACCCCCATTAATAGCGCTAGGCACACCCACCCACCCTTTAACAGCGTTAGCCCCCCTGCACCTACCCACATACCTCTTCCGAACTCGAGACCTCTCCCTTGCACTCTTGCACCTTTACCACTCACTTATCATGTTTTGTTCTTCATTTAATGATATATCTATTTATATATATATATATAGTTATATATTTATATTTATTTGTATATTAATATAGATTTATATATATATATACTTATATATTTATTTATTTATTTATTATTATATTAATATATATTTAGTTATATTTTTTTATCTGTATATTTATTCGAATATTAATATATATTTATAATATTAGTTTTAAATACATTTATAAAATATGTTTTTTTATAAATAAATAAATATATATATATATATCTACAACATACATACACATGTATATATAATATATATATGTGTGTGTATCTGTAAGTATAATTATGAATATTTATATATATTTACATATATTATATATTCATATGTGTATTCATATGTTAGAATATATAGATAATATATATCAGTTTGTTAATACAAACACACACTAACACACACACACACACATTATATAGGTATATAAATATTCATAGATTTTTATTTTAAATAAAATGGATATTATAAGGCTTATATATTGAGAAATATACTTTATACGTAAATATGTTTAATTATTTATTTATAAATTTAATTTTTTGTGTGAATATATAAAAAATATGTATATATTTTTATATATTTGATTATAAATAATAGTAAATTGTGAAAAAAAATAAAATTTCAAATCCATAATATCAATATGAATGTAATCCTTTTGAGTAAATTTAGTCCCCACTGAAAAAGGGAAAAAAGTCACACTGAAACGAGGCTGAAATTCTATCAAATGTTAAAAAAATTGGATATCCCAACTAAAAAATCAGTTTTGAAGGCCTTATGGGGCTTTTTTGGCCTCAAAAAATATGTCAAAATGTTATCTTATGTTATTAGCATGTAGAACTCATCACAAGTTTTGATTTGATATGTGGTAGAGCTCAAAGAGACACTCAGATCAAAAGTTATAGTCATTTGAAGTTTGAGTTACGTTTTCAACATTTTTTAGATCTTTTATTAATTTTTTAATTTTTTGTGTCTTCAAACTGTTATTAAATAAATATTACTTGATGATAATTAGAAAATTTTTAATTAATAATATTTTCTAAAATATTTTATAAATTGTTTTCACTCAATTTATAATTTATTAAGTGCAAATATCTATTTATACTTATCTAAAACATATTTTAAAAATATATATTATGTTTATATCAATATAAATATATTTATATATTTATATATTTATATATTAATATATTAATATATTAGTTTTAATGATTTTTTTTTTTGAAATTTACTCTATCAATGCTGGTAAAAAAACACTGATAAAGACCCCTCTTTATCAACGCTACTAAAAAAAGTGCAAATAAAGGGGACCCCTTTAACAGTGCTAAAAAAACTCTAATAAAGTGGATACTTTAATTAGAGCTAAAAAAAGCGTTGATAAAGGGGTACTTTTGACAGTGATTTTTAGCATTGTTAAAAGTAACATTTATGAGCGTTTTTTAGCACTGATAAAGGTACCCCCTTTATCATGGTTTTTTTAGCACTGTTAAATGGTGTGAGTACGAAAACCCATTTTTGTGGTTAATATGGTGTTAACACTAACAGAAAAATCGGTTTTCACAGTGCTAAAAAAAGCGTTGATAAAGGGGTAACTTTATCATTGCTTTTTTTAATAGCACTGATAAAGGGAGGACTTTATCAGTGTTTTTTTACTAGTGCTATAAAGGGTATATTTCAAAAAAAAATCATCAAAAATAGTATATAAATATATAAATATATAAATATTGATATAATTATAATATATATATATATTTAAATATGATTTAGATAAGTATAAATAGACATTTGCACTTAATATATAATATATTTAGTGAATATGACTTATAAAATATTTTAAAAAATATTATTAATAAATAATTTTCTAATTATTATCAATTAATAATCATTTAATAACAATTTGAAGACACAAAAAATAAAAAAACTGACAAAAGATCAAAATATTTTGAAAACGTAACTTAAACTTCAAACGGCCATAAATTTTGATCCGGGTGTCAAGTTGAGCTCTACCATATATCAAATCAAATCCTCAGACGAGCTCTACACCCTTAATGACATATATAACCAACTTTCACTTTTTTTAGGCCAAAAAAGGCTCAAAACACCTCCAAAACTGAGTTTTTAGTTGGGGTTCCTTAATTTTTTTAACATTTGACGGATTTTCAGCATTGTTTAAAGGGGTCTTTTTACCCTTTTTCAGTGGGTAATGAATTTATTTCTAGGCCTTACATTCATATTGATATTATAGCTTTAAAATTTTATCATCTTTTACAATGTACTATTATTTATAATCAAATATATAACAATATATACATATTGTTTATATATTCACACATAAAAAATTAATTTTATAAATAGATAATTAAACATATTTATATATATAATATATTTCTCAATATATAAACATTATCTAAATAAAAAATAATATCCATTTTATTTAAAATACAAATTTATGAATATTTATATACCTATATAATGTGTGTGTGTGTTAGTGTGTGTGTATTAACAAATTGATATATGTATTATCTATATATTCTAACATATGAATATATATATTAATATATAATATATGTAAATATATATAAATATATATGATTATACTTATAGATACACACACACACATATATATATACATGTGTATGTATGTTGTATATATATATATATTTATTTATTTATTTATACACACAAAAAACATATTTTATAAATGTATTTAAAACTAATCTTATAAATATATATTAATATATGAATAAATATATGGATAAAAAATATAACTAAATATATATATAAATAAATAGATATAAATATATATTAATATACAAATATATATTAATATACAAATATATATATATATACACATTAATATAACGATATATATTAATTTATGAATAAATATTACTATATATATATATAATTAAATGGAGAACAAAACAAGCTGGACGAGTGGTAAAGGTGCAAGCGCGCAAGGGAGTGTTGGGATCACTTTGTGTATAAGGTTGTATTTATTGTCAATAGTTGTCAATGAAAATCAAAATGAAGGAGATCAAGAAGTACTCCAATGAAATGGAGGAATGGAAATTCTGGAAATTCTGATGATTATTGTACTGATCATAAGTTCAAAGAACATGTGTCAAAGGTGAAACATTTTTTACAAAAGTGAAGAATGGTGAGGTATAATCCATCTGAGGATGATTAAAGAAGAATGGGGATTTGATTAAGACCATGCAAATCTTCATGATATCATGATAACCATGCAAGAGACTTCTTGAAGAATAGAATCATATGATTTTCATGAAGTAGAGAATGATGGTTGAAGAAGAAGACAGTGTGGAAGGGATTGGAATTATGAGATGGTCATGCACTTCACATTATCTCAAAATATGATGATGATAAAGCTGATCTATGAAAGGATATATATAACGATAGTGGAGTTTTTGATAAAAGAAGAAGAGTTGTTGAAGAATCCAAATCACAGAAAAGAAGCATGAAGGTTATGGTTGAATCATATATTGAAGGTGGCGTCGTTTTCTAGTGTTTTCCAAATTTATGGACCTCAAAATTGAAAAATGGAGAAAAGTGTTTTTGGAAAAGGGACTTGTGCGCCGATTTCGTGGAGGCTTGGAAACTTGCGCGCCATATGTTTTTCAAGATCAGAACATCAAATTATGGCAAAGTGAAAAGGGGCGCCCAAGTTTTGAAGTTGGTCACGCAATTGATTTTCGGGGGCATAAACTTGCACGCTGAAACTTGCGCACCGAGGGGAGACTTGTGCATCGTTGCGCAGGGTGTCTAAATGACTATAAATACAGGCCGACCCCTCCTCATTCTACACGATCTCAACACTTAGAGAAAATCAGAGCACTCGTCACGCAGGTGTGGTGGCCGCGCAAGTGGTGTGTTGTAGCGCAAGTATAAGTTATGCGCCAGTCATTTTTTGTGTGCCCAAGGCGGTTTGGGAAAGAAATGAAGGAAGTTTCTCAAGTTTTGAGTTGAATAAGACCGTGTCGGACAAGTGGTTTGGTGATACTTGCGCGCCAGTTTTTGAAGTTTCACGCCAGTTGTTAGTTGCACGCCAAAATCGGTTTGGGGGTAAAAGGATGTGAGTCGTGCAAGTTTGAAGTTGAAGAAGTGAGTGTCACGCAAGTGGTTGAGGTGAAAATGCGGACCATTTTGGAATTGTGCACCAAAACTTGTGCACCGTCTTGAGACTTGCACGCCGGGCTTGGAGAAGTGCGCCAGGTGTTGTTGAAGCACGCCAGTCTTTTTGGAGCTGCACAAAAGCTGGAAGATTGCCCGATACCTTCGGTGCAAAGTGAGATTAGTCTATGGGTGAGAGTTGGACTTCAACAGAGAATCTGCATACAACATATGATGTACTCATTAGAAAATATGAAGAGACATTCATGTCTATAAACTGAGTGGGACTTCACCAAGGGAAGTGAGCCAAGGGGAGTCAATAGGAGTGACCCGAGGGACGCAGTAGGCTATCCCTGAACAATTGTAAAGGCAGTGAGATTGGGATATAGTGACTATGCCCGAACCTTTGTAATCCACATCTAGTGAAGTTTTAGTGGAATTTGGTACGACCGACAACCTGTCGGCGTATGCTCCTTGGACGTATCCCATAGTGGTGAACTATGTAAAAAGTGTTGTGTCATCTCTTTGCATGAGAATGTTTTATTTATTCTCATATCCATCATACAGGTTAAACTAGTTTCTACTAACGTGGGAACAAGATCCGTCAGTTTAAAAGAAAAATTTGACACCCTGATTCACCCTTCCCCTCTCAGGGTGTCTCGGGGTCCTACAAGTGGTATCAGAGGGAAAGTTTCACGTATGTTGGATACTCTACAATAATTCTATTCAGAAGAGGATTTGAGTTTCTTTCCTAAAGTCAAAAATGAAGTGTAGTCTTGATAATGATCCAGTCATTTCTGAGAAGAATCATACATCCATTATGACCATGAAAAACAGGAAAAAGAAAGAGAAGAAGCAGTTGAAGAAGTCCCTCATGTCCAAATAAGATACAATGTCTTGTTCTCGATGCCCTTCAAATAATGAATAAATATCAGGCTTGGAAAGTATCGAGCAGGTGGCTCGTGATTCTACCATAGTAATGGAAGACACTTCTATCGCAAGTGATCGAGAGAAGTTAATAAGCTATCTACGTGATATTTCTGAAGAAATAGTTGCTCTTGTTTTTAGAATATTTCAAGTCATGCAGGTTGAGATGAACTGATTGTAAAGGGAAGCTGATAATGTGGAAAAGGGATTGGATGTAAAAGTTCTGGAATGCTTAAAGCTCACCAAACAGATTAAAGTCTTTGAAGAAAATATTTGTGGGTTAATGTTGGTACTGCAATAGATTTGGGCATTTCTTACTAGATTTTTGGTAAAATCCCTTAAATGAAAAATCACAAAGAAAGCCTATATCAAAGGAAAGAAATCCAGAGAAGAATAAGCAACATCTGCAGGTCCAAAAGAATCTGTTTACAGCAAACAGATTTGGAATGCTTGATGACATCTGTGATATGTGCAACGGTAGCAGTCATAAGGTAAGCACATGCCCATCTCAATATACTTTCACTGTTGATAAGAAAAGAAGACCTTCAATGCCAGATAAGTATAAAGAAATTACCTTGGGAAGAAATCAGAAGAATATTGTGAACACACATTTCCCCAAGAAGATCTCAAGTAGCTAAGCTGAGAAGACCCATGATTTTAGATCCATGGAATTGAAGGTTCATCCATCCAAAAGAAAAACTAAGAGGGATGAAACTCAGATAAACCTATATAGAAGATCCAAGCCAACTACAACAGTTCCAAATGAAATATTGGTCATCTGTCCAGAAGACTTGAAAAGAATGAGGAAACTTGAAGATGAAAAATCCAAGGATGGTGATAAATGAAAAGGAAAAATTTCAAGTGATGAAGATAAAAATCATGAGAGAGTGAAAACAAAATTAAAAAAATGTGTTAATGATGTTCTGTGTGAGAGGTGTATGAGATCTGGTCACATCACAAAAGGTTGTCTAACCTTAATACCAGAGAAATAAGTAGTCCTTAAAATGATTAAAAATTTATCATTAAGGATGTCTATTAAGAAGAACAATTCTCTACACAAAGTAGAAGATAATTTGAAAAGAGCCATGCCAAATCAACACAGATCAGAACATATGTTCAAATGTGTAAGCATGAAGACTAGAGTAAATAGAGGAACATTGTTGAGAAAAACACCTCAACCATGAAGCTCATATTAATGAATAAAGGAGGAACCACTTTATTACCTTAATCATTTGTGTATTGTATTTGTGCTAATAATACAGAGGATTGAAGGTGAAGCATGATCTCAGAGGGAGAACCTGAGAAGTAGAGAATTTTGTCAACTCTTGATATCTGAGCAGAAGATGTTTCCATCATTAATATGATGAAGGATCACTCCTGATGAAGATGATGAGGATTTCTTCCCTTTAGGGGAGAATAATGAAGAAGTATCCAGAATTGTTATTTCATTCTGTATCAACATCAGTTGGAATTTAATCTAATTACTCTGAAAATTGCTTGAAGATAATTTCATTGGAAATGGTATGTCATATCTCAACATTGGTTACTCAAAATAAAAATTATTTTACAAAGGGGGAGTAACAAAGTTAATCAATGACATAAGAAGAATGAAAGTTCCCCAAGGTCACTTATCCTGCCCTTTTCACTTGAATGTTTTTGATATGTTTGGTGAAGTGAGTGCAGGAGTTTCAGGTGGATAATATCATATCACATTTATTATTCTCATCCTGGAATGAAAGCGGAAATCCCATAAAGACAAGTATATGAGTTCTCATCTCATGTGGTATCATGGTCAGTGAATAATGGATAGAGTTGTTGTCTAAATAAAATCCTCTTGTTTTCTACATCGAGCATTGCTCAAGTAGACTTAGAGTGAAATTATTGATGAAACATTGCTTAAGTATTGATTGATACCCTCTCTACCATGAGCTTTGTATTTCTTGTCAATAAGGGGGAGAGAAAGTGAAATGAAAGTTTCAAAGGTAAATATGAGAGAGGTGATTCTCATTTTGACAATGTCGTATTCATTTCAAGAGATTTTTGAGGTATTGACAAAAAAATATAAAGGGGGAGATTGTTGGGACCACTTTGTGTATAAGGTTGTATTTATTGTCAATAGTTGTCAATGAAGATCAAAATGAAGGAGATCAAGAAGTACTCCAATGAAATGGAGGAATGTAAATTTAGATGATTGTTGTATTGATCATAAGTTCAAAGAACATGTGTCAAAGGTGACACATTGTTTAAAACAGTGGAGAATGGTGAGGTATAATCCATTTGAGGATGATTAAAGAAGAATGGGGATTTGATGAAGACCATGCAAATCTTCATGATTGCATGAGAACCATGCAAGAGACTTCTTGAAGAATAGAATCGTATGATTTACATGAAGTGGAGAATGATGGTTGAAGAAGAAGACAGTGTGGAAGGGATTGGAATTCTGAGATGGTCATGCACATCACATTGTCTCAAAATATGATGATGATAAAGCTGATCTATGAAAGGATATATATCATGATGGTGGAGTTTGTGATAAAAGAAGAAGAGTTGTTGAAGAAGCCAAATCATAGAAAAGAATCATGAAGGTTATGGTCGAAGCATATATTGAAGGTGGCGCCGTTTTCTAGTGTTTTCCAAATTTCTGGACATCAAAATTGACAAATGTAGAAAAGTGTTTTTGGAAAAGGGACTTGCGCACCGATTTCTTTGAGGCTTTGAAACTTGAGCACCATATGTTTTTCAAGATCATAACATCAAATTATGGAAAAGGGAAAAGGGGTGCCCAAGTTTTTAAGTTGGTTGCGCAAGTGATTTGCGGGGGCAGATACTTGTGCGCCGAAACTTGCGCGCCAAGAGGAGACTTGTGTGCCATCGCGCAGGGTGTCCAAATGCCTATAAATACAGGTTGACCCCTCCTCATTCTACAAGATCTCAACACTTAGAGAAAATCAGATCTCCCATCGCACAGGTGTGGTGGTCGCGCAAGTGGTGTGTGGTCACGCAAGTACAAGTTGTGTGTCAGTCATTTGTTGCGCGCCCAAGGAGGTTTGGGAAAGAAAGGAAGGAAGTCGCTCAAGTTTTGAGTTTAATAAGACCATGTCGTGAAAGTGGTTTGGTGATACTTGTGCGCCAATTTTTAAAGTTGTGCGCCAGTTGTTAGTTGCACGCCAAAATCAGTTTGGGGGTAAAAGGATGTGACTCGCGAAGGTTTGAAGTTGAAGAAGTGAGTGTCACGCAATTGGTTGAGGTGAACTTGCGTGTCAGTTTGGACTTGTGTGCCAAAAATTTTGCACCTTCTTGAAACTTGTGCGCCGGGCTTGGAGAAGTGCACCAGGTTTTGTTGAAGCACGCTGGTCTTTTTGGAGCTGCATGAAAGCTGGAAGATTGCCCGATACCTTCAGTGCAAAGTGAGATTAGTCTACGGGTGAGAGTTGGACTTCAACAGAGCATCTATATACAACAGAGGATGTATTCATTAGAAAAGATGAAGAGACCTTCATGTCTATAAACTAAGTGGGACTTCACCAAGGGCAGTGAGCCAGGGGGAGTCAACGGGAGTGGCTCGAGGGACGTAGTAGGCTATCCCTGAACAATTGTAAAGGTAATGAACCTAGGACAGAGTGACTATGCCTGAACCATTGTAATCCACAACTAGTGAAGTTTTAGTATAATTTGGTACGACCACCAACCTGGCGGTGTATGCTCCTTGGACATAGCCCTTAGTGGTGAACCAAGTAAAAAGTGTTGTGTCATCTCTTTGCATGTGAATGTTTTATTTATTCTCATATCAATTATACAGGTTAAAATAGTTTCTACCAATGTGGGAACAAGATCCATCAGTTTAAAAGAAACATTTAACACCCTGTTTCACCCCTTCCCTCTCAGGGTGTCCTGGGGTCCTACAGAGAGATGTCTCGGGTTCAAATCCAAGCAGAAGTAGGGGTGCGCGGATGGGTGCAGCGGGGGATAGTGCTGTTAAAGGGTGGGGTGTTCTTAGCTCTATTAAAGGGGTGGCAGGTGCACATGCAGGTGGAACTTCCTAGCACCGTTGAAAGGGGGTCAAGAACTGTTAAAAGGGGGACCCTCTCATTTATAGATTTTTTTTAAAATTTTTAATTTTTTTTTACTTTTATCAGCGCATTTAAAAAAGAACTGATAAAAGGGGTCTTTATCAGTGTTTTTTAGCACTGATAAAAGGGAATCCCCTTTTAATAGTGCCTCAAGTATCAGCGTTTTTTAGCGCTGATAAAGGATTTTTTAGTACTAATAAAAAACTTGTATTATAGTAGTGTGATATAACGACACTCCCAGCAAAAACTTGTAATTTCAAACAATGCTATTTATATTTAACTGACATCATGAATACAAAAATGTTCTCCCATGGTATATATATAAAAACACTACTATATACATTTCAAACAATGTTTTATGTAATTACATTTTCAATTATCCAACAAACATTTAAAAACATTAATATTTCATCTTTTGACACCCATGATCCCCTCTCAGAAATGTCCGCCCATGGTATAAATTGCTGAACAAATAATCTCAACCCGAGATAAGGTTTCTTCCTATATAAGAAAACAAATATTATTTTAGTAATACTATAAAGAAATAAATTAAACATAAATATAAAATAATATATTAATAAAATGTCAATATTTAATAAAAAACGAATTTTGAGTGATACTGGTCACACCGTGCATCGTATTGAGGTTGAGTTGATTTCTACACATCAAAAAACGAGTTATGGATCGTTGTAATAAAATATCAAAACAATCCGAATTTTTTCTCGGTTTTTAGTATGTTACTAGTTCTTTTACTAAAATTAATGTCAATTTAACATAATGACACATTTGGAGTTGTACCGGTCACACCGTGTGTCGGATTGAGTTACGGTTGATTCATACCTTTCCCAAATTACCGATGGATCATTATCCTAAAGTATCAAAACAATCTAAATTCATTTTTTCAGTTTTCAGTATGTTAGTTATGTTTTTTTATTAAAATGACATTTCAAACTTGAGGCACTTATTTTGATTAATACTAGTCACGTTGTGTGTCAGTTTGACATGAGACTACTTCATATATGCGACAAATGACTTATGAATCATTGTCCTAAATTATTGAGACAATCAAAGCATGTTTTCTTGGTTTTCAGTGATGGACACGTTTTGAACTAAAATGTCCATTTTAAACTGATAACAAACACTTTTAGTCATTCCAGTCACACCATGCATTGGGTTGTTGTGTGGTTGATTCCTACACATCAAAAATGACTCATGGATAATTATCCTTAAGTATAAAAGTAACCTGAATGTTTTTGCTCAGTTTTCATTATGTCACTTGCTCTTATTACTTAAATTAATGTCAATTTTAAATAAAAATACACACTTGGAGTCATACCAGTCGCACCATGCATTGTATTGAAGTGTGTTTGACTACTAAACATCACAAATGACTCATGAATCATTTTCCTAAAATATTAAAAAAAATAGGAATTTGTTTGCTCAGTTTTCAGTATGCCACTTGTTCTTTTTACTAAAATTAATGTCAAATTTAAATAAAAAGAGACACTTTGAGTTATACAGGACACACCGTACATCATATTGTGGTGTGGTTAATTCCTACACATCAAAAATGACTTATAGATCATTTTCATAATGTATCAAAACAAACCAAATGTGTTTACTCATCTTTCAGTATGTCAATTTTGTTTCCTTATTAAAATGTCATTTCAAATTAGAAACATGTGTTTTGAGTCATACTGGTTACATCGTGTGTTGGTTTGACATGTGATTTCTTCATAAATGTCACAAATGAGTTATTAATCACTTTCCTAAACTATAAAGACAACCAGATCTCATTTTCTTGGTTTTCAGGGCAGGATACATTTTTAACTAAAATGTTGATTTTAAATTGAAAACAGAAACTTTAAGTCATACTAGTCACACCGTGCATTGGATTGAGGTTTGGTTGATTCCTACACATCATAAATGATTCATGGATCATTTTTCTAAAGTATCAAATCAATTTGAATGATTTTTCTCAGTTTTAAGTATGTCACCTATTCTTTTTTACTTAAATTAATGACAATTTTAAATAAAAAGACACACTTTGAGTCATACCAGTAATATCATGCCTCGTATTGAGTTAATTTTGAATTATACACATCAAAAATGAATCATATATAATTTTCATAAAATATAAAATCAATATGAATGTGTTTTCTTAGTTTTCAGCATGTCATTTGTTCTTTTTACTAAAATTAATGTCAATTTTAAATAAAAAGAGACACTTTAAGTTATACCGGCCACACCGTGAATAATATTTAGGTTAAATTGATTCCTACACATCAAAAATGACTTATAGATCATTATTATAAAGTTTTAAAATAGTCAGAATGTGTTTGATTAGTTTTCATTATGCCCGTTGTTTTTTACTAAAATGTCATTTCAAATTGAAAACATGCATTTTGATTCAGACTAGTCACATTGTGCATCAGTTTTAAATGAGACTTATTCCTAGACATCACAAATGACTTATGAATCCCTTTTAAAAATTATTAATACATTCTAAGTGTGTTTTCTTGGTTTTTGGTGAGTGACACTTTTTAAATTAAGTAGTTAAACATTTAATTTAGATTATGTTAATGTAGTAGAGGAAATATAATATTATGAGGAAAAACATAGTATATTAATAAAAACATTACCTTCTCATTGAATTGTGAGTTTTATCCTTGAAACCCAATCTCACATGAGCATGAGAAGCTTCAAACAATCTACTATGACTCAAACAAAGGATTCCACCTGTATAAGAAAATAATTCTTATGTGAATAATATTAAAAATAAGTAAATTAAATATAAATATGAAATAATTCAATAATTTTATGGAAGTCATATCTTCATGATATTTGTGTACATTCTTACATTAGGTATACTAACTATTCATTTCTAATAAAATCTATATCATCTTGTGAATATGAGTATTTTCAACAGTCATTGAAGTACTAGAAAAATATAAATAAATAAAAGATTAATAATTTTTTTAAATGAAATAGTAATTATCTTTTAAAATACCTCTTTGGGGATGCTAGTTTATTTATGGAATATGATATCTCTCATAAATTTACAAACATAATAATCAAAATATTTTCCATTTTTTTATTGCATACACTATAGAAAAAAATATGAGAATAAGTAAATTGTTTTGATATGTGTTTGGATAGTGAAATATTATTATATATAACATGATACTTGTCCACTCATAGAAATTGTCATGGTCCTTGTGCTTAGACCCTAGACCCATTCCTTGTATTTCATGATATTGATGCACCACCCTATCATAACAAAATCCTCATAAAAACATAATATAAATTATATAACTTGATGTTTAGTTCTAAAAAATTGATTGTAATGTATTAAAAATTGAAAAATTACATCATGTGTGGTTGGTTTATTAGATATACATGCATTGAATACAACAATAAATCTTTAGATTATCCAAATTGACTGCAATGAGCATCCAATTTTTCCTAAAAATATAAAAATTAATTAGTAATGAAAGAAGTAAAAATATATTTGATATGATTAAATTTTAGAGTTTTGCCCCTGAATCTTTGGTATTAAGAAGTTTCTTTTATCCGAAAGTTTTCTTTCAAAAGATTTGACTAGACATACCACTATTCTATCCTTTTTTTATTCTATTTTTGGTTGTTATGTAGTGGAGATGTGAGGACTAACAATTCTAAATTTTTTTCATGGGGAAATTTCTTCAATTGTTTTTGATATATAAGTCTTCAAAAAATATGAAATGTATTTAGTCATAATTAACATAGTATATAAGATTTTGGAAAATCAAATCATGAAAACATATCTCATGTATACATTTACAACTGAGGCACCTAACCAATCATAGTCTAGGATTTCACTTACATTCTCAAAAACAATGATGTCTTTAACTTCCTATCTGTGCATATTTTCTTCAAAATCAACTATGTGATTAAAACCATTTTTTTAAATTTGTATCCACATGAACCTTCAATGATAGTAAATGAGGATATAGAATGAGTGGTGTAAAGGTGCTTTCAGTAGGTCTTTTCGATCGATTGGTTGATCATTTAGATGGTTTTGAGTTGGTCTTTCATTTCACCCTCTTCCTATTGTACATATATAATAACATTCGTTATTTCATAACCATTTTCATTGATTGTTAAAGGTTTACTTGAAAAATAAATTGGAAATAAATACCTCCTTGTCGACATGTTTTTTTACAAGATGTGATAACCAAGAAAAAAATGTTCCAACAACTTGTTCGACCTTGTGAAGATCTTCCTCATCAATTGGAATAGGTAGATCAGTGTTTGGATCATGGGCTATGCTAATCGACACTATCACATGACCTGTTGGAAGTGGTTTGTTATGTAGCATGGCATTTTGGATATTGAACATCGTAGCCCTCGTTACAAGGTGATGGGTGGGTGTTGATAGATATAAATCACAGTCATTATCACCCTGTATAATATTAGTACAAAAAAGGTATCAGTGTCTATTTGATTCACATTTCACATAAAAAATTATTATAACATTGATTACCATGCACAAGACAACTCTTTGAGGGGAATGACTTTCCTAAAAGCTGGTAGGGGTGAGGGGATCTTTAGTCAATGGTTATTCTTGAGTTTTTTCTTCTATTTTCTTCCCCTATAAAAGTTACTAGCATCTCTCTCTTAATTTGGAATTGTTCTTCAAGAGTAACTAGTCTTTCTCTAATATGTTTCATTTTTTCACCTTGATCCTCTTATTTTTTTTCATAAAATATGTCCAGAGTGTCATCCCAAAACCCACACCTCTGATGTGACCATACTGTTCTGGCCACTTCAAGGACATCAATAGTATGTGTTTATCCAATACAAGTGTTGCTAATTCCTATGACTATGTTGGATAAAAAATATAGGAAAATAAGTAATCATTGTTAAGTAATAGTGATTTAAATAAAAACAAATTTTTATTATCTCATACTTACACATGTTTCCCACACTTTTTGTGTGTTTTCATCTATTAAAATCCCATATTTATTTACATTTTCCTCCTTCCATAATACATGGTATGGGATGGAAGTGGATTTGGATTTGGAGTCATCAATCTGCATATAAATAGAGGAACATAATTATGATGTTGTTTCGTGTCACATAAAAGTGTTATGGTAGATTTAAAATATGTACCATTTTTTTCAAGTAAAGTGTACCCCAACCTTTATTTATGGTAGGGTTGTGTTGGTTTTACTACCCGTTTTTTATTTTCATCACTCGGTTACTATTTCATAAATAAAATTTTTTCAAAGTGATGAATACATGTATCATCAAATAATGTATTACTGGCCACAATGAACCTGAAAATACACATCTATATGACTTATAGTAAATGTATCCCATGATTCTTGGTTTATTGGGTGTGCATAGATAATTGGTGAGTGCATGTTTATTTTCTCTTCAACATCTTTAAGATGATATCACATTAGAATTGTGTGACATCCTTTGTGAATCCTTCCATCAATCATTAATACATATTTTTTATGGGATCCATATACTATAAATTAACTATGAAAGGGATGATGAAGAGTAATTCAAGGTGTCATTATTTTATTTTTTATTAAAATAAAGAAATGATATCATAATGTTACCATAATTGCTTCCCACATCAGGGTCTTAAGCTCAGACGCAACATGGTGCCATGAATCTACATCAATCATAACACATTTCTGAGTAAAGATTCCAATATAAATAATAGACATGGAATTATTGGGGTTAACATATTGTACCCACACATTCCATCCGACCTATTATTTGATTCATTTTATTTTTTATTTAATGATTTCTTCTAACATCGTCAAACTACGACGCTCCTGTTTTTTTTTTGCATCATCAGTCATTCTTCACCTACCATTTCCTCGAATTCAACACCATCAATATGTTACTCTAGAGAGGTAGTATATTCATTTATATATGGTCATTGTACCTCTTCATTGAGAGAATAAACAGGTTGAGAAACCTGTTGTTCCTTAGGATTGAGAGCACCAGCACATGCAGAAGGTCATTGTTCCTCTTCACCATGAGTAGCGACAGGTTGAGAGACCTGTTGTTCCTTAGGATTGAGAGCACCCACACGTGAAGAAGTCATTATCTACAGAAGTGGTTTAACATTTAATTTAGAGTATATAAATGTAGTAGGGAATAGATAATAACATGAGGTAACATGATATATATTAAAAAAATAATATAACATGATTATTGAACTCTCATTTTTAAAAGATCAAGGGATTTTACCCCTCTATTGACAATCCAAATACCTTCATTGTGACTCCTCTAATATAAAAAGCACCATCTACATTGGGACTTCCAAAAAATGATTTTTATATCACAATGAAATTTTCATCCTTAGTTGAATTTTCATCTGACCCTTCAGTGGTTTTGATCGATAACAGAATAATTGACCATTTTCGTATTGTAGGATCTGGAACATAAAATACTTGTTCTACCTGTGATTCCATTATAAATAGTTCATAATTTTACCCTTCCTTACTGAAATCAACTTTCATGAATCCCAATTCATCTATTTTAATATCACTCCATTAATGCTATATCTATATAAATTTCCATAAGAAAGATTGTTATTTATCATCCCGTAAAACATGAATCTCAATGTGAAATATTTTTTTATGTAAGCATCATACAACGTAATACCTGAATCCCAAAATAATTTCAAATCCTCAATCAATGGAGCCAAATAAATATCAATATCATTACCTGGTTGTATTGGTCTTGATATAAGCATAGATAACATGATGTATTTTCATTTCATGCATAACCATGGTGGTAAGTTATAATTTACCAACATAACCAACCATGAACTATGAGTGCTTCTTTGAAATCCAAAAGGATTCACTCCATCTGTAGATAATGCAAGATGAAGGTTTCTAATCTCATTACCAAATTCAGGATACTCATGAACAGTTCTATTCCACTGAAGAGATTCTATTGGGATATATAGTTTCCCATCTTTAATTATTGTATTCTCATTCTACATCAATTGCCCTACAGTCTCCTCATATCCATATAGGTGCCTTAACCTTGGAATGACTGTAAATTACCATAAAAATTTTGTAAGATTAGATTTATATTTATTGTATCAAGAATCACCACACTTTAGGTATTCTGTAAGTGATTTTTGGTCCTTGAGAAATGGTATACAGTCATTCAGGAAGGTGTGTATTCTTCTAGAGATCATACCCATCGAGCATAGTATTCGTTTGGCATCGTATGTTCAGATTGGGATCTCATTATATTATAGGATCATGTCATTAAAGAGATAAAGTAGTTTCTTAAAACTAGAATCTCTCCATCTATTTCCTACTTTTAAATTATACAACTTAAGTACACCTTCCAATGTTGTATATTTATTGCAACCAGCATACAATGACATCTTTGCATAACTCTTTAACTTTTCGAACAATTTTGGGAAATCATTAAGTTCACCTTTAATTATCCTTATAATTTCCTCAATATGATCTTCATCATCATTCAAATATGTAATCACATTATCAATATGGTATTTTTCATTGTCCACACTTGTAATCATATTAGATGATCCATAAAACACAGTTCTATCCCAACCACTAGCTACATTCTCTTTTTCCCCATGTTTATTTCAACATTTTTAACTTAGATCTATTCCATGTTAGATTGAGTGTTATTCTAACTCCTCTGTGATAATTATTATTGAATAGAAACAACGTAAACATAGACAAAAGATTCAATAAGGGTCATATGCATGATATTTTGCAAACTTAATAAACTCTTTCAATCCATCTTCATACTCTTTTTTCCAAAAGATTCGAATCCATCCATTCTTTATTTATATCCATCCTATTTGATTCCATAATATTAATATTTAACAAAATACACAAAATGGGCCTTTAAAATAATGGTAACTCATCATTTGAGTGATAGTTATTATTGAATTTTTTTGCCTGAGACTCATCCTCTTAGAAGCTACACCAAACCAGAAAGAAGATTTAATTGTAGAGAACTCCCCAAATTTAAACCATACAGGTGATGTTGGATGCAAACTCGAATTAGGATTTGTAGTGGGGTTAAACATTAATTCACCTTTTATGAGAGTGAGGTCATGGTGGATATCCTATGGGTTGGATAGAGTTAGTTACATGCCCTTACTATGGTGTTATTATCAATCTATTTGTCTTCCCTATATAATGTAATGGTTTTCCTAATTATATAAAAATATAATCTTAAAATATTATGGAAAAACTTCATTTCATATTTCCTTTGAAAACTATTTATAAAATCACACTTGAAATAACATTAAAAACCAATCATTTACATAAATTAATGTTTAAAATAACACACCCTTTTTAAAATAATCCAATCAATTCCAAGAACTCTTTCACAAAACTACAATTCATTTTTTAAAGCATTCATAGAAAATTCTTGACCCGATAGTCTTAATCATTTAAAAAGAGAAAAAACCCTCTATGTTTTACAAATTTTAATTTAAAACTCCACACGCCTATTGTAAAAATGAAACCATCATGAAATATTCTTTCAATACATTCACATCCTGTTATGAAAGTCAATCAGGTGAGTTGAAAAAAACTTGACATGTAATCTAAGTCCATGCTAAGCATTTAAATAATTTTAAAGCTATTTAAAACTTAAAAAGGGTATTTTGAACATATATAGAAAATAATTTATTGGTTTGAAAGGATATAATCTCCCCCTATAACCATTTTTAGTTGAATAATATTAAAAAAAATTAAAGACCCTAACCTGAGTAGCCCGAAGCCGGTGGTTACTTTATTACATTGTTGCTAGATACAAGTGATTGCATCCCATAGGACTAAATAGTTTAGTAGTATTGGTAATATATATATATATATATGTGATTCCATTATTACATTTTAAAACACAAATTACATCATAATTGTTTTCAAGAATATCAATATTCTCTCTATCATATTCTTCCATATCATTCATAGTACACTTTCTAGATTATTGGGAAAGGAAAAAAATAAGTGTGAGCTCAAATTATCAGTATGGGTTATGTACAATAGAATTTATCAAGACTAAATAAATCATAATTAATAAGGAATAATAAATATGTCAAGTTAAATATATGAACACACATTCCATTTATTCAATAACTTGACAACCATGATTAAATAAGTCATAATCAATATATAAAGGTAACTACTGAAAACACGTGTTATTTAATAAATGACTTGAGTAAAAAATGAATCCATGAATAATATCAACACAAGAATATCATGGATAATAATAAATAAAAACTTAATGAAGGAAAATCTTAATATTGGATGTCATGATCTCAAGAATCATGATACCTTTATCATCAAGACTTTGTGCCAAGGCAGTTTAGATAATGGGTAGGTATACACCAGAAACCCCTTTAAATAAGGCTATCCAACTAATTTGTCACATGAGACTATTGATGCATCAAGGATCTATCTGTAATCGAGGCCTGCCTATAACTACATTCCCAACACATTCATCATGAGTCGAATGATTAATTTAATTCATGAAAAATATTCCTTATCAATAAATGTATGTATTGAATATAGAATACAATATTTTAATATTTCTCTAATCAATCAAATGAATTTTAAATTAAAACACCTTAGGTATAAATGATACACATTTTAAGAAATTATCATATCCATGATAAATAATATGGATATTTAGTTGAAATATATATCCAATGATCACAAGAAAGTGAATATATTAAGGGGAAAGTGAATGATTACCAAACTTAATCAAGAAAGATAACATCAATACTTTCCCTAATCAAACTAATCATAAACCATATAGATAAAGTATAAGTATGGTATTATCACAACTTATCTCCACTGAAGTATATGTAAAATATAGGGGTATTATCATTAATTAATCGAAATACCATAAAAAGATATTTAAATATATTTTTGAGGAAAATACCATTTTCACTTTGAAAATAACTTTTAAAGATAATAAATTTACAAAATATTATGAAAAATAATTTATTTAAAAATAAAATTTAAACTTTTAGATGAATCTTCAAAGAAATGAGTGGTCATGATAGAATAAAAGTTTCATTCATGTTGAGTTTGTTAAAACAAGGGTTCCTTCCACATTTTTATAAGAAGAGTAAAAAATACCATGTTTGTAAGATTATAGGAAAATTAATTTTATTTTTATTTTTAAAATAAAATTATGCATATAAATTACTTTAAATATCATAGTAAAAAAATTTGAAAACATTTATAGAAATCATAGATCTGGAAGAATTGGATTTTCAATCGAAGAGAGAAATGGAGTAAGATTTTATTAAAAACATTTTCTCAATCATATTCAGTACCAAAGTTAGAAAAATTGAACCATTTCTTGAAAATATCATGAATAACCAAAGTATAAGAAAATAAAATGATTTTATTATAAAATGATAAAATAATTTCCTTTAATGTAAATCTGAGCATAAACAATCTCGACCAAAATGAGAATCTAAAATAAACCCTTATGAAGATCATAATATATTGAAGTGGGAATTAATCAAGGAAGTGGTTATGTGTGTAAAATGTAAATATATATAAAAAAAATTGTAAATAAAAAATAAAATAATAAAATTTCATTTCACACATAATATTCAAATATCAAAAACATTGAAAAAGTAATATAACCTAATGAAAATAAATTGATTTATGAAATTCCTTATCACTTAGTAAAAATCAAGTCAAATACACTTGGATGAAATAATCCAAATAGAAATTTAAAATACCATGAAGTATGAAGTATTCATGATACTACATGTAAAATGATCAGTACATACACCATATAAAATAAATTAGGTGCATAAAATTACAACATGCCTCAATGAAAAGAAATTGAGATGAAATCCCTTATCTCATGATTCCTTTTGGTTGAACGCACTTTAATCTCCAATAGAAGGTTTTTAAACATGTTATTAACTTATAAAAGAAACATATTAATATTTATAATATCATATATGATCATTTTAAAACATATTATCACTTGTTCTTCAATAATCTTTTATTATTACTATTGTTTTGGGAGTTGACTTCCTAATTTTCTCATGCATGTTTTAACATGAAAGTTTAGGTTCTTGAGAATATTATATAGTTCCATAATCTCCACAAATATATTAATTTATAAATATAATTTTTTATTAGATGCACATTTAGATCCATTAATAAAATTTTAACCTGGAGAATGGATCACATCGTTTCATGGAGATTGTAGGTTGTACATACACATAAGTGACATTATAATTTCTTTATTGAATGAAATAGTAATAAATTGGGTAATACATTAATTTTTTCAGAATAAATATCATGTCATATATGTAGTTACCCAACCCCATAAATCTCTGATTCAGTGTCTACTACCATTATATTTTCTTGATTACAAGGAATCAAATCTCGATGGACCAAAGAGTTTAGTAGTCATAGTAAACCAAATACATACATGAGTCTTTTATTACCAATAAATAAACTGATTATAAAATAATTTTTTTATTTTCAGGATAATAACTTTATTATATCTATTGTATCCTTTCATATCTTTCTTAGTTCACTTCTTGCAATACTAGGGAAAGGAAACTAAATAAGGATGAGATTAAATGCCCAGTAAGGGTAAAGTACAATGGAATAAACAACGAATCAATGAGAATAATCAAATAGTAAGGTAAAAAAATGATAACACTTGCAATGTAATCAATAAACTAATAAGTAAGTGTAAAAACAGTATATAAATCTAAATAACTAAAAACATGATTAATTTAAATAACTGGATAAGGAATAATCAATATGGAAAGGTAAGAAACTGAAAAAACATGCCATTTAATTAATGAAATGAAAATTAAATCAATCTATAGACATTTTGATGAAAAATATCTTGGATAAATAATATTTGAGACAAAATTAAGGCAATTATAAGTTATTGGATTTCATGTCTAAGGCACATGAAAACCTATACTATCAAGACCTTTCACAAGATGATTTAAAACTACAGGTAGAAACCCATTTAATTTTCAAAATTAATTTATCTCATAAGAACCTGTCGATGCATCGAGGGGAAATATAAAGTCTAGCCCCACCTGTCATTTCTAGTCTAAAGTATTCCTCATATCGAATAATAAAAATAAATAACATGTCTTATCAAATATCTGGATACAAATTTATCAATATTTCCCCAAATTAAAAAATAACTTTCAAACTAAACACCATATAAAAAATGGTATATATTTTAGAAAATAATAATATCCATTAAAAATGATATGGATATTCAGGGTAAATTCAATTTCAAATTATTATAGGAAATTGAATATTACAAGGGGACTAAAAGGAATTAAGGAAGTGAATTTTAATATTATCCTTATCCAAATCAATCATAAACCATCTAGAAGAGGAATATGGATGGTATCAATATAACATATCCCAAGTGGAGTATAAATAAAGTGTTGTTTTCATTTATGAATGGAAATACTATAAAAATGTCTTTTAAAAACATTCTTGAGTAAAATATCCTTTTTATTTGAAAACCATTTTGAAAAACCTTTTCTTTGAAAATCACTTTTGAAAACATTTTCTTTAAAAAGTAACCTTTTAAACATTCAAAGGAAGATTCAAATAAATTATTTTGGGTAAATCCATACATGTTTTATAATGTAAAAAGAATATTCCTTTTTCACGATAAAAAGGTTGGAAAAATTCCTCTTTTTGAAAGCGATAAAAAGATTCCTTTCAAAACATGGGTAAAATAAAAATGGGTAAAATTATATTTAATAAATAAATTTATAAAGGTTAAAAACATTTTTTTGAAAACTTTTTATAAAACATGGATTTTATAAGAAAAAATATTCTCAGACTAAAGAGAGAATGGATTTGGGTTTTATTAAAAAAATTCTAAAACATTTTAAGTACCAAAGAGTGGGAAAATAATACTATTATTTGATAAAATTCATGAATAACCAGGGGAGAATAAATTTAAATGTTTTATTAGAAAATGATAAAATAATTTTATCTGATGGAAATTTAGGTATAAATAATCCTAAACAAAATGATATTGTAAAGTAAACCCATGAAAATATTATAACATTGAAGTGAGAATCAATAAATTAGTATATTATGTGTATCAACTATAAATCCAAAGGAAGTGGAAATACATCAATAGATTGTCAAAGTCATTATACACATAATCATAGAATATTAATGATAATAAGGCAGTAGTATAACCCAATTAAAAGAAATTAGGTTAGGAAATTATTTTCCACTTGATAACTTTTAACTCAAATCTTCTTAGAATAAATAATTCAAATTGAAACTCAAAATATCATTAAGAATTAATAAATCATGATATTATATGAAAAATTGGTAGTATTTCCCCCATATATAATAAATTAGGTGCACAAAAATAAAGTTATTGTTTCAATATAAAGTTAACAATAATAAGTGGAAGTGATATTGTAAAGATAATCATTAAAAATGTTCTTGATGAAAATAATATTTAAATATTCAAAAGTGTCTCATACCACTTTGAAACATTTGAATCATAATATACATGAATAAATAACATTAAATGAAACTTATAATATCATGAGAATAAATTTATTCATGATATGACATTTCAAATGGTAGTATATACACTATATAAAAGAAACTAGGTGCATAACAACAAATAAGTGTCAATGGAATGTAAATTGAGACGAAATCTCTTACATTGCATTTCCTTTTGGGTGAACATTATTTAAATTATTGTATAAGGGTTTTAAGAGTTTTAATAACTTATTAAATAAATATATTAATGTTTATTATATCATATATTCTATTCTCATAATATATTATTACCCATTTGATAACAATCTTTCATTATTTTCACTATTTTGGGTGTTAATTACCTAGTATTTCGGGTATGTTTTGACATGTTAATTATTTGTATTATTATGTAGATACTAATTTCATCATATCTAGGATGTAAACCATGATTTAATTATATATGTTCAATATATATGTATTTATAATAATCTATAATATTTGAAGATAAATAATAAAATGCATCATTCATGTAGACTGTAGGTTGCATGTATTCATGAATGCTTCTTTCATTTCTTTGTCATCTTAAAAGAATGAAAAGAAAATTAAATATATGTATTTTATAATTTTAGTATCATATATATGTCATATAAGTTACATAGGTTTATTAAAATAATCTTTTATACATTCCATGTATGGTGTGAATGAATCACATCACTTTGAGGGGGTGGTAGTCCACACTTCCACAAACGATATTATCATATTCCCACAAAAAGGAGTGCATAAATTTATGTGTTATAAAATAATTAAAAGAGTATAAATAAGTTATAAATATCATATATAACATATATAAATATATTTTCTATAATAATTTCCAGCTATGAGAGGCGGTATAGGAAAAAATAACAACTTTGTTTCAGGAGGTGGTAGTTCGTCGTACACAAGAACAGTAAGTTCATTTCCCATTATATAGAAGTGTATGTAAGTGTAGTTTGAACCCTTAACATAAAAACATCTCAATATATTTAGGATAATATTTTTTTATATAATCATGGAATAAATAGAATTTAATGAGGGTAAAAATAAATAAAACTAAAGAGCTTGAGGAAGGATGTTACCTCTTAATCGGGTAACACATATTGGTTTGAACCAAAGGGATTCCATGGATGGATTTCTTCACAAGGTAATTCTTCTAGGTTGAAATTAGGTATGCTGAGTATCTATTTTATAAAATCTTGGTTGATTCAAATTGGTTTAAGAAGTTTGAGGAAGTGGGATGCTTGAGTGCCTTTTATAGTGGAGGAGGAGTGGCACTCTTGTAAATTTTGGGAAAGGGAATTCCACCCACATTTCTCCCATTGAAAGTGTATCCAATAATTGATCAAAGTTGATAAAAGGGGGTATAAGGTCTAAATATGGCCATAAAATTGATTTTGGATAAGTTTCTAGGTCATTTTGGCTTTAATTATAAGTTTTAGTCCCTTATTAAGCTAATTTTCCTCTTAATTGTTGTAATTAATTTTAATCACTTTCACTGATTTTTTTTTCAAAAATAGTAATGACCCAAACATTAATGAATAAAATTACCTTTATTTTATTTAATTAAATTTCTTATGTATATAGAAAATACATGAACTTTTTTTATTTTATCCAATTAGGGTTTAAATGACCGTTAAGTAACATTATCGTTGATAATATAGTCATTGAATAGTGATCACATGACTAGTATAAATTTAAGGATTTTAAAAACGAATTTTTTTTTCAACAGAGAAAAAGGAGAGGATGTCCTCATCCAGTAGACTCGATCCGTACAAAGATCATTTTTCATATCTTGGAAAGAAGGTAGCGTCAATGGGCTTCACTCATGACCAATCCCAATCTGAGCTTCAACATGTTAAGCTTGAATGGAATCACCTACGGGAGAAGTGGAAGTTAATAGAGATTACCACCCAGGCGATGTTATCTGAGTCACCCCAAGAGTCAGTAACCATCACACACTATACCCTTAGATCTTATAAGTGTGATATAATTGGTTATGTAATAAGGCATTAGTTACTTATTGTGTAATACATTTTTATAAAAGTCTAATTCCATCAATTACTTTATGTGAATAGTTTTTCTTAAAAATATAATGATTTAGACAAATTGATTTTTCGGGTAAAATGGTAATATTTATAAATATATATCTTATTATATTAAACTTAGGTTTTGTTATTATAATAGTGTTATAATAACACTACTTTTAATTATAATTGTTGATTATATTTATTCCTTATCGTTTTTAATCTATAAATGGATAAGTATTCAATTTGATAAGAATTATATTTTTATATGATAAAACAGAAATTCTATTTTAATTAAAGAATTTATTTTGATGGATTAATTAATTTTTTAAATAATTAATATTTTAAAAAAATATTATTATCAAATTAATTTTATGAATAATAAGTTAGTATATAATTTTTATGAAGTCAAATGTAATTTTTATTAAGGTTAAAAACTGTTTTTTTCAAAACCCATCAATTTTCAGTAAATGACAGATATTATTTTAAAAGTAAAAATTCACATATTTAGAAAATTATTTAGATAAAATAAATACTATTTTTTGAATTAGGATGTAAAAATTATCCAATATTGGTTTTTTCATAATTTTCCGAGATAGTCGAATTTTTGTGTAAAAAATTAAATATTAAATAAATATATAATGTGTTTTATGACATTATAATGAACCAATAGTGATGTAATAAAATACTATAAAAGGTATATTCCTTTAATATATGTATTAAATTTAAAAAATTGTGATTTTATATTTTTTTATTAATTTTATAATTCCTTAGTGGACCCTCCAATACTTATAAAATATTTTAACATTTTAAAATGATTTCCTTGAGAGTGTGACTCACCTCCACATATGCAAGCCTAATATTTTAATATTTTTTGGACTTATCCTTATAAAATATTTTATACCACTCCCATTTGGTATAAAACATGGTCAAAAACCATGGTATGATTTGTGGTTTTAATTAGTTTAATGTGTTGTGTCCAAAACTTAAATAATAAAGAATTCCCTCTCATTTCCTATATAAACCCACCCAACCTCCTATTCCTCTTCACTAAAACCATTTGAAGCAAGAAAAAAATCTTCCCCATATAATCTATAGTCCTCCAAAGTCCCCCCAAGCTCCCAATAATCCTCTCTCAAGCCTTTGGGATCACACTTCCAAGTAAGAGATCCTCACTTTCCTCTCCTTTTAAATTCAAGCATCTTATTTAAAAGTAGTTCTTGTAATTTAGAATGGTAATAATGTGATTATTTTATAATAATTATATTACTTTACATTTGATGTTATTTTAATTATGTATTATTTATCCTCCCTCATTTTTACCGTTACCTAATCCGTTACTATGCCAAAATTTCATAAGGGATTTCACTCTTGTCATTTCCATTCATGCTACTCTTTTTACATTATGCATCTTAAGTTCCATATTTATATGTTGGGTTATGATGTTACAAAACCCCCCATAATGTCCATTTTATGTATATATGATGATATATTCCTTTCACTCTCATCAATACCCCCTATGATCCTTTAATAACACCTGTTACAATACTGAAATTCCATAAGGGGTCTTCCACCCTTCTCTTTTATCAAGCATTATTTTCATGTTATGTCTTTGAATTTATTTTATTAATATGTTTGGATATGTTATTATATATCCTCCTTACTTACTATTTTATTTATAAATTATTATATCCCATTTCACTCTCATTTATGCCTCTTATGAACCCTTATGTTTACTCGTTACCATGTTGAATTTTCATACAGGATTTCTTCCTTTCACATTTTTTTCCAAGTTTCTTTATGTTGTTGTACCCTTTTATTTTCAGTTAAAAATGTTGGGGTATGATTTATAACCTCCTACATAATTCCATACTTATTTTTTAATGATTATATACCTCTTTATCTCTCATTAATACCTCTCATGTACACCCGTTACCATGCCAAAATTTCGTAAGAGTTATTCTATTTCTCCTCTTTCTTCAAGTTTCTTTATTATGTTACTCCTTATATTTCCAAATTACATGTGTTTGTACATGTATATATATGAACCCATTACTTTCCATTTTATTTACATATTATGATAGACCTCATTCTCTCTCATCAAACATTTTTATGAATATTTATTCCACATCTTTAGGCAGTCAAAATTGCACCACAATTTTCCATTCCAAAATCATTATGTAGTGAATACCATGTCCATTTCTCTATGAAGGGTATTCAACTTTATGTACATATACTTATTGATTATATAATTTCATGTATATATTCCACATTCCTTTATCATGGTATAAATGATGATTTTGAATGATTCCATGTTATATGATTCATGTGGAACACTTATGCATGAAATGAAATTTATATAAAGGTTGTGCCCTGATAGAGCTTAAATGCATTGGCTAATGTCTAGGATCATGATATTCCATGTGAAATGAGGGTTTAATCATGATAATTGATGTGAAATTAGGGTTTACTCATGTTAATTCATGTGCAATGAGGGTTTACTCATGTTAATTCATGTGTAATGAGGGCTTACTCGTGCTAATTCATGTGCAATGAGGATTTACTCATGATAATTCATGTGCAATGAGGGTTTACTCATTATAATCCATGTGAAATGAGTATTGGATCATGATAATATCATGTTGTATGTTGCTTCCACATTTTCATGTTATGATAATCATGTTATATCATGCCTTTATGTTCATGTTTCTCTTCTGCTCCATTAATATGCCTGTGGCCTAACATGTACCATATCCTTCATGTAATGACTTTTTTACTCCCTTAATGGGATTTATAGCTCACCCTTTTCTTATGTATTTCCTCCGGTTATCACATTCAGTGTTAAGTATGAAGGAATGAGTTGTTCATTTCAAAGTTTGAAATAAATATGTTGTATTTCACGTTTTAAGTTGTTATGTAATGTTCCTAAGTTCCCAATACACTAGAACTCTATATCCTTAGAGTTTTATTATGTAAAAGTTTACATAATAAAGCATGTTTAAGTGTGTAATAAATACTAGGGTTTTTATAGTTGGTATCAAAGGATAGTTTTAGTTATTTTTGGGATTAGGATTAGAAAACCCTAGTGAAAGCCTTAGGGATAAGACAAAGTATAAGAAAAATATCCCTAAATTTTTGTGATTATAGAGTAAGTGGTTTATCAAGAAAATACATCCCTATATGGATAAGAATAAGTATAGGTGGATTTGTAACATATGTATCTAGGGGTAAAACCTGAAAATACCGCTTTGAGCTATACTCGAACGAGAACTAGTGCACGACAAATGGCCATTGTGCACTCTTGGTTTGAAATTCCTAGGGTATATGCTTCAATAAATTCATAATATTATTATTAACCATTATTAAGTGAGAAAAAAATCCCATAAGAATATATATTAGGAGATAGATCATGGATAACATATATTTAAGCCTAAAAATTATAAGTTAAAGAGATAAATGTAATTTATAATTCATCCCTTTAATGTCATTGGATTCCCCTTTATGTGTTAAAATGTTTAAGATACTCATCCCTCATTTTCCTTTTAATCTAGAAAATGGTTAGTAATATGGGGAATATGGATAACAACTGATGTGAAGGGAAACGTAGTGAATGTCCCAACGAGATTTATAATCAAATGAGAGCTCAAGTAGGACATATCGTGATTATGCCAAACCAGCTATAAAAAACACAATTAAAATTTTTCACTTTATTAAGTGTCCAAGTAAATCAAGGAATAGGAAGATGAAATCTCATAAAATTATATCTAATAAAGTTGATAAGGGTAAGAAGACCCAATTTCCTTTATACAACAAGTGTAGAAAGAGGCATCAAGGGAAATGTCACAAAGGGACTTGGAGATGTTTTAAGTATGTAAAGGAAGGGAAAAAAGTATCCAATTTCCATGAAAGAATTGATAATATGATGAATGAAATCAAATTTCCATCTAAGGAATCATACAGAGTTCTATGATATAAATGTTGAGAATTCGGGTATTACCTAAGACAATGCTCTATTGCAAGTGCTGAGAAGCATGGTGAGCATCAACAATCTCAATGATCAAGGGATCAAGGTAAGTCCTATGCTGATATGGACAATGATGAATGAATTACATGTAACCACTACTTCAAAGTAGTGTATATTGTAATGTATTTCAATTCATGTACTATTAGTATATCTTTTATGTTTTATAAGAACATTGAGTACCTAGTAGAAATGATATTAAATCATTAGAGAAAAATTCTATAAGTTTTGTATCACATGTTGAAGTTTGTGGGGATGTTATTATTGAAAATTTTATAAGTCTCCATTTGATGTAATTGAGGAAAAATGACAAAGTTATTTCCTATGTCTCAAGGTAGTTGAAAATTCATGATCAAAATTATCCCATACATGATCTGGAGTTGGCAGTAGTGATATTTTCATTAAAAATAAGGCAACATTATCTCTCTGGGGAGAAGTGATGAATATATATGGATCAGAAAAGCCTTAAGTATATATTCACATAGAAAGTGATGAACATGCACCAACAAATATGGTTAGATTTGATCAAAGACTATGAATGCTCAATCCATTACCACACTGGGAAAGAGAACAATGTGGAAGATTCTCTAAGTAAAATGGACCCAACTATTCTATCATTTATGAGAATTGAAAAGGATTCAATCTTCTTAGATTTGATGAAGATAGACATAGGAATAACAAAGAAGGGAACATCATCAGTACTTTCACAAATGATTTCTCAACCATATCTTTTGTAAAGGTTAAAGGATGCTCAAAAGGATTATGTGGGAATTCATAATAAAGTGGAAACTATCAAAAAAGGGAAATCCTCAGAGTTCAATGTTAATGAAGAAGGAATTGTGAGATTTGGGTCAATATTATGTGTTCCATCAAATCTGGAGTTAAAGAAAGAACTTTTGGATGATGCACATAGTTCGAATTTCTCCATTAACCCAGGAAACAAAAAGATGTATCAAGATATATAAGATCATTATTGGTGGGATGAAATGAAAAAGGATATTGTTAAGTATACATCAAAGTGCCTAGTAATTCAAAAAGTGAAGGATGGGAGGAAGAAATTTGAGTGGATGATGCAACAATTACCCATTCTAACATGGAAATGGGAGAACATCACCATGGACTTTGCCACCAGAATTATGAAGACATCTAAAGGAAACAAATCTATCTGGGTTGTTATGGATCATCTTACAAAGACTTTACACTTCATTAAAATTCTAGAGTATTTCTCATTGGATCAAATGGCACATATATACATTAGATAATTTGGAAGGCTGCATGGAGTACAACTATCAATTATATCCGATCGAGATCCATGATTCACCTCTAAGTTCTGGAAGAGTCTCCAATACACTCTGAATATTGAGATGAACTTCAGTATGACTTATCATCCTCAAATAGATGTAAAATCTGAGTGAACTATCCAAACACTTGAGGACATGTTGAGAGCATGCTCAATGGACTTGAAAGGATTATGGGATCAACATCTTCCTCTGGTAGATTTATCTTTCAATAACAATTTCCACTCAAGAATCCAAATGGATCCTTATGAATCCCTTTATGGGAAGAGGTGTTGAACACCGACATGTTGGGATGAAGTTGGGGAGAAAAAACTCTTATGTCCAGAAATGGTTGAAGAAATGTTGGAGAAGGTTAAGACCATCCAGTAGCACATTAAAGCTGCTCAGAGTTGATAAAAGAGATATGATGATAATCATCGATGATACCTCAAGTTTGATGTTGGAGACATGATATTCCTATGTATATCACTATGGAATAGAGTTATGAGATTTGGAAAGAAGGGAAATCTTAGTCCAAGGTACATCGTCCCTTTTGAGATCCTTGATCGCATTGGAGTAGTGGCCTATCGATTGAAACTTCCACCGAACCTATCTCAAGTACATGATATATTCCATGTATCACTCTTGATGAAGTACATACCTGACCCATCACATGTACTCAATCCATAGGTGGTACCGTTTGGAAATGACCTCTCATATGAGGAAAATCTGGTGAAGATCTTAGATCGTAGGGGAAAAAGTTATTCAAAATAAGACAATTCCCCTCATTAAAGTGTTGGGGATAAACCAAAAGTTTAAAGAAGAAATGTGGGAACCAGAGGATGTGATGAGGCAAAGTTACCCTCATATTTTTTAGAGTGGAAAAAGAAAATTTCGAGTGAAAATTTTCTTAAGGTGGGAAGGTTGTAACGACCCGAACATTCAAGAATAAAATTTCCTTTCTTTTATTTAATTAAATGTATTATAGATATAGAAAACACATGAACTTTTTTTATCCAATTAAGGATTAAATTACCATTAAGTATCATTACTATTGATAATATAGTTGTTGAACAATGATAACATGACTAGTATAAATTTAAGGATTTTAAAAAATGATTTTTTTTTACATAGGAAAAGGAGAGGATGGCCTCATCCAGTAGACTCAAGTCATACAAAGCTCATTTTTCAGATCTTAGAATATAGGTAGCATCACTGGGATTACCTCTTGACCAAGCACAAGCTAATCTTCAACACGCTAAGCTTGAACAGAATCGCTTATGGGAGAAATGGAAGTTAATAGAGATTACCACCCGGGAGATGTTATCTGAGCTACCCAAGAGTCTGTCACTATTGCATACCTTACTCTTAGGTCTTATATAGGTGTTATAAGAGGTTATATAATAAGGTATTAGTTACTTATTATTTAATACCTTTTCATAAAAGTCTTATTCCTGAAATTCCTTTATGATAATAGTTTTTCTTAAAAATATAATGATTTAGATAAATTGATTTTTCGGTAAAATGATAACTTTTAGAGATATATAAATTATTATATTAAACTAAGGTTTTTTTTATTATAGTAGTGTTATAATAGCACTTATTTTAATTATAATTGATGATTATACTTATTCCTTATTGTTTTTACTCTATAAATGATTAAGTATTCAGTTTGATAAGAATTATATTTTTATACGATAAAACAGAAATTGTAATTCTAATTAAAGAGTTTATTTTGATGAATTAATGAATTTTTGAAATAATTAATATTTTAATAAAATATTATTATCAAATTAATTTTATTAATAATAAATGAGTATATAATTTTTATGAATTCAAATTTAATTTTTATTAAGGTTAAAAACTTTTTTTCAAAACTTGTCAATTTTCAGTAAATGTCGGTTTTTATTTTAAAAGTGAAAATTAACATATTTAGAAAATTATTTAGATAAAATAAATATAATTTTTGGAATCAGGGCATCAAAATTATCCAATGGTGAATTTTTCATAATTTTCTGAGACAATCAAATTTATGGGTAAAAAATTAAATACTGAATAAATATATAATGTGTTTTATGGCATCATAATGACCCAATGGTGATGTAATAAAATACTATAAAAGGTATATTAGTCCAATATATGTTTTAACTTTAAAATATTTTGATTTTATATTTTTTTGATTAATTTTACAATGCCTTAGAGGACCCTCCAAGACTTAAAAAATATTTTAACATTTTAAAATGATTTCCTTGAGAGTGTGACTTACCTCCACATAAGAAAGCCAAATATTTTAATTTTTCAGCACTTGGAATTATAAGATATTATATACCACTCTCCTTTTCATAATCCTTGGGCAAAAATCATGGGATGGTTTTTGGTTTTGATTAGTTTAATGTGTTGTGTCCAAAACCAAAATAACAAATAATTCCCTCTCATTTCCTATATAAACCCACCCAATATCCCATTAATATTCACTAAAAACATTTGGATCTAGAAAAACTTATGTTCCATACTCCCTATAGTCCTCCAAAGGTTCCCCCAAGCTCCAAATAAGCCTATCCCAATCCTTTGGGATCACACTTCTAAGTAAGGGATCCTCACTTTCCTCTCCTCCTTTCAAATTCAAGCATCTTATTTGAAAGTAGTTCTTGTATTTTAGAATGGTTATAATGTTATTAATTTATAATCATTCAATTAATTTCTATTTTATTTTATTTTAATGAGATATTATTTATCATCCCTCATTTTTACCCTTACTTAATCCTTTACTATGCCAATATTCCGTAAGGGGTTTCACTCTTCTCATTTCCATTCAAGCTACTCTTTTACATTATGCTTCTCAAGTTCCATATTTATATGTTGGGTTATGATGTTCCAAGACACCCCATACTATCCATTTAATGTATATATTATTATATCTTTCTTTCACTCTCATCGATCCCCACCTATGATTCTTTAAGCAAACCCGTTACTATGCCGAAATTTCATAAGGGATCTTCCACCCTCCCCTTTTATCAAGCATTCCTTTCATGTTATGTCTTTGAATTTATTTTATTACTATATTGGGATATGTAATTATATATCCTCATTACTTTTCATTGTATGTATAAATGATGATATTCCCTTTCACTCTCATTTATCCCTCTTATGAACCCTTATGTATACTCGTTACCATGCCAAATTTTCTTAAGGGATTTCTTCTTTTCTCATTTAGTCCAAGTTTCTTTATGTTGTTATACCATATTATTTTCCATTAAAAATGTTTTTGTATGATTTAAAAACTCCCCCATACTTCCCTCTTTATGTTTTAATGATGAGATACCTCTTTATCTCTCATTAATCCCCCCCATGTACACTCATTACCATGTTGAAATTTTGTAAGAGTTATTCCATTTCTCCTCTTTCTTCAAGTTCTTTATTATCTTACGCCTTCTATTTCCAAATTCAATGTGTTGGGAAAAGTATCTATAAGACCCCCTTACTTTCCATTTTATGTTCATATTATGAGATACCCTTTTCTCTCTCATCAACCATTTTTATTAATTTTTATGTCATGTTGTTAGGATTTCGAAATTGCACCGCAATTTTCCATGCCAAAATCATCGTGTAGTGAATACCATGCACATTTCTCTGTCAAGGGTATTCAGATTTATGCACGTATACTTATTGATTATATAATTTAATGTAAGTATCCCACATTCCTTTATCATGGTATAAATTATTATGTTGAATGATTCCATGTTATATGATCCATGTAGCACACTTATGCATGAAATGAAATGTTTATAAAGGGTGCACCCTGATAGCACTCCAATGCATTCGGTAATGTCTAGTATCATGATACACTATGTTCAATGAGGGTTTACTAATTATAATTATTGTGAAATTAGGTTTTAATCATGATAATTCATGTGTAATGAGGGTTTACTCATGCTAATTAATGTGCAATGAGGGCTTACTCATGCTAATTCATGTGCAATTGGGGTTTACTCATTCTAATTAATGTGAAATGAGCCTTAGATCATGCTAATATCATGTTGTATGTTGTTTCCATATTTCCATGTTATGATGATCTTGTTATATCATGCCTTTATGTTCATGTTTCTCTTGTGATCCATTGATATGCCTATTTCCTAACATGTACTGTATTCTTCATGTCATGCCTTGTTTACTCCCTTACTGGGCTTTATAGCTCACCCTTTTCTTATGTATATCCTTAGGTTATCTCATGCAGTTTTAAGTACGAAGGAATGAGTTGGTCATTTCAAATAAGTTTGAAATAATGATGTTTTATTTCATATCTTAAGTTTTTATGTAATGTTCCTAATTTCTCAAGATACTAGACCTCTTGGTACTCAGAGTTGTCTTAAGTACAAGTTTATGTAATAAAGCATGTTTAAGTGTGTAATAAAGACCTAGGTTGTTATAAAAACTAAGTTTACATTATTAAACATTATAATTTATAATTATTATAAATATGGAATCCATTTTAACAAAATCTAAATAATTTAAGTGGGAGAAAGTAATTTAAAATTAATTCCATAGACGGGACGACAATGCGGGTTTTTAAAGTAAAAAAACGTTCAAAAGTTTGAGATGTTTTTATATCCATTTTAAATGTTAAATTTATTATAATGACCTAAATTTTATTAATTAATAAAAAATTTCTCTAATTAAACTTTAAAACCAAATTAAAATATAATTTAACCTTATAAATAAATTAGATGAAAATGCAGTTTTGAATTAAAATTCAGTATTTTTCCCAATTCATTAAAAAATGAAACTTCACATAAAAATACAAAAAATTCACCCTAAGATAATTTTTATATTAAGATTTAAAATATGAATTTTATTTTGACATATAAAATCTATAAAATTCCCAAAAAAATACATTTAAAATATGTTCTCTATTAAAAGGTCGTAAAAGTGCCTTTATAAAAATATAAGTTTTTATGTGTAAAATTGGGTTTGTTTTTATATTATACCTATAAAATATTTTATATGAATATAAAAAATATTTTATTGATTATAATATATATATATATATATTACATTAATATCACTCACTAATGGTAATTAATTTAATTTATTAGGATAAAACAACTTTGTGGGCATAAAAATGGTTTTTTATAAAAACATTCTCTTTATATTCAATTGGTTATTATATTAATTTATAATTAATTTTTAACAATTTAATTAATTTTATATTTAGGTAAATAATATATTTTTATAAGGTAGTTAATATTATTCATAACCTCTAATTTAACGATAAGGTTATATCTTATTATATTAAATAATAATATTTTAATAACATATTGTAATTTAGTAAAACATAGCCTTGCGTATAACATAAGGAATTGAACAAACTCATTGTTGCATGTTATTTATGCTAAATCAATATCATGTTCATTATAAGAAATATCATATACTGAATTTATTTAAAATAGTAAATATATTGTAAAGTCTTTGGATATTATATTCCCTTACAGGATTGGTTTTGCGTGTCATACACGCTATCGAATAAAATGTAATTACTTTATATTTTTAGGTAATTAAAATATATATCAAATTTATTCACTAAATTTATCTTTATTTCCTTCCATGTAAATCATTAGTTAAAAACAAAGCACATCACTTCGTGAGGCAGTAGTCCGTCGTACACACGAGTGATGTTATAGTATTCTAAGAAGAATTAAAAGAAAGAAGGTATATGTGATATTAAAACTTAATAAGTATAATTATGTCATAAAAATTACATATATACAATAAATAAATTTTTATATCCACCCATGAGAGGTGTTGATGGAAAATGAGTCACATCAGTTCGTAAGACGGTAGTCCGTCATACACATGATCAATGATTTCATTTCTCATTTGCTGGAAGAGGAGATGGATATAGGTTATTCCATAAAAATAATAACATATCAGTACATGGGAGAAATTTTTTTATTATATTTTAATTTTTAATACTTAATTTAATGTTTTAAAATAAGAAATAAAAAGAAAGATCTTTGTTGAGATGATTTCCTTCTCTTAGAGAAACCCCCTTTGGATCTTCTCTTAAGGACCCTAAGGTTGGTATTTTGGGAATACCAAAACCTATAAAATGTTGATAAGGATTTTTTGGATTGGTTTTAGTCTATAAAAATATATTCAGAGGCCTGAATTAGTGAAGGGATGGATTTCACATTTATAATTGAGGAGTGAAATTTTTGTAAATACCCAGAACTATTTTATAACAGAAATTCACTCTCACCCCAAGTGCCTCAAAAATTGATAATTAAAGGATTTTAAGGATGATATGGTCAATAAAAACCTCTAACACAAACAAAAACACAATTTTTAAATATTTTTTTACTTAACTTATAAGTTTCCTTACTTTTACCATTTTAGTTTTCACCATAGTAACTAGTCTTTTAACCTGGGTAATTTTACATTTTAAGACTAAATAAATGGTCATAATTAGATAATATTTAACCACTAGTTCAAAATATTAAATACTATCTATAAAATAAAATCATGTGTGCGTGGAAATTTAATTTTAACAAAAGCACATTTATTTCACAAAACTCCCTTTACCCTTTACCATGGTAACAAAGTTTTTACTATTTAGGGGCCAATATAGTTATCATAAAAGGAACATTATTACATTAATGTACTATGGTTGATATGTTTAAATATATACCAATAAATTGGTAGAGTATAGTATTTTTAGGAATTTTAAATCATTTAATAAAATATTATTTATTATAAAATAATATTAATGTCACTTTTGACACTATTCATTTAATTTGACTTTAAAAACATCAAAACAAAGGTGGAATTCGAATATATTATTTTTAAACCTTTATATCATGTTATATTTACCTAAGAAAATTATGGAAAATAATAATTCATGCAATTTATTTTACATTTAATTTTTTTATTATCATTTATTATATTTTTCTATCAATTAAATAATTACTATGTTGGCATTGCTTATGAATTTAATGTAATTATGTAATTACTATTTTTTTTAAACAAAATACCCTCATAAAATTAATTTTATTATAATGAAAATTATCATAAATATTCATTCACCTATTTTTTTCCTATGTAAACACATAATTGAAATTTAAAATCTAGAGGGTGACATTTTGTCTTATTCTTTACTTAAATTTTTATATTGGTCAATTTCATGGAATAATATCCCAAAAGAACATAACATTAGAGCCTAAATTAATAAGGGTATAAATATTTCCATTAAATAGTAATTAGATTATTTTTACATCATTTTTAACCCTCATCTTTTTAGTTTAACCCCATGGTAAAGTCGTTTTAACCTTAACCGTGGTAATTAATTTTTACTGATTTTACTATTCATTAAGATAAAAAAATTAAGTGGACATAATAATATAATATTAATTATTATGACTCTAGATATGGAATATATTTTTCCATATTCTATTCATATAATTGGAAATTTTTAATTTAAAATTAAACCCACATACAAATTGAAAAAGTTGGTTTTCAAAGAGGAAATTCTCATAAGTAAAGAAAGTTTTAATATATAAATTTAACATGAAAATAATTCCACTAACATAAATTTTATTTATTATAATATAATTTAACAAATTTTACTTTTAAAATAATTTTAAATCCAAATTTAACCTTTAACTGATTTAAATGAAAATGCAGTTTTCAATAGAAAATAGTATTTTTCACTATACATCAAAAAATTGATTTTTTTAGAAAATTATCAAAAATTTACTCTGAGATAATTTAGACAATATAATTTCGAAAATAAAGTTAATTTTTTAAAAAAAAATCTAAAATTGGTAAAATTAATTTTAAATCATGTGTGCAAAGCTCGACGAAACTTCCTTCTAGAAAATACAATTTTTCATGAAAATTTTTTTTTATTTAAAATGATTCTTATTTTATTTATAATAAATGGATAAACATTGAATTTATTTTATACATATGTAAACCATATAATTTTAATAACTTATTTACTCTTATTCATACCTGCCAATTTAACTGCTAGGTTATAACTATCACACTAAATAATAATATTTTAATGGTTTGTTGTTGTCCATTTAAACTCATTGTTGTGTGTAACAAAAACTATCAAAGATATTAAATTTAAAGAATTATATTTTATAGGTTGTTTAATCTTGTCTTTCCATGTCACATACTCTATTGAACACAATTTTCTTCTTTTAGAATTTCAGGGTGTTACATTATACCCCCTTAAATAAATTGATCCCTCACAATTCTATTATGGTCATAATAGATCTAACATTTGTTAAAAATACACATCATAAAAAGGCTTAATAAAACATATTATTAAAATATGTATAGGGTAATATGATGTTCATCTTGAATAACACATAACTAGTTTTCTAAGTTGGATAACATTGGTGGGAATTGAAAGTATGGACATAGAAGAAAATCGTAAATAATTATTGAAAGTGATAGATATAATTGATCAGAATAAAGTGAATGATCAATATAAATTTAATTATCACAAAACCATAAATCTATTATGAATTAAATAACCATTTATTCATCTGATATGAAAGTAATAAGATAACATTTTTTTAATATCCTTTTAATAAAGTAGAGGAAATATATTTTTGTCTAAGAATATAAGAAAATATACTTACTCGATATCTTTATATTTCATAAGAACAATTTCATCATTTGGTTGTTCTTTGATCAATTTCTACTTCATCTCTTACTTCATTAAATGAATATTCAAAATGAATTTTTATGACTAAAGCACTAAAATTTACTTTTAATGGATCTTAATATCCATAAACGAGTGACAATTATTTTTGTTTATTTCAAAATATTTACCAAAACCAAATGGTTGGCACAAGTTAATATAATACATTAATATCTAAACCTAAACAATAACACCACTAGTTCAACATTAATATTTATCCATCAAATCGTTTAAGTAAAAACAATTACATATTAACCAAAACATCACAAAAGCCAGTGGTAGGCACTAAACTGTTATCAACCCTTTTATTTTGAATACTTTACCAATGGCCTTAATAGGTGTGATGGGTTTTCACTCATTATACTGGTTTTACTTTTTTCAAAACTAAATTAATTAAAGTCCTATAACGTTCCCAAAAATATGATGAACATCCTCAAAAGTAACATTTGTCATAAAATCTCTTTTTTTAACGACAAGGGTTTTCTATACAAATTATTTTTTCAAGAAATAAAATATTATTAGTTTAATATTATTACCTTAATATCCAATAAATATAAACCTTAAAGGTCACCATTACCTTTAAACTTATGTCCAAAAAATGTAAAGTAATTATTCCTTTAATAATGTTTTCCTTAAAATATATACTAAATCAATGGTCTTTATTGACATAAATGCCTCCCAAAATATCATAAATCTTGATAACCTATCTTTAAATTGATAACCTCTCATCACACTAAGTGTTAACATCATTCCTCTCAGTTCTATCCATTGAACAAAACTATGAAAATATAGTGTGAGAAACAATAATCATAGTGGGAAAACCATATAATCATTTATATTATGTCTAAATCAGGACACATAATTTTCAATCTAAGACATTATAGGTTTAACACAAGTCATTAATTGTAATTATCTATAAAAATATTTCATAATTATTTGTAAAGAAAATGTGAATTATTCAAATCATATCCCCTTTGAGTGTCAAATCAGGTACGCAGAAAGGCTTGTTGTCATACACAAGGTGACAATCTAGTTAAAGCTCAATGAGCCCTTTTCTGGGCTATTACCTCCTAAGTAAAACTATAAAATAACCACATCCACTTATATTATTCATGAAATTATGTATTTCTAGGGAAAACTACATAATCTCTTCTTTATTAAAACATTATGATGTTCTTTTATACTTATCCTCAAAGTTTATCATAGGTTCATTCTCCCTAATATGTGTTTTATAAAATCTTGTTTCCAAGGTTTCTATTGAACTTCCTATGATACCAATAATAAATACCCCAACCCTAATATCTCAAAACTGGTTCTTACTTTATTACATTGGCTCTAGATACAAGTGATCGAATCCCAAAAGACCAAATATTTTAGTAGTCTTGTTAAACTAGATACAAACAAGATTCCCATATTATATTTGAATACACAAATTAAAACATATTTGTTTTTGAGAATATCATTATCCCATCTAGAATATCTATTCATATCATTCATAGTACACTTCTTAAATTTTTGGGAAAGGAAACAAAATAAAGGTGAGCTCAAATTTTTAATAAGGGTTTCGTACAGTTGAAGCTATCATAAATAAATAAAGCATAATTAATAAGGAATAATAAATATGAAAATTTAAATATCTAAACACACATTACATTTAATAATAAACTTTTCTATCATGATTAGATAAGGTATAATCAATATATAAATGTAAATAACAAAACATGTATTCCATTTAATCAATAACTTGAGAAAAATTTCATCCATGAATATTATTAATGCAATAATATCATGGATATAATAATTGGAATATTAATAAAAGAAATGATTAATATTTTATTTTAGGATCTCAATAATCATAATAACATTTTCACTAAGACTGTGTGCCAATATAGTTTAATTTATTGGTATTTATGCACCACAAACCCATTTAAATAATATTGGTTAACTGATTCATTTCATGAAACTACTGATGCATTAAGGGCCAGTCTATAACTAGTCCCCAACTATAACTGCATTCCCAACACATTCCTCATATATTTAATGATCTATTTAATTCAAGAAAAATATGACTTATCAATAAATTTTTGTATTCAATATAAAATATGATATATAAATATTTAGTTAATCAATCAAATAACTTTCAAAGTAAAATGGCATATTTAGAAATGATATACAGCTTAAAAAATAATTATATCCATGATAAATAATATGTATATTTAAGGGAAATTTATGTTAAATTATCACAATAAATTGAATATATTAGAGGAAAATTTAATTATTATAAAAATAATCGATAAAGATAACGTCAATAATTTCCATGGTCAAACTAATCCAAAACCATCCAGAGAAAGGATAAGAATGGTATCATTATATCTAATATACTATATTTAAAATAAAGTGTTATATTGTTATATAAATAGAAATACCCTAAAAATATCTTTAAAAACATTTTTGAGGAAAATACCCTTTTCACCTGGAAAATCATTTTTAAAGACTAAAAATTTCCAGAATATTTGGAAAGACATTTTTTTTAAATAAACTTTTCAACTTGTAAAGGAATATTCAAAGAAATAAGTGTTCATGACAGTAAAAAAGTTATGTTCATGTCGAGTACATTAAAACAAATATCCCTTGCACATTTTTGTAAGAAAAATCAAAAGTACCTTATTTGGAAAATGAAAAGAAGATTCATTTTAAAACATTTAAAAAAATAATTATGTGTAAAAAATACTTGAAACAATCATAGTAAAAAAATAGATTTTTTTTAGAAAACATGGATTTAGAAGAAATGTATTTCTGAAAGAATAGAGAAATGGATTCATATTTTATTAAAAATATTTTCTCAATCATGTTAAGTACTACATAGAGGAAAATTTTACTATTACTTGAAAAATTCATAAATAACCAGATGATATGAAAATTAAATAGATTTATTATGAAATGATAAAATAATTTCCTTCAATAGAAATTCAAGCATAAATAATCTTGATTAAAATGATATTATGAAATAAACCCTTACAAAGATCATAATACGTTGAAATGATAATTAATTAAGGAATTGATTATGTGTGTAAAATGTAGATCCACATAAAACAATTGTAAATACAACATAAAATAATCAAAGGTCATTACACACAAAATCTTAGAATATGAAAGGCATTAAATAAGTAATATAAACCAATTAAAATAATTGATTTATGAAATTCCCTACCACTTGGTAACATTAAAGTCAAATCCCCTTAGATGAAATAATTCGAAGTGAAACTTAAAATACAAGGAAGTATGAATTATTCATGTTTTAACATGAGAGTTATTGAGAATATTATATAGTTACCTAATATCTAGAATTATATTAATATTATAAATGTTATTTTTTTTTTCTTTATATATATTTTTATAGTTATTATTAAAATTTGAACATGGATAATGGATCACATCACGTCGTAGAGATAGTATGTCATATGTATGCACAAGTGATGTTATCATTTCATTAACAGATTAAAGGTTAGGGAATTAATTGATATATTAATTTTATAGAATCAATATAATACCATATATATCTAATACATTTACTAAATTTATCATTATTACCTTCCATGTAAACCATAAGTTAAAAACAAATCGCATCGCTTCACAAGGTGGTAGTCCACTGTACACACAACTGATGTTATCATATTTTAAATAGAATTGAAAGAAAGAAGTTATATGTTACATTAAAATTCCATAAGTATAATTATATCATAAATATTATATATATATATATATACATTAAACTCATTGTTATATCCAACCATTAGAGGTGTTAATGGAAAATGAGTCACATCGGTTCACACGGTGGTAGTCCATCGTTCATACGATCGAAGATTTTATTTCTCATTTGATGAAAGAGGAGATGGATATAGGTTATTAAATAAATATAATAACATATCATTATATTATATATACTTGTTCTATTATATTTGAATTTTTAAGACATAATTGAATGTTTTAAAATAAGAAATAAAAATAAAGAGCTTCATTAAAAGTATTACCTTCTCTTAGAGAAACCTCCTTTGGGTCTCCTCTTAAAAAGCCTAGGGTTGGTATTTTGGGAATATCATCACCTATAAAAAATGTATAAGGATTTTTGGGAGAGGTTTTTGGTAGTTTGGGTCGAGCCAGATGGATTGATAGGTGTGAATAGGTGTGGGGAGGGAGTTCCCTTTTATAATTAAGGAGTGACATTTTTATAAATACCCAAAACTATTCAATAATGAGAAGTCACTCTCGCCCCAAGTGACTCCAGAATTGATAATTAAATTATTTTATGGATGATATGGTTAAGACACACCTCAAAAAAATATTTTAAACATGTTTTTCCTTAACTTCTACGTTTCCTTATTTTTAGCATCTTAGTTTTCACTATGGTAAGTGGTCTTTTTACCTTGGCAACTTATCATTTTAAGAATAAAAAAATGATACTAATTAGATAATTTAAACCCAATGGTTCTAAATATGAAATCAAATTTATAAAATAAAAAATATGTGTGCGTGTAAAATTAATTTTAAAACAAGTGCATGTAATGCGCAAAACTCTATTTTACCCTTTACCATGGTAAAAAAGTTTTTACTATTTAGGAATCAATATAATTATTATAAAAGGACCATTGGTATATGAATGTACTATGTTTTATATCTTTAAAAATATATAAATAACTTGTTAGAGTATATAATTTTTAGTAATTTTAAACCATTCAATAAAATATTATTTATTATAGAATAATATTAATATCTAATTCAACACTATTTATTTAATTTGATTTTAAAAACATCAATAAAATGGTGGAATTTGAATATATTATTTTCAAAACTGTCTATAATGTTATATTTATCTAAAAATTCATGGAATATAATAATTTATTCAATTCATAGTACTTTTAATTTTTTTAGTATCATTTATTTTATTTTCCTATTAATTAAATAATTATTGTATTGGCGTTGCTTAGGAATTTAATGTAATTATATAATTACTAAAAATTGAAATTAAATTAACCAAATGAAATTATTTTCATAATTCTCAAAATTACCATCAATATTATTTCACAGATTTCTTTTGTCTCTATGTGAGCACATAATTGAAATTTAAAAAGTAAGAGGGTGACATTTTTTTCTTTTTCTTTACTTAAATTATCATATTGGTCAATTTCATGAAAACATGTCCCAAAAGCATATACAAAACAATCCTGAGGTAATAAGGGTCAAAATATGGACATAAAATAGTAATTAGACATGTTTTAGGTCATTTTAACTCTTATCTTTTTTGTTTAACCTCACGGTAAACTTATTTTAACTTTAACCATGGTAATTAAGTTTTTACAATTTTTACTATTAATTAAGACAAAAAATTAAGTTTACCTTATTATATAATATTTATAATTATGGTTCAAAATATAGAATCCATTTTTTTAAATTTCATTCACAAAAGTTGAAAATTTTAATTAAAAATTAAACCTGCAGACGTGATGAAAAAGCATTTTTCCAAAGAAGAAGTTATCATAAGTATAGAATGTTTTAATATAAAAATTAAAAATAAAATTGATTACATTGAACTAAATTGTATTTATTATAATATAATTTTACTAATTTTACTTTTAAAATAATTTTAAATAAAAATTTAACATTTTAATGATTTAAACGAAAATGCAATTTTCAATAAAAACCAATATTTTCCAATATTCATTGAAAATTTAAACTTTTCAAATAATTATTAAAAATTCACTCTAGTACAAAATTTACATGATGATTTCAAAAATAATGTTAATTTTTTAAAATTAATATTCTAAAAGTGGTAAAAATTAATTTTAAAGTATGTGTGCAAAGCGTGACTAGACCGCCTTTTAGAAAAATACAATTTTTCAAGAAACATTTCATTTCCTTCAAATGATTCTTAATTTATTTCTAATCAATATATTACCATTTAATTTATTTTATACATGTATAAACTATATATTTTCATAATTTGGTTTTTCATATTAATACCCTCTAATTTAATGGTTATATTATAACGTTCACAAAAAATAATAATATTTGAAAAGTATATTACAGTTTGTTTAAACACATCATTTCATTTAACACAATATATTTAAGAGATTAAATTTAAATAAATATATTTCACGGTTTGTTTAATCCCTATGCTTCATGCCACACACACTATCAAACACAATGTTCCTTTTTTTATAATCTTAGGGTATTACATACAAGATGGAAAATATTGATTTGACATTTGGAAAGAAAGGAAGTTCTCGTCATCAAAAAATATCTAGAATAAATAGTATATCATATTTGAACTACCTTATTGGAGTTTTTTAGAGATAAAACATAACATTGACATTATTCATATTGATAAAAACATATGTGATAGTTTTATTGGAACTTTGTTTGATATAAAAGGAAATACAAAAGATAGATTTCATTCTAGATTGAACTTGATATTCATGAGAATACGTTTGGAGTTAACTACCACTATGAAAGGAAATATAACATATTTAGCTCTAGCTTTTCACATGTTATTCTAGAGTGAGAAGATGAAATTTTGTCAATTTCTGCATGGTATTAAAGTACCTAGTGAATATTCTTTAAATGTGAATAATTATTTTAATTGAAATATTTTAAATTAATAGGTATGAAATATCATTAATATCATATATAGATGTAATAAATACTACTGGTCACACTCTATGGTATATTGTCGACACCTATCAGAAAGACTATAATCTAATTATGTTATTTTTTTCAAATCTATTTGTAGCATAGTCGTTGATCCAAATTTGTTATATGTGTTGTAGAATGAATTTGCACACATAGTTTTTCAACTAAAAATGTATTTATCAACAATGTTATTCTATATAATGGTTCATCTGTTGATTCATCTGGTGTAAGAGATAAGAATATGTGGGCCTGTTTACTTATGTTGGATATATCCTTTTGAAAGAAATATGAAAATTTTAAAGGGATATATTAAAAATCCTCATCGGTCAGAGGCCTGTGTTTTTCAGAAATATGTATCGAAAGAGATGATTGATTCATGTACTGATTATTTTTACGAAGTGGATCATATTGATCTCCCTATATATTGACATTTGACAGTTAATAGTGAAGGTAGAGGGATTCATGGCTTAACGATAAAGTTCATTCCACATGAGGAATATATGCAAACACATTTATATATTTTGAACAACACAGATGAGGTTCAACCATATATATGTTCACATGTAACTAGTTTAAATGTACGATATACAAAAATACATGAAAATTGGTTGATGATTGAGTATAAAAATACATTTTGTATGGTTTAAAGAGAAATTAAACACAGATTTACCTATTTTAGAAACATTGAAATGGTTGGAAGGGGGACTATCTATTAATTTGTTCGCATGGTCTGGTTTTTTATTAATGGATACATATTTTACACAAAAAATCTTAATGATATGTTTACTATTCAAAATAGTGGGGTAATTGTCATCCTTGAAGCACTGTATTTTTCTTATGAAAAAGATAAAAACCCAATTTCTACATAAATGAAATATTTTGGAGTTCTTGATGATATATGAGGAATTTATTATACTAAATTTTGAGTAACAATGTTTAAGTATAATAGGGTTGATAGTAATAGTGGTGTGAAACATGATGATTGGGATTTATATTAGTTGATTTAAAAAGATTATTTGCAAAGAGAAATCATTTATCATAGAAACACAATTAAAGAAAATATTTTATGTTATTAATCTATCAAATGATCAAAGGTCTATTATTTTGAAAGGGAAAATAATTTATTTGGTTGTTGATGATGATGATAATGATGATTTTATGGATTTATGTGAGGTTTCTTCATCTATTACTTGATTTTTGGATGATAACAATAACTATAAGGAAAATATATTGTATGAAATGATCATGTTAAAGAGATATGAGAAAACACTAAATTTATCTTCTAATTATTTAGGTAAATATTTATAATCTATTTTCTATTATCGAACTCTGAATTTTTAAGCTATTTTTTCTTCAATTTTTTCATTTATAATTTGTTTTTGTCATTATAATTATTTATTATTATTATTATTATTATTTTATAAAAAAATTAATTTTAATTTTTTTTAGATATAAATTAATTGTTAAAAATTTATGCATGTTTAGATTATTTATTTTTATTTGTTCTTATGTTTTTCTCTTCAATCTTGGAGTGTTTTCCCTGTTTCCACCGACATCGAGTGAAATCATTGAAATTCAAGATCTATTTAAGTCCAAATTTTGTAATTTATTTTTTTAAAGATTAATTTATTATCTATTAGTTACAGATTTCATTCATATAATCATTTGTTTGTATACATTTTATTATCAATTATAATTTTTTTTGTTAAAATTTGTTTAATGTTATAAATTCTTTTATGAATATAAATTGTTTGTGACTGTAATTTGTTTTTGGTTATAACTATTTGTATTTATAATTATTTATATTCATATATTTTTTATCATTATAATATGTTTGTGGTTGAAATCGTTTTTTTATTCAATTATTTTCATTTATAATTTTTTTATCTACTATAAAAAATCAAAATTTTATTTGTTAGAGTTATTTAATTTTAATCAAATATATGTAAAAATACTTTTGTTGAGTTAGCATGAATATTTCAAAAAGATAGACATTGAGGCAGGGAAACCGAGGTATGTATGGTTTTTCATTTAAATATATATCTATAGTAATTAAGTTATTTAATGAAATTAAACTTATATTTCTTAAAATTAGTTACCACTATTCTTCTTATCTGGAGAGGATGGTACCTAAACATGTTATTCACGGGATTAAACATTTACCAAAACTTTTACTCACATGTGGAGAGAAAAGGGTGATAATTATCTTTGATGAGAATGACTTCCTAACTAGTCTAAATGCCACATAGTTTAGGACTTACCTAGTTGTATAGATCCGTTGTAGGATAAGTATTTTTACCCTAATTGGAGGATCATCGACCAATTGATGAAATCACTTTTATGGGAGTCCCTAATGATAAAAATTATAAACTTATTTATTTATTTTTCTAATGGTTTAAATATTATACATTTCTTATTATTTTATTTATTCAATTACAGATGACATTTTACTTTCAAGAGACAAAAGGAATTAATTTTTTATCCATTACAAAAATAAGATGGAGATATTTTAAGAAAAATTTGACTTCAAATTATATTTTTGGGAGTAAAATGAATAAATACCTATGAAAATTATAAGTTTATGGATCGAGAGACATAGTAGAAATTTTCGACAGAGGGTAGAAAGAAACTTTTATGGTATGTTTTTGTTATTTTTAAAATTTATTTTATTAATTAATTTTTATTAGTTTATAACTTATTTATTTTTTCTTATGTAATAGGCCTCTATGAATATTAACCAAGAGATACAATCTCATAGTTTATACCCTCATATATTTTAAAAAGGTGGGTATCCTTTATTATAGGGATAAATAATTGCTAGAAAGATCAGTGAATTAAGAGCCAAGTCTAGTAGCATCTCTGAAGAGGTTCTACTTGACCCTCCATCTCCTCCCACTCATCATGAAAAATGAAAAATGGTGAGAATGTCAAAAAAAAGGAAAGTATTTTACTGATACAACAAAGGAAGTATCTAATGGGGTACAAGGGAGGGTTGTGAATGATGGTGGTGTGGGGTTTACAATTGCTACGAGAAATCATTTCCAAGAGTTGGAGTGGGATAACGAGGAGGAGGATATTCCAATGTCTAAAGGTGCTGGTATGCAGCTTGGGCCTCCTTCCCAGGAGGGTGGCACTAGAACAAAATATCTGCAGTATGGGACAATGGTTAGTTATGAGTCTATGGAATAACCAAGGTGTCTATCAGTGACTGACACCAATAGCCAATCCCAAAAGGGAAGAGAAGAAAATGATAGATATCAGGAGGTTCTTATCCCTAGTAAATGGGGATATTGCTCTGAGAGTGACAAGGAGAATGATGGTGGTGTGATCAAGACTTCATTTAGTGATGTGGTTCAGGGAGGGAGGGTGAAGATGACTGGGACTCAGGAAGTCATGACTGCTCCACCGCGACGCAGGCCAAGGAAGGACTACTCCTACCTGCCAAAGCTGATGTCCACCAGATCTTCCATTGGAAACACTAAGCTTTTATCCTTGGAACGGATGAACCTGCCAAGAAATTATGCTAAGGTTATTAAGAATTATGAAAGTTCGAAATGGGAATCGGCTACTGCAGATGAAGCTTTTTACCAGGGATGTAGAGACGGGTATGGTTTTGATGATATGTAATTGTCTCTTTTGGCTTTTAGTACTTGATTACTATCTTTTTCTTTTATTTTAATAAACGGACTGGGGGTTATCCCCTGGATGAGGTTCTCTGGTATAATTATGAACCATTGTTTGTTTTTCTATTATTAATGATTAATATATTATATTTTAGAAAACATTAGATGTTGGGCATATTTTTTCCAAAATAATGTAGAGTATAGTGGTTATGCTCTTCATTGGGTAGTGTTCAAATAAAATTTAGCATGTTGTTGAAGAAGTATTATTTCATGATTTTAGTCATTTATTCTTAATTTTTTCATTTTAAATTGGTTTTGATTATTGATAATTTAAATTACAATAGTTATTTGATTTTATTCGATAGGGATCGTTATATAACTAATGAATCATAAAAAATTGATTATGTGAAATCTCAGGTTGATAAATTATATATCAATGAATACGTGGTTTTTCTTACATATCTTCTGTTTTTATTTTTAAAATATTGTTTCATAAATGTAGTTTCATCTTCAACGAGGTATTTTTGAATGTGGATATTATGTTTTATGATTCATTTATGAGATAATCATGACCAAAACAAAAACATATTTTGAAAAGGTTAGTTTCATTATAAAATTTATAATTTAAAAAAATATGATGTGTTTTAAATTCATAACACTTTCTTTTATAGGATTTTTATGTTGTTGTTTTTTGAATACATCCAATGAATTTAAACACATTAAAATTTTATTTGCATAATATTTTATAAATTTTATTAATTAGGACATTTATTTTTATTTAGGTGTGTATTTGTAAAAATTGTTGTAAAAGTTCTCAATGAGTTGTTTCTCTTGTTCTGTTTCTACTGGTTTTTTTGCTCGATTTGGTTATGAAGTTTGAGTTTACAAGTGTGGGATTATGTAATTTTTTAAAATTTCTATAAAAAATATTCAACTTTCAATGTTGGTTTTTTATTAAACCGATGTTGAAAACCTCCCAGGAGATCTTTACATGTTTGTTTTATAGAAACAAGACATCCAAATTCCTCTTGGATATCATCCAACTTTTGACATCAGTTTCTTATAAAACTGATGTTGAAAACCCTCTATGTATCTCCCTTGGGAAGGGTTTTAAACGTCTGTTTTATGAAAATCAACATAGAAAATTCAGCTTTCATCATCACTTCTTTTAACATTGGGTATAAACCAATGTTGAAAGGTAAAAAAATGGTGTTGGAAGTGTATTTTCACTAGTGAGGAAATATTTATTTTTCTTATTATTTCCTCAATACAGATATTTTTTTATAAGAAATATTGTTTATAAATTAAATTTACCATTCAACATATGATGAAAGCATTGGACATGTAGTTACAGGTTGGGCCTAAAATTATATAGTTCATCAATGCATCGATATATCTCATGAGACAAATGAGTTTTCCAAATTAAATGGGTTTTTGACATATATCTTCCCATCGATTAAACTTTCTTGGTGCAAGGTCTTGACAGTATAGATATCATGATGTTTGAGATCATGATGTCTACTATTAATCATTTTCTTAATTAAGAATTTGGTTATTATTATTCATGAGATTATTGCATTGATATTGTCCATGGATGCATTTTTTGATCAAGTTATTGATTAAATGACTTGTGTTTTTAGTTATTTATATTGCCATATTGATTATAAATCATTTACTCATGATAGCTTATGTTTTTCATAACTCTTACTGGGCATTTGAGCTCAACCTTATTTTGTTTCCTTTTCCCATGATATGAAGAAGGGTTTTTTTGAGTAAGTTTAAGGATGTTGAATGTTTTTTATTACTACATTTTATATTTTTATTTCCAATATAATAAGGGAATAATATATACATGTGGTTCTTCAAGACTACTAAACTTATCGACATTTGGTGATGTGATCCCTTGTATTTTATGTTAATGTAATAAAATAATCACCAACTCTAGATTACTGGAGTTGGGGTTGTTACAAAATTGTTACACTCACACACAGATAGAACTTTAGAAACAAAATAATGAATAAAACACACACACAAACACATGTAATTTAAACACATTAATTTACATAGTTCAAGACTTTCCATAGTCTATATTAGAAACATTGCTGATTTTTATTGAAAAATGAAAGAAGAGAAACAAAGCATACAAACATGAATCTACAAGACCTCTCTTGCAATAATCCTTGTGATATTGAACCCCACCCAACTATTTATAGTCGAGTGTTTCCCATAGTCTAGGTTCCATCATCATTTGAAATATGTGTTACACTACACACATTATTAAGGTTGTTTTCAGTAAAATGTTGACTGAATCGTCTCCCAGTAGCTCTTGGACAACAATGAAGGCTTAAAAAACTCATCCTCCAACCCCTAGATTTGAAACATGTTGTTGATACTTATCCACTACCAACTACTTCTAGATGTTCCAAAATCCATATTTTGGATCTAATTCATCCAAAAATGAAAGGTTACAAAACGAAATTGAATGTTGTGTTCACACCCAAAACCTAACACTTGTAATCAGAATATATTATTTAATGTTTATGGTATGAAATTGTTATTTTAAGTAAAATTTAACTTTAGTTTGTAAAAATAATTACCTTAAATGAATGTCAAAATTAGTCGCTTAAGTGTGTGTGGTTTGCTTATAGTGGGTGCGTTGTAGGGTACTGGGTAAACTATAGTGACCTTCAAAAGTGGTGGTTATAGGGTGTTGTGAGATGATATTTTGAGACCCTTCATGATTATCATATAATGGTCCCTAAAGACTTTAGTTATTGAGAAATATTAATCTATACAAGTGGTTGATAGGACATCAATGATGCTTTTATGAGAGTATCTAATGGTGATTTATACAAGAGTGGTTACATCAATTTAACCACACATTAGATTTTTCCCCATTTTGTGACATTTTTATATCCCATTTCCCTTTTTTAGTCCATCATAATATAATCAATGAAAGGTAATTCTACATTGACTATATTTAATTAATCTACATCGACTACATTTTTACCCTTTTGTGGCATTTTTTTATCCCATTTCCCCTGCACATGTTTGGATTAAAATGTTTTTTTAAAATTATATATAACACATTAAATTTCATATAAATGCATTAAAATTTCGCAGCACTCGCAACTAAGATCCCCAAGATGTGGAGGCACGTAATCGGGAGTAATTTTTTTTTCTGGGTTTTAAAAAATTTAAAATATGATAAAAGGGGTTAGGGTTTGGATAATTTTAAAAATGGGTCCGGGATGCGTGAACGGCGTTCACGCATCCCGGACCCCGACGGTAATGCGTGAACGGCGTTCACGCGTCCTTTGATGACCATCTAAAGGAAGCGTGAACGCTGTTCACGCATCCTTGCGCGGGAAAAGATGCGTGAACGGCGTTCACGCTTCCTTCCGCGGCGAAGGATGCGTGAACGGCGTTCACGCATCCGGCCAAGAAAAATTATAAAAGGAGGGGTCCCCCCCCCCCAATACCCATTGTTCTCCTCTGATTTTCGTTGCGAAGCTCTGCAGAAATTCTTTCTCAACAAATATTTGCTGCTTTTATTGAGGTAAAATTTCTATTTAATAATTTAATTGTTTATTTGTGTTTATTTATTTCATTTGTATGTTTAATTGTATTTATTTATTTCATTTGTATGTTTAATTGTATTTATTTATTTCATTTGTATGTTTAATTGTGTGTATGATTTATTTATTTCATATGTTATGCATGAAATGTTTTGTATGATTTAATTTTCTTGATGTTGAATGTTCGTATGATTTAATTTTTTGAATGTCTGTTGTCTAAATATTGAATGTTTTATGTTATGTCTAAAATTTTTAATGTTTAGAAAAAGTAATTTATGTTAGAGAAATTTATTTTAATGGATGGTTTTGATGTAAGTGTAAATTAAATTACTTTTATTTACTAGTAATAATATTTTTAATCAATAAAGTATAAAATATATTTACTTATATTTTGAAAAGTAGAAGAATGCCCAAAAAACATTACAATTTCATAAAATTTAAAATAATAAAAGTGTTTATTATGTAAATCTCAATTAGATCAGTTATAATAAAATTTATTTAATGTTTTTAATAAATATATATATATATATATATACACATGAAGTTAAATTTTTGTAAAAGAGGTGTAGTATTTAATATAGATTTTATATAATACGGATAATATAATAAATATACCAAAAAACACAGTATGAGTGATGACTGATCTTGAGATGACCGACCATGCATAATTGAAATTGCATGTTTTATTTTGTGTATGTTGTTATTCAATTTGTAATAATTGCATTTTTTCGGTATTGATGACCTGCGAGTCATCTCTCAGTAAGTGTAAGTACCTGCGTGTCCGTTTAAATTAATTTATGTATTTCATACCCCTAGACCCTCTCACATGCATGTGAGTAAATTTGTAATTAAAAGACTGACGCCCCAAAGAGGTGTCGACGAAGAGGCATCCCCGAAGAGGTGTCGACGAAGAGGCATTTGAGAACTCGTTCGAGAGGAGGCGTTGCTATTTGACAAGAGATTGGCGGTTGCTGCAATATTTGATAATAGAGACAGGAGTTTACTCATATAAATTGTGGTTAGTTTATCAGATAATGATAAACTAATCGCAAGTCTCAAGATCAAGTCATGATTATATATTCATAAGTAATCAAACTTTATGAAACATTATATTAAATTTGCTTTTGTGCTAAAATCACAATCACTATACCTTAACAGTGATAAATCAATACATAAAAAAGTCTCAAGATAATCAATTATTCAAAACCAAATTAAATAATTTAAAATTTTAATGTAGTGTATAATATTTTTAATTTTTTTTTAATAGGTAATTATGTCTGCTCAAATATATTGCAACGGTGAGGTAATTTGTACCGAGCAGGGTTTTAGCTACAGTGTGCCACCTGTCAAAGTGGTAAATCTCCATGGTTGTATGACATTGGATGCAGTTCGTAATAAGATTCATAGTCGGTTAAAATTGAGTGCAGGACAAGAAATCACTTCAATTAGATACCGACATCTTCAATATCCTGAGCGTATGTGGCACAGCGACTACCCTATAGTCGATGATGAGGATTGGATGGAGGCTTCTCAGTTATTCAGGCAACAGTGTATTAATGGTTTGATGGAATTATTTATTGTCATTTCTGATATTGATGTGGTGCAATCGATTACTACAGAACCATGCTTTGTGACCTCTATAGAAGTCGGTCCTTCACAACAGTCTTCTTCATTGCCTCCTTCTCATACGACTCCTGTGGAAGAATGTAATGAGGAAGATCATCAAAATTTGGAAGGAAATGTAGATGACATCCCTTTCTGTGCTGATATAGTGCAAGAAAGTTTATCTGAGGAAGAAGAATCTGGGGAGTCAGCAGGAGATGATGTGGTTGGAAATAAACCTTCTGAGGTTCCTTTGAGAGATAGACATCCACTACATCCACCAGTTAGTGGTAATCAGCCTTCAGTTTTGAGTTCCTTAGTTGGAGGAATGTCTCGTGAACAACCTTTTGATTGGGATGTCATTACACCAGCTTCTGAATTCCCTGGCATTATAGGGAATATGCCTGCATCAAATGATAATGCCATATATGTTGGGCAGGAGTTCGAAAGTAAACAGGTCATGAAAAATGTGATAAAGCAATACCACATTGAGCGACATTTCACATTTGTGGTTTATGAGTCAAAGAAGACCAAATATCCCATTCGTTGTGAAAAATATGGGTCAGAATGTAAATTTCGATTAAGAGAACTATTTGATAAATGTTATGGATGTTGGAAGATAACCAAATTAGAAGGCCCACACACTTGTCTGCATCCCAGCTTGGCACAAGATCACTCTTCTCTTGATGCAGAGTTTATATCTATTGTTATTTGTGAGATGATACGAACAAGTCAGGATGTTCCTGTTGCCCTTATTCAGGAAAGAATTCAACAGTTGTATAACTATAAGGTATCATACAACAAAGCTTGGAATGCAAAACAGAAAGCCATTGTAAAAGTGTATGGTGATTGGGATGAGTCTTATGCGTTGTTGCCACAGCTTATGGAATTGTTGTCTCTCAATAATCAGATTGTTTATCAGTTGGACAATGTTGAGTATGTATCCCAAAATCATGTAGTTGATCGGTCAAAGGTGAAGTTCAAGAGGATTTTTTGGGCATTCAGACCGTGCATTGCTGCATTTCCCTTTTGTAAACAATTTATTCAGGTAGATGGCACATTCCTTTATGGAAAGTATACAGGTGTTCTACTCATTGCTGCCACACAGGATGGTAATCGCGCTCCTCTGCCACTTGCTTTTGCTGTTGTTGAAAAAGAAAATTTTGAATGCTGGAGCTGGTTTTTGGCATGTGTACGTGTTCATGTCACGCAGAAACAGGGCGTGTGTCTGATATCTGATCGTCATCGAGCGATTATAGAGGCCGTGAGTAGTGATGGGGTTTCTTGGACTGAGCCGAATGCTTATCACCGTTATTGCATTAGACATATTGCAAGTAATGTGCATAAGCAGTTTAGAGATGAGGCCATAAAGAAGGCGATCCTCAAATTGGGTATGGTTTTCTAAACTTTCTTTTTTTAACAAAATTTACTATCCATTTTAATACATTATTATGTTATGATTTCAGCATATGAACCCCAACAAGAAAGGTTTGATCGACGTCTTGAAGAGATCCGGACAGTTAATGAGGAGGTATATGAATATATGGTACAAATTTCAAAGGAAAATGGTCATTAGCATACGATGGTGGCATGAGATATGGGCATATGACCACTAATATAGTGGAGTGCGTAAATGGGGTCCTCAAGGGTGTGCGCAAACTCCCAATCACAGGGTTAGTGCAAGAGACATTTTTTAGATGTGTTCACTACTTTGTTGACCGGTCCCAAAAGGCCTACCAGAGGATGGAAAATGGAATGCTTTTTACTCAGCATTTTCAAACTGATATTGACCGGATACGGAATGAGGCTTCACGATGGAATGTTATAGCCTTTGACAGGGAAAAGAGGAGTTTTCGGGTAAGAAAGTGCTACGACCAGGGTGCATGCACTAATGGTGGAGTGTTTGTCGTGATGTTGGATAACAGGTATTGTGATTGTGGCAGCTTTCAGGCATTGAGATATCCATGTGTACATGTTATTACAGCTTGCGCTTCGGTAAATATATCGTGGGAGCCATATGTTGACCCGGTGTATCACATGAGCACTTTGGTTAATTGTTATAGTGCTGCTTGGATGCCTGTTGGTGACTTCCATTCTATCACATTGCCTGCTGATCAACCGACCATTGTCCCTGATATTTCCAGGTTTTCATAAGTCGGTTTTGGTATCATTTATAATTTTTTCAATGTGTGTCATTTTTAAAATTATTGGCTTCATGCTACTAGGTTGCGGCCTCGAGGAAGACCGAAGTCAACTCGCATCAGAAATGAGATGGATTGGCCTCGGCAATGAGGAGGGAGAATACGATGCAGTATCTGCCACGCAGAAGGACATACTCGTAAGAGATGTCCCCAAGTGGCAGGACAGAGTTCCAAATCTCATCATCCATGATCGAGTCTGTGTACCTGCTCTAAGAGGAAGAGGTTGTGGTTGGTGTCGATGATGAAGAAGAAGAATAAGAAATAGAGGATGAGGATGAGAAGAAGTAGAAGACTAAGAGGAAGAGGTTGTGGTTGAATAACCTATTGTGGAAGTTTCTATAGTTACTTAGGAACTTGATCTATTTGGAATAATGTTAATGTTTATCTAATGGATAATGGATAAATTAACAAACGTAATTTCACAAATAAGAAGAAATAATTAATTTTTCACTTTTTCCTCTTAATTTTTAATGAGGAATAATGTTAATGGTTATTTAATGGATAATGGATAAATTAACAAACGTAATTTCACAAATAAGAAGAAATAATTAATTTTTCACTTTTTCCTGTTAATTTTTAATGTGGAATAATGTTGATGGTTATTTAATGGATAATGGATAAATTAACAAACGTAATTTCACAAATAAGAAGAAATAATTAATTTTTCACTTTTTCCTGTTAATTTTTAATGTGGAATAATGTTGATGGTTATTTAATGGATAATGGATGAATTAACAAACGTAATTTCACAAATAAGAAGAAATAATTAATTTTTCACTTTTTCCTGTTAATTTTTAATGTGGAATAATGTTGATGGTTATTTAATGGATAATTGAAAAATTAACAAACGTAATTTCACAAATAAGAAGAAATAATTAATTTTTCACTTTTAAATTGTGGTTTTCTTATAAGATTTCTAGTTTTAGTAATGGCATCTGAGTGTCTGAGCATCCTTAACTAATGTTGATTGTGAGACTAGGCTAATATTGATTGTGACACCAAATAAAAATGAATATATCATGATTCCACTATTAATAAGTAACGATGATATCATGTGTGCAGATGGCAGGTTTTCCATTGCTTACATCTCAGGCTACTCATGTATCACAACTGCTTTTAGAGGGACGTCCTGTGGCTCCCTTGAGTGTACGTAGATCTCACCATTTCCATCATACTGCACCACCTCCCGCTATCATCCCACATCTTCGTCGAGCTGGATTTTATGGAGTAGCGATGTGCGACTTCACGTTTCTTGATCATCAGCTCATTGCCGCACTTGTCGAGAGATGGAGACCAGAGTCGCATACTTTCCATTTCAGTGAGGGAGAGATGACTATTACATTGCAGGATGTGGCTATTATGTTGGGCCTCCCTATCGACGGACATGCTTTGACAGGCTGAGTTCCATCAGATTTTCCTGAGCTTGTTCATAGACTTCTGGGCATAGAGGTCCAGGATGATGGCAGGACCATCGTCGGTGGTAGATTGTGGATGCCTTAGTTAGACCAGCACTTCACACATTTACCAGATGATGCTGATGACGTCACCGTGCTACGCTTTGCACGGGCATATATTTTGAGGCTGATCGGTGGCACGCTTTTTGTTGACCACTCTACTACTTTTGTGCACCTGATGTATCTATCTTTTTTAGAGGATTTGGACCAGGCAGGTCGATATAGTTGGGGGTCTGCCTGCCTAGCATATACATACAGAGCCCTATGCAGTGCATGTCGCATCGATAAGATGCAGATCACAGGATGCATGGTTCTTCTACAGATGTGGGTATGGGAGCACATACCTCGTTTAGCTCCACATGCTCGTGCGCCATTACCCGTAGATATTGTAGCAGAGGCTCCACGTGGATGTTGGTATGTTATTAATTCTTTCTAATATCTAACTTACTTATATAAAATTCTTTTATGAAATGTAAAAAAAATGTTATCTACAGGTGGAGTCAGGCGCATCGACATTCAGATTCTCCCAGACATGATGTTCACGCCTACAGACTTATGCTAGACAGCATTCGACCAGACGATGTAAGTGATTATTATTTATATTGTTAAATATTTACTCTTTACTGTAAATCTATTCATTTATTAATTGATTATTCATTTTTTCTTTCAGATTACATGGATGCCATATACAGATGCTATCCTTCAGAGTCTGCCCCCATACTGTACAGTGATGCTTGATATCGGCTCCTGCATGGTTCCACTGATTCATTTTCATATAGTCGAGTGGCATCAAACGGATAGGGTTATGAGACAGTTTGGATTCCTTCAGCCAGTTCCTGACCCGCCCAGTCAGTTGGATTCATTGCATTCCCTGAAGATGTCAGGGAAGAGAGATTTTGATTGGAGGAGCTACCATGCGAGATATGTTGCGTTATGGGACAGGCGACGGGAGTCCCAGTTGCGAGGGGCAGGGACAGTACGCTTTCATTTGATGGATCAGATGGATTATGCAGGCTGGTACATCAGGTCTCCCGTCAGATTTCTGACACGGCACGGACGGGGCTTCCATGACTTGGTATGCATTCTTTCTTTCACAGTTCAACATATTTTTTATTCAAATTAGTTAACAACAGAATTTGTTTTCGCAGGATGCTCGTATTTGTCATCTACTGCATATGTCTGATCCAGTGGAGAGAGCTGCCTTTGACCCAGCATATTTTCACAGCCTTGTACGACATATGCTACCGTCGATGGACGAGATTTATCATGGCATATTCTTTGATCCACCACCTGCTGCGGAGGCCGCGGAGCCTGCTGCGGAGGCCGCGGAGCCTGCTGTTGTTCCACAGGATGAGGCTGGTCAGCTTGCTCAGCCACATGATATTATTCCACTGGAGGAGGGTGTTCAGCATGACCAGTCATATGCTCCTCCAGCTTCTCAGGCACAGCCACAGGTACTTACAGACGCTGACTGGATTGAGTTCGATGTTTTATTGCAGTCATCCGCAGCAGAGCAGCCATCTACTTCCTATATTGGTGAGAGTTCCAGCCAGCTTCCACTATCCTTAGATGCAGGCCAGGGTACAGGCGGTGAGACTGTACATCCACCGTCTGTCACACAGGAGGATGTGGAGGTGGCTGTCGGTGAGGATGTGCAGCGTACGCCAGAGCATAGACGTATACAGACACGGCGTGGACGCATCCAGTATACGCCTGACTGTGGGACAGAGGAGAATCCACACCGGAGGCGTAGATTAGGTTGACATTTGATTTATGATACGTTTTGTATGTGTATTACTGTTATCTAGACTTCTATTATACCTTTAATAAGTGTCTTACTGTTATCAAATTATCTACCAATGTATATATATATATATGTGTGTGTATAATAAATAATATGATTAGAAATTCCATAATACTCATATAAATTCAATAAGTTCAAGATAAAGGTTAAATAATAATCCAAGGCTATTTATTTTATGAATAACATATTAAAAGACCAAGTAAAATGTATTGAAGAACTTTAGGAGGATTTTGTTGGCCTACAATTAAATATAGGATCAAGAGAAACTCTTGACTCCTAATATGATATTAGGAAATTAGGTCACACAAGTGATGGAAAAAAGTGAAATTATGGTTCATAGGTCCAAAAAATAGTTAAAAAATGTTTAGGGAAGAAAATGATACATCGTAATGCCACAAATGGTATGGTTATTGTTCATAAACAGAAAGCAGTAATGATTGGTGTCAGAACACAAGAGCCTGTTATGTGGATAAAGATTTATTTTGGTATGAATTAGAATCAGAATATTTAGTGATCTTAAGGAATAATGAGTGGTGTATTAGTGATGCACATGAATAAACCATTTATCAAATATTATTTTTATGGAAATATGGGGAATTCTTAGAATGCTCATTCCATAGCCTTGAGGGTCACTATGTGACTTGGGACACACTATAATATTTACAAATAAGGTGTGTATTATCAAGGGAAAATATAGTGGAGTTGTTTTGTAAGGAAAACACACAAAGGGGAATCTATATCTTGTGAGTGGACAAGAAGATATGTATTTTATATCCAAGGAAGAAGAAAATAGGTTGTGGTATAAATTTATTGTTTATATGAGCCAATCATACATGGAAGATCTGTTGAAATGTGACACTGCTCAAGATCTCCCTAATTTATCGTGTGATCATACTCATACATGCGATTCTTTCTAACAAGGGAAGATTATTTGAAATATATAAAAGGTTAAAGATCAATGGTCAATAAGAGTGATTGAACTAATGCAAATTGATGTGTGTAAACCTATTTCACCAAGATCTATTGATACGAAGAGATATTTTTAGTGGCCAAGGATCAATTAGGTGGTAATGAGAGGGAGGTGAATCAGTGGTAGCCTTATTTTACTAATTCTTTTTTTAAATTCAACCTATTGAAATTTGTTTAGGTTTTTGATCCACTCAATATAAACTCTCAATCATTCCTCAAGTGTAGTTGTAATGAAATAGGGAGAATCACATGTTATTTACAGGGTTATTTTGAAAATACTACTCATTTCTATATTGGTTATACCCCCCAACATGTATTATTCACTATCTCCACAAGTTAATACAATGACATATAATCCATTTTTCCTCTCTATAACAAAAAATAATCCACTATACACTCTCTTTCTCCATAATACATTGGAGATTCATTCTACTCTATAATCCAAAAGATACATCTACTTCCAAATTTAGGAAGAAGTTCTTCTTCAAATAGACTTACTCTATAAGAAATCTAGTCACTCCTACCTTGTGTACTTTATCAATAATTTTAGAAATTATTATATTAAGACTCTTTTCAGATTTTGTGCAATCTAGATTCTCCTCAATATTCAAATACTCAAGAACTCATCAATTCATCTTTCTGTATTTACCTGATACATTATTGTATCGAGTTATCAGAAATAATATTTCAATTCAACACAGAGTCTTCATCACCTTCATACACACTTTATTCACAAAACAAACAATAATTGTTCATGGGTAATATATCATTATTACATGATTTAAAATCAATCATTTAAATCCTTATTCAAATTTGTTTAGTAATAACACATTTAATTACACATTTATATATGAATACTCATCAGTAGTGGTATCATATTTTCCTCATATTGAATGCCCCATTAATTTCTGTGGGTATTTTGTTTCATGCAACTCATAAAGAATACTAGAAGGATTAAGGTTCCCCTCTTTCTTCTTAATGTGGTGTCTATCTCTATGAATCATTATCTATATTCATACATGTAACTCATATTTAATTACATAATAAAATACAAAAACTCATCAAAAATACCCAATGCTCGGGTCTTCTCCATTCTTCACATAAATGTTACAACTCATGTAAGAATCTGATTCACGTGGATTCATCAAAATATGATCTTCTAATCACCCGAATACTTATGTTTCACATTTCATCACATAGGATATTCATTTTAGAATAAATTTTTACTCTCATCACATGAACTATTCATTTTATTATTTAAATTATATTAATGAAATTGTAACTTCATGAATATATTATCATGATTGTACCTTGGCATTAAATCTAGATCTTACTTCATTTGAAGACTCTATTTCATCAAAAGTCTTGGGATCCTTCAGTTCATGCACGACAATGCATGAATATTGAACATGACTTGTTCTTGGATCATGCTTGGATATTATAAGTTCATCATGGACTTCTTAATATGGAAGGGTCCTTGGTTTTATCCAAGGATTCCCAACCATGATTTTTGTGACTCATCAATGGTAGATAACCAATGCTCTATAAAACCCTTGAGAAAGGGAAGAAGGTTCTCACTGATTAGACAACTTGAAAAAGTTAGATCAAACTGTTGTGTAAATGTCTGCATGTTTTTAGTGGAGAGACAATGATTGTGGCACCATTTTCCCATATAATAATATCACTCGGTTGAGTGCTTCCTTATTTATTTTATCATTCCTTCAGCTTGGTAGAAGTGATTACTGGGGTACGCTCTCAAATCCTCACTGGCATCGACCCATGTTGTCTTCTCTAACACCATTCCACTGCACATGATTGAACCACCACTCTAATACCATGTGCCTCATGTGAATTCATGCTCGCCTACCATTTCTTCCCATACAATAGTCAACTCCAGTTCCCACCTCAAAAGTGGCTGCACCTAATTCCCTTATCTAGCTAGTTGGATGGATTCCTTTTTAAATAAAGTTAAAAAAATGTGTTAGATAAAATATTCCACCAAATTCCATATTCACTCCAAATACCAATCCTTATTCTTCATGAAAAATATAAATAATATATTTATACTTTTTTCATATATCTCTTCATTCATACTTTAGTGAACATTTTTGAAAACTCCTTTGCACATTTTTTTCTATTTAAGATAATCTTAAATAATTATCACTTTTAAAACATGGATAATTATCCAAATATGAAATTAAATTACATAACATGAATCCATAAAAATTATCCAAGCACCACCACTTCACATATTGACATATTGATAAAACATACAACCATTTTTTCCAACAATCTCCCCCTTTATCTTCTGTTGTTAATATCCATTCATATCATAAAAGTTAATATGTGGTAACATCAATTATTCTCCCCCTTATTTAAAATAAAATGAAAAGGATAATTGGACAATTTTAAACTCATATTTCTTCTCAAAAAAATCTTCACATATATTTTAAATAAGGGGATGATATGACATGATACTTGGAACAAAGCCTTTAGTTAATAAACACTATATCTATATGATCCATCCTAGTGTAGAAAGAAATAATTAAATAACCAATATAATATAATCTACCTATAACACATACTCATATGTGATACTAAAATTAGATATTCTCAATTATCAGGATGAGTAATTTTAAGATAATAAATACATGATCCTGCACACACTTCAAAAAACACATTAGAAAGTTCAAGTGCAAGAACAAATCCCCCTTTTCTCATTTTTTCATTAAATAAGTACTCAACCTTAATGAATATAATTAAGAAAAAATGTAAGATAATGTGATTGGAATACCTCAAATCTCTTATAAGATCCTCCTTAAGAGATGAACTCATTCTTCATCATGGGAATTTATGTACTCCATGATGAACAATACTTCTCCTTCAATTCCATTCAAGTAAACTCATAACACATAAAATAATAAGGAATAAGGAGGAACCTCTTGTATTCTATAGAGGAAACATTCAATGTGAGAGTTTTCTCTCATCCTTTATTTCTTCTTATTTCTAAGCCAAGCATGGAATGTGATTTATTTCTTATTACATGCTTCATGGATTATGCACATATTTCCTTCCCATGAATTTCCTCTTTATTTGGAATAAATTTTCCCCCTCCTCCACAGCTGGTACAACCTCATTATTTTTCTTCCAAATTTTTCATCTTCTCTTCCAAGATTCTTATTACGAGGGATTTGATTTTGGTTCTTTAAACACCATTTTTTGATACTCGTTTTTATCTTTAAAAACATTGAACTTATTTTCTATCTTAATATGACTTCTTTCAGGATACAAAAATTCCTTGTAAGTCATATGAGTAGAGTTTCTCCACATAGATTATTTACCCTTACATGTTTTCCTCTAAGTGAAATACCTTTCCATATGATCTAGGTTAGAAAAAATGAATCATTTAGGTATTTTGTGAGATGCGTGAACGCCGTTCACGCATCTCTTCTCTCGGGAAGATGCGTGAACGCCGTTCACGCATCACGCCCGGGTCCGGGATGCGTGAACGCTGTTCACGCACCCCGGACCCATTTTTAAAAATATTCGAACCCTATACCCTGTTATCAAATTTTAATTTTTTAAAAACCCAGATAAAAAAATTAGCCCGTAATCGGTGTTGTCCTAGTGCTTTGTTTTTGCGTGGCTTCCTCCTCGACCGTGAAGAAGACATTCATCATTCACATGCTAAGGGACGCCCGCCCGACGCACTTCAGAACCCATGCACACTAGTACGCTGCCACCGTAAATTCCATCTCCACCTCACCGATCATCCTATACGGCTACAGACACATCATCACTAGATTTTCCGCCCACCTGACAGACAGCGAGGCCTGGGAAATTGTAGAGAGGAAGGGGGTCTGCGTCATCCCCGACAAGATTCGTAAGCCTCTGAAGACTCAAACGACGGAGTTTCTGGGCATCACCGCCCTCGAGGACAACTCGCTGGTCACCCCAAAGATTGATGCTAGAAATGAGGTCATCGGGGTGTTGGAAACCAGCATATGGCCATGGGGTCGGAGCTTCGAAGACTGCGGCCTCCCTCCCCAGTCCTTGACCAACTTAAAGGGTGCCTGCAATACTAGCAAGGACTTCCCTGCCACCAGGTGTAACTGAAAACTCGTCGGAGCCACATAGCCAGCACCGCCACCGGCTCTAAAGTGGCCAATGCAAGATTTCATGGTTACACTAAGGGGACGATGCTTGGAATGGCCCCAACTGCCCGGGTGGCGGCCTATATGGTCTGTTGGTCCGGGCACTACATTGACTCTGACATCATAGTGTCCATGGACGAGGCCTTGGAGGATGGTGTGGATGTTCTATCCATGTCCATTGAAAACAAAAGACGTGGTGGATTTTAGGAACAATTTGATCACCATGGCATCTTTTGTGGTGGAAAGGTGGATCTTTTTGTCCTACTCCGCTGGCAACAATGGCCCCGACCCCAGAACCCTGTCAAACACGGTGCTGGGGATCATGACTCTCACCACCAGAACTCTGGATCAGTAGTTTCCCACCACTATTAGCCTTGAGAATGGCAACAACATCACCGACTCCTTGCTTTCGTACGGTGACACCCTATTTTGGGATTTTTTTATTTAAATTTCAAATAATGAGAAGAGAGAAAATTATTAATGGAGGGATTTTCTCAACATTAATGAATGATTTTATCCCAACATTAATGGAGAGTCATTCTCAATATTAATTGATAGAATAATAAATATTGACTGCATTAATTGGAGATATGGGTTGGGTGTCTATATAAGAGGATGTGGTAGCATGTTTTGAAAGGAAGAGTCGGAAAGATATAGTTGATGCAAGAGAGAACGAGGAAGGGGGTGCCGCTATGGCGGTTGCCCAAGTGTCGATGATGACAGAAAACAAGATGATGAAGATGATGATGTGAGACGATGGTGAGAGAATCGCCGTAGATGGCGTGCAAAGAGACTCATGAAGGTGATTTATATCAAAATTTCTCTTGGTTGTAGAGATTAAGCGGCGTGTCCCAGTTGTGATGATTGGTAGTACAACAAAAATGGTACGTCCATGTATGTCAGTGTGTTGAGAGATAAATCCTTTGGGTGCGTTGTAAAAGGCCTTCGAGTGATGTTAAAAATCCTTCGAGTGATGTGTAAAAATATTTCGGGTGTTAAAATGAATTCAGGTGATAAAAGGACTTCAAGTGAATATGATCTTGTGTATTTTCTACAACGACTATTTCAGTTGTGGTAGTGTTGGGCTCTGCCCCAACACCCTGCTCTGGGATGCCACCTTCTTCCCATTGTTCTACGCGGCCAACACGACGATGGATGATGGCCTGTCCGGTGTGAATAATAACGTGACCAGAAAAATCATGATCTATGACGGCGGCATGAATTGGAGGGTGCAGAAAGGAGGAGTGGTGAAGAAAGCCGGTGGCGTGGGGATGATCATAGAAAATGACGAGACCGATGGGGATGAGTTTCCGGCGGACGACCATGTTTTTCTAGTGGTGGTGGTGACGTTCGAATATGGGAAGGTATTGAGGGGTGATCTGAAGGCCAACATCGGCCCCAGGAAGATGGGGAAGGGGTTCCATCCCTCCCCCAATGTAGCGTCCTTCAGCTCCAGGGGTCCATCCCTGGCCGCCGACATTCACAAGCTGTAAATCTTGGCTTCGGAGGTGAACATCCTTGCCGCGTGGACCCCCGCGGTGGTACCATCGGAGCTTCTAAAGACAATCGGTGCTCGGACTTCAACATCATCTCTGGCTCATCGATGTCCTACCTGCATGTGAGCAGAATCACAGCTCTGGTGAAGGTGGTGCACCGGGACTGGAGCCCCGCCTTCATCAAGTCTTCCCTCATCACCACCGCATCCACCGTGGACCTGTGATGCATTCAGGCGAGAAAATCATGGTGATGTGAGATGATCAGGGTGGGAGGAGCCTACATCGATAGTCAGGAAGTAATGAATGGTGGCCAAAATCATGAGGAAGTTATCCGAGTGAAATCATGTGTTTCTGGTGCGAGAAGAAGGGTCACTATAAAATTGATTGTGGAGAGTGCAAACGGTACGTTGCTGGGTAGAAGAAAGTTGAATAGGAGGATGTGAACATCAAAGGATTATCAGCTGATAATGAAATCTGCGTGACAACGGGAAGAATGCACTCAGATGAGCGAGTTGAATGGAGAGAAGTATAGTGTTATTACTGCAAAAGATACAGGTACATGAAGCGAGAATGCCGATTTCTAAAGAGGAAGAACAAGCGGGATCAAAATCCAAAAGAAGATGGATGGGTTCTGGATTCGGGGAGCTCAGCACACATATGTACGACGAGAGGTACATTTGATACTTTTCACCAGGTGTGAGACTCAGTGAGACTTGGTGATGGGTCAACATGCGAGGTTCAAGGAGTCGGGATGGTGAAATTGAAGACACCCGATGGAGGAGTTCGTAAACTGGCTGACGTGAAATTAGTTCTGAGGATGAGACGGAACCTAGTATCATTTAGTAGGCTTGATGCAAAAGGGTTCAAGATTTCCATAGCAGGTGGAGTATTGGAAGTCTCATGTGGGGATGAAACGATGCTTACTGGGAAGGAGTCCCAAGGGTTGTATCATTTTATGGGGACCGTAGTCAGGCCAAGATTGAGTGAAGATGGTGGAAGTGCCATGTCATCTGGCGTGAAGAAGTGTGATCGATTTGTCAATAATTTTTTTGACTACTGCAATGAGACTGCAGGTCAAGCTTCTAACCCAAATTGGTCGTGAGGGGGATATTTGTGGGGGGAAACTCCCATTATGGGGTGGAGGTTTTCAGTTGGAGGAGAAAAAATCGGCAACAGCTTCTTCCAAAGGTTGGCAGCCGACGTGGTGGACTGCAGCAGGCGACGGGAGGACTTCTCAAGGGTAGCTGAACTACCCACCAACCGGGAGAAAGCTTGTTTTCTCATTCCTCTATTTAAACGGGATTTGAATCCCATGAATGTATGAGCTATGTGTGGTATGTTGTAATACTCTTAGCCGAGATTTATAGAAGAGATAAATAAAGTTACCCGCCCCGTTTCTCCCGTGGATGTAGGCTTCAAATAGACGAACCACGTTAAATCTCTTGTGTTGCTCTGTTCTACTTCTGTTTTGTGTGTTTGAGGTACCACGCACCTCCGCTGCGCCCCAACATATTGGACCTTTCTATGCAGTGACTGGCATTGGATTTTGACCTGAAAGGAGGGGTGGTGAATGTATCTGGCATCCTGGACCCGGGCCTCATGTACGGCATCAGCCGAGAGGATTCCATGGAGTTCATGTGCGCCCTGAAGTACAGTTCGAAGGACATTAGGAGGTTTGTGGAGAGTGTCGATTTCAGGTGCAATGCGAGCAGGCAATACAGTATCGCCGATCTCAACTACCCATACTTTGACGTCACCATCCACCAGGACCACTCTAATATGGTGACCTTCATGGGAACCCTCAGCAACGTCAGGGAGAAGAGCGGGTATAATTTATCAGTGAAGCCACCGCCGTGGGTGAAGTCGTCGGTGCTGTCGACATAGTTGGAGTTCGATCTAGTTCATGGGAAGAGGGAGTAAAAGCTGACGTTGACTATGGGCCCATTATGTTCTAATGATTCAGCGATGGAGTTTGTCTATGTGGAATGGATGAACACCGATGGTGGAAGTTATAGGTTTCAGAGCCCTATCACGGTCACCTTGAAGTGAATGTAGGCGGACAACGAACCAACATTACATGCAATTGCAGAGATAAAAAAATAGTAGACTGAAGACTGTAAGAATGTATGATGGTTAAATTCTATTTACATTAGCACATTATCACATTTATATATACAATCAATGATCCAATTAATCCTCACATTCTATGTGATGGATTTATTTTTATTTAGAAGAGATTTAAAACAGTTAATTGTCCCCTATGAATGGGATAAGACAATTTCAAAACTAGAAATGGAACCATTTATGATGGGGAAATTGCAATGGGATCCTATCACAAAGGGCTATTTGTGATGAGGTTTATCGCAATTATCTCAATGCTGAAAATGACATCAGAAATATATTTTTTTTGTGACAGTTCGTCGTAAATAGTTTATCTGGGTTTTTTAAAAACTCTTTTCGGGACAGACCTGTCACAAATAACTTTTTGTGACAGGTCACTTGCAAATAAGTATTTGCAACAAGCCTATTTTAAAAAAACTAATAAAAAATTTAATATTGATAAAATTTAATAGTAATAATAATAATAAACTAATAAAATTAGTAAAAATACAATTAAAATAATAAAAATTTAGAAAGCACAATATTCTAAATAATATAAAAAAATTATAATAATAATAAAATAATAACTAATATAATATAATAATAATAAAAAAATAATATAATATAATATAATATAATAATAATAATAATAATAATAAAATAATATAATAATAAATATAATAAAAAATAAAAAACAAAATATTCACAACAATATAAAAAACAAAATATATAGAAATATAAATATATGAAATAATAAAAATATTATAAAAAGTTTTACCTACAAATTTTTATCATAAAAAAGTAAATAAGTCACTAAAGGGAGGGTCTTCTGGAAGAGCTGGAGGAGGGAACTTCATCCCTAAATCAGGATTCAAACGTCTCATGTACTCCATCATCTGCTCGTGCTGCTTCTGTTGTCATCTATACATCTCTTCCTACCAATACCGATGCTGTCAATGGAGCTCTTCTTACTCCTTATGCATACTCTATATAAGCTTACTCTAAGCTTGCAGTTGCCCTTGCACTACCACAAAAAGGCTTTTATCAATGCTAAAAAAAGGTCTTTATCAGTGCTAAAAAATTTTTGTTAATCAAGCCACTATTAAAGGGGAGTTCCCCTTTATTAGCACTATTTGAAGGGCTGATAAAGTCCCCATTTATCAGCGCTTCAATTAGCACTAATAAAGGTGATCTTTTATCAGCAGTGATAAAGGATTTCCTGTCTGAGCGTGTTGTTTATGTAACAACACACCCAACAACCTGCAAAAAATAAACAGTAGACCAAAACAACCAAACCAAAAAAACCTGCACAAACCAGCAAAAACCTGCTAAAATAACCACTCATAGTATATGCAAAAGAACCACATATACGATGCAAATAATAAAAAAAAAGCACAAACAAAAGTTTGGCAAACAATGCTATATAAATTTAATTGACATCATCAATATAAAAATATTCACTCGTGGTATATACCAAAAAAATACTTCTATATACATTTTAAACAATGTTTTATAAAATTACATTTACAAATATCCAACAAACTGTTAAAAACATTAATGTTTTCTCTTTTGACGTCTTTGTTCCCCTCTAAAAAATGTCCTTTGATGGTAACAGTCACTGAACAAATCATCCCAACTCAAGAAAAAGGTTTCACCTATATAAAAAAACAAATATTACGTTAGTAATACTATAAATAAATAAATTAAATATTAATATGAAGAATACATTAAAAAAGTAAATTTTTAATAAAAATGACACATTTGGAGTTATACTGGTCACACTTTGCATCATATTGAGGGGGGGGGGGTTGATTCCTAAACGTCAAAAATGACTGATGGATCATTTTACTAAAGTATCAAAACAATTGGAATGCATTTCCTCGGTTTTTAGAATGTTAGTTGTGTTTTTTACTAAAATGTCATTTCAAACCAAAAACATGAAATTTGAGCCATACCGGTCACATCGTATGTTATTTTGACATGAGGATGCTTTATACATGTCATAAAGGACTTATGAATTGATGTCCTTAATTTGGAAGATAGTTGGAGTGCATTTTATTGGTTTTCATTGAGTGACACTTTTTGAGTTAAAATGTCAATTTTAAACTCATAGTGGATACTTTTAGTCATATCGGTCACACCGTTCGTTGGATTGATGTCGGGTTAATTACTACACATCAAAACTAACTCATGGATCATTGTTCTAAAATATCAAAACAATATGAATGTGTTTTCTCAGTTTTCAGAATGTCAGTTGTGTTTTCTTACTTGAATTAATGTCAATTTTAAATAACAAGACACATTTGGAGTCATATCAGTGACACCGTGTATTGTATTGAGATGAGTCTGATTCCTACATGTCAAAAATGACTGATAGATCGTTTTCTTAAAGTATCAGAACAATCGGAATGCATTTCCTCAATTTTTAGTATGTCAGTTGTGTTTTTTTACTAAAATGTCATTTCATACCGAAAACCATTAATTTGAGTCATATTGGTCACATAGTGTGTCGGTTTGACATGAGAATACTTGATATACATCACAAAGGATTTATGAATCATTTTCCTTAATTCTGAATACAATCAGAGTGCATTCACTTTTTTTTCTGAGAGTGACATGTTTTGAACTAAAATGTCAATTTTAAACTCATAACGGACACTTTTAGTAATACTAATCACACAATGCAATGTATTGAGGTGGGGTTGATTCCTACACATCACAACTAAATCATGGATTTTTACCTAAATTATCAAAACAATCCAAATGAAATTTCTTAGTTTTCAGTATGTCAGTTGTGTTTTTTTACTTGAATTAATGTCAATTTTAAATAACAAGACACATTTGGAGTCATAACGATGACATCGTGCGTTGTATTGAGGTGTGGTTGATTTATACACATTAAAAATGACTTATAAATCATTTTCCTAAAGTATCAAAACAATTGGAATTAATTTCCTTGGTTTTCAGTATGTTAGTTGTGTTTTTTTACTAAAATGTATTTTCAAATCGAAAACATGAAATTTGAGTCATATCGGTCGCATCGTGCATCAATTTTCTGTGAGACTACTTGATATACGTCACAAAGGACTTATGAATCATTGTCCTTAATTTGGAGGACAATCAGAGCATGTTTACTTTATTTTTAATGAGTGACATGTTTTGAACTAAAATGTCAATTTTAAACTCATAACAGACACTTTTAGTCATACTGATCACACAGTGCGTGAGATTGCAGTGGGGTTGGTTCCTACATGTCACAAAAATCTTATAAATCATTTTACTAAAGTATAAAAATAATATGAATGTGTTTTCTCAGTTTTTAGTATATTATTTTTGTTTTTTTACTTGAATTAATGTCAATTTTAAATAACAAGATGCATATGGAGTTATACTAGTCACATTATGCTTCGTATTGAGGTGTGGTGGATTCCTCCACATCACAAATGACTGATATATCATTGTCCTAAAGTATTAAAACAATCTGAATGTATTTCATCAGTTTTCAGTATGTTAGTTGTGTTGTTTTACTAAAATGTCATTTCAAACCAAAAAATGAAATTTGAGTCATACCGGTCACATCGTGTGTTGGTTTGACATGAGACTGATTCATACACATAAAAAATGACTTACGAATTGTTTTACTTAATTTGGAAGAAAATTGGAGCATGTTTTCTTTGTTTTTATTGAGTGACGCTTTTTGAACTAAAATGTCAATTTTAAATAGATAGCAGACACTTTTAGTCATACTGGTCACACCATTGGTCGGATTGAGGTGGGGTTGATTCCTACACATCAGAACTGACTCATGGATTGTTTTACTAATGTATCAAAACAATATGAATGTGTTTAATTGGTTTTCAGTATGTCAGTTGTGTTTTTTTACTTGAATTAATGTCAATATTAAATAAAAAGACACATTTGGAGTCATACCAGTGACATTGTGTGTTGTATTGAGGTTTGTTTGATTCCTACACATCAAAAATGACTTATATATCTTTTTCCTAAAGTATCAAAATAATCAGAATGAATTTCCTTAGTTTTTAGTATGTCAGTTGTGTTTTTTTACTTGAATTAATGTCAATTTTAAATAAAGGAACATTTGGAGTCATACCGATGACATTGTGTGTCGAAGTGAGGTGATGTTGATTCCTAAATGTCACAAATGACTCATGGATAATTGTGCTAAAGTATCAGAACAAATTTTAAGTACATTTTTCTGCCTTAAAATCAATACACCCTTGTATCTGAAACCTAAAAAAGAGACCTGACCTGCTCAATATGCTCAATCTACCCAGTTTAGAAGGATTGTGGAAAAATCTTTGATCCATGTATGGTTGACACAGAATAACATCCTCCTTTTGCATCATAGATTTAGTCAGCCCTATGAGTAACCAAATGTGATATATTCAAGATCTCTGAATGAATATATGACAGTTGTTTCTTCGCTGGGTTGACTAAAGAGGGGAACTTCCAATGTTGCAGATTAAATCAATGTTTTTTGGAGGAAAACCCTTATATTTGTTGAAAACAAGAAGAGTTGAGTAAGATATTGTTACCGTTATGTATAAAAATGTCACAAAAAACTCAAGGGATGGGGAAACCCCTTCTAGATACTTGTTATCTTTTGTGGTCTATCAAAAACACACATACCCTACAAATGAGGACGACCAATTTCTTTTAAAAACCCAATCAACATGCAATTCATTTAGTGTGCAAACAAGGACCACCAACGACCATGATTTTTAGCGGGTCGTTTATCCTGTACAAATCAGAACATTACCATCAATCAAAGATAAATATAAGGAAGACAAGATTATTAAAGTCAAAATTATTTGATAATTTTACCATCTTCATAATATATTTGTACATTCTTCAATTAGGTATGATGCCCATTCATTTCTAAGCATATCTATATCGTCTTGTGAATATGACTATTTTTGGAATTCATGGTAGTACTGAAAAAATATAAATACACAAAGGATTCATAGTAATTTTAAATGAAATGTCAATTATCTTCAAAAATACCTCTTCGGATATTTTGGTTTTTTCATGGAATATGATCTATTTCATAAATTTATAAACATAATAACCACAGTCTTTATCGTTTGTTTGTTTCGAGCACTACAGAAACATTGAGAAAAATAATTAATTTTTTTATATGTGTTTGGATAGTGAAATCTTATTATATATACCCTGATACTTATCCAAACTTAGTAATTTTTAGGTTTATTTTTCTTTTCCCTTGGCCTCATTCCATGATTTAGACGATATTCACGCACCGCCCTATTAAAATAGAATCCTCATTAAAAGATATTATAAATTATATAACTGGAAGTTTAGTTTTAAAATATTGGATTTAGTGTATTAAAAATTGATAAACACCATCATTTGTGGTCGGTTTGTTAGATATCCAAACATTAAATCCAGAAAATAAATCTCTAGAGTATCCAAATTGAATGCAACGAGCATCCAATGCTACCTAAGAACTCAAAAAAGAATAAGTAATGAAGGAAATTAAAATATATTTTATGTGATTAAATTATATAGTTTTACCCCTGCATCGTTGGTATTAAGAATAGTCTGTCATCCGCAATTTTGTTGTTAAACGATTTGAGCATTCCTACCACTATTTCACCATGTTTCTTTGAAGTTATGTCTTCTTATTCTATAAAGGTGACGTGAGGACTAACGAGTCCAAATTTTTGTTCATGGGGAAATACCTTAAAATTTTTTTCATATATATGCCTGTGAGAAATATGAGATGTATTTAGTCATAATTATTATAGTATATCATCTTTTGGAAAATAAAATCATGAAAACATACCTCATGTAAACATTTATAACTGAGACACCTAACCAATCATAGTTGAGGATTTCAGTTGCACTCTTAACACCAATGAAGTCTGAATATTTCCCTTCATACATATTTTCTTCAAAATAAATTATGTTATTACCACCATATTTCAACATCGTATCCACATGAGTCTTTATTAATAATAAATCTGGATATAGAACCAGGGGGGTTAAGGTGTTTTAGATAGATTGTTTTGATCATTTGGTTGATCCTTGAGATGGTTTTGAATTGGTATTTCATTTCACCCCCTTCCCTTTTTCCATCTATAATAACATGAATTAGTTCACACCTTTTTTCATTAAATGTTTAGGGTTTATCTTGAAAATTAAATTGGAAATTAATAACTCATTGTCGACATATTTTTTACAAGATTTGACAGCCATGAGATGAATGTTCCTAGAGCTTGTTCGACCGTATGAATATCTGCATCACCAATTGGAATAGGTAGCTCAACGCTCAGCTCTAGGGATACAATAATTGACACTCTGACATGATCAGTCAGAAGTGGTCTATTGTGTAGCATGTCATTCTATATATTGAACATTATGGCCCTCGCTACAAGGTGATGAGTGGGTGTTGATATATATAAATCACAGTCATTTTTACCATGTAGAATATCAATACAAGGAAGGTATCGGTGTATAGTGTCTATCAGATTCACAATTCATAGAAAAAAATTTTTTAGAAAATTGACTGCCTTATTTAAGAATTGTTTTTGAGGGGAATGGCTCGCCTCAAAACTGGTGGGGGTGGGGCGGGATCTTCACATGCAGGTTGTTCTTGAGTTTTTTCTTATCTTTTCCTTCCCCCATCAAACATTCTATCAGCTCTCTTTGGTATTGTATTTATTATTTAAACATATATAATGTTTCTCTCATGTTTTTCATTTCCATAGTTTGATCCTCTTCTTGTTTTTTTCTCAAAATTTGTTTGGGGTGTCACCCCAAAATCTGCACCTCTAACATAGCCATAAATTTATGGATGCTTCAAGGCCACTAAAACTATGTCTGCATCGGGTGTTGGTGTTATTGATTCTTGTGACTATGTTAGATAGAAAATATAGAAAAATAATTAATCATTATTATGTAATAGTAATTTAAAGATTTTTTTTATTATGTCATACTTACACATGTTTCCCACACTTTTTGTGTGTTTTCATCTATTAGATTTCCATATTTAGTTGCACGCACCTCCTTCAATAGCACATGGCATGTGATGGAAGTGGTTGTGGATTTGGACTCTTAAAGATTCATATAAACAACAGAATATAGTTATTGTGTTGTTTTATGTCACATAAATGTATTATGGTAGATTTAAAATACGTACCAATTTTTTTTCAGGTGATGCTTACCCCATCCTTGCTTTATGGTAGGGTTATGCTGGTTTTGATTCTTGTTGTTTATTTTCAACACTCAGTTGTTGTTTCATAAATAAAACACTCTCAATCAAAGTGATGAATGCACATACCTTCAAACAATGTATTAACAACCACAATGTACCTGAAAAAGACTACTTCACATGATGACCAGTAAATGCATCCCACAATTCTTGGGTTATTATGTGTGAATAAATAATAGGTGGGTGTGGTATTATTTTTCCTTTAGCATCTTTAAGATGATATTTTGTTAAAAGTGTGAAAAAACCCTGTGAATCCTTCCAAAACCCTTAAGAGATAGTCTTTGTGCGAGTCATCTACTATAAATGCACTTTGTAAGAGATAATAAAGTGTAAGTCAATGTTTCATTATTTAATTTTTAGTAAATTAAAAATGATATCATAATGTTACCATAATTTCTCCCCACATCAGTGTATTAATCTTAGCCACAACATGGTGCCATGATGTTACATCAATCATCACACTTTGTCGAGTGACGATTCTGGTGTAACTACTGAACATGGTCTTGTTGGGGTTAACATGTTGGCCCCGCTTATTCCATCTAATCTTGTATTTTATGCCTTTATCTTTAGCCTTAATGATTTTGTCTAATACCGTCAAACTATGATGCTCCTAATTTTTTGTGTCACTGATGTTTTTTCACCTTTCATTTCCTTATATCCACCATCATCAATATGTTCCTCTGGCTCCGGAGGGCTAGCATCATCATGTGAAGATGGTGTTCGTACCCCTGCACTAGGAGCAACAATAGATTGAGAAACATGTTGTTTATTTGTACTGCGATTAGCAAAATGTTGAGAAACCTGTTGTGCTTGGGGATTGGGAGAATCATCACATGCAGAAGTCATTATCTGCAAAAGTGTTTTAACATTTAATTTAGATAACATAAAAGTAGTAACGAAGAGATATTAACATAAGGAAACAGGTTGAGAAACTTATTGTTTGTTTGCTTTACGAGCAACAGCAGGTTGAGAAACCTATTGTGCCTGGGGATTGGGAGCATCATCACATGTAGAATTCATTATCAGAAAAAGTGTTTTAACATTTAATTTAGATAATATAAAAGTATAAAAGAACAGATATTAACATAAGACAACAAATTGAGAAACCTGTTGTTCGTATGCACTATGAGCTGCAGCAGGTTGAGAAATCTGTTGTGCTTGGGGATTGGGAGCATCATCATGTATAGAAGTAATTATTTGTAAAAGTGTTTTAACATTTAATTTAGATAACATAAAAGCAGCAGTGAATAGATGTTAACATAAAGTAACACATGTATATTAGAAAAAATATCACCTGATTATTGAAATCTATTTTTTAAAATGTCGAAGGGATTTGACCCCTCTATCAACTATCCAAACCCCTTCATTGTGGTCTTCTTTAACATAAAAAATGTCATCTACACTGGGATCACTGTGAAATGATTTTGAAATCCCAAGGAAATTGTCATCCTCCGTTGAATTTTCATCAGACACTTCAGTGTTATTGGTCGATAAAAGAAAAATTGACCAGTTTTGGTCTACGGGATTTGGAACAAAAAATACTTGTACTGTCTATGATGCCATTATAAATAGTTTATCTTTGTACCCTTCCTTATTGAAATCAACTTTCACAAATCCCAACTCATATATTTTAACATCCCTTCTGCTATCAACCCACTTTCATTAAAAAATTGGCACTCAGAATGTCATATAATCCAACTCCCATATTTTTCTGATGATGCCAAAATATGACATATTTGTTTAAATTGGTTTTATGTCCTTAACACCATAAACATTCACCGATTCAGCCACAACTTTAACTCCACTATTTTGTTTGGTATTGTTTTCTTCATGTTCATTAGTATAGAATATATAGCCATTAATTACATAGTCATTGTAAGATAATATATACACACTTGGTCCTTCGGCAACCATCGAAATCGTTTTGAAATTGAGTTTGAATTTTCATTTTACTCCTTAAATAATGGTCCTAAAACCATCCTATAAACTGTTGATTATATTTATTTGATATCCATTTTCATTCCTTGATGGATTTGAATGCCTAATAATTTCTTTTTGGGTTTCAACATATGGTTCAACATCCAAACTATTATGAAACACTTAAAGGTGGGCCTGCTCTTAATCTGTAATATTGATTTTGAGGACCTCATTTCCAGAAATTCCTTCACCATCAAGTCTCCCAGTGTGACGAGATTTTGTTAAAATAATACTTTTTACACTGAACAAGTATTTGGTACAGAATTCGACGGCTTCCTTAACAATATATCACTCTGTAATACGACCCTCTGGCCGACTTCGATTTTTTACATACCCTTTCAAAATCATCATATACCATTCAATGGGGTACATCCATCTATAGTGCACATGACCATATAACTGAAACTCTCTCACCAAGTAAACCATAAAATAAACCATCATATCAAAGAATATCGGCAGGAAAAACATTTCCAATTCACATAATATGATGACGATTTCTCTTTCCATAGTCAGAAATTTCACTGGGTCTATAACTTTGCTACATAAAGATTTGAAGAAGAAACAGAGCTTTGTTAATGTATGATATACATTATTGGGAAAAATGAAATGTAAAGCTATAGGAACCAGATCTTGCATCAAAATATGGTATTAATGTGATTTTAGACCTTTTAACATTAAATCGTGCATTGATATGATGTTCTTGATATTCGATTAATACCCCTATGGAACCTTTACATCGTTCAAGAAGTTTCAAAACTGATATCTCTCCTTCCTGGAAAGAGTGTAAGAAGAAGGAGGAATAAATATTCATTTTTCACCCTTCATTGGTGCCAACTCTTCTCGTATTCTCATGTCAACCATGTCCAACCAAGCCTTAATTTCATCCTTTGTATTTTCGGGTGCATTTAGAAATGTGTTGATGACACTATCACACATATTTTTTTCAACATGCATAATATCAAGAAAATGTATGACGTACAAAAAATTCTTGTACAGTAATTCAAAAAAAATGACTTCTTTTTCCAGTTGGTTTTTATAAGTTTTTTCAAAAACGGTTTACCAAAAGCAGTGTCCACATATTTAACTTTATCAAACAGTTGATCACTTGTTAATGGAGAAAGTGGTGTATATTCTTCTGAACTTCCATCGAATGATGTCATCCAAGATCGGTACTTATGTTTTCAGGATAGAAATCTATGATGTCTTAGAAACACAGTTTTTTATGAATGTTTCAACCTAATTGATTGTGTACCTTTTTCATAGATGGGACACCCAAGAGTTCCTTTAATGCTATATCCTGAAAAATTTCTATAAGCATGAAAGTCATTTATCATCCCGTACAACATGGCTCTCATTGTGAAATATTCATTTCTATAAGCATCATACATCATAACACCTGAATCCCACAACAATTTAAAATCCCGAATCAATGGATCCAAATAAACATCAATATCCACTACGGTAAAAGTGGTTTTTTGCGACGGGACAATTGCGATGGGAATATATACCATTGCAAAAGGTCCGATGAACTACGTATTTGTGACGAGAGTCTTTTCCCGTCGCAAATAGTAGGTTAATTGTGACAGGAATAGGCGACCTGTCGCAATAGGTTTGGCGTGGTTTGAGCGCCAAAACGCGGGAAGCGTATTTACGACGGGGACGCATCTCCGTCGCAAAAGCCTGGCGGTGGTAAATATCATTTGTGACGGGAAAAACCACCCATCGCAAATGGTATTTATCACCCCTGGGCTTTTGCGACGGGTCCCGTCGCAAATACCCTTTTAACCGTCAACTGTAATTAATGCAGGCGAAGGTATTTGTGACGGGCCCTGTCGCAAAATCCCGGCGGCGGTAAATACCATTTGCGACGGGCAAAGCCGCCCGTCGCAAATAGTATGTCGGCAGGTGTGTATTTGCGACGAGTTTCGTCGCAAATACTCTTTTAACCGCCGACTGTAATTAATGTGGGTGAGGGTATTTGTGATGGGATACCCGTAGCAACTAACCCCGTCGCAACTAATCTAACCTATATATACCCCGATCCGTTTTTTTTTTAAATCACTTAGATCTTCCTCTCTCATTCTCTTAATTCTCTAGTTTTAAGGAAAAAATTTTGTTAGTTAAATTTTTTTATACGAGAGCAATTGGAAGGCGCCAACACCTTCAAAATATTAAAGTTTATGGTATTTATATTTTTTTTTTATATTTATCTTATTTTTTTATTAATTTTAATTGTTATTTTTTAGTTGTAATTAAATTAGATTTAAATTGATTTTTATTTATATTTATTTTTAGTAAGAAATTGATATTGTTAGTGATAATTATAAATAATTAGTGTTAATTTGCAATAATTAGATATTATTATAGATAATTGGAGGAATTTAGTCATAATTAGATATAATTAGTAATAATTAGATATAATTAGTAATAATTAGATATAATTAGTAATAATTAGATATAATTTGTAATAATTATGTATAATTAGTAATAATTAGGTATAATTAGTAATAATTAGGTATAATTAGTAATAATTAGGTATAATTAGTAATAATTAGGTATAATTAGTAATAATTAGGTATAATTAGTAATAATTAGGTATAATTAGTAATAATTAGGTATAATTAGTAATAATTAGGCATAATTAGTAATAATTAGGCATAATTAGTAATAATTAGGCATAATTAGTAATAATTAGGCATAATTAGTAATAATTAGGCATAATTAGTAATATTTCACAATAATTAGTAATATTTAGCAATAATTAGTAATAATTAGCAATAATTAGCAATATTTAGGACTAATTAGGAATAATTATCAATAATTAGGAATAATTAGCAATAATTAGCAATAATTAGCTATAATTAGCAATAATTAGGAATAATTTTCATTAATTAGTAATAACTAGCTATAATTAGTAATAATTACTAATAATTACTAATAATTACTAATAATTACTAATAAATACTAATAATTAGGAATAATTAGTAATAATTAGCATTAATTAGGAATAATTAGCAATAATTAGCAATAAATAAGAATAATTATGAATAATTAGAACTAATTAGCAATAATTAGAAATAAATAGCAATAATTAGGAATAATAAGCAATAATTATACATATTTAGGAATAATTAGAACTAATTAGCAATAATTAGAAATAAATAGAAATAATTAGGAATAATTAGAAATAATTAGGAATAAATAGGAATAAATTGTAATAATTAGTAATAAATTGTAATAATTAGTAATAATTTGTAATAAATAGTAATAAATACTAATAATTAGCAATAATTAGCAATAATAATATTTTTTTATTTTTTTATTTTACTAATAATAATAATAATAATATTTTATGATTTTTTTATTTTATTTTTAAAATATTGAAACTTTCAATAATTTTTTATTATTTTATTATTTTAATAATATTAATATTAATTTTTTATTAATCATAATTTTATTATATATATATTTTTTAGTATTATATTTTTTAATGTTTGTTTATTTTACTAATAATAATAATATTTTTTACTTTTTTATTATTTTTATAATAATAATATAATTTTTACATTAATCATAATTTTATTATTTTTTTAATTAATTTTAGTATTTGTGACGGGGTCTTTTGTGACAGGGCCCTGTCACAAATAAGTGAAATGTATTTTTTTAAGATTAGTATTTGTGACGGGACAACGGGCCCATCGCAATTAGTATTTGCGACGGGGCCATCGCACAAGGTTTATGGGTATATAATGTATATAATCGAAATGTTATTTGCGACGGGTAAGTTCCCCATCGCAAAACCTAACTGTGACAGGCCCATCGCAAAAGGTTTTTGGGTATATAATGTATATAATCGGGAGGTTTTTTGCGACGAGTAAAAGTCTCGTCGCAACAGATATATTTTGCGACGGGCCCGTGGAAAAAAATATTTGTTGTGACACCATCTTCTGCAACGGGCTATTTGCGATGGGGGCCAGTCGCAAAAGGCTATTTGCGACGGGATCCCGTCGCACATAGCCCATTGCAAAAAAATAGGAATTCTAGTAGTGATCATTACCCAGTTGTTTTGGTCCTAATATAAGCATAGATAACATTATGTGTTTTAATTTCATGTATAACCACGATGGCAAGATATAATTTACCAACATAACTGGCCATGTACTTTGAGTGTTGCTTTGAAAACCAAAAAGATTCACTCCATCTATAGATAATGCAAGATGAAGGTTTCTCAGCTCATTTCCAAATTCAGGATAGTCATGATCAATTATCTTCCACTAAGAAGATTCTACCAGATGTTGTAGTTTTCCATCTTTATTTCTTCTGTCTTCCTGCCACGTCAATTGCCTTGAAGTCTCCTCACTTCCATATAGGCACCTAAACCTTGGAATGATTGGGAAGTACCATGTAACTTTTGTAGGACCAGATTCATATTTCTTGTATCGAGAAGAACCACACATTGGGCATTCTATAAGTGATTTGTGTTCCTTGATAAATAGTATATAGTCATTTGGGCAGCCATGTTTTCTTTTAGAGATCATACCCATCGAGTGTAGCATTCGTTTGGTGTCGTGTGTTTGGCTTGAGATATCATTATCTTTTGGGAGTATGTCATTCAAGAGAGCTATTAATTTCGTAAAACTGGTGTCACTCCATCTGTTGCCTAATTTCATATTATATAGCTTCAGTACGGATGACAATGTTGTATATTTAGTTCAACCATCATACAATGGTGTCTTTTCACAACTCTTGAACTGTTCAAACAATTTTTGGGCAATCACGAAGTTCATCTTCAATTGTTCTTGTCATTTCCTTAATACGATCTACATCATCAGGCACATTTGTAATCAAGTCCTCGATATGGTCTTTTTCATTGTTCATGCTTGTAATCATATCAAATGGTCCATAAAATATAGTGTTATCATAGTCACTAGCTACAATCTCTTTTTCCTTGTGTTTATTCCAACATTTATAACTTCGATCTATTCTGTGATAGATCAACTGTTCTTCCAACTTCTATGGACTAACTTGTCTTGAATAACAATAGTTTAAACACAGACAAAGGATTTGAGAAGGATCACATGCATGATCTTTTTCAAACTTGATAAACTCATTCACTCTATCTTCATACTCTTTTTTTCAGATGATTGGCATCAATCCATTCTTTATTCATATACATCTTATTTTATTCTGTGATATTAATATTTATCAAAATAAGTACAAAAAACTTTGATATAAAAATTAACCAAGGCTTAAAATGGTATATAATTTAAATCTACTTTGAAAACTATTTATAAAATCACAGTTCAAATCCCATTAAAAAACCAACCATTTACACAAATTCCTCTTTAAATTAAAAAAACACTTTTAAAATAAACCAATTAGTTCCAAACATCCTTTCTCAAAACCCCAATTCTTTTTTTAAACCATTTTAAATAAATTTAAAATCAAAAAAGGGTATGTTTAACACATAAAATTTTTTAAGAAACATTTCAAAACACTAGAATTATTTTAAAAGTGAGCCCCTAACAAAATCACTAGATGTCATTATCACTTACCTTTGTCTAGCCAATGAAAATCATTGATGTCTGAAGGCCTTATATGTCTCATGAAACCCCCTATCTATCTCTGATCACTAGTTTTAAGTGTTCCTCTCATCAACCTTATAGTCTGGACAACCCATCACTGGTGGGTGAACTCCTTTTCTAGTGTTCCAACCCCCCCCCCCCAATGGCTACCCAAAACCATATTCACATTTAAATTTATGATTAGAGATTAAAGCCAAAACACTCACTCGTGAACATAAAAACTTGATAACTTATTCACATGTATTATTATGAGTAGAGCTTAACGCAACCACACTAACCCTTTTTGAACCTATAAACTTACTAACCTATTCACATAACATTTATATATCATGATATATAATCTTTTACCCTATGAATTAGTGGGAAATATAGGTACTACCTGTATCATAATACATAAATTTGTTTGTCACTTGAAAATAAAACATTCATTATCTCATAAAGAACCCATATAAACTGGAGAAAATAAATTCATAATGAATAAGGTAACCATGTGATCATGGAACAATATAATAGAAAATAAAACCAATATTAATAGTTACACTAATAAAACAAGCATAAGGGGGATGTAATCAATAAAATAATTTAATCCTATATATAGAACCACTGATCAAGGAACAAAATGTCATGGGATATACCCTAGGTACTAGTGTGTGACAATCCAAAATGGCACTATAACTACATAGACCAATATTTGATATATGTTTCATCCAAAAATAACATGATCCACCCAATTAAACCATACTTAACTCCTCATAATGGAACCTTCCCACTAGAATAGTCTTAAAAATAAATATAGGGACTATAAAAGTGTCTGTACCAATTAGGTTAGAATGAATCAAGACTTCCCACTTAGACACTCTATGGAATCCTGCCTTTTATTACATAACTTTTATTACATTTTACAAACAGAGGATCTTTAAAGTCTAGTGTCTTAGAAATCAGGAACAAAATACATGAAAACATAAAACATTCTTCTAATAAACTTATAGGGATTCACCATAGGTTCATCCTAAGTACAATTACTATATCTCATAACCTAGATACATGCATCAAAGGAAAGGGTGAGCAGAAGGCCCAATAAGGAAATCAACAGAATCAGTTTACTTGTGATATCAAGAAGAACTTATTGAAAAACATAAATAAATGAGAAATGGAAGAAGAGGAATATCATAAAAAATTACATGAATCATAACTTGAATATGTGTCTAAAAAATTTAATTTATACATTCATGAACATATCACTAAGATTCATCCCCAAGGTGTTATAAAAATTACCAGGGTGATTCACCAATGTATCGTGAAACTAGTCATCTCTAGAGATTAAATTATTTACCCGATGCATTGGGGTGATATCAAGGAAAACCCTTAATATGTATTTATTTTCATGTGATACACATATATCATAATCATATAGTTCTTAAAAACCCAAATATATTACAAGAAATGAGTTTCATTTCAAAATTGTGACTTTAAGAATGCTTAAAAACTTGATCGTTATGTCATTTATAAACCTTGGAAAATGAATAAGGGTTTAATGTATGTAAATTACAGAATAAAATATATCATTTTTATGTATTTATTAATAAACCTAGTAGCTAAATAGTTTTGGGTATTCATATAAATAAAATAATTGAATTTCTTGAGAAAAGAGAGATATTTTGAGATGAAATTTCTGCAGCATAACGTCTATATAACATGGTTTTAGTAAATATTAAAAAGAGAGGGTAAAAGGGTCACCCACTCATAAATAACTCATAATAAAATACAGGGACATAATAAAATTTAAATAAGATCATGGTATGAATTTTTTAATGACATACCACCTGAAAATAAATCATGAAAGAAAAGAGAAGATGTGATTTCTTTAACAAAAATTCGGCAGCCTAACGGCGTCAATTAAAAATTCAAAAAATCATTTGATGAGAGAGTAAAGGGTCTATCATAAATTTAACATGAAATGGAAATTAATAAGTATATATAATAACATACCCCTAAATAATAAAATGTAAACTAGAAGATATAACATAAAGGAAGTCATGACTAAAAGGGGAGGGTGAAAGGTTCCCTAACCTTGAAGTGTAACTTCAAAAACTCGATGGTTGGGACCTTGGGGGGATTTAGGGAACCTTTGTATGACTCCATGGGAGTTAAAAATACAATATATTCATTGAGGAGGAATTTGGAATGAAAGGAATTATGTAATGACTTGGTATTTATAGAAAAAGTGAGAGAATATTTTATTAATTTCCAAGGGACACCTTATTAGTGGTATTTGAAAAAACATGGGCTTGATCATGGTATTTTCCCATGGTATTGTCCAATTGGGACAAATAATAACATATATTACTATTCAAAAGTCGACCAGAATTATTACATCATGATTACATTATTAATGATGTCATTAAACACACTGAAATTCAAAATTGTATATTCACTATTCATTGAAAAACAAAACATTTTATAAAAATCTCATAAATTCACACTAACCTAATATAGATTATCTGAATTCAAAAATGAACTCCAATTTATGAAAATATTTTTTTAAAATATTTTTAATTTAATTTTTAAATAAAATCATTATTTATTCAAAAAAACAACTCTAAAATTATAACTCGTTTTGTAACCCCTTGAAAAAGTAATCACGGTCTCATAAAATTATCATAAAACCATAAGACAATAAAGTAAAAATTTATGATTACATTTTATTAAAATAAATTTCCATTTTAAATTATTAAATAAATTATAAAATTGTAAATAAAATATTTATGACATACAAAAATACCATAACTTATACTATGATTATTTTTTTCACTTTTAAGTTGTCTAAATTATATTTATACATTCATGGGAGAAGCTTCTATTTTTTTGGCCGATTTACTATTCATAACTATTCATAACTATTTATAAGGGTATGTTTCCATTCACCAAAAATTATTTTGATCTTATTTAACCACATTTTTTCACCCTAATTACAACCATGTATGACGGGTTTTTGAAAATCATTTCACAGAAAAAGTTATTTAATAAAAAAATATGTTTTTACTATTAATAAAAATAAAACTATTCATAAAATACCATTCATTAGGAAAACACTATTCATATAACACTATTCATCAAATAAAATACTATTTATAAAAAATTAATACTTCTTAAAAAACTTCTAAAAATTCAGCCTAGATTAATTTTGACATTTGAAATTCAAAAATAATGTTTATTTAACCATAATAATTCTCTGAGAAATTTATCTTTTAAATATAAAAATACTTATTTTTTAAAAATAATAGTGGATAGAAAAGGAGTACTAAAATTTCATAGTGAAATTTTTTACAATTTAAAAACATAAAATTATTTTATCATTTACATGTAAAAGGGGAGTTTTAATCATAACATTTAATTAAACTAATCATTATTCCATATACCTTAATTTTTTATAATAATTATATCATTTTTTAAAACTAAAATTTGGTTTCGAAGTAATTCTATGTGCTTCTATTGTAAAACATAATAAAAAGTTGTTAGGAGGAAAAAGATCCATAAATAAAAGAAGTTCATTTTTTTCAGGTTGTTACACACCCAAGTTACCATAAACAAACAACCGTGGAGGTGAGAAAGAAATCAATATAATTACTAAAAAAATGTCTTTCACCTCACCTTCAACACCATCACATATAACATCTCCTTTTCAGATCATCCATCCATCATATAAATAATCAATAACCCATAATTTGTGAAATAAGTATAGGGGAAATCATTGAGGGACACATGAGAAATAAACCATTCACTTTTTAAAGTGAAAAATGAGTCTTCTCATGAAAACCATATTAGTATGTAGAGTCTCACTTCCCTTCTTTAAATTCTCATCATTTCAATGATTTTGGAAAAAATCCCCTTTTCTTTACAAAACATTCTCCAAGCACATGGAAAATTCATTTGAAAAAACAAAAAAAATCATAAGACCAAAATTTACTATAAAAACATTTAAATGACCCTATTAACCTTTTCAAATATGATTTTCATGAGAATTAATCTAATTTAAAAGTAGTACATAAAATTATTATGAAAAATCCCTTATTCCAAGAATAGAATTTATTAAAGAAATTTATAATTTCATCCAAGAACCCATAAATTACTATACTTTAATTGAAAATAAATTTATAAAGTATACACATTCCATGAATTATAAAATAAAGGAATAGAAAAGAAACACCAAAATTAAACTTAATGGTAACCAATACATAACATGTCTCCTTCCATGGAAAATAGTCAAAAAACCTAAAGCCCTTAATCCTCATTAAAAATGTATTTCAGTTTTTGGGAGAAGGATAAACCTATGAGAAATAGAGAAGAGAAGAGGGGTGGGGAGATAAAGAAGAAAGAGTGGAAAGAATGTTTGTAATGGAAAAATAATTGTTTTCTTAAATAATTCAAAAAAATCACATAAAACGAACTTAATAAATCCTAGAATATTATAATTATCATTTTCCAAAATAAATTGTATCATAATAACATATAAATTCTGACTAAAATATCACTACATAGAAAAAATCCTAAGATGATAAATATATGTAAAAATAAAAACCTTTTCACAAAAAATTTTTAAAACATTAAAGTGAAAATTATATTTAAATTTTTTTTGAAGGAAAATAGATTACTATTGAAAACATTATTATAAATAGTTTCTAATAAAAATTTATTAAATAGACAAAAAGGTTTTAAAAACTAGAAGTAAAAATACTTTAAATTTTTTTACTTTTAATATAATCTTTAATAATTCAAACTTGAAAAAGACATAATGTATTCTTGGGGAAAGTCCTATGTAATGTGCTAAATAAGAGACCCATAAGTCACGGTGTTGTAGGTGTGTGAGACAATCAGTTCATTTGGGGAATGATCTATGGCCTATCAAGGGATGAGTAGTGTGTTGATGCAATCCAAGTTTGGAAATTCATTGTGGGTGTTAGCTCATCATGATAGTTTGTAATTTGAGTAATGATTTGTTGTGGTTCATAAAAATACTATAAATTTTTTGGTCACTAATAAGCCCATGTGAGGATGTGGAGATTCAAACTGTAAGAGTCATTTATAGTTAAGTGTATGTGTCCTTGAGTTATTCCATTGGGTTCAGTGATGTGAGCATGTATGGGAGTTGTTGGCAATGATTGCGAGTGTCAATATTCAGCTGACAATGAGATATGTTCGTTCTTATGTTTTGGTAGTGATTGAATTTCTTAGTGAAAATTGGGAGTGGTGTGTAGGTGAACCTAACCTGTAGGTAGAGGTGGTTGGTTTTGTGTGTGTGCATAAGTGGCTGAGTTGCACTAGTAGATGATGGATAATCATGTAAGGGTGTCGATTAGAGGAGATAAATAACGAATCAATGATGTCAACCTATAGAGTAGGGATTGGGTTGTAAGGGGAACTTAGTTATGGGAGCTAGTATGTTTTATCATTTAGTTCATGTGTTAAATCGTGTGACAAATCATAATGAAGTTTTATTTAGACATCTACACTTGGGAGAGTAAGAAAACTTGGTATTATTTAGAAATCATTTTAGAAACATTTACTATGAATTATTGATTGGATTGAAAAGGTATTGATAAGGAACATGGTTCATAACATTTGAGTTTTTTGAATTGTGTATGTATTCAGGAAGAAGATTGGAATTGGGAGTTTGAGGCGCAGGATTAGTGGCCCAATATGGTCAAGAAAGACCTCTAGAGATACTTCTCAGGGATGATAAGTCCTTATAGGGGGAGATTGTAATAGACTCAAACTTTCTAGGTGTTTTATCCATTATTTTAATCCTTTATTTTAATTTATTTTAGTTAATATTTTTTAGGGTGAAATCATTCCCATAGTTATGTATGTCGATACCCATTTGTTTATCACCAACCCATAGTGATATGAAATGGGCTTCAGGCCTTGTACTGATCCATCTTGGGTGACATGTCATGTTGACCCGTGTTAGGTTGTTACATATATTCACTTGAATACTTCTTGGAATGAAAATTCTCATCACTATATGAATCTTGTTCTCTTCTAAAACCAGAGGCTCAAGCTTAATCTTCTACATGGTATGATACTCTTTATTATAGACTGTAATTGTTAACTTTAAAATTTCATAGATCACACTGAAAAAAAACATGTTATGTATAATATCTCATCATTATCCTTTTACTAGAACATTACAACACAACTTTCTCCATCATATTGTGTTCACATGGACTCCCAGTATACTTAATCATTCATATCAAGATGTCCTATATGGCATGGAAATCACAAAGTAGGTAGAACCACCAATGTCTTCCTAAGACACTTCATGAAATATATAAACTCCCATGACATGAATAACTCTTACACATTCCCATCATAGTGTTTCCATTATTACCATTAAATGAACAACTCTTATATATAAATAGGATTATCTATATTCCCATTAAAAATTTCACGAATATTTATATTCCATCTCCCATAGTGTGATCAACTAGTCACCTTCAAAACATCTTGGATCTTAATTCTCATGGGTACCTCTACATGCTGTAAATTATTCCTCATGAAACCAACCATAGAATGATGTAGATTTATCAGAGTGAATTAGGGTGTTTGGATTTTACTTATATTCTATATATAGAATTTCTATAATTTCTTCCCAAAACCATCCATGTAACACCCTGATATTTTATGAGAAGTATATTTTTTTATGTATTATGTTATACGCAAAGGAATCTTTCACTGCACACAACACTAGCTTGGCTTGTGTTACACGCAATCACAACCTTCCTCGATAGCGTGTGTAGTATGCAATACTGAGTTTCACTAAACAACGATATATTATTATAATATTATGAACTAGCCATTATGAATATTATTAACTAAATTTTAAATTTTATAACATTATAATTCATCTTACACATTTTCTATAATGAGGTATGAAAACAAAATCATTTTTTCGGATAAAAGAAGTATTTTAAAAAAAATGCAGTTTTACCGCCTTTTGATGGCCCACACATTTTAAATCTAGTTTTTGACATGTTTATAAGTTCAATTTGAAAAAATAAAATTCTTCTTTGGAATCAGGATATAAAAATTTACTTTGGATAAATTTTTCATATTATTCTGGTAACTTTCATATTTTGATGAATAGTAAAAACATGCTATATTTTAATTAAAAACAATTTTTTTCATCACAATAATTTATATGGCTAGATTATATTTTAATTGGTTTTAAAGTGTAATTAGAATATATTTTTACCATTTAATCCAATGTTGGTCATTGGAATTAATTTCACTTTGAAATTAGACATAAACAAGTGATGATCTTTTGATAGTTATTGTTTCTTAAAAACACGCTATTTGTTTTGATAACGAGAATTAATTTTAAAATTAATTAATTCCACTTCAATGTTTTGAATTTTAAAAAATAGACATCATTTTTTAATTTGGAATATCAAATATAACTTAGGCTGAATTTTTGGTATTTTTCTGAAAAACATTAATTTTTGATGAATAGTGAAAACACTGAGTTTTTGGTTAAAATCGACTTTTTATTTAAATAATTGTTTTTTTATTTAAATTTATTTTCGGTCAAAATAGATACATAATACTTATATAAGTTCAATGAAATTTATTTGAATCATTTTATAATAATTTTAGATTTATAAAAAATTGTATTGAACTTTTCACTCTCTTTTACCCACCTCCTAGGAGCTTTTGCAATTGTTCATAAAACTTAATTTTACCGCTTCTGTGAGTTGAATTTCAAAAATACTAGAGACACGGTTAATATCAAGGAGTAAAATTTGGTTCAATTAGATAAAAATAATTTTTGGTGAATAGAAACTTTTTACTTTTATTTACCACAGTTAAAAGTAAATAGTGTAATTCAAGGTTAAAAGAAAATTATAATAATTCAAAATTACCTTAACACTTGTCCAAACCTTATTGGATAAGTAATTACCAACCATGGGCATACTTGGGTCGATTTTGGGACCCCATGGAGCCACTTATGAAAGACAATGACACATTAGATTAATTAATTTAATGTAAAGACAAAGTTGGCATTAACAAACAATCCTTTAGTAATTAATTTTTATAAGGGGATATATAAATTATTTTTTCGACTATAAATATTCATTGGAAATATAAAAATATTTCCTACATATTGGTATTTTTTTTATAATTTTTATACATCAAATAAATTAAATTATTTATGACACAATAATGATGCAGTATTTACCTCATTAATAAATGATTTAAATAAATAAGATTATAATGATTAAAATATTTTCCAAAACATTTCCAATTCTGATTGGATGATTTTATTTCGACCATGAGTAATCTTATCTTCACCTTTAATGATTTTTGGACCTTTTGAAACCAAATATAAGTTTATAATAAAATAATATTTTCACACTTTCCAAAGGTGCCCCTCTCCTCCCTTATAAAAGGGCACCTCCTCCCTCTCCTCCTCACACCACTTTGAGCCTTCAAGCTCAGCCAACACCTGCCCATTTCAATTACACACTTCATTAGAAACCTACTAGAGGAAGTGGTCTTCTCAAAAGACCAACTCTAGTGCCCTAAGAGAAAGTTTAAAGGGGGCACTTTGAGAAAGAGGTAATACCTTCTATCATTTTCTTCAAGTTCCATTCTTCTTCTACTCCCTCTTCTTTAGTGTTTTCATTATGAGGTAATAACATCAGTATCCCTAATATACTGATATGTTATTATAAATATGAAACAACCCTATTTCACCTCTTATCCATCCTACAGTAAGCAAAATCACCGCGCGTGCGTACGTACGGAATACCGTCTCCACGTCGTGGTGTCATATGTTTTCCACCACCTTACTTGGATGGGTATAATGGTTTAAATAAATAAATATATATGATTATTGTAAAGTGTTATTGATTCTTAAATATTATACATACACTTCAATATAATTCCACGATCATGGTAATGATATCATCGCTCGTGCGTACGTACGGCCTACCGTCTCCACGATGTGATGTGATTCGTTCTATATGATCTTGAATGAATAATGATTATATAAATGAAATGAATGAATTAATATGATATATATTACACTAATACCATTCTGTAAATTATGTATCTATATCCTATAAAGAGGAATAATAATTTATTCGACAAAACACGCAAAAGAACATAAAGCAATAAACACCCGAATAACAAGTAGCAATGAAATACTACTACTAAGAAGATAAAAATATGACCATATATGATATCATAACAATGAATATTATTATTTAATAAGTCAATTAACATTATTTAAACCATATTACAGGAGGTTCTGATTCATACGAAGCATATCGGACCTAAGGTAAGGGAAAATCTCACAATCTCATTTTTATCCGAGATTGTTTATACTTTGGTATTTACTGGGGTGTATTTTATCATCCACATCTATGTTCCTCAATATGTAATATTATTTCTATCCTCTTACAATTTTTTAAATCCAATTTTACCCTTCGGTGAGTTTTTATTAAAAGATATGAAAGGAATCTTTTGTCGTTTTTCGTACTAGGTACTTTTTGATTTTTCCGGCCAAAGTACGAGAAGAATGGTTTTTTAAATTATACAGCATGAATGGATTTTTAGAACATTATTTCCAAGAAGATTCCTTTACAAGTTTTCAAGTTTATTTTTAATCAACTTCTTTTAGTTTAAAATTGTATGACATGTTAATAAAGGAAAAAAAATTGAAGTAAAAAGGATATTTTTCTCAAGAATGGAGTTCAAGTGTTTTATCAAAATTATTTTCCATCTAAGATAAAATAGGGTTTTGTTTCTATCCCTATTTTTACATTGATTAGATTGTTTTATGATGGAATTAATTTTATGATGTCCTTTTATCTTATATGGGTTATGTTATGATGGCATGATGTTTAAGAAACCCATTTTTATTACATGGGTTATGATATGATGTATGATTTAGGATTTTGTGGCACACATAATAATGGTTTCATTATGAGATGGGTAGGACCTATATCTCCCTCCAATGCATTGGGTAAAGATTTATATCTCATGAGATAGACATGGCTGGAACGGCAAGTTAAACTGGTTTAGTGATACAGGACTGGAACGAGGAGTGAACTCGGTTCAGTAATGAACTTTGTCCTCTATGATGGTCTTGGAAATGAGCCTTGACTAATATGAAATGATTTTCTATGATTATGTGTGTATTCCACAAAGTTTCATGTTTTAAGTTATGATTATTTGGGATTACTTTTCATTACTATGATTTGTCCCATGACATGATATTATGACCTCTTTTGCAGGTTAAGATTTTCAAAATGTTATGTTCTTATGAATATGATATGACTGATATTTATTTTCTTTACCCTTACTGAGCATTTGAGCTCACCCTTTTGAATGTTTTCTTTTCCCTAGGTCAGGAAGAAGGATATTAAGTAGGATATGCCAAAAAGGGACTCTAGATATGATGAAATAAATGGGAGACAATGTAGATGATTTTATGAACCAGTTGTTTATGTTTCCTAGTTTTTAAAGACACCATACCTATACGGTCCTTTCATGGTTTTTTTATATGTTGTAATAAGTATGCTTCAACTCTGAAGTAATAACGATGTATGTAAAGTATGGGTCGTTATAGTTGGTATCAGAGGAAAGGTATTGTCAACCTTTAGAAACTAGGATGTGAAAGCCTTAGTAAGAACCCTAAGGATAAGTCTAAGCATAGAACACAATCTTAGTGTTTTAGAAATGGCCACGAGTAACCTATGATAAGACCTTAAGTGTGAAATTTTATTCTTGATTATGTGTTTTTTCTATTATGATTAGTGTTTCTCACACTATGCTTCTTGGTTTTAGTCAATGGCTGGAACCCGAAGGAACCATGTTAATGTTGAATGCGATGGGCAATGAAATGATTGTCCCCCTGAGCAACCAAATGTTGTGGGAGCTGGAATGAAAAATCTGGTAGCCATGATCACACAACTTTCTCAAGATCTAAACCATGCAGGACTTCCAAACGAGCAAAGGAAGGAGCAACATTCTGTTGAATCCTTCATGAGGCAGCGTCCACCTTCATTCAGTGGGTCTTCTGATCCATTAGTAGCTGAATAATGGATTAGTACCACTGAAAAGATATTTTCAGTTCTAAAATGTTCTGAACATGAAAAAGTCATCTTAGCAGTGTATCATTTGGAAGGTGATGCTGATCAATGGTGGAATCTTATCAAGAATACGAGGCAAAGAGATGAAATTGAGTCCATGGAATGGGACGAGTTCAAGAAATTATTTTTCAATAAGTACTTCCCTCGTATTCTTCGAACAAAGATGGAGAAGGAGTTTCTTGAACTAAAGCAGAAGGATGATGAATCTGTTGGTATCTACGAAGCAAATTTTACAAGGCTTGCAAGGTACGCTTCTGGGATTATTATCCAACCTGAGAGTAAAATCGATCGATTCTTTAGTGGCTTAAAACCAAGTCTTCGAAGGGCATTATCCATAAGGGACTTCAATAGCTATGAGGAAATTGTTCGATGTGCTCTCAAGGTTGAGATGGAGATTGGAGTAACCCATCAGTCATATGGGTTTGATAAGAAGAGGAAAATGGAATTCAAAGGAAAATCTAAAGACCACACTGAAAAGAAGATGATTTTTCCTTTATGCTAAAATTGTGGAAAGAAACATGGATGAAATTGTCTTAAAGGGACAAGAAAATGTTTTAATTGTGGAAAAGAAGGTCATCGGGCAGTTGAATGTCGAAATAATGGGAATAAGATGTCTAATGATGCGAACAAAGTAAGGGATACACAGAATGCACCTCCTACACTTTAATGTTTCAAGTGTAAAGAGATGGGACATTATGACAATCAATGCCCAAATCCAAGGGTTGATGATGATGATCGACGTCAACAAACTCTTAAGGCCAAAGACAAAGGAAAGTCACATGAAATTACTATAGGCGATGTGGAGTACGACAACGAAGTGTTGAGTGGTACACTTACCATCCACTCTAAAGTAGAAAATGTTTTATTTGATTTCGGATCCACCCACTCTTTTATTTCTGATGAATTTTGTAAGGGTATCTCCATATTACCTCAACAATTAGATATTGAGTTAGCTATGACAACTCCTAATTGCACAACGGTCGCATCAAAAGTTTATAATTCTTCTCTGATTGAAGTTTGTGGGAAAGTGCTTCCTGTAAATCTTGTGATCCTTCCTATAGTGGAATTTGATGTGATTCTTGGAATGTATTGGCTTTCTTTATACGGAACTCATATCAATTTACAAATAAGGGAAATCACATTTAATATTCCAGATCAATCTATGATCGTCTATCGATGCAAGGATGAATATAACCTTCCAGAGGAAATTTCTTCCATCTTATGGGTCTTGATTCCACTAAATGAAGGTTATTTATCTCGAATGGTTGGGGAGAAACTCACGATTAAGAATACACCCATTGTATGAGAGTTTGATGATGTCTTTATGGAGGAATTTCCAGGTCTTCCACCAAATCGTGAAGTTGAGTTTTCAATAGAACTCATACCGGGTTCTATACCTATTTCAAAGACACCTTATAGAATGGACCCAATTGAGTTGTAGGAATTGAAGAAGCAACTCCAAGAGAATCTTGATAAAGGATTTATACGCCCTAGTGCATCACCTTGGGGAGCACCTGTTCTATTTGTTAAGAAGAAAGATGGATCAATGAGACTCTACATTGATTATTGAGAACTTAACAAGATCACTATCAAGAACAAATATCCTCTCCCATGCATTTATTACTTATTTGACCAACTACATGGAGCTCAATACGTTTCCAAGATTTATCTTCATTCAGGGTATCATCAATTAAGGGTCAAAAAAGAGGATATACTAAAGACGGCTTTCTATACAAGGTATGGACACTATGAATTTATACTGATGCCATTAGGTCTTACTAATTCCCCTGCTATATTCATGGATCTAATGAATAGAGTATTTAGAGACTAACTTTATCAATTTTTGGTAGTCTTTATAGATGATATTCTTGTCTATTCAAAGAGCAAGTAAGAACATGAATATCATTTGAGAATTGTATTGAAGACCCTGAGAAAGGAGAAGATTTATTCCAAATTTACCAATTGTGAATTTTGGCTTCAAAAAGTTGCATTTTTGGGTCACATAATCTCAAAAGAGGGGATATCTGTGGATCCAGCAAAAACAGAGGTTATCGAAAGATGGTCAAGATCAACAACAGTAACTGAGATCCGAAGTTTTCTTGGTTTGGATGGATATTACTGACGTTTTGTGAAAGATTTTTCAAGGTTATCTAATCCACTCACGAGGTTGACTCAAAAAGTAGTTAAGTTCATGTGTACGGAGGAGTGTGAAGAAAATTTAAAGGAATTGAAAAGAAGGTTATCTATTGCACCTGTGCTCACACTGCCTTGTAGTGTAGAAAGGTTTGTGATCTACAGTGATGCATCCAAGAAGGGATTGGGGTGTGTTATCATGCAAAACGATATGGTGATAGCTTATGCCTCACGACAGTTGAGAATCCATGATCAAAATTACCCAACTCGTGATTTGGAGTTAGCTACGGTAATCTTTGTATTAAAGATTTGGAGGCATTATCTTTATGGTGAAAGGTGTGATATTTATACTGATCATAAAAGTTTAAAGTATATTTTAACACAAAAGGATCTGAATATGTGCCAAAGAAGATGGTTGGAGCTGATTAAGGATTACGACTGCTCAATTCATTATCACCCTAGGAAAGCAAACAAGGTGGCAGATGCATTAAGTCAACAAGACCATGATAGCTTATCCATGATGAGGATCACAAAAGATCCAATATTTATGGATTTACAAAGGATGGATCTTGGAATTATAATGGAAGGGGAAAAATCTTATCTTTCTCAAATGAATGTTCAACCATCTATGCATGTGAAGATTAAAGAGGCAAAAAAAGAAGATGTAGAGTTACAAAAGAATGTGAGAAATGTTCTTGAATTCAACCTTAATTGTGATGGGATAATAAGGTTTAGGAATCGGGTTTGTGTTCCTCCCATCCTAGAATTAAAGAAGGAGCTACTGGATGAGGCTCATAGTTCATCATTCTCTATTCATCCTGGAAGCACGAAGATGTATAGGGACCCGAAAGAGTACTTCTTGTGGGATGGCATGAAAAGAGATGTTGCTGAATATATCTATCGTTGCTTGGTTTGTCAGCAAGTTAAAGCTAAGAGAAAAAAGTCTAAGGGAATGTTACAACCATTACCCATACCAGAATGGAAATGGGAAAACATCACTATGGACTTTGTCACCGGACTTCCTAAAACATCCAAAAGCAATAATGCTATCTGGTTTATAGTTGATCTTCTTATGAATTCGGCACACTTCATTGCTATTAGGGAAGATTTCTCTCTGGATCATCTTGCCATGATATATGTAAAGGAAGTGGTAATATTGCATGGAGTACAAATTTCCATTATATCTGATCGGGATCCAAGGTTTACCTCAAAGTTCTGGCGAAGTCTTCATCATACTCTAGATACAGATTTGAGTTTCAGCACTGCTTACCATCCTCAGACATACGATCTGTCTGAGAGGACAATTCAAACTCTAGAAGACATGTTAAGACCTTGCTCTATAAATTTCAAATGTGGTTGGGATCAACACCTACCTTTGGTGAAATTTTCCTATAATAATAGCTTTTACTCCAGTATTCAGATGTCTCCTTATGAAGCTATCTATGGAAAGAAATGCAGAACTCCAACTTGCTGGTATGAAGTTGGGGAAAAAAAGCTATTAGGACCTGATCTTGTTGATGAGATAGCAGAAAAAGTCTGATCTATTCAACAACGCATAAGATCAGCTCAGAGTTGACAAAAAAGTTAAGCCGATAACCGAAGAAAAGACCTAGAGTTTGAAGTGGGTGATAAAGTGTTCTTACGAATATCTTCTTGGAAGAGAGTAATGAGATTTGGGAAGAAGTGAAAGATGAGCCCTAGGTATATCGGTCCTTTCGAAATACTAGATCATGTTGGGAAGGTAGTTTATCAATTGGAGCTTCCACCGAATCTCTCTCAAGTTCATGATGTGTTCCACGTATCTCTCCTGAGAAAGTACATACCCAATCCTTCACATGTACTAAGCTCAGAAGTTGTACCGCTGGAGAAAGATCTTTCTTATGAAGAACAACCGATAGAGATTCTGGATCTTAGCGAAAAAGTTCTACCGAACAAGACCACTCGCTTGGTGAAAGTTTTATGGAGGAACCACTAATTAGAAGAAGCTACATGGGAGCTTGAGGATATGATGAGGGAGAGGTATCCTCATCTGTTTGTTACGAAGTGACGAATTTCGAGGGCGAAATTCATCTTAAGGGGGGTAGAATGTAACACCCTGATATTTTATGAGAAGTATATTTTTTTATGTATTATGTTATACACAAAAAAATCTTGCACTGCACAGAACACTAGCTTGGCTTGCGTTACACGCAATCGTGACCTTCCTCAATAGCGTGTGTAGTACGCAATACTGAGTTTCACTAAACAACGATATATTATTATAATATTATGAACTAGCCGTTATGAATAGTATTAACATAATTTTAAATTTTATAACATTATAATTCATCTTACAAATTTTCTAGAATGAGGTATGAAAACAAAATCAGTTTTTCGGATAAAAGTATTTATCAAAAAATGCAGTTTTACCGCCTTTTGATGGCGCACACATTTTAAATCTAGTTTTTGACATTTTTATAAGTTTAATTTGACAAAATAAAATTCCTCTTTGGAATCAGGATATAAAAATTTACTTTGGATAAATTTTTCATATTATTCTGGTAACTTTCATATTTTGATGAATAGTAAAACACGCTATATTTTAATTAAAAACAACTTTTTTCATCGCAATAATTTATATGGATAGATTATCTTTTTAATTGGTTTTAAAGTGTAATTAGAATATATTTTTACCATTTAATCAAATGTTGGTCATTTGAATTAATTTCACTTTGAAATTGGATATAAACAAGTGATGATCTTTTGATAGTTATTGTTTCTTAAAAACACAATATTTGTTTTCATAACGGGAATTAATTTTAAAATTAATTGATGCCACTTCTATGTTTTGAATTTGGAAAAATAGACATCATTTTTGAATTCGGAATATCAAATATATCTTAGGATGAATTTTTGGTATTTTTCTGAAAAACTTTAATTTTTGATGAATAGTGAAAACACTGAGTTTTTGGTTAAAACCGACTTTTTATTTAAATAATAATTTATTTGATTTAAATTTATTTTAGGTCAAAATAGATACATAATACTTATATAAGTTCAATGAAATTCATTGGAATGATTTTATAATAATTTTAGATTTATAAAAAATTGTATTGAACTTTTCACCGTCTTTTACCCACCTCCTAGAAGCTTTTGCAATTGTTCATAAAACTTAATTTTACCGCTTCTGTGATTTGAATTTCAAAAATCCTAGAGACACGTTTAATACCAAAGAGTAAAATATGATTCAATTAGATAAAAATAATTTTTGGTGAATAGTAACTTTTTACTTTTATTTATCACGGTTCAAAGTAAATAGGGTAATTCAAGGTTAAAATAAAATTATAATAATTCAAAATTACCTTAACACTTGTCCAAACCTTATTGGATGAGTAATTGCCGACCATGGGCATCCTTGGGTTGATTTTGGGACCCCATGGAGCCACTTATGAAAGACAATGACACATTAGATTAATTAATTTAATGTAAAGACAAAATTGGTATTAACAAAAAATCCTTTAGTAATTAATTTTTATAAGGGGATAAATAAATTATATTTTCGACTATAAATATTAATTGGAAAGATAAAAATATTTCCTATATGTTGGTATTTTTTTATAATTTTTAGACATCAAATAAATTAAATTATTTATGACACAATAATGATGCAGTATTTACCTCATTAATAAATGATTTAAATAAATAAGATTATAATGATTAAAATATTTTCCAAAACATGTCCAATTCTGATTGGATGATTTTATTTGGAACATGAGTCATCTTATCTTCATCTTTAATGATTTTTGGACCTTTTGAAACCGAAGATAAGTTTATAATAAAATAATATTTTCACACTTTCCAAAGGTGCCCCTCTCCTCCCTTATAAAAGGGCACCTCCTCCCTCTCCTCCTCACACCACTTTGAGCCTTCAAGCTCGGCCAAAACCTTCCAATTTCACTTCCCCACTTCCTTAGAAACCTACTATAGGTACTGGTCTTCTCAAAAGACCAACTCTAGTGCCCTAAGAGAAAGTTTAAAGGAGGAACTTCGAAAAAGAGGTAATACCGTCTACCGTTTTCTTCAAGTTCCATTCTTCTTCTACTCCCTCTTCTTTAGTTGTTCCATTATGAGGTAATAATATAAGTATCCCTAATATATTGATCTGTTATTATAAATATTAAAAAACCCTATTTCACCTCTTATCCATCCTACGGTAAACAAAATCACCACGCGTGCGTACGTACGGAATACCGTCTCCACGCCGTGGTGTAATATGTTTTACACCACCACCTTACTTGGACGGGTATAATGGTGTAAATAAATAACTATATATGATTATTGTAAGGTGGTATTGATTCTGAAATATTATACATACAATTCAATACAATTCCATGATCATGGGAAAGATATCATCGCTCGTGCGTACGTACGGCCTACTGTCTCCACGATGTGATGCGATTCGTTCTATATGATCTTCATTGAATAATGATTATATAAATGAAATGAATGAATGAATATGATATATATTACACTAATACCATTCTGTAAATGATGTATCTATATCCTGTAAATAAGAATAAGAATTTATTCAACAAAACACGCATAAGAACATAAAGCAATAAACACCCGAATAACAAGTAGCAATGAAATATTACTACTAAGAAGATAAAAATATAACCATATATGATATCATAACAATGAATATGATTCTGTAATAATTCAATTAACATTATTTAAACCATATTACAGGAAGTTCGGATTCATACGAAGCATATTGGACCTAAGGTAAGGGAAAATCTCACAATCTCATTTTTATCCGAGATTGTTTATACTTTGGTATTTACTGCGGTGTATTTTATCATCCACATCCATATTCCTCAATATGTAATATTATTTCTATCCTCCTACAATTTTTTAAATCCAATTTTACCCTTCTGTGAGTTTTTAGTAAAAGATATGTAAGGAATCTTTTGTCTTTTTTCATACGGGGTATTTTTTAATTTTTCCGGCCAAAGTACGAGAAGAATGTTTTTTTAACTTATACGACATGAATGGATTTTTAGTACATTATTTCCAAGAAGATTCCTTTACAAGTTTTCAAGTTTATTTTTAATCAACTTCTTTTATTTTAAAATTGTATGACATGTTAAGAAAGGAAAATGTTTTTTAAGTAGAAAGGATATTTTCCTCAAGAATGGAGTTCAAGTGTTTTATCAAAATTATTTTCCATCAAAGATAAAATAGGGTTCTGTTTCTATCCCTATTTTTACATTGATTTGATTGTTTTATGATGGAATTAATTTTATGATATAATTTTATCTTATATGGGTTATGTTATGATGGCATGATGTTTAAGAATCCCATTTTTATTACATGGGTTATGCTATGATGTATGATTTATGATTTTGTGGAACACATAAGAATGGTTTCATTATGAGATGGGTGGGACCTATATCTCCCTCCAATTCATTGGGTAAAGATTTATATCTCATGATATAGATATGGCTGGAACGGTAAGTTAAACCGGTTCAGTGATACAGGACTGGAATGAGGAGTGAACTCGGTTCAGTAATGGACTTTGTCCTCTATGATGGTCTTGGAAATGAGCCTTGACTAATATGAAATGATTTTCTATGATTATGTGTGTATGCCACAAATTTTCATGTTTTAAGTTATGATAATTTGGGATTACTTTTCATTACTATGATTTATCCCATGACATGGTATTATGACCTCTTTTGCAGGTTAATATTTTCAAAATGTTATGTTCTTATGAATATGATATGACTGATATTTCTTTTCCTTATCCTTACTGATCATTTGAGCTCACCCTTTTGAATGTTTTATTTTCCCCATGTCAGGAAGAAGGATATTAAGTAGGATATTCCAAAAAGGGACTCTAGATATGATGAAATAAACGGGAGACAATGTAGATGATTTTATGAACCAATTGTTTATGTTTCCCAGTTTCTAAAGACATTATACCTATACGGTCCTTTCATGGTTTTGTTATATGTTGTAATAAGTATGCTTCAACACTGAAGTAATAACAATGTAAGTAAAGTATGGGTCGTTATAATCCAAAACTCCATTAGCCTTCTCTATGACATGATATTATCTTTTGGAAGTACCTTACACATTGGTACATGTGACCTTCATGTATCACTATAAGTTTCTCCATACTTTTCCATTTCATTTAAAATGTGGCCTAAATAATTTTATATATACAGTGATTATTATGAATTTTTCATTTTTCTAGGAACTCTACTCATGGTGTAACACTTATACTCATTCCATGGTATTTTTTGCAACTGCTGAAATTTATCAAATGAACTCCATCCAACTCAACTGCATTATCAAGATTCTAGAATTATTATTTTAAACATTTTCATCCTCTATTATAGAATAACTTCCAGAAAATATCAAATAATTCTTTTATAATAACTTTTAGAACAACCATATATCATTCTATATATCTACTTCCAGAACAACATCCAATAACCAATCATGTGTTGATAATAAATCCAACACCAATAATCAACACATGTTGAAAACAAATTTATCACTATCCATGATTATAAAACGTATTTTTTTTACTTTATTTCAATAAATCCATCACAAACATGTTAAAAATAAATCCAATCCTAACCTATATCCAATAAATCCAATATTAACACATTTCCAATAAATTCAATACCAACACCAATTCTCAATTAAATCCTTAAAATCTCCCCTATTAATTATTTGGCACCACTATAATGAATCCAAAACATCATTACATCATTCTTCATACTACTCATTTAAGGGACCAATAGATTCATGGATTTTTTCTGACTCCTACTACCCATTTCATAAAAAATCCAAATAAAACACTCATCGTCAAGGAAAAATATAAAGTCTTTGATAAATCCTCTACCTTATGAAATAAGGGTGTCAATTTCCAGTACATTATAACTCTCCCAAAATTGTATTTATGTAAAAAAATAAAAACTTCACTTACTTTGATACCTCTTATAATAGTATGTGGTGAAATGATGACACTTATTTTATTAATTTCTCCTTTCAATTATTCCTGGAGTGGAAAAAAAGGTTTAGTATTACTATTTTCATGGAAATATTCTCTATGAATTTTATAAGCATGGGGAATCATCAATAAATATTCTCTTACATTATTGGAATATTCATTTTGTCACATTTATAGTGGATGGGCTCCCCCTTTTACAATAAATTTCATGAATATCGTAACTTCTAGCCCATTCTCAACTTATTTAACAAAATTCTAAATTTGAGTTTCAAGCTTAAGAAAATTATTCAAATAATACTAAATCCTAAAATATTTTTATGGATTAATCTTACCACATAGAATTATACCATCAAAAAATATATTATATTGTGTCATAATTTGATATAGGAAAAAAATATTAGGCTAATAACACCACTAAAATACATTACACCCACTTAAATTCATAAGTTTCAAGAAATAACAATATTTATATTCTACCATGATGAAAACCCAAATTTCATTGAATATTTTTAAATAAACCAATTAAAAATATGGTATAGGAAATTTGAATTTTACCAAATATAACTAGTGGGTAAATAAATACCACCAACAAACACATTTTTTAGCTGGGCATTTAGCCCGTACAATTCACAAATCACCATCAATATCAAACTATAATAAGTGAACCCAGAAGAAAACACTAACTGCAGAGGTGTGGTTAAGCACACAGTATAGGTGCATTCGCAGTGTAGGAGAGTTGCTGTGAAGGAAAGGAAATGGCAGAGGAGAGTTGTAGTGAAGGAGAGGTGCAGTGGAGGAAAGCCACTGGTGGAGGAGAGGCGCGACGGAGGAGAGATGCGTAGTGAAGCTCGGTTCACGATGGTGGAGGATTCGGCGGTCGAGGAGGAGGAGGAAGCAGGAGAGGAGGGAGGATAAGAAGAGGGGAGGGAGGAGAGGAGGCAGCGGTGGTGGCGGCGACGGTAGTGGCAGGGATCGGCTTCCACAAGAGCTTGAGGGGTGCGAGGAAGTTGGAGAAAGTTTGAGTTTATTTATAAAACCCGATGACACTTTTATCAGCACTAGATAAAAAATCACTGATAAAAGTATGTTTTATCAGCGCAAAAATTGAAAGCGCTGATAAAAGTATGTTTTATCAACATTATAATTGAAAGTGCTAATAAAAGATACCTTTATCAGTGCTTTTTTAGCATTGATAAAGGCCGATTTTTATTAGCGCTAAAAAATGCTGATAAATGTATGTCTCATCAGCACTTTTTAATTAGCGTTGATAAAACATACCATTTATTCATAATTATAAAATTATAACCAATATATTTATTACATTTATAATTTTATAAATATATATAATTAATATATTTATTATAATTTAATAATTTAAATTATAATTAAATATATATATATATATGTTTGTGTTTGTGTATAAATTATAATTAAATATATATATATATATATATAATTCTATAATTTAAATTATAATTAAATATATATAAATATAAATTGATATTTTATTTTAATTTTAATTTCATAAGTATTTATATATATATATACGTCTATTTATATATTCATTAAAGACATATATTTATAAATAAATATATTCAAAAGGTATTCATAAATATATATTTATCATTTTAAAAAAATATTTTGTAGTTTTATAATTATTTAAACATATTTATATTTAATTAGTCATATATAATTATAATTATATATAACTGAATATTTATATTTTTAAATATAATAAATACATTTATTGTTTATTTAAATATATTTATCATGATTTTAAGTATTTATGAGATAAAGCTTCATATATATAGGAAATGAATGAATACACTAAGTACATATAGTACTATAGTATATATGGACAACATTAGGGTAAACAATGAATATATATTCATAAGAAGAATGTACGCATCAATTGACACATCATTTGGAAACATAAATTTATATATATATATATGTGTGTGTGTGTGTGTGTGTGTTTGTAATAAGTATTTGTGTATATATATATTAAAAAGTATTTATATATAATATTATAAACATATAGTATAATAAATATATAATTAAGATATAACTAAAACTAATAAACATAATAAACATAAATAAAACATAAACATAATAAACATCAATTTTTTATTTAATGTATACATATAAACATTATTTTTGAATATAATTAAAATATTTTTATATAAATTGATAATATTTTCTATTAAAAACTTTTATGAGAGCTATTATTAGTACTAATAAATTCTTCTTTTTATCAGCGCTTTTTGTTAGCACTGATAAAGGGGGGACTTTATCAGCTCTAATATTAGCACTGATAAAGGGTAGATTTATCAATGCTTTTTTCTAGCACTGATAAAAGTCCCACTTTTATCAGTGCTTTCTGAATATTTCTCATAAAACCTGAGTGCTTCCCTTGACCGCATTTTGGGTAGTGTTGATACTATGTCGCAAATGATAATAACTCTCTATGATCTCTTCTCAAGCTGCTTGAGAGTATCGTAATAGTACTACTCTCATTCATCAATTGAGAGTCGATACCAACAACTCGGCCTTTCTCGAAGTCATACTTGGTTGCCTACATCCATAATGCCTTATCAAATCTTGTTGCGCCGGTCTAATCCTAGATCTTGTTCTAACTCTCAGTCTGTGTATGAGACATCGCAGCCTCATATAAATCCTTCAATTGCAATTTAAAATTAAAATAATTAAAATATTATTTGTAATTAATTTTAAAACTCAAAAAAAATATACTAACCACAATCTGATGATGATGATCACCTCTAATCTCTCCAATGATAGGATCATTTTACATCCTCCTATAAACATTGAACTCTATAATATTAGGTTGTTCAAATTCCTATATGAATAAAAAATAAATAGTTTACACTACTGCAAATATGGCCTTTAACAGCGCGCAAATCAGCTAGTAATAGTTCTAAAAAAGCGTTGTTAATCACAACGATGATATGGGGGTCTCCTTTATCAGCACTAAAAAAGCACTGATAAAGGGGGTCCTTTTTCCACATTAAAAAAAGAAATGATAAAATCCTAAACACCTGCATGTTGTTAATATAAAAACGCGCCCAAAAAACCTGAAAATACAACCAACCTGCAAAATCCAACCAACTAGCAATTTCAAATGAAAAAACCTATTTCAAATGATATATATAACCAAGTTATAATTTCAAACAATTCTATATATATTTAATTGACATCATGAATTCAAAAATTTCCACCCATGGTATATGAAAAAACACTACTATTTACATTTCAAAAAAAATTATATAATTACATTTACAATTATCCAACAAACATTCTAAAACATTAATATTTCATCTTTTGATGTCCGTGAGATTTCCACCCATTGTATCAGTTTCCAAAAAAACATCTCAACCCAAGAAAAAGATTCCTCCTATATAAGAAAACAAATATTATGTTATTAATACAATAATGAAATAAATTAAACATTAATATGAAATAATACATTAATAAAATGTCAATATTTAATAAAAATGGAACATTTAGAGTTATACTGGTCACACCATGTGTCCTATTGAGGTTAGGTTAATTCATAAATGTCACAAATGAGTGATTGATTTTTGTCTTAAAATATCAAAACAATCCAAAATTGTTTGCTCGATTTTGAGTATGTCACTTATTCTTTTACTAAAATTAATGTCAATTTTAAATAATGAAATATTTAGAGTTATATGAGTCACACAATGCCTCATATTTAGGTGAGAATAATTCATACCTATCACAAATTACTGATAGATCATTGTCCTAAAGTATCAAAACAATCTGAATGAGTTTGCTTGGTTTTTAGAATGTTAGTTGTGTTTTTGTACTAAAATGTCATTTCAAACTGGAAACATGCATTATGAGTCATACTGATTGTATTGTGCATATATTTTATGTGATAATGATTTATACATGTCACAAATGAATTATAAATCAGTGTCCAAAATTATTAAAATAATCAGAGCATGTTTTCTTAGTTTTTAGTGAGTGGCACCTTTTGAACTAAAATGTCAATTTTAAATTGATAATGGAAATTTTTAGTCATACTGGTCGCACCATGAATCATATTGAGGTGTGGTTAACATATAGACATCACAAATTACTCATGGAACATTATCCTAAAGTATCAGAACAATCTAACTGTGTTTTTCTGATTTTCAATATGTCACTTGTTATTTTTATTTAAATTAATGTAAATTTTAATTAAAAAAGAGACACTTTGAGTTATATCAACCACACCATGCATTTTATTGAGGCATGATTGATTCTTATATGTAAAAAATGAATAATAGATTATTTTCCTAAAATATAAAAACAATCTGTATGCGTTTGTTCGATTTTCAGTATGTCACTTGTTGTTTTTACTTAAATTATGTCAATTTTAAATAAAAAGAGACACTTTGAGTTATACCAGCCATACCATGATTCATATTTAGGTGATTCTGATTCCTACACATTAAAAATAAATAATATAACATTTTATTAAAATATAAAAACAATCCAAATGTGTTTTCTTAGTTTTCATTATGGAACTTGTGTTTTTTATTAAAATGTCATTTCAAACTAGAAACACGCATTTTGAGTCATACCAGTCGCATCGTACATCAGTTTTATGTGATACTACTTCATACATGTCACAAATGAATTATAAATCATTGTCCTAAAATATAAATACAATAAGAGTTCATTTTCTTGGTTTTCAGTGAATGGCAAGTTTTGAACTAAAATGTCAATTTTAAACTGATAACAGGAACTTTTAGTCGTACTGGTCACACCGTGCATCAGATTGAGGTGAGGTTAACTCCTACACATCACAAATGACTCATGGATCATTTTCCTAAATTATTAAAACAATATGAATGTTTTTCTTGGTTTTTAGTATTTCACTTGTTGTTTTTACTTAAATTAATATAAATATTAAATAAAAAAGAGACACTTTGAGTAATATCGGCCACAGCATGCATCACATTGAGGTGTGGTTTATTATTAAACATAAAAATGACTAATAGATCATTTTCCTAAAATATCAAAACAATCTGAATGCGTTTATTTTATTTTTAGTATGTCACTTGTTGTTTTTAATTAAATTAATGTCACTTTTAAAAAAAGAGACACTTTGAGTTAAATCGGCCACACCATGCATTGTATTGAGGTGTGTTTAATTCTTATATGTCACAAATGACTAATATAACATTATACAAAAATATCAAAAGAATTATAAAGAATTTTTTCTATTTTCATTATGTCACTTGTTCTTTTTTACTTAAATTAATGTCAATTTTAAATAAAAAGACACACTTAGAGTCATATCGGTCACACCGTGTGTCGTATTGAGGTGAGGTTGACTCTTACACATCAAAAATGACTCATAGATCATTTTCCAAAAATATAAAAACAATATGAATACATTTTCTCAATTTTTAGTATGTCACTTATTCTTTTTTACTTAAATTAATGTCAATTTTAAAAAAAAACTAATTCATAATAGTCTCTGATTAATTATTATTTAATAGAAACCTTCTTAATCATATTATTTGTAAAACCATTCTTAATAACCAAATTATAGGAAACATAATAAATGGTGATCATAGATTCTCAATAAGTGTAAACAGGGGAGATATCACTGATCATATAAGGATAACATGAGCATAAAAAATAAAATAACTATTAGATAAAAATAATAAGGAAATTAACTTATAAATAGTAGATAAAATGATGAGAAAAATAATTAATTACATAAAAATACACACTTTAAGTCATAAATGCAGCAACAAACAGATAATAACTTGAGGTAACATGATGTATATTACAAAAAATAATGTAACCTGATTATTTAACTCTCGTTTTCTTTTTTAAAGGATGAATTGATTTGATCCCTCTATCGACGATCAAAATCTCTTCATTGTGGTCTCCTTTGATATAAATTTTTTTTCTACATTGATACCTCTATGAAATGATTGTGACATCCCAATAAAAGGGTCATCCTTAGTTGAATTTTTATCTCACCCTTTAGTGGTTTTGGTTGATAATAGAACAATTGAGCACTTTCAGTTTGCGGGATCTAGAAGATAAAATACTTATACTGCCTCTGATTCCATTATAAATGGTTTGTCTTTATACCCTTCTTTACTAGAATCAACATTCATGAATCCTAATTCATCTATTTTAAAAGAACTCTTATTATCAACCCACTTGCATTGAAAAATTGGCACTTGGAATGTTATATAATCCAACTCCCATATTTTTTTGATGATTCCAAAGTATGACATATTCATGTAAATTGTATATCTATCCTTAGTACCAGAAACATGCATCACTTCATCCACAAGTGTAACTCAACTAATTTTTATGGTAATATCTTCATTATGATCATTTATATAGAACATAAAACCATTAATTACATAACCATTGTAAGATAATACTTGCACACTTTTTCCTCTGACTAGCCATCAAAGTTATTCTAAAATTGAATCTGGATTTTCATTTTACTAATTTAAAATTTTTGGAGTTGGTGGCCTAGAACCAAATACTTTGTACTTTATGATAAAATTGTATTAATGGATTTTAATATTAATAAATACCTTATCACATCTTGATTTTTCTTCTGTGTGACAATGCATGTGATAATGTCCTAAGGACAATTGTTGCACTAAATGGTCATAATGGATCCCAGCTATGATGAGAACCTGGAAGTTCCATAACACTATTCTTAAATATATGTTCTATGGCCGAATTATGTTATTTTAGGGACATGAATAATACAGGCCATTAGGGGTGAGGACTCATAAAACATTGATGAACCTTCTCATGGTGTGAACCCTTGGTAATATTCAGGAGCATATTATGAGAATGAGACCCACCAGTAGAAAATCCACACTTCATAGTGTCATTGGATGTTCCTATCTACAGATGTGTGTATTGGTCCTTAAACTTTAATATTATTATTAATGGGTATTATGACCCACACGCTTAAATTTATTGACAAAATTGTGACGACACACCGTTTTCAGTGAGGTAGGATATGTTGGGTGCGTCATGAGTAAAACTGCCTTAGTAGATAATACGAGAAATGACTTGTCCCTTATGTTCCATAAAAAGAAGTTGATATCTCAGGCCCTTTGATGGAATTGATATCACCTAAAAATCTACGGATATTGTGAGGAATGGGAAAGTTCAATTCTAAGAATTAAAAGAAAGAATAATCAAGAATATGGGTTGATGGCACTAGCATGAAACCCGCTTTATTGGAGATATCGAGACAAAGGGATAACATTACACGGTAAGCGTTCGTAGGAGGTGAAACATCATTGCGGTATTAACTTCTTTCTTTATGGGTGCCTTGACATGTTTCTAGATTCTAATCTTGTAATTTAGGTAGGCTCCTCTTAATTCAACTGAGAAATGGTCCTAGAGGGTCACACACTTAGTGTATCCAAGTATCTCAGTTAAATATTCATTTAACAAGTTGAATAAAGATTATTCCGGATTGTGGTTTAATAATGATTCAAGGATGCATAATCACATTTATTTTAACACTAGTTATTTGATAGAATATATTATGGTTGAAATAATATATTTATTAGTGGGTAATGTAGTGATATTTATTTAATAAATAAATAGTCGTTATTCAAGATCTAATAAATGTGGTGGAGGAAATAAAGAAAATGGAAGAAAAAAAATACATGTTGTGTATATTAATATACATAATGTGTAGTTTTTTTGGGAATTTATGAGAAATAATATTATTTATTGAATTAAATAATATAAGGTGTAATTCATTGGGCACATGTCAAGTAATAATGATAGTAAAATGTTATTATTAGACATGGTGTCTTACTAAGCATTAAATGAAATAAATAAATGCCCTTGGGTAATTATTTTATTCTTTTATTATTCTAAGTAATATAAATCCCAATTACATTATTCTCATTAGCTATCCATTCCTTGTGGTTGTGAACAAAGAATCTGGAGAAAGCTCTCAAGCTAAGAGATAATTCCTTTACTCTAAGAATTCTCTCAAGTTACGAGGGTGATCCTCCTCTACCAAATTAAGGAGACCGCTTTGGAAGAAGCTCTCAAGGCGATCGAAGGAGGAAAACACAAGCAAAGGCTCTTCTGTGCTCGCACCAGAAGATCCCTTCGACGATGTCCATAGATACGTGGAGTATGTGTGGATCACCGCTAGAGTAATCCTACACTTGTCTTCTATGATGCAACAATGGATCACATTGGATCATGACCAGAAATATAAAAGGATAGAGAATTTCATCAAGGTAATTCTTTTCTTTTAATTAAATTAATTATAACCAACATATGATGATCCTCTCAATAGTTCCAGGACTTCTCTCTTTCCTTTTTGTTCTTCATTCTATTATAAAGATCTGGTGTTTTATCATCATGATGGATCTTGGATTGATCATTTTTAACGGTAAAATTAAGTTGGGTACACCCATCCATGTGCTTCTACTATGCCCAGAACCTATGAAAATATGGTCCCAAAACTATCCTATAAACTAATTATTATGTGTATTTGATATTCATATTTCATCCCTTTATGGATTCAAATGCCTAATAATTTATTTGTGGGTTTCAACATATTTTTCAACCTCCTAACTGTTATGAAAAATGTAAAGGTGGGCCTGCTACCAATCTGTAATATTGATTATTACAACATCTCTTCTATAAATTCCTTCACCCCCAATCCACCCAGTGTGATGATATTTTAGAAGACCAATGCTTTCCAAACTGGATAGGTATTCAGTACATAATTAAATGACTTCCTTTAAAAAATATCACTTTGCAATACGACCCTATATCCGACTTCAATTTTTGACATACCCTTTCAAAATATTCATATACCGTTCAATGGGTAATATCCATATATAATATATAGGACCATATATTAAAATCTATCTCACTAAGTGAACCATCAAATGAACCATCATATCAAAAAAAATTGGTAGGAAGAAAATTTCCAATTCACATAATATGAAGACAATTTTTCTTTCCATAGTCGGCAATTTTTCTGGGTCTATAACATTTCTGCTTATAGCTTTGAAGAAGAAACTAAGCTTGGTTAATGTATAGCAAACATTCTTGGTAAAAATGAAATGTAAATCTATAGGCCTTCTATATTTCATCAAAACATGGTAGTCATGTAATTTAAAACCATTTAACTTTAAATTAGTCATTGACACGATGTACTTGATATTTGATAAATACCCCTCTGGAACCTTTACATTATTTAAGAAGTTGCAAAACTGATATCTATCCTACCTGGAAAGAGTGTAAGTAGTTGGAGGAAGAAAGGTTCATTTTCACCCTTCATTAGTGCCAACTCTTCTTGTATTTCCATGTCAAACATGTCTAACCTAGCCTTAAAACTAGTGTCACTCAATCCATTTCCTACTTTAAAATTATACATCTTCATTATGGATGAAAATTCTGTATATTTAGTGAAAAAATCATACAATGGTGTATTTTCATAACTCTTTAACTTCTTAAACAATTTTGGGAAATCACGAATTTCATCTTCAACTCTCCTTATCATTTCCTAAATATGGTATTCATCATCATTCACATCTATAACTACATCCTTGATATAGTATTCTTCATTGTCCACACTTGTAATCATATTAGATGATCTATAAAACACAGTGTTATCCCATCCACTATCTACATTTTCTTTTTTCCCCATGTTTATTCCAACATTTATAATTTTGATCTATTCGGTGAAATATCAAGTGTTCTTCCAACTTATCTGGGCTAATTTTTCTTTAATAACAACTGTGTAAACATGGAAAAAGGATTTAAAAATGGTTATATATATGATCTATTTCAAATTTTATGAACTCTTTCACTCCATCTTCTTACTCTTTTGTCAGACTCTTCGCATCAATCCATTATTTATTCATATCCATCCTATTTTATTCAGTAATATTAATATTTAACAAGATTAATACACAAAACATTGATATAAAAATTAAACAAGGCTAAAAAAGTTATATACTTTAAGTCTCCTTTAAAAACTATTTATAAAATCACAGTTGAAATCACATTAAAAAAACCCACCATTTACAAAAATTTATCTTTAAAATAACATTCCCTTTATTAAAATAAACCAATCAGTTCCAAAAAATATTTTTCATAACCCCAATTCCTTTTTTAAATCATTTTAAATCTATTTAAAACCCAAAAAAGGGTATGTTGAACATATATATTTTTTTAAGAAACATTTCAAAAACACTTGAATCATTTTAAAAGAGCCACTTAGGAATTTTTACAAAGACATAAATCCCAAGAGAGGCACTTTATAAAGGATACATGAATAAAAAATAACCAACATTTTATAAAATATAAAGTTGTAAAAGGTTTATCATGTCTCTCAAGAATTAAATAGTATGAATCCTATAGTTTAATCCTGTAATACTACTGAAGAGTGAATAAGTGATAGATAAAGACATAAGTTTCACTTGGAAATGATACTTTTGAAAATAAAGTCACATCTCTTCAAAGTGGGAAACCATATTCCAATTGATGGTTGAATCATGTACTACCTAAGTTTGATCCTTTTAATACGGTACATCAAAAAAAATATTCCCCTTTTTGAGGGTATACATTAGGTCAAATTTAAAGAACTATAGGTACTAAAACCTTCTCTGTTATCAATGGTTCGTTTAACTTTGTGATTAAATATATTTCAAACACTTTTGTTGGTTGGAGTGGAATCTCAAGAGGGGGGTGAATTGAGTTCCTACTTAAAATTTATGTTAAAAACTTTATGCTTAAGAACCCCCAATTTTGAAATGACCCTGTTAATTAAGGCAGTAGAGATATAAATGTTTAGTTGGTCAAAAGGTTTTTCAAAGGGTGATTAGACCTCAGTTGAATCAGTGTAAAACACTTCTTCAACTTTTGAGACAAGTTTACTAAATTAAACATACACACACACATACCAAAACTAACTATCAAAGTCAATGCTAAAATATTTTCTATTTTTGAAATTAAAATCAGTGAAAAATAGACAACAGAGTATAACAAAAATATAGTAAAAAGAAGAGTTAAACAAGAGGTTTAGTCTCAAGTTGAGACTTAATCCTCTCCACTTGGTGATCACATACCACCAAGCAGTTTATATAAATGATAAACTTGATACAAAACCAGTATCTGGATTTACAACAGTTTTTCACAAACTATCTAGGGTTCACACCTTCTATCATAGTTCTTTGTGGGGAAAAAACAATACAAACCACACACGGTCTCTTCCATAGTTGTACGTGGGAAACAAAGTGTAATTGAAGTTTGATGTGAGGTATTTCAGTATCCTCTAGTTCAAGCACAGAATACAATGTTTGTAACAGACAGACCCACACACTTTTCAGAAATGTAAAATAAAAGAACATAGTATAGCTAAGATTATTATATTGATTTTAGAAATCTCTATGTGTTTGCAGTTTAACTCTTGACTCCTTGGTGTGAAGAATGTGCAGTTAGATTCTTTCTCTGGAAGTTGACTTCAAAACAGAGTGTCGAAACTACAGGTTCTAGCTTTCAGGAATTGAGTGTTTTGCTTCTTGTGTTGATTCAGATTATATAAAGAACAGAAGGAATCCTTGAATTTGTTCTCCTGAAATGATCGTCTTAAGACTCTTGAGTTCACATTGTAAGTGCTCAGATGATTCTTCCTTGTTCTCTTTGATCTAGCAAGTAAGTTCTTTCTCATGAATTCCTCTATTGTTTCATGCTTCTTTGGTGTATGGTTTCTTCCATGGTCTTCTCTTTTATATTTTAGATTTGACAATAGGAATAATTAAACCATGTGTGGTCTTCCTCGTACCTCATATTGTCCCCAGATACAGTCTCTTGATATGTCTACAATCAGCATTAATTAATGTTAGAATCATTAAATTTACCAAATGTAACTGTTATAATAATATGAAGATTTTGAAAAAGTATGGAAGGTTAAGTATCATTAGACTGGTAATGGTAGCCTTCAGCGGTAGACTTCAACATTAGGTTTTCATCGGTAGCCTTCATCGGTAGCCTTCAACAGTAACCTTCAGCGGTAGCCTTCAGCAGTAGCCTTTAGTGGTAACCTTCTCAATGGTAACCTTCTCAATGGTAACCTTTAGCGGTAACCTTCATCGATGACCTTCATCAGTGACCTTCATCTGGGACCTCTCATTAGTGACTTTTCATCGGTGACCTTTCTATCGATGACCTTTCTATCGGTGACCTTTACTTGGAAATTTTTTTCACTATAAGCCTAAAAAATAGAATAGTGAGATTAAAGATACATAGGTATCACTAGATAGAGACAATAAATATTAATGAAACATGATTATTCTATAATAGAAACATGATTATCACATAAATGAAACATGATTTGGTATTATCAAAATAGGTGAGTCCAACAATCTCCCCCTTTTTGATAATCACAAATTATGTCAGTATTTTTTTTTGAATCAGGGTTAAGCACATTTGCTAATACCTTTAGAGGTGTGTATAATTACAATTGAACCATGTTTATTATAGATATTATATATATGAAAATATTCTAGTTAACTTAAAAACTTATCTCCCCTTTAGGAAACTTAAAATTAAAACTTAAAACGTCTCCCCATTTGTGATTAACAAAAATACAGGAAGAAAAAAAGGTGAGAAAAGAGGATTTTATTATTAATGAAGCAAGAATGCAAGATAAAAATAGTGTAAAAAGATCTATATCAACTAATAAATCTCACATTCAATCCACATCAGATGTGTCCAAGTGATCATTGTCTTTGGAAGCTGAGGAGTTAGGTCCAAAAGATGGAGGAATAGGACTAGGGATGGTAGTGAGTAGTACAGGAGGAGTTGCTATAGAGACATCAATAGAACTATAGTGAGTAGATCTTTGATGAATCATAGGGCTCAATCATCCTATGACCTATGTAGGAGTCATCACTGGTGCAGTACTGGTAGATCCTGAAGCAGCTGAGGAAGAAGGCAAGGCTGGAGGAACAATGATGGGAGTGCAATCCACATGGAGGAAGGGTAAAAGAAGATTTATGAAATCCATAATAATACTTCCACCTCTTTTCAAATCTGATATAAAATCATCCTTATTCTCCATAAATTTATCTAAGGATGGAGTTAACTCTCTGAGTCTGCTAACTTGATCCTTAAATGCCTGAGTGATATGTGGGATCCCCAAGTTCTCCAACAAAAGCTTAAAGTGACCATCTATATGATGCTTAGTATACACCCTTTTATAGTATAAATCAACTTTCTCTTTGATAGAATTATAATCTTGAGTATCTTCCCTTAGATAATCTTCCACAAGTTTATGAATTTCCCTAGTAGTAGAAATGACCTGAGTCATAGACTGAGGGTCTGAGGTACTAGCACCAGAAAATTTCTCCACTTCTTCACTAACAACTAATTTGAAATATTATAGATAAACAGGAGGAGAGTATGAAGAGGAATCAGATGCACACAGAGGTTCCATAGTAAAGACACTGTCTCCTTAAAATATTTGGTCAGTCCACTGATTAGACTCTTCACATCATCATCCTGGCCACTCACATGTGTTTCCATAGACTTCTTAAAGTCTTCAGACACAGTGACCATATGTTGAACCACACTTTTAACATATCTAAGATCTCTGTACACTTGCACCCTTGAATCCATATATAAGTATAATATGGAAATTGACTACTTTAAATATTCCATATATTCTACAGAGGTTCTGATCTAATTCTGAAAATCCTTCACTTCATGTCGCAGATTTGAGTGAAAGGTGGAAACAACTCTCTCTAAGGAAGATGCTACAACTTCTTGATTTGGGGACAATTTTCTATCTATCTCTGTAGATTTATCATCAAAAAGTCTCTTCAAGTCTAATTTCAATGATTCTAAGTTATCCTTCTTCACATAGTCTCGAGGAAAAAGCACTACTAGCTATACAATAGTAGTCTCTGTAACAGAAGGAATTGGAAGAGTTATGATAGGTTGGTCATCATCAGAGTCTCCATAATCTAAGCCCAAGACCACAAATCCAGGGTCTTCTACTCCCATGAGTAGCAACAACTGAACCTGTAGCAACTGGTTCCTAACCCTCACTTAGAGCATTCTCCTGATTGAACACATTCATCTCTACCATACCTCCTTGATCAAATGCATCAACAGGAGGGTCCACTGCCAATTCCTCTATAAAATCTTCAACTACTACCAATGAAATTCCATATTCAACCAAATCAGTAACCTCTTTATCTACACTTTTTACCATTTTTGTATGTCCTATCAAAGGACTGAGACTTAGACATTCTTATTCACTTTCACCAGCAGCTGTCTCAAAGTCATCATGACTAGATTCAGTTTCATATTCCTCCTATGAGGTCTCTCTAATGTCTCTTAATACATTTTTATCTCCTTCTTCCTCACTAGTTTCCTCATCATCATTGTCCCTTAGAATAGACTCTCTTCTAGGTAGTATTTTTTGTGGTCTAGGCTCACCAAAAGATACAATATTGGCATGAGGAAGCTCAGGATCACTTATGTCATCTATAAGAGAATCCTCTCTAACTTGCATAACAACACCCTCTTCTTCTTCATCTAAGTATGCAGGATCCAATTAATTAGGCTTCAAACTAGGGTATCTCTTATCCTTAGGCCTAGTAGGATGAGTAATTGGGTTTAATTACTCATATAGATTAGCCTCATCATTTACCCATCTTCTTTTCCAAGGGTTCCAGCTGATCTTCATAAACTTGAAAATTATCTTGGTGATGCAGAAATTGTCCCTTACAACAATTATTTCCTCCTTATTTCTAGAAACTCCTTTCGCTTTTAACATTAAAAATATCAACCTGGCATGAAACAAATAATTGGACTTGGAACTGGGATTTTTCATATCCTAAAATTAAATCATCAGCAATCTAGACAAATTTATCTTATGTCTATGATTCAACAGATACAAAATAAATACATCTTGATATTTCAAGGTAGCAAAGTCCCCTCTCTTGGGACTCAAAATTTTCTGAAAAAACTTAAACAAAAACCTATTTTCTCCTTCCATTTCAGTAGAAATCACTTTATTAGGGATCTCATTCCTTATCAGTTTAGCCAAATCATCTTCATAACAGAATAACTCATTAGTGGGAGGTACCACTTCTGAGTAGTAATCAAAAATACCTTCATGTAGAACTCATAAACAATCAGCCCATTCAATAGAGGAGAAGCTCACACTTACTCCATTTACCTTATATGACATTCAGTTATCATCCTCATACTACTTGAATTTTATAAATTCATAAAATTCCTTCACTAACATCAGGTAATAAGGTCCATTGTTATTTGCAAAGCATTCAACCCAACCTTGAGCTTCAAGTGCCTTCATCACTAAAGACCTGCTCGACATCAGTCATTCTGAGATTAGTTCCTTCTCAACCACAATTAACCTCTTTGACAAATGTGGGTTGATTAAATTTTCTACTACCTGGCTTCCACTACTTGACCTAGCTCGAGTTATCTTATGATTTAGTGCATCTACCTCATTACTGACCAATGGACTCCTTAGTCTTGCCATTTCAATGTGGAGTGGTTCGAGGGTTTAAGTAGAAGATGAGGTTCTAAGGTTAGAGAGAAATAGTTTTAGGAGAGAGTAAAAGTGGATCGAAATGTGGTTTATACTTTAATTTTATCATTTAGGAATCGAAAAATAAATAAATTAAAATAAATAAGTAATACTAAAAACGTTTTAGATTTCGGCAGAAAAATGTGAAATCTTGGAAAATTCAACTATCGGTAAGGTGACAATGGTGAGGTTCCTAACGGTGAGGTCCAACAGTGAGGTTCCTAACGATGAGGTCCAACAGCAAGGTTCCTAACAGTGAAGTTCCTAATGGTGAGGTCTAATGGTGAGGTTCCTAATGGTGAGGTCCAATAGTGAGGTTCCTAACGGTGAGGTCCAATGGTGAGGTTCCTAACCTAAGATTTTATCATACCTAACTCATGTTTGATGTAATTTAACCTCTCATAATTCAAAGGCTTTGTGAATATATCATCCAATTGATGTTCAATTCCAATGAATTCAAGAGTGATATCACCTCTTTGATAATGGTCTCTCGATAAGTGATGTCTCACATCAATGTGCTTTTTCCTATAATGAGATACTGGATTTCTAGAGATATTAATAGCACTTGTATTTTCATATTTTATAGATACATGTTTGAATTGATATCAATAGTCTAGTAAAGTGTGTTTCAACCACAAAATTTGAGAACAACAACTACCAGTAGTTATATATTTAGCTTCGGCAGTAGATAATGCAACAAAATTTTGTTTCTTACTATACCATGATACTATAGACTTGCCCAAAATGTGACATGTTCCATAGGTGCTCTTTCTATTTAACTTGCAACCAGAAAAGTCAGAATTCGAATAACTTGTTAAATCAAATGATTGTCCTGTTGGATAAAATAGTCATAAGTTTGTAGTATACTTGAGATATTTAAAAATCCTTTTAACAGCAGTTAAATGAGACTCTTTGGGATTGCATTGAAAGCAAGAAAACATGCATATATTGAACATAATATTAGGTCTGCTAGCAGTAAGATAGAGCTTACTCCCAATCATACCTTTGTAATTGGTTTGATCCACTGGTTTACCGGTTTCATTAGAATCCAACTTATAGGTGGTACTCATAGGTGTATCACTACCTTTATTGTCATCCAAGAAAAAACGTTTCAAAATATCCTTATTATATTTATTCTGATTTAAAATAATACCATTTTTATTTTGAAAAATTTTAAATCCAAGAAAAATTTAAGTTCCCCCAATAAACTCATTTCAAATTCATCTTGCATCATTTTTGAAAAATCAGTACATAAAGAATTTTTAGAGGATCCAAAAATAATGTCATATACATAAATCTATACTATTAAAACATATTTGGAAATCCTTTTAATAAAAATAGTAGGATCCACTATTCCTTTAGTAAAACCTTCTGAAATAAAAAAAGAACTAATTATATCATAACAAGCTCTTGGAGCTTGTTTTAGACCATATAGAGTTTTATAAAGTTTAAAAACCTGATTTGAAAAATGGGGATTTGTAAAACCATGGGGTTGTTCAAAAAATACATCCTCAACTATGTACCCATTTAGAAATTCACTTTTGACATCCATATGATAAAGTTTGAAATTCATATGAGCTGCATAATCAAGTAGTATCCCAATGGATTCAAGTCTAGCTACAGGTGTGAAGGTTTCCTTATAGTCTATTCCTTATTCTTGACTATATCCTTGTGCAACTAGTCTACCCTTGTTTCTAACTATGTTTCCAGATTCATCAACCTTATTTCTAAACACCCATTTAGTGCCTATGGTCAAAGTGTCTTTAGGTCTTTCTACTAATTTCCAAACTTTGTTTCTTTCAAACTGATTTAATTATTCTTTCATAGCTATCACCCAAAATTAATCATTGATTGCATCATTTATATTTTTAGGTTCATGCTATGAAAGAACGGCTTGATGTTCAACCTGGTTTCTTAGAGAAGCTCTAGTTTATGTTCCTCTATTTAGATCACCTGCTACAACATCTAAAGGATGATTCTTTAGAGTTCTCATACCTCTAGGAAGATTTGAACTAGAATCCTCATGGTTGTCTATAGGTTCAGATTCATAAATCTTAGATTTTGGAAAATTTCTAGAACTGGTTGTTTTTACCAAAGGGTTCACTATCTTTACCATTATGGTCTAGAATTGACATATCTTCTTCAAGATGTTCAACGGAGGTTTTGGGTTCAAGTGGATCAGTCTCATCAAATTTTACATGAACTGATTCTTCCATATATTTGGTTCTTTTATTGAATACTCTATAAGCTTTAGTAAAGATTGAGTAACCTAGGAAAATTCCTTCATCACTCTTAGAAGAAAACTTTTCAGGATTATCCTTAGTGTTAAGGATAAAGACTTTGAAACCAAAAACTCTAAAGTAATTACCCTTTTGATTCCTATTATTCAAGAGCTCATAAGGGGTTTTCTTAAGAACAGGTATAATTAAGACTCTATTGATAATGTAACAAGATGTATTAACAGCTTCATCCCAAAAATAGATAGGTAGATTATACTCATTTAGCATAGTCTGGGAAATCTATTGAAGTGTCCTATTTCTTCTTTCTACAACTCCATTTTGTTGAGGTGTTCTAGGAGAAGATAAATTGTTATTATAGCCATTTTGTGAGAAAAAATATTCAAATTTATGATTTTCAAACTCATGACCATGATCACTTCTCAAGGTCTTAATTCTAAGTCCACTAAGATTTTCAACATACATAGACTATTTAATAAAGTAAGAACATGCTTCACTTTTGTGAGCTAGAAAGTATACCCAAGTATATCTTTAAAAATCATCTATAAGAACATAAACATAATTCTTCCCATTTAAACATGAAACTCTAGATGGTCCAAACAAATCCATGTGAACCAACTCGAGTGGTTGAGAAGGAGAAAGTTATTTATTTGGTTTGAAAGAAAATTTGTGTTGTTTTCCTTTTTGATAAGGATTAAAAACATTTTTATGTGTGAATTCTAATTTAGGTAAGTCTCTAACCAAACCTTTACTAGTTAGTTTCCTAAGTGAGTGCACATTACAGTGTCCAAATCTTCTGTTCTATAACCAGGATTCCATATGAAAAGCATTTAAACAAGAAAAAAATTTCTTAGCTAAAGAATTTAAATCAACATCATATACATTTTCATTTCTAAGAGTAGTGAATATTAAATCATTATTAGAATTAAAAACATTTCATGCATCATTTTCAAACTTAAAATTGAAACCATCATCACACAATTGAGAGATACTAAGTAGATTGTATTTTAACCCATCAACAAAACGTACTTTTGAAATTAATATAGTATTAGGGTTACCAATCTGGCCTAAGTTGACAATATTACCTTTAGCATTATCAACGAATGTGACATGTCCACCAACCACTTTAATTAGGCTCTTGAAGCATTAATAATCTCTTGCCATATGTCTTGAACATCCACTGTCTAAGTACCATAGAGTTTTACAGGAGATCTTCAGACAATTTTTCTACAAAATAGATTAAGTGTAGGGTAACTTTGGTACCCATATTTTCTTGGGTCCATAGATGTTAGAAAGTAAAACCTTGGGAACCCATACTTTTCTCGCAGGTTTCCTATAATCAACAGATATGTTTTGAGACATGAACAGTTTTTTAGGTCCTTTAGAAAATTGTTTTTCAAAAGATGGTCTAAAACTTGAACTAGTAGTGAACTATCTAGATTTTGGAACAAATTTATTTTTAATAATCCTTCTATGTCCTGGTTGATATCCTAGACCAGTTGTATATTTTGGAGCAATTTATTTCCCTAGAAACTGAGTCAAGGTATCTCTACCTGCCGAAAACTTCTCAAGATCCCTTTTTAATTACTCATTTGATAATTTAAGTTCATTATTTTCTTTTAATAGTTGAGCACATTTTTCTTTCTCAATATCCAGACCAGACTTATAATTAGCATTTAAAGCATGTTGTCATTTTAATTATTTATATTTATCCTTGAGTTCATTAAAGGTGTCCTCAAGCATTCCACGATATTCAAATAGTTCATCCTTAGTCATATTATCATCATTATTTTATTCACTTTCATTTCCAAAATAATAAGCAATATGTATAGGAGAATTGGGTGTTACCTTAGACGTTCCTGTCATGAAACGCAGGTTTTCATGTTTGTACATCTCAATATTAGAAGAGTTAGATCCACTAGAGCTATCTTCTGAATCACTCCAAGTAGCTTTCATAACCTTTTTATATCCTATTCCCTTGCCTGCATATTTCTTTTTTAACTTCATCTTGGGGTAATCTGCTTTCACATGGCCTTTTTGTTTACACACATAGAAGAATATCTCATTTGTGTTGTCATTCCATTTTCTATCCTTTTTCCATTGTCCTTTATTATCATACCTTCCTTTATAGTTTGAATTTCTAAAGAAATTATTCTTATGGTATAAATTCTTGAATCTCCTAGCAAGATGAGCCATCTCATCATCACTGTCAGAATCTAAGTCTTCACTAGTATAAGTGTTTATAAGATCTTGAACTTTTTCTTTGTCTTTGCTCTTTGAGGTAGTAGTCTTGAATGCTACAGATTTCTTTCTAGGTTCTTCGTTAGCTTCATGATTTACCGTAAGCTCTTCTTCTTACATCATAAGTTTTACAATTAGTTCCTTCACTGGTATCTTTCCTATGTCACAGGATTCTCGAATAGAAACAAAAGTTTCTCTCCATCTGTCAGGTAGGCATCGAAGCAACCTCATAATCTGATCCTTGTTGTCTACTGGTTTCCCAAGTAGACTCATGGTGTTTACTATTTCATTGAACCTAAGATAAATTTCAAATATAAGTTCATCAGGCTTCATTTTAAAATTATTATATTTAATAGTATAAGTATTTAATCTCATTTCTTTAACATTGGTTATTCTCTCATGAGAAACGGCCAAAGTATCCCAAATTTAATATGCAGTTTTACAGGCAGATATTCTATTGAATTATTCATCACCTAGAGAACAGTACAATGAATTAATTTCTTTACATTTCTTGTTATATGTAGCTTTATTCAACTGAGACCATGTTTACCTAGCAGTAAGAGGCAAAGCATGTTGTTCTTCAATTATGTCCCAAATTTCAGGACTCATGCTCTCTAGATACATTTTCATTTTCAATTTCCATTAAGCATGGTTATTACTATTAAAGAAAGGTGGCTTGTTAGTAGCATCACCCTCAACTCTGTTGTCCATTGTTAATTAGAATTTTGAAGAACAGAAAATTTAGATATGACAGAAATTTTGAGATCTTTAAGATACAACTAAAATCACAGTTGAAAATAATTTGACAACTTGCACAACAGTTCAGATAGTAGCAATAAAAATGTGATTTGATACCAAATTTTGGTCTGAGTGGAATATCAAGAGGGGGTTGAATTGAGTTCCTACTTAAAATTTATGTTAAAAACATTATTCTTAAGAACCCCCAATTTTGAAACAGCCCAGTTAATTAAGGCAGTAGAGATATAAATGTTTAGTTGGTCGACAGGTTTCTCAAAGGGTGATTAGAACTTAGTTGAATCAGTGTAAAACACTTCTTAAAATTTTGAAACAAGTTTACTGAATTAAACAAATATACACACTAATTGGAACTAACTATCAAATTCAATGCTAAACAATTTTCAATTTTTTGACATTAAAATCATTGGAAAATATACAAGAGAGTATAACAAAAATATAGTACATAGTAGAGTTAAACAAGAGGTTCAGTATCAAGACGAGAATTAATCCTCTCCACTTGGTGATCACCTGCCACCAAGTAGTTTATATAAATGATAAAATTGATACACAACCTGTATTTGTCTTTACAATAGTTTTTCATAAACTGTCCAGGGTTCACACCCTCTACCACTATTCTTCGTGGAAAAAAACAAACAATACAGACCACACACGGTCTCTTCCATAGTCGTACATGGGGAAAAAGCGTAAGTGAAGTTTGATGTGAGGATTTTCAGTATCCTCATATTCAAGTACAGAAGACAGTGTGTGTAACAGACAGACCCGCACACTTCTCAGAAATGTAAAATAAAATAACACAGTAGAGATAAGATTATAATATTGAGTTTAGAAAGCTCTATGTGTTTTCAGTTCATCTCTTGACTTCTTGGTGTGAAGAATTTGCGGTTAGAGTCTTTCTCTAGAAGTTTTTCACCAAACAGAGTGTCGCAACTTCAGGTTCTATCTTTCAAGAATTGAGTGTTTTTCTTCTTGTGCTGATCGAGATTTGATGAAGCACATAAGGCATCCTTGAATTTGTTCTCCCAAAATGATCTTCTTAAGACTCTTGGGTTCACGGTGTAAGTGCTCAAATGATTCTTCCTTGTTCTCTTTGATCTAGAGAGTAAGTTCTTTCTCATGAATTTCTATGTTTTTTCACACTTCGTTGGCGTATGGTTTCTTCCTCAGTCTTCTTTTTTATATTTGAGATTCGACAATAGGAATAAGTAAACCATGCGCGGTCCTCCTTGTACCTCATACTGTCCCCAGATACTATCTCTTGATATGTCTACAATCAGCATTAATTAATGTCAGAAGCATTAAATTTACCAAATATGGTCGTTAGAATAATCTTAAGAGTTAAAAAAGTGTGGAAGGGTAAGCATCGGTAGACTGGTAATGGTATCCTTTAGCGGTAGGCTTCAACAGTAGGTGTACATCGGTAGCCTTTATCAATAGCCTTCAACGATAGCCTTCAGCGGTAGACTTCAGCAGTAGCCTTAAGCGGTAACCTTCTCAATGGTAACCTTCTCAACGATAACCTTCAGTAGTAACCTTCATCGGTGACCTTCATCAGTGACCTTCATCGGTGACCTTTCATTGGTGACCTTTCATCGGTGACCTTTCTACTGGTGACCTTTCTACCGGTGACCTTTCTATCGGTGACCTTTACTTTGATAAATTTTTCATTGTAAGCTTAAACAATAAAATAGTGAGATTAAAGATACATATGTATCACTAGATAGAGACTATAAATATTAATGAAACACGATTATTCTATAGTAGAAACATGATTATCACATAAATGAAACATGACTTGGGATTATCAAAACAGGTGAGTCCAACAACTTTTTTAATGTATTCATAAAATATCTCACCCTAAAGATAAAACCAATAACACCTCATGGAAATCACCACTATTTCCAAATCTAGGAAAGGATCTGGGAAGTTTCTCTTATGTGTGCTTAACTATCTGGACCCATAAGCAACCACATGACCATTATGGACTAGAACTGTTCAAATCCAAAATCCTGATACATCACAATATAATCCATACTCATTACCCAACTCATTTATGGTTAAGATTGGTGTTTTCATTGATCTCCCATTAGGATCTTAGAAGGATCTCTCATGAACTTCTACGCAAAGGAATCATACCACATTCTTGGTTAAGGCCTTCTTAGTGCTTCCAATCTGGAAGAATCTTGGTTGACCCTCTGATATCTAATTGATATTAGAGAACACTTTATCACCTATAAGTTGATCAAATAGTACATAAATATGTATAAGTGGATAAAAGTTAATTTCTATCACTTAGCATTAACCTCTAATAGTCCACACATATTTTCAATGATCCATTTGAATTTTTATGGAAAAAACTAAGGCACCCCAAGGGGACATAATCATTTATATGAACCCCTTCACCACGAAGTCATTCAATTGATCCTTCTTCTCACATAGATCTAAAAGATCCATCTTATATGGTGTAATAGATATATTCTCTACACTTGGTAAGAACACCATCATAAGCTCAACCTATCCCTTGGGTGGTAACCAAGAAAAGTCCTTGGAAAATACATCTAGGATATCTATTAAAATGTTATATATATGTAAGTATGGGTCTCTATACTAGGGGTGGTATTAGTACAGATGATAGGGACTCTTCTCATAATGACCATTGAAAAATATAAGCTGCTACATCTTATAAGGTCATCCATGATAGTAAATTTACAATTTTACCAACATAATGGAACAAGAGCTACAAAAATAAAAATACATTATCTCTTACTTTTGAAAAATATAAGCTGCTACATCTTACCAATCATTAAGCCATGAAATCTCTATACTACTAGGGGCACATTATCTCTTACTACTAGGGATAGATATTTTCATCTCCTCATAGTAATCTCTATACTCATTCCTATTCTGGTAGGGACAGAGAAAATGGTGTAAGCTCATGTCGTGTAGATTATACCCTGATTCGACACTAATTATCATTATAAAAATTGATCATCAATCTACATATTAGGAATAAAACCAATAAACATGAACATCATCCTTATATTGTCCCATAAAGAAGGGTACCATCAAAGAGAGCATTATAGAACACACCTTTATTGAGAAATGCAAAAACCAAATGCTCACATAAATTGTTAAAATTCTCCTGGTTGTGATATGATTGATTCATATGAAAGAAACCTATGATCGTATCATGAAGCAATGTCAAAATCATAAAAACATTATACAACATACCCTAATATTATCAGTTAACCAATCCACCATAATTTCAAGAAGACAAGCATGATAATTCATATAACCATACACTATAGGCTATAGACCTCTAAATAACACCTAATAAACTTGAGTGACTATAAATACGACACTTAGAATGAAATCATTCATCGTGTATCTAAAATATCCACACATAAGTCACAAATTATCCACTATTACCATAGTCTCAAAAAATGTGGAACATGAAATCTAAAACAAATTCACTACACTTGATGAGCCGTTATAATACCTTAATTAATTTATAAAAGAAATAAGGAATGATCCCCACCATTAAAAGAATTCCTATGGGGAACAATTATTGAATTCATGATCCAAAATAATCCATAATATAAGGATTCCAAAATGGTTATCTCATGTTCATGTATATAAATTAGATAGTGAAACTGATGAAAAATAGTTAATCTCTTCAGCAATACCAAACATTCGAGTCTAGCTTCTCAGACCTCAAAAACATCCACTAATGATAAAAATAATTACTCAAGGTATGAGCTACCAAAACACTAATTTAAAACCATATATGATACTCACAATGCATTATATATAAGTAAAAATCATGAACAATGGCCTTGAAGATGATGTGGAGCATGAAACCTGTGTATGAGAGTCGGGGGATGAGGAGTCGACAGCGGAGGAGGAGGATGAGTTAGTGGCAGCGGCAATTGAGGAGTAGTCAGCAGCGTAGGAGGAGGAGTCAGCGGCAGTGACAACAGAGGAGGAGGAGGAGTCGACAATAAAGGAGGAGGAGGAGAAGGAGGAGGCAGGGTTCGGCTTCCTCGAGAGCTTGAGGCGTGCGAGAGGAGGAGGAGACATATATGGTTTTTTTAGAAAAGCAGGTAAACCTTTTATCAGTGCTAGATAAAAAACACTGATAAAGGTATGTTCTATCAGTGCTTAAACAGAAAGCACTGATAAAACTATAATGGTAATAAATTATTTATATTTTTATATATATTTATAAAATTATATGTATAATAAATATATATATCTAATTATTTATAATAATAGCGATAAATAAATATATATTTATTAATATTTATATATATAATAAATATATACTTATTTATAATTATAAATTTACAATAAATATATTTATTATATTTATAATTATATATAATTAATATCTTTATTATAATTTTATAATTATTTAAATATATCTATAATTATTTAGAATTATAATTGTAAATAATAGTATATATTTATTATAATTTTATAATTATTTAATAACTATAAATTTGTATATATTTATTTATATTTAGAATAAATATATATTTATTTATAGTTATAATCATATATATATATATATATATATATATATATATTTCAATAATTATAAAATTATAACAAATATATTTACTACATTTATAATTTTATAAATATATATAATTAATATATTTATTATAATTTAATAATTATTTAAATATATCTATGTTATTTAGAATTATAAATATAAATATTTGTATTTATTTATAATAAATGGATTTTATACTTTAATTTTGATGAGATGGAGGTGATTCGGGATGGCGGAGCATGGGGAGGCGCTTCGGGGAACCGTAATCTGCTGGGGAAGATGATAGCGGGACGGCGGTTCAGACTCTTCCTCGCTCTTTACTACTATCACCTGGGCTGAGCGCGTCGCCTGCTGGTGTCGATTCGAGGTCGCTAGCTCCGGTTTCTCATAATAGTGAAGCGCTGGTTCTACCCTCTGGCTTTGTGTCATCCTCACTGGAAGCAGATCTGGATACAGAACCTTGAAATTGTGATGGACCTCGGTTGGATTTTGTGTGCCCTAATGCACTGTTATCCAAGTCTGAGGGGTCGGGCCCTACGAGCGAGGGGTTGGCCTGTGCGAAAGGTCTTTCAAGATTAAAGTGTGTTTCTTTTTGTGATGTCCTTGAATTTGTTCCCCATGAGCAGGACTCTCGGATTTTAAAATTTGATGATGGAAGATTCACGGTAATTGCACATTCGGTGGTGCTCAAGGAGCGTCTTGAGGCCTGCAAATTCTCTCTTATTGGGTGGCTGATCTTCTCGAAGGGTGATAATCTGTTGAACATTGAGGAATTGAAGCTCAAGATCTCTCGAATCTAGGGTTTTTCAGAATGGAAGATAGTCCCTAAGGGCCAAGGTTACTTTCACCTTATCTTCTCATCTACAGATGATAGATCGAGGGCATGGAGCAATGGGTTCTTCTCTCTTAATCTAGGAAGTTTTCGATTTTCGATTTGGGATTTAAATTTTAATCCATACTTGCAGAATTATTCCAATGCTCAAATCTGGATGAGAATCCATGGCTTAAGCTGGGTGTTTTGGCATTCATTATCTTTGAACGATTTAGTTTCCTACATTGGTATACCTTTGAAGATGGATTAGAATACAATGCATGGAATATTTCTCTATTTCGCTAGAGTTTTGGTCGATGTGGTCATGAAAAATACTTTACCTGAATGTGTCACTTTGCTCGCCGATGGTGAGAAATTTGTGGTTGAGTTTGAATATGATTCAATCCCAACATTCTATAATTTTTTTAGGTTGGTGGGGCATGATGTTTCTAAATATTGGAATGTGAGGAAAATCAAAATGAAAGTGGGTTCTTCTACTGATGGAAAAAATATCCTGGTTCCTTCAAGGAAATAAAACCTGGTATGAATCAGGCCGCTGTCTCCAAGGAGGATAGTAAGCCTCATGATTGGCATATTTCTGGTCAAGGGAAGGTGCAGGAATCCACAGGAGTTGATGCACCAGCTATTTATACTCTAAAGGGGAGGGCTAGTTCTCCATCTACTTCTACACCTACTTCTACACGCAATAAGGTCTGTGAATCTGGTAAGGACAACGTCAATGCTACTGTTTCCTTTCGTGATATACTTGTAGCAGGAATTCAAGCCACTGTTGAAGATCACCGTGATGAGTCTGACTTGGAACATGATGTTCAAATGCAAGCCGACTCTCGGTTTAGGGAGGAAAGAAATGATTTTAAAAATAGGAAAGGTAAACATGCTGACTCTCCCCTCCCACCAAATGTGGACAAGGCCAGAGTTGTTGCCATTGGGGCCAATGTGGTGATTCCATCAGAGAATTATAAGGATGTCTTAGACCCTCAGAAAGGGGCGATTAGTCCGGTGAATATGCCAAAATATGGGGAAAATGTTTTGAGTATTCTTGACATTCTTAATAGATCCATCAGTAAGGAGGTATTTCGAGATGAATTTGGGAGTATTTATGACTCTGAAACGAATGCAGGGAGATCTTCTTTGAAGTCATCGGAGAGCGCTGATCCGATTTTACCACTGGAGGACACTTCTGTGGCAAAGGAAGATGATGGAACCTAGCAATAGCCTAAGACGTGGCGGAGAGGACGACATCCACATGGCAGGGGTGGTGGTCGTCACTCACATTGATGATGTTCGCCTATTTTATGAATGTGTCTGAGCCTTAGAACAATGTCTTTTCACTGGGTTTGTATGTCGTCTCAATCTTGTATGATGTTTTATTTTATTTTAATAATTTTTGGGATCATGGGTTGATAACCCATGGTCCGCATCGTTTTCGTATATTTATTTAATAAATATATTTATTATAATTTTATAATTATTTAAATATAAATATTTATTTATTTAAATAATTATGAAATACTTATGAAATAAAAATATACTTATTATAAATATATATTTATTACATATATATTTTAATTATAATCATAAATATAAATAAATTTACACATATATTTAAATAATTATAAAATTATAATAATTATATTTATAATAATTATAATTTAATAAATATTTATAATCATAGAAATATATTTATAAATATAAACAAATATTTATACATATATACAAATATTTATATTTATAAGTATAAATAATATAAATAATATATATATATATATATATATATATATATATATATATGATTATTTATATTTATGACTACATAATTAATATACTTATTTATACTGAAAACGCCCAGCCATGGGTCGGAAAACCCAAGACTTTAAATTTATTTAGAAAATATAAAAGTACCGAGAGGGGGGGGGGCAAACATGGCACCAGATGTCTTACATTGAAATAAAAATCATTTCTTGAGCCCGCCTCTAGATCCCGTGTTCTGAGGATATCTGCCTCTTCCCTTGGGGTGTCAGCCTCTCTTCCATGCTTTGGTCAGCGGGTTACGTTCATCTGATGACCCAGATGAAGACTCAAAAGCTTCCTCCAAGATTCTGAATTTCCAAGACAACTCCCAGAAATTCATATCTGGATTCACATGGAAACCACACTCAAAATTAAATGCTAGCAACTTTTGGACTGCAAGGTAGTCACTGTTGGCAAACACATCCAGCTCCATCATGCAAAAATTGGCCTCCAACTGAAGGAAGAACCAATCAGCAACAACTCTATCAATGCCCTTAATTGGTCGTTCACCTTCCTAGCCACCTGGGAAGGTGACACTCATATTCTTCTTTCATGCACTGAAACACCCTTCATCTGAGGTCATTCCAAAGAGTTCATAAGCATGTTTTATCAAATCAAAAAAAATTGGGGGGTACTTCCATACATCCAAATTCACATTTAAAAGTGCCCCATGATTAGAAGATGCTTCAGCATAGCCACCCATTATAGGGAGATCCACCATGTGGATAGGACTCTCAACCTGCTCAAAAGGAGCCAACAAGGTCTGATGGGACTCATGTGTTTTGGATTTCTGATATACAACACGCCGGAAGCCATCTGCATCCACTAATGCTCTCTTACACTTGCGACCTCACGCAACCAGTCACTCCTGCTCAAGATCATTGTCAATAGATTCTTGAATAGCTTCACCGTCAAGGGGGTTATTTTCCAACACTGTCACCTCATGCTCATCATTAGATACATTAATTCTGCAAATATAGCCTTCGGTCTCTACAGTAAGCAGAGTCTGGTCACTTCTAGGGGCCACTGCAAGTGCAGGCACCTTCACAAGGTGATCATTCTCTGTCTCAGCCGAAAAAAAATCATCCCATGATCTAACATGTTTCTCACTGCCATCTTGACATGGACTAATTATATTTATTTCATTCATTTTCCCACCTCCAGTGCAAGCAGTAGGAGGAGTTTCATTCAGCCCATCCAGATTGCCACCACCAGCACCGTTCTCATAACCCTGTTGCTTCACTGTTTTATCTTTGGATCTGAAACTCACCCTCTTGCAGTTCAACACTTCATGTCCAATAGCCTTGTAATTCGAATAGAATCTCAATATTTTTTCATACTCAATTTGCAATTCAATCTCTTCATCCTCAGTGGAGAGAAAAACACAGTCAACTAAAACAAAGGATAAATCAACTTCAACTAGAAACCTTGCATAATGCCCAAACTTGGTGATTTCGGTTTCTTTATCCAGTTTGATTGGCACCCCAATGGACATCGCAATATCATAGAGAATTCTGGGGTGCCAAAGGATCCAATATATTTATCATTTAAAAAAATTATAATATATATATAATTATAATTATAAATAAATATATTTAAAAGGTATTTATATATAATTATAAATATAATAAATATAATAAATATATTTATCATTTTAAAGAACTATTATAATTTTATAATCATTTAAATATATATATATATATAGTTATATATAATTATAATTATATATTTTTTTTAAAAATATTTATATATAACTAAATGTTTATAATTATAAATATAATAAATACATTTATTATTTAAAAATATTTATCATGATTTTAAGTATTTTATGAGAATGTAATAGCTTCATGGGAACATGAATGAATCATATATACCGAGTAAAGTATAGATCATAAAAAAGGGTAAACATATATATGATCAACATGAATAGTAATGAGGGTGTAATGTATAAATGAACATTCATGATGAATACATAACATATGAATGTCAATTAAATTTATGCATCAATTGACCAAATTCATTTGAAAACAACACACACACACACACACACATATACACTTATAATTATAATTATAAATATACATATTTAATATAAGTATAAATATACATATTTAATATAATTATAAATATACATATTTAATATAATTATAAATATACATATTTAAAAAGTATATATATATATATATTTGAGAAGTATTTATATATAAATATAATAAATATATTTATTATTTAACGAAATTTATTATATATATATATATATTTAAATTATTAAAAAATATATATTAATTATAAACATATGTTTTTTATTTAATGTATACAATTAAATATTATTTTTTAATATAAATATAATAATTTTATATAAATTAATAATATTTTTTATTAAAGACTTTTAGAAGTGCTGAAAATAACGTCGATAAATCTACTATTTATCAGCGCTTTTTTTAGCACTAATAAAGGATAGATTTATCAGCGCTTTTAGCTAGCACAGATAAAAGCCCTCCTTTTATCAATGCTATATGCTTAGCGCTAATAAAACTCAGCGCATCCCTTACCTGAATATGTGGTAGTGTTACATTTAAAATTATATAAATTATTAAAAAAATGATACTTACCATATATTCCATATTCATACTGAATATATGACTACCATCTCAATGTGTCACCTCTTGTCTTCACCGGTTCTTTCGACCTACTGATGATCACCTCTGAAAATGACCATCCATCCAATGTGAACATATTTCATCCCAAACCTGAGATGAAATGTAATTTGGTCGATGGGCACAATAAGACTGATAAAACATTATGACTCCCACTTTCCTCATTATTATCCTCCTCAAATTGTGAAAAAAGTGATGACAACACTCACACATACAACCCACCCATGCCTCTCAGATAGCATCGCGCATGCTATCATCAATGAGATACCATAAAATGGGGGTATTGTACCTGCACAGTACCCCATAATCCTACATGTAAAATGGGGGTTCAAAACCCATTGGATGCAGGTACTGTAGTAGTACTGTAGCCACTAGTGCAGAAAACGTTATTTACGTCACCATTTTTTACGTCGGTTATATATAACCGACGTGAGAATCTGTGAAACGTGATTTTTTACGTCGGTTATTTTATAACAGACGTAACAAATGCGTTGAGTAGCTTTGTAACGTCAGTTATTTTAATAACCGACGTTACAAATCGCGCGTGTTCGGTTTTTACGTCGGTTATAAATTAACCGATGTTAAAAATCAAAGCGCGAGGGTTTTTACGTCGGTTATCAAATAAACGACGTAAAAAACGAGATATCTAGGCGTTTTTTACGTCGGTTATAAAATAACCAACGTAAAAAACCAAAGCGCGGGGGGTTTTTTAGGTCGGTTATTTTATAACCGATGTAAAAAACAAGTTATCTACGGGTTTTTTAGGTCGGTTATAAAATAACCGACGTAAAACCCCCCCCACACTTTGGTTTTTTACGTCGGTTATTTTATAACCGATGTAAAAAACGAGATATCTACGGGTTTTTTACGTCGGTTATAAAATAACCAACGTAAAAAACCCCCCGCGCTTTGGTTTTTTACGTCGGTTTTAAAATAATCGACGTTATAAATTTAAAAAATAGTTTATAACGTCGGTTATATAATAACCGACCTTATAAAACATTTAAAAAATTAAAGCCTCGTGGACTGTCATTTACGATTTTTCGATCCACAGTCTGCCGGCTCGTCTCTCTCGCGCGGTAAACCCTAATCGGCTCGTCGATCGACCTGCGTTAAACTCATTTTGGCTTCATCGTTTATCATCTTTACTCTCCTCGGATCTATCATCTCAACTCACAACACTCAAGTAAGCCTTTCACGAATTTATTTCGTTCGTTTTTTTTTCGGATAGTCTATATTTATGTTTTGCGATTTTTTTGTTTAAACTAGGTTAGATTCTTCCATTTCGAACCCTATTACATCTTTTTGAATATCATTGGCACCGGACATTCATTTTTATCTTGAGTGTCTTGTTTTTGTATTTCTTTATAAAACAAATTTTGATATATTACCTTGCATTTAATGACTCAAAATCCTCCTATGTTGGAAACATATTTGGGGTTATTTATTGAAGGACTATGGCGCGATTAAGGAAAGATTTGGAATATTTCCTTATTTGACCGGTTTGAATTTCATTATCAAAAATAAATTTGAGGTATGGTTGATTCATCCATTCCTTTTATCCTATATTTCATTTAACGCTCAGGTTCATCTAACAATTTTGTAGTTGGATAACCAATAATGTTTATGTGATTAGAGAATTAAAAGAAATTATCATCATATATAGTGAATCATCCTTGTTGAGTGTCTTATCATAGAATAGGAATCAATCATCCATATTGAAGATGTCATTTTTTTAGAAAACAAAAATCATTAATGTAAACCATTTATCATTCATTAATTGAACTAAAATAAATATTTACACATGAGTTTTAATGGAACATAATAAAATAAATATTTATCGTTCACCCTCATAGAGTCTAATAAATCTATGATAAACCATTTGTTTTCTTTAATGTAAACAAATTCACTTTTACCCACTTTGTATTTTTAGAAGACACTAAACTCCCTTATAATTTCACCCTTCTGGGAAGTATTAAACATCATTATATCCCTTTAAAAAATCTAAATGTCACAGAAATATCGTGCATCCATTTTGTCTTATAGGACTCTACTATAGATAAGTATACCATTTTTAATATTATTAGTTATGATAAAATCTATCATAACATCATTAATATATGTTTATAAAAATGGGAATATCACAATTCTCATGATTTTAGTTGAGAATAATGATAATGTTTTTTATTAATGATAATATAGACATGGGTAATTTTAAAAAAATAATGTGAACTTGAATAATGAATGTTACTTATATGTATTTCACAAGATTTTTTGATTTTATGTCACAAAACTAATTGATGATCGAATACAACAAATAATTGCACCACCAACCAAAGTGAAACCAGTGTATTTTTCTATTTTAGAAATTCAGGATTCAATCAATGAGATTGTGATTTATTTATTTTTTAGAGTTTCTGAATCAAGATACTAGATTCTATTTCAAATGGGTATTTGTTTGTTTTTTGATGTTTCATGATTTTATTTGATGTAGGTTTTTCTTTTTCATGGATTAATTCATAAAGTGGTCTCAGTTCATTTGATTTTGTGTTTCCTTTGACACCATCCCCCCTCAATGACTATGATCTCTCATTGCCAGTTTTTCTCTAATTGTTCTCTCATACACCTTTTGGATTTGATGGTTGATTACAAACATATTTATTCAAATATTTAAGCTGGATTATTTTCATTTTTTAGGATTATATTGCTGTTTTATGCCACTTTATTTACTATTCTATCCAATACTAAGACCCTTTCTAGTAAGAAAAATTTCATAACAAATACGATTGGACTCTTCATCATATTTCATGAAACGTTTTTAATAATGTCACGTTTAAAAAAAAATATGTTATATCAAAGATGTGGAAACGGGTGGTGTCCGGGGGGGTGTCCAAGGGGGTGGGTGGGTGTGAGTGGCTGTCCACGGGGGTGGGGGCCTGTCCAGAGGGTTTTGGGGGTTGTCCGGGGGGTGGGGGGCTGTCTAGAGGGTTGGGGGGTGTCCAGGGGGTGTTCAAGGGGTAGGGGTGGGGGGGGGGGGGTGGTGTCCAGGATGGGTGGGGGTGCTGTCTAGAGGGGTGGGGGGCTTTCCGGAGGGTTGGGGGGTGTCCAGGGGTGGTCCAAGGGGGTGGGTGAGTGTGGGGGGCTGTCCAAGGGGGTGGGGTCCTTTCCAGAGGGTTTTGGGGGTTGTCCGGGGGTGGGGGTGATTCTCAGGTTTACTCCATTTTCTCCAATTTTATATCAACTATGTAGGCGGCATGGTTTTCTTTGATTCAATGAAATTTAAAACTGTTATATCTAACTATATTTTGTTTTAAAAATAATATTCAAGAATATTTTCTTAAATACCCATAGATTTGTTTTATATTTTAATTTTTTTTACATTCAAATTATGATTTTTTTCATATAAACATATATTTGTCTTATCTTAAAAATATATATTTTTTGTTGATATTTGTTATAGGTAATAATGAGTCAAAGTTGGATTATGGAACATCGAATGAGCAATGAATTTGGGGAAGGTGTTGATGCCTTTTTGGAATTTGCAAAACGAAATGTTCCAAGTAGTGACATTTTTTTCTGTCCATGGATGAAATGTTTGAATATGAAGAAGTTAAAAAGTAGAGAGATAAAAGATCATCTGATTTGTCATGGTTTTAATCCGAGTTACAGCCCTTGGATTTGGCATGGTGAAACTGGATGGAATTTCACTGATGATGATGATTCGCAAGATGGTAACTCCGATGGAATTGAAGAAACGATTCACGATATTGTAGCAGAACAAATTGAGATAGAACCGATAGTTGCGCCTCTATATGGTGATGCTGAAAAACCATTATATCCTGGTTGTACAGATTTTACAGTTTTGTCGGCGGTGTTAAGATTGATTAACCTAAAGGAAAAACATGGATGGAGTGACAGAAGTTTTACAGAGCTGCTACAATTGATGAAAGACATTCTTCCAAAAGATAACGATCTTCTAGATTCACATTATAAAGCCAAGAAAATATTATGCCCGATGGGATTGGGATACAAGAAAATACATGCATGTACGAATGACTGCATTATATATAGGAAGGAATATGAATTTCTGTCAGAGTGTCCTAAATGTGGGACATCACGGTATAATGTGAAAGAAAAATCACAGGCTGGTGTAAATATTACAAATCTCCCTTCAAAGGTATTTTGGTATCTTCCTATAATTAATCGTTTCAAATGTTTATTTGCTAATTCACATGATGCAAAAAGGTTAAGATGGCATACTGAAGAGCGGGTATGTGATGGAAAAATACGTCATCCAGTTGATTGTCCACAATAGAAGAAAATTGATGCGCAGTATTCTATATTTGGAAATGAAATTAGAAATCTCAGACTAGGGTTGTGCACAGATGGAATGAATCCATACCGAACCCTCAGTAGCACACATAGTTCATGGCCTGTTTTATTGGTAATTTACAACCTCTCTCCTGAAGTTTGTATGAAGAGCAAATATGTCATGTTGAGTATAATGATCTCTGGTCCAAAGTAACCCGGTAATGATATTGATGTTTACTTGTCACCGTTGATTGATGATTTGAAACTGTTATGGGCTAATGGTATTAGGGTGTATGATTCTTATAAAATGGAATATTTTCAACTGCATGCAGTGCTTCTGTTCACTATAAATGACTTCCCAGCGTATGGAAATTTGTCTGGATACAGTGTTAAAGGGCATAAAGCATGTCCAATTTGCGAACAATAGACGTCATATTGTCAATTGCATCATGGGAGGAAAAAAGTGTACATGGGTTATCGAAAATTTTTGCCTATGGAACACCCTTATAGAAGACTAAAAAAGGCCTTCAATGGCTCACAAGAATTTGATACTGCTCCAAAACCTTTATCCCCTGATCTGTATTTTGAGAGGGTGAAAAACCTTGATGTGACATTGGGAAAGACACAGAAATCTGGTAATGATAGACATATTTGGAAGAAAAGGTCATTTTTTTTGAGCTACCATATTGGAGGTATCATGAAGTTAAACATAATATTGATGTCATGCACGTGGAGAAGAATATCTGTGATTCTTTGATTGGAACATTATTAGATATTAAAGGAAAGACTAAAGATGGGTTGAATGAAAGATTATACTTACTATCAATGGGAATACGTTTGGAGTTAGCTCCCACTCCTAAAGGAAGACAAACATTTCTTCCCCCGGATTATTATACATTATCGAAGAGGGAGAAAATTGGCTTCTGTCAGTGTCTTCATGATACCAAAGTTCCTCAAGGTTATTCTTCTAATGTAAATTTTTTTGTCTCATTGAAGGACTTGAAGTTGATAGGTTTGAAATCACATGATTTTCACGTCATGATGCAACAAATTCTACCAGTTGCATTACGTGGAATATTGCCCATTCGTGTCAGAAATACTATAATGAAGTTGTGTTATTTTTTCAATTCAATTTGTAACAAGGTGATTGATGTGAATGCTTTGAACATTTTGGAAAAGGATTCAATTTTTATACTCTGTCAATTGGAAATGTATTTTCCTCCAACTTTTTTTGATATAATGGTGCATTTAATGATTCATCTGGTTCAAGAAATAAAGCTTTATGGACTTGTATATCTTCGTTGGATGTATCCTTTTGAAAGGTATATGAAAATATTAAAGGGGTATGTTAAAAATCTATATTGACCTGAAGCCTCCATTATTGAAAAGTATATTTCTGAGGAGGTATCAAAGTTTTGTACGAGCTACTTGGCTGCGGCGCAACACATAGGTTTGCCTCCATCTAGCCATGAACGAGTTAATAATGAGGGAAAGGGGATTCGCGGCTTGAAAGTCAAATAATTTTCAGCTGAATAGATGAAGAAGTTAGAATCATACATCTTGAATAACATAGCTGATGCTCAACCATATATCACATTGCATATTAATGAGTTGAAACAATTTCATCCAAAGAAGAAAGAAATGTGGATTTTGAATGAGCACAACAAAACTTTTTTGTCATGGATTAAAAAGACTTTGCTTGGTAGATCAGATTTATCAGAGACATTAAAATGGATAGTGGGTGGTCCATGTTTAAATGTGATAACATGGTCCAGTTATGACATTAATGGTTATACATTTCATACGAAAGCTCAAGACAACAGAAGTACAGTTCAGAATAGTGGTGTATTGGTGTTTGCAGAAGCAATGCATTTTTCGAGTGCTAAGGACAAAAACCCAATTTCTGCATCAAGTGCATATTATGGAGTGATTGAAGACATATGGGAGGTTGATTACTTTAAAATTAAAGTTCCCGTTTTTAACTGTAAATGGTTTAACGGTAACAAAAGTGTCAGACACGATGAATTTGGAATGACACTTTTTAATCTGAATAGATTGTAAGACACAACTGATTCTTTTATAATGGAAACACATGCAAAAAAAATTCTATGTAGTAGATCAATCAGATATGCAGTGGGCTGTTGTTTTACAAGGGAAAAAACAATATGTTGGTGAGGATGAAATTGATGAATATGCTGATTTATGTGAGATCCCTACTTCCATGGAAAGATTAACAGAACATAATGCCGATCATGTTGAAGACATAGTTTGTGCCATAAGGAACGATAACGACGAAGGAATTTGGGAAAACAATCCATTTGTACATTCCTAAAATTATAGGTAACATATGTTTATTTCTTGTTTACATTTATTTTTTCCATAAATGTTAGATATTGTAAGTTTTTTATTTATTAAAACATGTTTTAAAACAAAATAAGTATATGTTTTTGTTTGTTTTAAGTTTGTTTAGTTTACTTAATCATGTTTATAACCATTACATGAATTATATATCTATTATTTTTGTTCACTGACAATTACTTTACCATGTTTACCATGTTTACCAGGTTTACCATTTTTACCATGTTTACCATCTTTACCATCTTTACCATTGTTTAACATGATTACCATATTACCAATGTTTACTATTATGTAACTTAGTACACTTTTCTATTTTCTGATTACAGTAGTATTAAAATATTTGAATTTGTATATTTATGAACTGACATTTGTTTTCTTGATTTGAAGGATAATGATAGATCATTCAGATGATCAACCACATGATTATGGAGAGGAGCATATTGCTGGTCATACCTCTGGGGATGAACATTCACATTCTCCTATTATGACAAAGAGTTCAAAGGTTGGTAAACTTGGGTGCACACGTTTACCAAAATTATCACTTGCCCGTATGCAGGATCAGAGGATAGTCGTTGAGTTTGATGATGATGATATTCCTAGAGGTCTGAATGCAAAAGATTTTAAGAGTTTTGTAGAAACTCAGGCTAAGAGCAAAGTAAGAATTCTATATGATGATTGGAGAAGTGTGGATAAAGCGATTATCTCTCAGTTGTGGGAGACAATTTTGGTAAGATTGTTTGTCATTGTTTGACTATTCTTTTAATGTTTCTAGTATATATAATATGTTTAACCTCTTCTTCATCGCATGACATTTGATATTCCTGACACTGGAGGAGTCAGGAAGAAATGCTTATCGTTGGCTTCCAGGAGATGGAGGGATTTCAAATCAACCCTCTCATATGATTTCATTTATGGTCATAAGAGTCATGACAATCCATGTCGTATATATCCTTTTATAGATGAAGACACATGGATACCGTTTTTTGAAAGTAGAAGAAAATAGTCATTTCTGGTAAGGGAAATGTAAACTTTTATAAACTTTCTTATATAAATGATTTTATTAATGTTTTGTTAATGATTTCTTATTCTTAAATTACAGAAAACAATGAAAGCTCATCAGGATATCCAATCTAAAAATGTATACCCTCATAGTTTATCTCGGGGAGGGTATGCATTATTGGAAGAACAAATGATGGCGGAAAAATTTCAACAACTAAGAGCCGAGTCTTCAAGATCTGGAGAGGTGGCCCCTCCATCCCCTCCATCTAGACATGAAAAATGGAAGAGAGATCGGAAGGGATAAAAAGGGTAATATCTTCTGGAAGAATCGAGAATTGTATCTGAGAGGATTATAAGATATCTATTTTATTTATTTAAGTTAACTATTTTCTTCATATAATTTAAATCATTACAGAAATGTTCAATTAATTAATACAGGACTCTCTTGAGGAGCAGAGTTCAGAGGGGACATTTACAGCTACTAGGAGGGAAGATATTTTATTTGCAGCATTGGGAAGGCCCGAACATCCTGGTCGTGTAAGAGGATATCCGGCAGGTGTATCGGTAAGAAAAGTGTTGCCACGTTCTTCAACTTCTAACATTGAGGGGGTTTATAAAAAAATAGAATCCTTGGAGGCTGAAGTTCATAATATTAATGTGACGATGGAGGACAAGATTAAAGATTCGGTGCAGTCTATGTTTGCAGAAATGCAAAGACAATTTCAGACTGCAGCTCCCACTCCTCCACCTCCCCCTGCAGACCCCATTATTTATCCTCCACCTCCGCCAGTAGCTCCCACTCCCCCACCTCAGCCTGCGGACCCCATTTTTTATCCTACACCTCCGCCGCAGCTTCCTACTTATTTCGAGTTGTATGTTGATGATTATCAACATCATATAGTAGCATATGGGTTGATATATTGTATAGGGGATACAGTTCATCATCAACAATTAGAGGTAGAGAATCAGAGGGTCACTGTACAGGATATTATAGATAGATCAGCTAGGGTACCAATACCTACAGATGAGGTGGCGAAAGTTGGACAGAGTATCGGCCATTTTTTAATTTGGCCATCCAGACTTCTTTAACTCATTACCATAGAGGTATGAATGTTATATCTTTTATTTTATTTTTTTTATTAAAGTTGTTTTATAATTTGAAAACTAATATAATTTTCAATTTTTTTTACAGGAATACTTCAAAGGTAAATAAATACTGTATAAACAACAACAAAGACAAATGGCTATGACATCAGATACAGATTCAAATGGTCTCGACATATTGTCAAGATATTCACATTTGTCGTCAGGTTATTATGAGTTTCCAATGGAAGCTCATGTTTGTGGACGTGAAATAAGAGTGGGGATTATAAAAACTGATATCATGGAGCTTGTTACTGGAGATAAGTTGGGCATCAACGTGGTGCAAATTTTTTCCATGTAAGTCTTAACACCTTTTCCCTGCATTATATTTATTAAAAATGTATACTTATGTATGTTTTGTATTAGGTATCTTTATAAAATTTGTGAGAGGAATGAGCTGACAAAAGTATATGGATTCATGGACCCACAATTGATTTCCCCTGAAGCATGTGCATTGAATGAGGAAAAAAGAATGGTTTATATTGCTGAAAGATTTGAAAAGAATATAATCACACAATGTTGGATGATTCCTTTTTGTGAGAGGTATGAAACACATTTCTCTCAAAGAGTTAATTATCTTTTAACATAAAAAACCACTAACGTCAAATTTCCTTTTATCAGTGATCATTGGATGTTAGGCATTTTTTGCCCAAGGGAGAAAGCCCTTTATTGGATATGCTCTGTCCATGGTGATGTGCGGGAAAGTATTAAGAATATATTGGAAAAGTAAGTTTCAATTTCTAAATAGTTTTATATATTATAATGAATTTTAAATTTACCCCATTCATATTATTTTCTAACAGTGCATGGGCCTACTTTCGAAAAAACACAAAGAAAAGAAGTGCAAAGATCAAATATGTAAATGAGAAGGTAAATATCCATTTATAATTTTTACTTTTTGATTTATTACATAAAAATAATATATTGAATTTACACTCATTAAAACAGAATTGTCATGAACAACAAGGCCTCATCGAATGCGGATATTATATGTTAAGATTTATGTATGAAATAATAACAACTGGGACAGTTGTGAATTTTGACCTGGTACGATTTTCTCTTAAAGTTTGCCATAATATTTCAATTTGATTTATTCATTATACACGTTAACTACTTTATTTTTCATTTGTATCTTTTTGATAACCCTAAACCCTATACTGCTGAAGACATCAAACACTTACAAGTGGAGTGGTCAAATTATTTTACAGGTTTGATTGAATTTTAGTTGTTTGTAATGTAAAATGTAATTTTGAATATTGTCGTTGTAATTGTGTATTTGGTAGTTGTTTAGGTTGGATTTAGTTTTTTTTGAAGTTGACAGTGTAAGTTTTGAATGTTATATAAGTGAATGTTTAATTTTGCTCTGCTTCTTGTTTTGGTTTACTTATGATGGTTTTTCTGGTATGGATTTGGGTCTGTGGGGGAGGGGTTCCAAGGGTGTGAGGGTGTGTTCACTGGGGTTGGGGGGTGTCCAGCGGTCTGGGAGGACTGTCCGGTGGGGTGGGGGGACAGTCCAGGGCGTGGCAGGGCTGTCCAGGGGTGTGGGAAGGCGGTCCAGGGGTGTGGGAGTGTTGTCCAGGGGTGGGGGGGGGGTATACATGAGGGTGGGGGGGTTGTCCAGGGGTGTTTGGGGCTGTCCAGGGGTGTGGTGGGGGCTGTCAAGTGGGGTGAGGGGGTGCTGTTCAGGTGGGTGGGGGGTTGTTGAGGGGTGTTTGGGGCTGTCCGGGGGTCGGGGGCAGTCCAAAAGTGTGGTGGGGGCTCCAATGGGGTGGGGGAGGGCTGTCCAAGGGGTATACATGAGGGTGGGAGCTCCAATAGGGTGGGGGAGGGCTGTCCAGGGGGTATACATGAGGGTGAGGGCTCCAACGGGGTGGGGGAGGGCTGTCCATGGGGTATACATGAGGGTGGGGGCTGTCTAGGGGGTAATTTTTATATGTTATCAATGTACATGCTTAATTTTGATCTACTTCTGTTTTTGTGGTACGATTTCTTGATTTGTTTTCTGGTTGATTCTGGTGGAGAGAAGATGACTGCATTCAATTTTTTAAAAAAAATTGGGTTTATCACATCGGTTATTTATTAACCGACATGATAAAAGGCTTGAGAAATGGTTTATCACATCGGTTATTTAATAACTGATGTGATAAAAGGCTTGGAAAATGGTTTATCACATCGGTTATTTAATAACCGACGTGATAAAAGACATGGAAAATGGTTTATCACATCAGTTATTTAATAACTAACATGATAAAAGTCCTGGAAAATGGTTTATCACATCAGTTATTTAATAACCGACGTGATAAACCCCCTCCCCTTGGTTTATCACGGCGGTTATATAATAACTGACGTGATAAACCCCCATCCCCCGGTTTATCACGGCGGTTATATAATAACCAACGTGATAAACCCCACTCCCCCCGGTTTGTCACGTCGGTTATTAAAAAACCGACGTGATAAAACCCCCGCCCCCCGGTTTATCACGTCAGTTGTTTAATAACTGACGTGATAAACCCCCCCGTTTTATCACGGCGGTTCCATAATAACCGACGTGATAAACCCCCCCGGTTTATCATGGCGCTTCTATAATAACCGACGTGATAAACCCCCCCCCCCCCCCAGTTTATCACGTCGGTTATTTAATAACCGACGTGATAGACCATTTCCTCGTCCTTTTATCACGTCAGTTCTAAAATAACCGAAATCATAAACATCGCGATTTTATGTTTTTGACGTTGGTTTTTAAATAACCGACGTCAAAAATGTTATTTATAATGTCGCCCGTATTAATGTCGGCTAGAAACCGACGTAAAAAATGAAAAATAACCGACGTAAAAAACATTTTCTGCACTAGTGAGCATCAATGTAGCAACGACAACACTGTAGATCGACATGCACTGTAGCGGTGGTAGGGCACTGTAGCGGTGGCGGTACTATGCGGGTACTATATCAGGCAGGTTACTATTCACAGAATGGGCATTGGGCCAAAAATTTCAGCCTACAGGCTATGTAATGGGCTACAAGACCACTAGGCCTTTGGGCTATGTAATGGGTCTCCCTCTAACCAGTTAAAAGAGTTCTTTTCTTTGCTTTAATAATAAAATGAGGCTTTGACCCCAACCTTTAAAAAAATGAGACATCATAAACCATTCAAACAATTAAAAAAATCAAGTTATTAATTAAATAAATTTCAAAATAAATATTATTTATTTATGTACCAAACAATGATCAAACATGTGACTTTAAACATCAATAGAAATCTGATCCCATGTAACCCATACTTTTGAAAAATAATTATGTAATATAGCACTCTCATGTCCAATAACTATATGTGAAAAGCTGTGAAAGAAGAGAACAAATAATCAAACAATTAGTATATAAATAAATTAATGATAATTAATGAAAAATAACTAAAATACACAAGTAAACATACCTCTGCATGCATTGATCGAAACTAAGACGTGAATGTCGCTCAGGGATAGAGTCAGAAATCATCAATCTCATAAGACCATGACCCCTCCGAGTCATTGTTGAACCACCAGTAGTCCAAGGGTTAGATGAACCAACATCCTACTCGTCACCAGGTATATCTACCCCCTCTAACTCATGAAACAGATCTGAGTCAATATGAAACATGAAATGACTGTTGTCAGAAAATAGTTAATGACTGTTGTTATTAAATATTTGAAAACAACTATTATATATAGATATATATTACATATGATTATAACTAGCATTTAACAGTGTCAATATTCATCTCTATCCTCATCTTCATATATGACGGTGTCAATATCTTCATATTTATCCTCATTATCATCAATTTCCATAGGAGTTTCAGTTTCATCATCTCTTGTCATTTCAGTTTCATTTGCTATATCAATAACATCATTATCACCATTAACCCTTAACTATGGGGTTTCATCATTGATATTCGTGTCTCTTCCAAGAGAAGATGGATTTGGAGTATTCCCTTAAGAAATTTCAATTCCTTGCATTTCAATGGAACCAAATTCACTTTGAATAAACTAATTTTCTTAATATTTCATTTTTATTATGATCCACCAATCACCCAACTCTCTTTATGTCTCACAATAATTTGTATAATAAATTGTATGCGCCTGATGATCCAATAAAAATGGTTCATTTAATATAAGAAATATTTTATATTTAATATCAATGATTCCATGTCTTAGATGAATATATAATCCTATCTCAATATCCAACCACTGACATTTAAACATTGTTATGTAATTTTGTCCCATATAACATAGTTCAATTATTTCTTCCAACGTGCCGCAAAAGTAAACTTAAATTTCCCTATAATGATATCCTCTCAAGAAAACACCTTTATTCATTGTTTTTTTATTCTCCATATGCACGTGTATGAAATCCAAAACCATTCACCACATATTCATTATAAGATTTAACCATTTTGGATGCTAGGTTACTCAATACACACAATCGACTATCAATTTTATCAACATGTTGAAATACCTGAAAATTCATAAAACAATTATCAATATAACAAGTAATAAATTGATTTTATATGTTAAACCATAAATAATTTATGTTACTAGTTTTTGAAAGTAATAGGAAAAATTATTTTGCCGACGTTCTTCAAGAGCAGCTATTGTGATTTGTGAAAGTTGTTTCTTGATATGATTATCATATAATTTACAAATAAAATAATATTAATTTTTTGTAACAAAGATTACAAAAATAATTTATAGGAGTACTCACAATACAAATGAGGTAATTTCTTCATATTTGAGAAGAACATATGTATGAGCACTATGATGTTCATCATCTAAAAGTCATCGTTCATGAACTCCACTAAAGCCAAGTTCATAATGATTAAAAACTGATAATTAATTGTTTATTTCATCATCAAAAATTCCCTTGCTATGGCCCATGTAGTTATTTTTTGAGGGATATTTAGACTGAAAATAATGAGAGCATAAAAAAGAAATTTCCTTCTATAAATAAGCTTTTAAAATTGATCCTTCAACTGAAGCTTTGTTACACACTTTTTCTTCAATTTCTACACGCATCTCTTAAATGAGTACATCCATCAGAACTGTACCAGACAACCATATTTTTCTTCATGTGTAAAATGTAATATCAAATGTTCCACTGAGTCAAAGAAATCTGATGGGAAGATTTTTTCCAGTTTACATAAAATTAAAACATCTTCGTGCAGTCTACTTAGTGCATTGTCGTCTGTTTTCACCACACAAATGTCTCAAAAAAATATGATATGTCTGTTAGTGCATCTCAAATCATAGAATTCAACAAACCTCTTAAACCAATCTGTATAAGTCTTTCCATTATTACATGACAGTCTGGGTGTAAGCGGGAAATACTTAAACTATTTTAGAGGAATCAATCCAGACTTCCCTAGTTGAGTCTCTTTATACCTCGATTGTCCACATATAGACAACTATCATCCGAATGGACCGAAGGCCTTATTTTTTTATTTTATTATAGATAATACTCCTTTTAAGGGTTGAAGGGGAACCCGTACATGGCACGTAGGCCCAAGGCATAAGGCCCGACATGACCCGTAATACATGACCCGAAGGCCCAGAGGCATACCCTACCCATACATGACCTGTAAGCCCAGCCCACTAGAACTGCCCCTCCCCAGCTTCTGCATCATTGATCGCCTTTATTTCCCCACCTGCATTGCTGATCCTCTAGCATTGCCCCATACAAAGCTTCATGGTGCCTGGTCCCGATGGCGGTTTCCATACCCTCTCATTCTTCCAATCCGGTTAGCTCTGCTTTTGGTGACTGCTACTATTGCTCTAATCCTCTTCTAGGGTCTTCTCTTTGTGACTTGGGCTACTTCATGGTCTTCAATGGCCTGAAGGCCCTATGACCCGAAGGCCTTTAATGGTCCGAAGTCCCATGAGACCCGTAGGCCCAAACCGGTGGCTCGAAGGCCCAAATCAGGTGAATAGTTCCAACTACTACAATACCGAACAGTACCCGCTACAGTACTACTACAGTAACTGCTACAGTACCAAACTGTACCGCTACAGTACTAGAAATTCACCTCTACCCGGTTTTGGATCTGGGTCTCTTGGATGCCAAGCAGGAGCCCTTGCCACTTGGGTACGTGCTCATTGTCCACATATTGACAATTATCCAATGACTCGTTTTCATCATAATAAAATATGCAATCATTTTAACATGCATGAATCTCATCATAACTAAGACCCATATTATGAACTACCTGATTTCTCTCATAGAATGTCATAGGCAACACATTTCTTTTAGGTAATAGTGTTTTTACTGAAGATAATATCTGATCAAAATAGTTGTTTGACATTCCATTATCTTATTTAATAACTATAATTTTTTCAACCGCTTCAAATTTTCTTATCTTGCAACCAGGATATAAGGTATCCTCAGCGGACCTTAAAAACTCATAAAATTGAGATGGTTCAAACTTAGGAGTTAAATCAATATCATCATAAGTTTCAGTTTATTGAAAAGACGGACCTACCACATCATATACTAAATTTTGAAAATGTGATGGATTTAGAACCAAATTATTAGCTACTTCTCTGGAACTACATTCGCCATGTTGATACCAAAAAAAATAATCTGTCAGAAAACCAAAATTCAATAGATGACCCCCAACATTTTCAAATGTATCAAATGCCATCAGATCAAATTTCTTACATGGACACTTAATTGTCCCTTCTGAAACAAATTTTGGTATTGATGATGCAAATGATAAGAAAGTTTTAACACCCTCAATATATACATGATTATACTAAAACCTTTTAGATCCCTTCAAGGATTTATCCAAACACGATCATCTAATAATGACTTTTTTTGACTTCCTTGTTCTATATTTCTATAAAAAATATAAAATATTTATTTTTTTATGATTAATTTGATATAAAAAACATGATCTAAAAAAATATTGTTTATTAATTATTCCTAATAATTCTTAATTATCAGTAGTTATTTCTAATTATTAATAGTTACCACTATTTATTACTATTTATTACTAATTATTACTAATTATTAATAATTATTACTAATTATGACAATTTATTACTATTTATTATAGTTTATTAGTAATTCTTACAATTTATTAGAATTTATTGCGATTTATTACAACTTATAACAAATTATTACAATTTATTACTAATTATTACAATTTATTGTTAATTATTACAATTTATTACAAATTATTACTATTCATTACAATTTATTACAATTTATTGCTAATTATTACTAATTATTATGAATTATTGCTAATTATTACTATTTATTACTAATTATTGCTAATTATTGCTAATTATTACTATTTATTACTAATTATTACTAATTATTACTATTTATTACTAATTTTTATTATTTGTTACTATTTATTACTATTTATTATTATTTATTACTATTTATCACTATTTATCACTAGTTATTCTATTTATTACAATTGATAACAAAGCATTACAATTTATTATTATTTATTACTATTAATTACTATTTCTTACTATTTATTACTAATTATTACTATTTATTACCACTTATTACTATTTATGATTAATTATTACGATTTATTACTAATTATTACTAATTATTACTAATTATTTCTATTTATTAATATTTATTACTAATTATTACTAAGTATTACTATTTATTAATATTTATTATAATTTATTACTATTTGTTACAAATTATTACTAATTATTACTAATTATTACTAATTATTACTCATTATTATTATTTATTACAAATTATTACTATTTATTACTAATTATTATAATGTATTACAAACATTAAAATTTATTACTAATTATTACAATTTATTACTATTTATTATAATTTATCACTATTTATTACAATTTATTACTATTTATTAGAATTTATTACTAATTATTACTATTTATTACTATTTATTACAATTTATTACAATTTATTACTATTTTTACTATTTATTACAATTTATTACTATTTTTACTATTTATTACTATTTATTACTAATTATTTCTATTTTTTACTAATTATTACTAATTATTACTAATTATTACTATTTATTACTAATTATTACTAATTATTAATAATTATTACAATTTATTACTAATTATTACTAATTATTACTATTTAATACTAATTATTACTAATTATTACTATTTATTACTAATTACTGCTATGTATTACTAATTATTACTAATTACCGCTATTTATTACTAATTATTACTAATTATTACTAATTACCTTAATTTATTACTAATTAGCAATATTTACCGCTATTTATTACTAATTATTACTATTTACCATTAATTATTACTAATTATTACAATTTACTACTAATTATTACTATTTATTACTATTTATTACTATTTATTACTATTTATTATTATGTATTACTATTTTTTACTAATTACTACTAATTATTACTAATTGCCGTTAATTATTATTAATTAATGATATTTATCACTAATTACATATATTTATTGCTAATTATTACTTATTACCGCCATTTAGTGCTACTTACTATCAATTACCATCATTTATTACTAATTGCTACTATTTATTACTACTTATTACTAATTACCACTAATTATTATTAATTACTACTATTTATTACTAATTATTAATAATTAATGCTCTTTACCGCTACTTACTACTTATTACCGTTATTTATTACTACTTATTACTAATTACAACCATTTATTACTACTTACTACAAATTACCATTTTTATTACTATTTATTACTAATTATTACTATTTATTCCATATTATTAATAATTATTACTAATTTTCGCTATTTAGTTTTTTCACAGATCTTTTGGGAAGTCATATTTTGCTTTTAATTATCCGCAACAAGCCACAAAAGAGATAAAATGATTCTTTCTGCCAATGTAATCACATTTTTTATATTCATTGTCTTTCTTTGTCAAACTACCAACAATGCATATTGATTCGATGTTATTAGCTGAAAAACCTTTCTTGTTGTTGAAAGTCTTTGCTCTTCTGACTTTCAACAACTAGAAAAGTTTTTCAGCTAAGAACATGGAGTCAATATGCAGTGTTGGTAGTTCAATATAAAAAAGACAATGGAAACATGGTAACATTGGTAGTTTGGATTATTTTGAGACTTTGGGATGTGAATCAGGCACACCTCAATCCGACACACGGTGTGACCAGTAAGACTCCTAATGCTTCTTTTTATTCAAATGTGACATTAATTTTAGTAAAAAGGACAACTAACATACTCAAAAATTGATAAAACATATTCCGATTGATTTGATTTTTTAGGGAAACGATCCATATGTCATTTGAGATGTGTCAGAATCAGACACACCTCAATTTGATGCATAGTGTGGTCGATATGACTCAATGTGTATGTTATTAGTTTAAAATCGTCAGTTTAGTTCAAAAAAATTCCACTCACTGAAAAAAAAGAAAACATGCATGGAATTTATTGATAATTTAGGACATCGATTCATAAGTCATTTGTGGCATGTAGGAATCGGTCTCACTTCAAACCAATACACGACGTGATCAGTATAGGTCAAAGTGCGTGTTTCTAGAAAATGGAAAAGGATTTGAAGGATAAAATGGCATTTTAGTAAAAAACAAGTGATGTACTCAAAACTAAGAAAACCCATTTGTATTGTTTTAATACTTTGGGACAATGATTCATGAGTCATTTGAGACATATAGGAATCAGCCATACCTCAATCTGACACACAGTGTGATCGGTATGACTCCAAGTGCGTCTTTTTATTTAAAAATGATTCCAATTTTAATAAAAAGGACAAGTGACATACTCATAACCAAGAAAACAAATTCAGATTGTTTTGATACTTTAGAACAATGATCTATAAGTCATTTGAGAAGTGTATAAATTAGTTGTACCTCAATCTGACACACGATGTGACCGATATGACTCCAAGTGCATCTTTTTATTTAAAAATGACATCAATTTTAATAAAAAAGACCATTGTCCTACTCAAAACCAAGAAAACACATTCAGATTGTTGTTATAGTTTAAGGAACCGATCCATAAATCATTTTTGATGTGTAGGAATCATCTTCACCTCAATCTAATACACGATGTGCCCAGTATGACTCAATGTGTCCATTATGAGTTTAAAATGGACAATTTAGTTCAAAAAATGCCACTCACTGAAAATCAAGCAAACACACATGGATTTTCTTGATAATTTAGGACATTGATTCATAATTTAATTTTTTATGTGTAGGAATCGACCTCACATCAAACTGATACACGATGTTAGTTGTATGAGTCAAAGTGAATGATCCTAGTTTAAAATGAAATTTTAGTAAAAAAGACAAGTGATATTCTCAAAACCAAGTAAACACATTCATATTATATTTTAATCTTTAGGAAAATGATCCATATGTCATTTGAGATGTGTAAGAATTAGCCACACCTCAATCTGATGCACATTGTGACCGATATGACTCCAAGTGCATCCTTTTATTTAAAATTGACATCAATTTTAGTAAAAAGGGAAACTTACCTACTCAAAACCAAGAAAACACATTCGGATTGATTTGATACTTTAAGAAAATGATCCATAAGTCATTTTTGACGTGTATGAATCAGTCGCACCTCAATCCAATACACATTGTATCCGGTATGACTCAATGTGTCCGTTATCAGTTTAAAATCGACACTTTAGTTCAAAAAGAGTCACTTACTAAAAAAAGAGAAAATGAACTCGGATTAAATTTATAATTTAGGAAAACGATTCATAAGTCATTTTTGAAATAAAGGAATTGTTATCACATCAAACTGACCCATGATGTGACCAATATGAGTCAAAGTGTGTGTTTTCAATTTAAACCGATATTTTAGTAAAAAATAAAAGTGACGTGCTCAAACCCAAGAAAACACACTCAGATTTCTTTAATACTTTAAGAAAATGATCCATAAGTCATTTGAGATGTGTAAGAATCATACACACTTCAATTCGACACACGATGTAACTTGTATGAATGCAAGTGCGATTTTTCAGTATATAAGTACCATTTTATTTTAAAATCCGCATCACATTGCCAAAACCAAGAAAACATTCCTAGATTGTTTTCTATTCATTTAAATTCAATATTTGTACTTGTATTTTTCTAATTTCGTGGTGTTTTTGGTGCTACAGTGTGTTATTACAACACAGCGCACTGGTGCTACAATGTGTTGTTACCTCACACTCCAATATGCCCCTTTATCAGCGCTTCTAAGAGAGCTGATAAATGCCACCTTTATCAACGCTTCTATAAGATCTGATAAAAGACCCAGGCTTTTAATCTCGCTCTAGTAGCCAACTCTTATTTAGCACTGATAAAGCCCATTTTTAGCACTGTTGAAGGTCAATCTTGTAGTAGTGTAACCTATGAAAGAGAAATAGATTTTATAAACAAATAACCCATGAAAGTGAAACGCATTTCATAAACTTTATTCCATAAAAATATAAACCATCCAAAGAAAGAATATGAATGGAACCTTTGGACCATTTTTCTAGAAAGGAATGAGTACCACCAACAAATATCATCTTAGATGGAAAATAATTTTGGAAAGACCCTTTAAAACCATTTATTGAGGAAAATATCATTTCTTCTTTGAAAAATTATTTTAAAACATTAAATCTTTTTAAAACCATTTTCATTAAAAATAACCATGAAAACTTATAAAAGAATCTTGAAAACATTTTGAAAAACCTTTTCTTGGAAAACTTATAAAATAATCTTGAAGACACTTTGAAAACTATTTTTCTTGAATACTTATAAAAGAATCTTAGAAACATTTTGAAAACTATTTTCCTTGAAAACTTATAAAATAATCTTGAAAATATTTTGAAAACCTTTTTCCTTGAAAATATCTTTGAAAACATTTTAAGTAATCTTTTAATATCATTTAAAACTCTTATTGAACATAAATGATTTTTTGAAAAAAAAATATTTTAAAATAGCATTGAAACATTTAAAGGAATCTTGGAAAATCATTTAAAACTCTTATTGAACATAAAAACTTTTTCAAAAACTTTTTCTTTGAAAATAGATATGAAAACATATAAAGGAATCTTTGAAAATAATTTAAAACTCTTATTGAACACAAAACATTTTAAAAACCCTTTTCTTTGAAAATATCTTTGTACAGATATAAAGGAAGCTTTGAAAATCATTTAAAACTCTTATTGAACATAAAACATTTTTGAAAACATTTTTATTTAAAAACCCCTTTTAAAAAAAATAATTAATGTATAGAATATTAGTAAAAAAAAATCTATTAATTTTTTTTAATATTGTAAACTTTCAAAGGAAGCTTCAAAGAACAAAATTCATGAAAATAGATAAATTTTTACATTCCAAACATTCCTTTTACGTCTTAAAAGTTTAGAAAAATACCTCGATCAAAAAGCAAAAAGAAGTTTCATTTTTAAGGAAAAATACATTTTTTAAATGTTAAAACGTGGGTGAAAATTTATTTTAATTATCATGGGATAATAATAGAATATTTTGGATTTTTTTAGAAAACCTGATTTTTGAAAGAACACAGATTTTCGACCAAAGAGAGAAATAATGTTGGATTTTCTTGAAAACACATTCTTAATTATCTTAAGTACCAAAGAGTGGAAAATAGTACCAATAAATAAAGATATAATGAATAACCATAGGATAATAAAATACATTATAGTTCTTGATATATTGATCATAATATTCCATAATGGAAGCATAGTCATAAATAATCTCGATAAATGATGAGATTATTACAATAAATTATTACCACTTTGTAACATTGAATCATACTCCCCAGTAATAAAATGAAATTAAATAAAGAATAAAATATCATTATAATAATTATATTACTAATATTACATATAAAAGGTCAGTGTATACACCTTCTAGAATAATATAGTTTCATAACACAACATGTTTCTCAAAGAAGACAAATTAAGACAAAACTACTTTATCGTTTTGGTAACTTTTGAGACATAAAACCCATGAAATAAAGATCATTAAATGGATATGTAAATACCCAAAAATTTAATTATAATAATCATAGAATAAATCCATGGGTAGTATGCACACCACATATAAGAAATAGGCGGTGAACATGGCTTGTGTTTCATGGAAAATAAAAGCGAGACGATAAAACCCTTACCTTGTGTGTTGACTCTCATCATAATTGTTCAAAACTTATATTTTATAAGTATAAGTTTATTATAAATCTCTCACAAAACCATATTAATATATATAAAACCATATATTATTTTCTTAAGACTTTATATTACCCATTTATTAATAACACCATGTTAAAGTTACATTTCGGGTGATAACCACCTTATTTTTCGTACATGTTTTGACTTATTATTCTTGGCCTTCTTACTTAGATCATGATTTAATTATTTAAATAATGTAAAAATTATATAAATATCATATATATGTATTATATATGTATTTATAATAATATATAAAAGATATTAATATTAAATGAAAAACATCCTTCATGGAGTAGGTAGGTCGTACGTACGCATGGACATTGTTTCCATTTTCGTGTCGTATTGAAAGATATAATAAAAATTACATGTATTTATATATATAATATAATTAAATTATCATTATTATGTCACATATATCATATATTTTCACTAAAATCATCCTTAATACGTTTCATGTAAAGTGTGAAGGAATCACACTGCTTTGAGAAGACGACAGTCTATACGTCCACACACAAAGTTATCGTTTATCCACAATATGGAAAGCATGAAGGTATTTTTATATAATAATTAAATAAGAACAAATACTTAGTAAATATCATATATATTATATAAAAATATAGTGCACATCATAATTCCCATCCACGAGAGGCGGTAAAGTGAAAATGAACAATATCGTTTCGTGAGGCGGTGGTTCCCCATACACAAGAATGGTAAGTTCATTACCCATTATATAGAAGTGTATGAAAGTGTAGGTCAAAAAATTATAACAACAATATATAAGTATATTTATTATAATGGGGTTATTATATAAGTATGCAATAAAAATATTTTATGGGTGGAGAATGTAAATAAAACAAAGGATCTTGAAGAAGGATGTTACATCTTCTTCGGGTAACAACTTTTGGTTTGCACCAAAGGGATTCCTTGGATTGCTTTATTCCAAAATGGATGATTCTAGGATAAAGTTAGGTATTTTTTAAGATTATTTGAGCATATTTTGGTTGATTAAAATGAATTTATAGGTGTGAATAAGTGGGAGGGTTGGGTTCCTTTTTATCGTGGAGGAGTGCCATTCTTGTAAATTTTTGAAAAGGGAATTTCATCCATATTTTTCCTATGACAAGTGGATCCAATAATGATATAAATTTGATATAATGGAGAATAAGGTCAAAATATTGACATATAATGGTTTTTTGAATAGTGTTGAGGTCATTTGGGCCTTAATTTTAAGGTTTAGTCCTTTGTTAAGCTATTTTTTCTCTTAATCATTGGAATTATTTTTAATCACTTTAACTAATATTTTTGTTAAAAAACTATGTTGACCTTATTATAAATTATAAATTATGATGATTCCAAATATGGAATATATTTTGACAAATTACAATCATATAAGTGGAAGAAATTAACTTAAAATTAATCTCGCAAATGGGACGACAAAATGGGTTTTTAAAGTAAAAATGTTCAAAAATTTGCTAAGTGTTTATATTAAATTTAAATTTCAAATTGATTATAATGACCTAAATTGGGTTAATTGATGTTAAATTTATATAATTTAAATTTAAAACCAAACTAAAATATAATTTAAATATATAAATAAATTATTTGAAAAAGCAGTTTTGAATTAAAATTCAATGTTTTTTACTATTCATAAAAAAATGAAGCTTCACATAAAAATACCAAAAAATCACCCAAAGTAATTTTTTATATTCATCTTACAAAAATGAAGTTTATTTTTTCAAATAAATTTTTTAAAAGTTTCAAATATGAGATTTAAAATGGGTTCTCCATTAAAAGTCGGTAAAATTATTTTTTTATAAAAATACATATTTTTATTCATAAAATTGGATTTATTTTTATCTTATACCTATAAAATATATTGGATGAGTATCAAAAAATTTAATTTAATATAAAATATATATATTTCATATAAATCATTAATAAAAAGTGATTTTTTAATTTATTGAGATAAAATTGTGTTTGGAGATAAAATAATAGTTTTCTTAGAAAAGTAATTTCTTTATTTTAAAATAGTTCTTTCATTCACCTATACTAATTTATAACTAAAGGATTTGTTTTATATAGATGTATAAATCATATTTTTAAAATTTAGTTAACATTATTCATGAATTATATTCCAATGGTTAGGTGGTATCTATAATAATATGTTAATAATAATAATATTATTATAGTGTAGTTTGGTAAAACTCGGCCTTGCGTGTTATGAAAGTTATCAAATGGACTCAGTATTGTGTGTAATATAATACAAAATAGCGTTTCATGTACCAAAAGTTAATCTAAGTGTTGCGTGTGGTGCAATATTAACTTGGTGGTGCATATAATGCAAGCCAAACTTAGTGCTTTTATATATAAAAATTATATATTCAGTGTTTCATGAAATGAAAAATATTAAAAGATTAAAATAATTTAAAAAAATATTTCACAAAATCTCAGGGTGTTACCTTATACCCCCATTAAAATGAATTTCACCCTCAAAATTCATCTAGGTTATCACAGGATTAATACTTGAAAGTTCTGTTCTTTGAAACCCATATTATAAAAATGAATACTAAAACTTCCTTTGAAAAGGAAAGTTCGAAACATAACAATTACGCATAACTAGGTTTTCACATAGGAGAACATATGTGGGAAGTGAAAACATGGATATGAAAGAGAAATATAACTATCAAGTTTTGATGAAGAGTGATAGAGAACATGGTTAGGAGATAATTAACTATCAAAAATTCATAAATCTGTGATGATCTAAGGGGCCATTTGATTCATCGAAAACAAAGAAACTAGGATAAATTTTTTTGGTTTCAAGATCCATTTTCCTAAAGTTGAAGAATTTTCATGAAAATATATACTTGCATTATTTCAGGAAAACCTTACCCTTTATTGTTCCATGATCAACTTCCACTTCATCTCTCATTCCAAGAAATGAAGGTGAATTTTTCATTCCTAAAGAGTTAATAGATCATGAGATTGATGAATAAAATGGTAGGTTATTGCATCTATTTTTACCAAAACAAAATTTTATAATAAGTTATCTAATATTCATAAATACTTATATAGTGAGATAATACTTTGATATCTAAAACCTTATCTAAAGTTTAACATAAACCATTCCATAAATGGTTAACCTTATAACACTTACAGAAGATGAAAGTCCAAATATCTAGAAATAAGGCCACTAAATTTCTCAAAATCATCTTAAAATTTATCCCCCATATATCAGGTAAGTGTAGCAATAAACTATATTAATGATCTAACTTCTCCAATTCCAATGCTTACTGAGGAGGTGTCCATAGTTGGATAGAGTATTGGTCATTTTTTACTTTGGCTAGCTAATCTTGGTATGCATTGTTTTTAATTTTTTTATTAATAATTAAATTCAGAATTATATATAATATTTTCTTACACTTACCATATATGGAAGTATATGAAATCAAAGGAATCAATGCAAAGGAAAATTTTGTGTTCCAGTACCTTCAGATATTCCTTAGGATTGTGATTGTTTAATAATATTATCACATGTTTTTCATATATTAGATAATTATTATAATTTTTTTTAAGAATTATGATATATGTGTAAGATACTACACATTAAATATTTTTAAAACCGACATCATGGACATTGTAAGGGTGATAAGCTCAGTGTACCCGTGTTGTAGTTGTTTTCCATATAAGTAATTTCAATTATTAATTTATTTTAATTAAGTAATCATATTTTATATTGACTTAATAAATTAATATTATAATCCGGATCTCTAAAGCCTTTGAATCCAATATGATTTCACTTTTTTATGGTTTTATTAGCCTAGAATACATTTCAACAGAATTGAAACATATGAACCAAGAATCCAAAATTGAATTTGTTTTTGAAAGAGTCAAAAAACACGAAGATCATATGTTGGTTTTTTATATTCCTTGATGGGTAAGAACAAATATAAAATTATGAACCACTAATCATTTTACTATTATTAATTATTAACATATATATTTTAGAGAACATTGGATTTTGGGTATATTTTTCTCAAAAAGAATATAGAGAATATTGGTTATGATTTTCATTGGGTAGTGTTTGAAGAAAATTTAGAAAGTTGTTAAAGAAGTATATATTATTTCATGATTTTAGTTCTTTAATCATAATTTTTTTTATTTTAAATTAGTTTTTATTATTAATTTTTAAAATTATAGTAATTTTTGGATTCTGTTCAATAGGGATCATTATCCAACAATAGAACCAGAAAAAATTGATTATGTAAAATCTCAGTTTTATAACTTATATATAAGACAATACATGGTTTTTATTACATATCTTCTATTTTTATTTTTAAAATATTGTTTCATAAATGAAGTTTCATCATCAATAATGGATTTTTTAATGTGGATATTATGTTTTACAATCCATTTATGAGATAATCACAACCAAAAAAACATATTTTGAAAATGTTAGTTTCATTATAACAATTATAATTTAAACAAATATGTTATGTTTTAAATTAATAACACTTTATTTTATAGGTTTTTTACGATGTTTCCTCATATACATCCAACAACTTGAAACACCTTCAAAATTCATTTTCATAATATTTCTTAAGTTTGACCAATTTGGATATTTAGTTTCATTTAGATGTGTATTTGTATAAATTGTTCTCAATGTTCACAATGAGTTTTGTTACTATTGTTCTATTTTGCTGTTTTTTTGCTTGATTTGGTTCTAAAGTTTGAGTTTGTAGGTGTGAGATTATGTGTTTTTTTAAAATTTCTATAAAAAAAATCAACTTTCCACATCATATTTTTTATAAAACCAACATTAAAAGACCTTTTGGACATTAACTTACATTCAATGTCGGTTTTTAAAAAAATTAACGTCGAAATCCCTCTATTTATCACCCTTTGGAAGGGTTTTAAACACCATTTTTATGAAAAATGATGTAGAAAATTCAGCTTCTAATGTCGCTTGTGTTAACATCGGTTATAAACCAATATTTAAAGGTAAAAAACCCAATGTTAAAATTGTTTTTCCACTAGTGGGTAAATATTGACAATCCTTATTATTTACTCAATACATATATATTTCATAAGACATATTTTTTATGAATTAAATTGATAATTAAATATATGAGGAATGCATTGGACATTCAGTAATGGGTGGGTCTCAAAATTATATAGTCTATTGATACACTGATAGGTCTCACGGGACAAATCAGTTGGATAAATTAAATGGGATTTTGGTGTATATATCCCCATTGATTAAACTGTATTGGAAAAATGTCTTGATGGTATGGATACCATGATGTTTGGGATCATGATGTCCCACATTAATCATTTTCTTCATTGATAATTCAGTTATTATTATCAATGAGATTATGGCATTGATATTTTCCACATATGAATTTTATACTCAAGTTATTGATTAAATGACATGTGTTTTCAGTTATCTACCTTACTATATTGATTGTTCCTTATTTAATCATAATATATTCTATTTTACATAACTCTTAATGAGTATTTGATCTCAGCCTTATTTTGTTTCCCTTCCCCAGGATATGAAGAAGAATTTTTTGATTAAGTTCAAGGATGTTGAATGTTTTATATTACTATGTTTTATATTTTTATTTCCAATGTAATAAGGGAAGTATGTATATATTTGGTTCTTCAATAATTTTAAACTTATTTATCCTTAATGATTTGATCCCTTGCATCTTATGTCAATATAATGAAATAACTACCATCTCTAGGTTACTAGAGTCAAGATTTTTATAGAATCTTTACACTCACATGAAGATAGAACTTCTGAAACAAAACAATCAAAACACACACACACACACACATGTAATGAAAATAAAATATTTTACAAATTTTAAGACTTTCCCTAGTCCATATAAGAAACACAGATTCTTTTATTGAAAAATGAAATAAGAATAGAAATAAAGAGTACAAACAAGAATCTACAAGACCTCTCATGCAAGAATCCTTGTGATAGTGAACCCAACCCATTTATATTCAAGGGTTTCATGTGGTCTAGGTTTCATCATCATTTGAAATATGTGCTCCATTGTACACATCATGTAGGTTGTATCCATTAGCATCTTAATTGAACCGTCCTGCAGTAGGTCCAGGTGAACAATGAAGGCTTCAAGAACTCATCCACCAAGCCCTACTTCTGTAACATGTTACTTATGAAAAGTTTTACCACCCAACTAATTTTGGAGGTTCCACAATCCATCTTTTAGATCTGATCTGTCCAAAAATTAAAGGTTAATAAATGAAACTGAAAGTTGTCTTCACACCCAAAACCTAACACTTATAGTCAAGAATATATTATTTAACGTTTATGGTATGAAATTGTTATTTTTAAGTAAAATTTAACTTTATAAAATTAAAATAATTACCTTTATTGAATGTCAAAAGCAGTTTCTAAATTGTGTCTAGTTTTTCTATAATTGGTGCATTATAGGTTACTGGGTAAACTATAGCGACCTTTCAAATTGGTGGTTATAGGGTGTCGTGAGATGATATTTAGGAACCATTCATGATTACCATATGATGGTTTCTAAAGACTTTAGTTACCAAGCAATATTAATTGAAAAAATTCATGTACAAGGATTATTATTATTATTATTTAATTTAGAGGGTTTAGGTTTATGATAATTGGGGATATGGGGTGGCAAACTAGTAGATCAATTGGTGCTCTGAAATTTTTTCCCAAAAACACCACATGATGTGGCCTTTTGGGCGCCCCCAAATTTTCATGCCCCCCAAATCCCACCCTCAATATATTTAAAAATTAATTATTAAATTATATAATAAATATTTATAATTCTATTAAATTTATAACTATATAAATATAAATATATTTATGTGGTATTATTTTTCTATTTGGGTGTACTTTTATTTCCTTAATATATTTATGTTTCACTTGGATCTTTCTGGGATGCAATGATGAGGTTAAAATTTAAAGGAACTATGGACTTGGTTTGGGTATGTTGGAGGGCATAAAAATTTATTGTGATGCTAATGAAATGTAATGTGTAATTGAAAATGGTTAATTAATTTTTAAATATTTAATTAATATAAATTGAAATTGATAAAAAGGGATAAGTAATTTAATAAATCTCTTTGAATGGTTGTGTTCTTATAGGATATCTAGTCTTAACAGTGGAAGCTGGGAGTCCGAGAGATGTTAGCTGCAATTAAGTATAATACTAGGATATGCCCATAGTGTGGTTGTGAGCTATATTATATTCTGTATTTTTTGTTTCTATATGTTACTCCACCCTGTATGTTAGGGAAATTGGCACCTCAAAGATTCTGATCCCTAGGGGGTGTTTTCTCCGACATCCCGATGGGAGGATGGATGGCTAACTACCCCCTTTATCCCCTCTCTCTTCTCTTAGTAGTTACTTGTGTTGGTTGTCATGGTGGTTAGTTTTCCCCATATATGTGTGTAGAGGGCTGTAATGGCTTGTGATTATTCACACACATATATTCTGGATATAGTTTCCTATGGACTACTATAGGTGTAACATGTATATACTATGATGGATTGAGGATCCTTACTCAACGTATGGTCTATAATGGATTGAGGTATAATACCTGACATATGATACATGTTATGAGAGCTTTGGTGGCTCCCAGAAACTACCTGGTTACTTAGGTTATGTGGATGTAGTGGTTGTGTTGCATGAGGTGCATATTGTGATGTTACGCCTGAAAGTCTGTGGGCAAGACTTTTTGGAGAGAGATGCTTAGGACGTGCAACATTGGGGCAAAGCGACAATCCAGTGGGGAAGTGGTAACATGGTACCCTTGATATTATTTCTTATATTATATACTCTTGTATGAGATACTTAGTGAGAGTATCCATGGTGAGGCTGGGAACATAGTATACGTGTTTAGGTGATGAGTTAGTTTCACTTGTTGTTTACTGTGCTTTAGCATGATTTCTTTACTTTTTCATCAGAGGATCTGAGGAGGATCCTAGTGATTATACTATTATACACACTCTACAAATATATAAAATGTTTTTAGGTCACTTGGATCTGGTTGGAGATCAGGATGATTACTACTAGCTTGGGGTTGTAGGAGCTTTTCGGGATTCATGGTTGCTATTGTTTTTCTTTCTTTTGGTACTTGCAGTTTTCCCTTTAAGTTGTAGTAGTTCTTGGATGACATTACATATGTGTACTTGGGATTTATATTATATTAAACCATGAGTTTGAGATGGTTAGTGTTTGTCTTATCTCTCTCTTTTTCATGTGTTCTCTTAGAGGGTAATGCCTCCCATTTCTGTGTTTACTATACCCTCGGTGCTAGTCGCCAACCCGGGGCTTACTGGAGGCAGGAATCGGGGGTCACTATCTCCCATCTCACTTTTTCGGACTAAGAGAGGTACACTTTATGGGGAGGGAATCAAGAAAAAAAATCAATATTTACATAATTAGAACTATATTTATAAAATTGAAAATATGTATTTATAAATTTAATTATAAATAAATATAATTATATACAATTATATATAAAAACTTATTTATATAATTATAAATTTATAATTACCAAAAAGGTATAGGATCCAGGAGAACCTTCGTCTACCAAAATTTATTGAAAAATAAAAGATAATACTTGAAAAAGAGAAAAGATAGGATAAACAAAGGACAAGTCCTTATTCAAAAGAAAAACTACAAATGTGTAAAACTAAGACCATCCCCATAATCATTATAGGTATCATCAGTATATTCTCATTCTCCCTACGAGTTCTTCTTATTGAAAAGCACATAGTTCTTTTCCTTGAGTTTAACTTGCTCTGAAGTGAGTTCCTTGGAACAAGACCTGGAAGACCATCCATGTCCAGCAATCCAATCATCTCTGTAACATCCTCACCCACAATTTTTTGGATGTTGAATCAATCAGCTCCATTCCATCCATGATAAGTGATGGATTATCAATCGTGAATTTTTGATAAACTTCATTTCCCTCTCTTGTATTCTGCTCATTCTCAGCAACAACATATGACCATAGTTTATTTTTACCAGTGCACTATAAATGGTTTGTCACCCATTCCTCCAAATCACCATCACCTTCAGATTGCACAATCTGGTCATACAAAGCAGAAGAGGCAGACTCATGACCTACAACTGTATTGTTATCCAACTTCTTAGAACTGGAAGCTTCTACATTCAAGATAAAAAAATCTGGTTGAGAATTACCATGCCCTGTAAAAATATCAAGAGGGTCACTCCTCAGCTATCCAGAGTCTAGCTATCAAACCCCTACACTACTACTAGGAGACTCCATTAGTTTCCCATAGTTACCACCATTCAAATTCTATTTAATATTTAAGTATATTTATTTTAATTTTATAATTATGTAAATATGTAAATTTTTTATTTATATATTTATAATTTTATTTATAGATAAATATATATTTATATAGTTATAATTACAAATAATTTCATATTTATATAGTTTGAATATATAAATAATTTATAAATTTAATATAATTATACCAATAAATATATAAATAATTTATTATATGTATTTATAAATTTATTTATAAATATATATAAATAAAATATATATATAAATAAAAAATATATATAATTAAATATAAATATATATAATTAAATATAAATATATAAATAATTTATTATATATATTTACAAATTTAATTATAAATAAATATAATTATAAATAAATATAATTATATATAAATATAAGTAGATATAATTATATAAATTATTTATCAGGTATTTAAAAATAAGTTTTTTTATAATTATGTAAATATAATAATTAAACATAATAATTATTTTTTTAAAGGTTGGGACTGAAGCCTCATTTATTATTAAAGAAAATAAAATACCTCTTTTAACTGGGTAGAGGTAGACCCATTACATAGCCCTAAGGCCCAGTGGGCATTTAGCCCATTACATGGCCTGTAGGCCCAAATTTTTGGCCCAAGGCCCATTCTGTGAATAGTACTCCTACAGTACCTACTTGCTACAGTACCACCCCCCTTTGTGACATTTTTGTATCTCATTTACCTAATTGTTTTAGTCCAACATAATATAATCACTGAAAGAGAATTTTACAATGACTATATTTAATTAATCTAATTCATACATGGCCATGCACATGTTTGGATTAAAAAAATGTATTTTTAATACAGTTGACACCCACATGAAATGTTAATTATATTTAACACATTAAATTTCACATAAATGCATTAAAATTTCATAGCACCGACAACTAAGATCCCCAAGATGTGGAGGCACAAAATGGGCATCATCCTCCTACTACTCTATTTTTGTGTGGCTTCCTCCACCTCGTAGTTCATCCTATACGGCTACAGACACGTCGTCATCAGCTTCATTTCCCGCCTTATAGACGGTGAGGCCCTAGAACTTGCAGAGAGGTAGGGGGTCTACATCGTTGTCTCCAACATGATTCTCAAGCCTCTGACAACTCGAACGGTAGAGTTTATGGGCATCACCTGTAACGACCTGAAATTTTGAATAAATCTTGTTTCCTAATTTTATGTGTTGTTTTATTTTGTTTTTTATACTCAACAAAAAAGTTTCATTTGATAACATGAGTATAATTAAAATGAGACCATTGGGTTTTGACTGTTATATGACCATTGGTAAATATAACCCCTGGAAACTAAACGTTTTGATTATTGTCTCTAAATACATGTAATATTGGTTAATTATTATAGAAAGAAGATTCAATGGCCTCACCCAGTAGTCTTGGACTGATCAAAGCCCATCTAACAGAACTTGGGAAGGAGGTAGCACCACTGGGCTTTACTATGGACCAAACCCAAGCCGAACTTCATCGTGTTAAGCTAGAACGGAATCGCCTTTGCGAGAAGTTCAAACTGATAGAAATTACTACTCGTGCGATGTTAGCCGAGCCTCCCTCAGATTCTCTCACCTTAGCACACCATACACTTAGGTCCTATGCTGGTGTGATAAGGGGCTATGTAAGGAGACCATAACTACCTTGTGTAATCCTTTGTTTTAAATAAAAATTGGGATTTCTTCTTATGATGAAGTTTATGAATTTTCAAATGACCGGATAAATATAGTATGTATATTTTTGATGAATTTTAGAAAAAGGATATTTTAAAAATGTTTATGTAAACCTTAAATAATTAAAAATGTGTAATGATATTCAAAAAATGGTCTTCTACAATTATGCTCAGTACGAAATTTAGAGTCTAATAAGATCAACTTAATTTTTGATGAATAGTAAATTATGAATAGTGATTTTATGATTAGGATTAGTAATGTGTCCAAATGGATTAGTAATCTCACTTAAAGAAAGTATTAATATAATCTAGGCACCTTGATTAAGTAATGTGATTCAATAAAATGGTAAATAACGATTTCATAAATTATTATTCAAGTATTAGTTTTTTCGAGTGAATAGTGTTTTTTAATTAAAAATTAAATTAAAAATATTTAAAAAAATTATTTTTATAAAATGGATTTCATTTTTGAACTCAGAGCACCGATATTATGTTATGTTAATTTTTGGGGTTTTTTCTGAAAAAAATGAATTTTTGGTGAATAGTGTATTTATTTAAAAAATAAATTAAAAATATTTAGAAAATTATTTTTATAAAATGGAGTTCATTTTTGAAATCATAGCATTGATATTTGGTTAAGGTGAAATTTTGGGATTATTCTGAGAAAGTTGAATTTTTGATGAATAGTGAAAATACAGTTTTTACGTTACAGGTGTTTAATGACATCATTAAATGATGTATTAAGTATGTAATCAATATGGTCGACTTATGAATAGTAAGATAAGGTATGAGGTGTCCCAAGTGGACAATACCATGGGCAAATACCATGGGAAAACCCAGTGTTTTTTCCAAAAGAACTAATGAGGTGTCCCTTGGCCATTAATGCCTTGTCCCCTCACTTTCCCTATAAATACCAAGCCATCCTCTCATCCATTCGACTCCCCACTCCCCCCCAACGAAGTTATGGTCTCATTACCTCCCAAGGAGTCCTCCCAAGGTGCCCCGAATCCCTCAAGGTCCCAACCTTTTAGTTTTAAGAGTTACATTTTAAGGTAAGGGATCTGATCTCTCTCTTTCTTTTCAAGAAATCTCTTTTATGTAATTTCTTTTATGCTCCATGTTCTTATGTTAAAGGGTGTTCTTTTATACTGATATTACTTCCCTTTTCATTTTAACATAATGAGAGGTCCCCTCTTACTCTCATTATTTCTTTTTATGAAGTTTTAAGTGGCGCCGTTGGGCTGCCGAAATTTTTGTAACGGATTCTTTCTCCCTTCTCATTTTTCAAGATCTATTATCATGTAAAGTATTTCAAGTTACTTTTTATTATGTTGGGATATGATCTATAAATTTATCATACTGATCATTTATGATCATATGATGAGAGACCCCATTTGATCTTTTCAATTCAGTATTTTGAAGTTTTAAGTGGCGCCGTTAGGCTGCCGAATTTTTAAGTGGTTCTTCACCCTTCTCGTTTTGAAGTTCTACTTTCATGTCAATTTTTCAAGTTGCTTTTGGTTATGTTGGGTTATGATCTCTATATCTATCATACTGGACTCTTATGTTCATATTATTAGAGACCCTATTTGATCTCATCAATTCATTTTTTGTTGAAATTTAAGTGACGCCGTTAGGCTGCCGAATTTTTAAGGGATTCTTTCACCCTTCTCTTTTTCAAAGATCTACTTTCAAGTCAAGTCTTTCAAGTTCATTTTTATTATGTTGGGGTATGATATCTATATCTTTCATACTGGAATATTATGTTCATATGATTAGAGACCCTATTTGATCTTGTCAATTCATTTTTTGTTGAAGTTTAAGTGACGCCGTTAGGCTGCTGAATTTTTAAGGGATTCTTTCACCCTTCTCTTTTTAAAAGATCTACTTTCAAGTCAAGTCTTTAAAGCTCCTTTTTATTATGTTGGGGTATGATCTCTATATCTATCATACTGGATTCTTATTTTCATATTATTAGAGGCCCTATTTTATCTTGTCAATTCATTTTTGGTTGGAGTTTATGTGACGCTATTAGGCTACAGACTTTTCATAAGAGAAATCTTATTTTGTCTTCCTTTCATGTTCATCATTTCATATGGTATATTTTCAAATTTCATTACCATGTTCATATATCCTTCTTATTCTGTCCCTCTACTGTTTTATGGGTCATTTATTAATGTTTGACCCATGTCCCCTCTCTTTTCAATGTTTTCTAAAACCCCGAAACATAGGTGTTATGCTGCAGAATTTTCGTCTCAAAATGTCTCTCTCTTTTCTCAAAATTATTTTATGTTATAAAGTGAATAATCAAAGCTCTTATTTATACAGGGTAATTCACATATATATCAAAATTTTCTATTTTAAATTCTAGGATTTACATACATGAGACCCACTCTCCCCTTCCTTGGGTTTAAAGTGACGTAAAGATCATGTCTTTAAAGCAGTTTTTAAAACGTTATGATTATGAAATGAAACCCATTTATTTTATGCTATATGGGTTATTTATGAAATGTTTGATGATGATATATGTGGATCACATGATAATAAAGGCAAATTTAAGGGTTCGCCCTGATAGCACTCCAATGCATTGGGTAATGATGTAACCACTAGAGATTACAATTTTCACGATACCTTGGTGAATAACCTTGGTAATTTTCAAATGACGCCTTGGGGATGGACCTTGGTGATATGTTCATGATTGTCTATGTTAAATGATGTAGCCACATCTTCAAGTTAAGAAAATGTTATTTTTATTATGATATGCCTCATGATTTCATTCTCATGCCTTAAAGTTCTTTTCATGACCTTATTGAAGTATCTCAAGTTCACATGTAAAATGTTTCTCTTGTTTCCCTTACTGGGATTTTTGTTCACCCTTTCTTTTGATGTATGTCCCTAGGTTATGTGATGCAGTAATGAACCTAGGATGAACATGAGGAGAATCCTTTCAAGTGTTTTAGAAGAATGTTTTATGTTTTCATGTTTAAAGTTCCTGGTTTCCAAGACACTAAACCTTAAAGATCCTCGGTTTTGTAAAATGTAATGAAACTTTATGTGATAAAAAGGCGGGATGCTATAGTTGGTATCAATGGATGGTTTAGTTATTTGTGGAAATTAGGATATGAAAACTTTAGGAAGAAGCCTATAGAAAAGTTAAAAAATAGGAAATATTCCTGGTATTTTGGTGAGTATTGAGTAAGGGGTTGCCAAGAAAATACATCCCTGTCTGGATATGAGCAGGTAGAGGTGGCTCTGGCACAAATTTACATAGGGGTAAAACCCGAAAACACCGCTTTTAGCTAGACTCGAACGGGAACTGGTACACGACAATGAGCCTTGCTGCACTCTTGGTTACGACACTCCCGGGGGATATGCTTTGGTAAATTCATAAGCTTAGTATGAACCATTGTTAAAGGAACAAAGATAAAATAAAATAAATATTCACATAAGAATATATGATCATGGATAACCTAGATGGGAACCTAGAGGATCAAAAGTTAGGGTATACTTTTCTTCTACAAGTTTTCCTTATATGCTTTCAGTTCCTTTTCATGATTATTGGCTAAGTACTTAAGCCCCTAATTATGCTTTCTCTTCTTAGTTAATGGTGGGAAATGGAAGAACATGTCCAACAACCAATGTGATAGGAAATGCGATGATTGTCGTATTAATATGACAGGGATGATTAGGGGATTAAAATATGATTATTATTTTGGAAGACATTCACTATTTTGGGGACCCTATATGATCGAGGTAAATAGATTACTACGGTATTTTCATTGAGGAGTAATGTTGACTTATATTTTGAAGAATCGATGAATTTAAGATGGAATTATAGTAATTTAGGTTACTTATGGAAATGATTAACCTATCCTGGGTAAAATATGTTTAGGTTAGATACTTTTGTTATAAGATGTTAGGAGTGGTTGATGTTGTTTGGAGATGAACAATGAAGTTTATTTTGGAAGACTATGTTATCAAATCCTTCTTGTATTTGGGTTTCAATATTAGTTTGGTTTATTTTGAGGAATTTTAAGGACCATTATTTATGGAATGGACTATGATGATCTTTGGGTAGTACCATGGAACTTTGAAGATTTAAAAGTAGTTTCCATTCCTATGGGATTATTTCTTTTTGAAGAGTTGTTTTACCTTACCCTTTCTGTTTTTGGGATAATGTTAAAAGATAGAAGAAATAGATAGTTAATCTTTTGTGGATTATGAAGATGATTCTTGTGTTTTGATGAGACCAAGTAGTTTTGAATGCTCATAGTTTGGAGAAAAGATTAGTTTTGGGTAGAAACTTATTAAAGGATGAAACTCTACATGAAGATAGGTATATTTTCTTATGTTTTTGTTTTATGTTGTAAATGAATTCCTCAAAATTATGAAAAGGAACGTAAAACAAAAACGTTGTTGGTTTACGTTTCCTACTAGGTAATCAAAGACCGTTTACACACATCATAAGTTTGGGATTTTCTTATGGTTAACTTTCTCCTAATCATGTTTTCTATCACTCTACCTCAGAACTTGACCCTTTTTTTTCTCCTCCATTTACATGTTTTCATACATGGAATCCTAGTGTGGGATAACTCGGGTGACCTTTGTACTTAACTTTTTTTCTTTTAAAGTAATAGTTTTACTGACTCCTTTTTCGATGTGGTACTTTCAATTAAATTTCAAAACCCAATTTTAAAAATTGCGAGGACGCAATTTCTTAAGGGGGGAAGATTGTAACGACCCGAAATTTTGAATAAATATTGTTTCCTAATTTTATGTGTTATTTTATTTTGTTTTTTATACTCAAAAAAAATGTTTCATTTGATAACATGAGTATAATTAAAATGAGACCATTGGGTTTTGACTGTTATATGACCATTGGTCAATGTAACTCCTGGAAACTAAACGTTTTGATTATTGTCTCTAAATACATGTAATATTGGTTAATTATTATAGAAAGAAGATTCAATGGTCTCACCCAGTAGTCTTGGACCGATCGAAGCCCATCTAACAGAACTTGGGAAGGAGGTAGCACCACTGGGCTTTACTCTGGACCAAACCCAAGCCGAACTTCATCGTGTGAAGCTAGAATGGAATCGCCTTTGCGAGAAGTTAAAACTAATAGAAATTACTACTCGTGCGATGTTAGCCGAGCCTCCCTCAGATTCTCTCACCTTAGCACACCTTACACTTAGGTCCTATGCTGGTGTGATAAGGGGCTATGTAAGGAGACCATAACTACCTTGTGTAATCCTTTGTTTTAAATAAAAATTGGGATTTCTTCTTATGATGAAGTTTATGAATTTTCAAATGACCGGATAAATATAGTATGCATATTTTTGATGAATTTTAGAAAAAGGATATTTTAGAAATGTTTATGTAAACCTTAAATAATTAAAAATGTGTAATGATATTCAAAAAATGGTCTTCTACAATTATGCTCAGTACAAAATTTAGAGTCTAATAAGATCAACTTAATTTTTGATGAATAGTAAATTATGAATAGTGATTTTATGATTAGGATTAGTAATGTGTCTAAATGGATTAGTAATCTCACTTAAAGAAAGTATTAATATAATCTAGGCACCTTGATTAAGTAACGTGATTCAATAAAATGGTAAATAATGATTTCATAAATTATTATTCAAGTATTAATTTTTTCGAGTGAATAGTGTTTTTTAATTAAAAATTAAATTAAAAATATTTAAAAAAATTATTTTTATAAAATGGATTTCATTTTTGAACTTAGAGCACCGATACTATGTTATGGTAATTTTTGGGGTTTTTTCTGAAAAAAATGAATTTTCAGTGAATAGTGTATTTATTTAAAAAATAAATTAAAAATATTTAGAAAATTATTTTTATAAAATGGAGTTCATTTTTGAAATCAGAGCATTGATATTTGGTTAAGGTGAAATTTTGGGATTATTCTGAGAAAGTTGAATTTTCGATGAATAGTGAAAATACAGTTTTTAAGTTACGGGTGTTTAATGACATCATTAAATGATGTATTAAGTATGTAATCAATATGGTCGACTTATGAATAGTTAGATAAGGTATGAGGTGTCCCAAGTGGACAATACCATGGGCAAATACCATGGGCAAGCCCAGTGTTTTTTCCAAAACAACTAATGAGGTGTCCCTTGCCCATTAATGCCTTGTCCCGTCACTTTCCCTATAAATACCAAGCAATCCTCTCATCCATTAGACTCCCCACTCTCCCCCAACAAAGTTCTGGTCTCATTACCTCTCAAGGAGTCCTCCCAAGGTGCCCCAAAGCCCTCAAGGTCCCAACCTTTGAGTTTTAAGAGTTACGTTTTAAGGTAAGGGATCCGATCTCTCTCTTTCTTTTCAAGAAATCTCTTTTATGTAATTTCTTTTATTCTCCATGTTCTTATGTTAAAGGGTGTTCTTTTATACTCCTATTACTTCCCTTTTAATTTTCACACAATTAGAGGTCCCCTCTTACTCTCATTATTTCGTTTTATGAAGTTTTAAGTGGCGCCGTTAGGCTGCCGAAATTTTTGTAACAGATTCTTTCTCCCTTCTCATTTTTCAAGATCTATTATCATGTAAAGTATTTCAAGTTCCTTTTTATTATGTTGGGGTATGATCTCTAAATTTATCATACTGATAATTTATGATCATATGATGAGATACCCCATTTTATCTCTTCAATTCAGTATTTTGAAGTTTTAAGTGGCGCCGTTAGGCTGCCGAATTTTTAAGTGGTTCTTCACCCTTCTCGTTTTGAAGTTCTACTTTCATGTCAATTATTTCAAGTTCCTTTTTGTTATGTTGGGTTATGATATATATATCTATCATACTGGACTCTTATGTTCATATGATGATAGACCCTATTTGATCTCATCAATTCATTTTTTGTTGAAGTTTAAGCGACGCCGTTAGGCTGCCGAATTTTTAAGGGATTCTTTCACCCTTCTCTTTTTCAAAGATCTACTTTCAAGTAAAGTATTTTAAGTTCATTTTTATTATGTTGGGGTATTATCTCTATATATATCATAATGGAATCTTATTTTCATATGATGAGATACCCTATTTGATCTTGTCAATTCATTTTTTGTTGAAGTTTAAGTGACGCCGTTAGGCTGCTGAATTTTTAAGGGATTCTTTCACCCTTCTCTTTTTCAAAGATCTACTTTCAAGTCAAGTCTTTAAAGTTAATTTTTATTATGTTGGGGTATGATCTCTATATCTATCATACTGGATTCTTATGTTCATATTATGAGAGGCCCTATTTGATCTTGTCAATTCATTTTTGGTTGGAGTTTATGTGACGCTGTTAGGCTGCAGAATTTTCATAAGAGAAATCTTATTTTGTCTTCCTTTCATGTTCTTCATTTCATATGGTATATTTTCAAATTTAATTACCATGTTCATATATCCTTCTTATTTTGTCCCTCTACTGTTTTATGGGTCATTTATGAATGTTTGACCCATGTCCCCTCTCTTTTCAATGTTTTCTAAAACCCCGAAACATAGGTGTTATGCTGTAGAATTTTCGTCTCAAAATGTCTCTCTCTTTTGTCAAAATTATTTTATGTTATAAAGTGAATAATAAAAGATCTTATTTCTACAGGGGTATTCACATATATATAAAAATTTTCTATTTTAATTTCTGGGATTTACATACATGAGACCCACTCTCCCCTTCAGTGGGTTTAAAGTGACGTAAAGATCATGTATTTAAAGTAGTTTTTAAAACGTTATGATTATGAAATGAAACCCATTTATTTTATGCTATATGGGTTATTTATGAAATGTTTGATGATGATATATTTGGATCACATGATAATAAAGGCAAATTTAAGGGTGCGCCCTGATAGCGCTCCAATGCATTGGGTAATGATGTAACCACTAGAGATTACAATTTTCACGATACCTTGGTGAATAACCTTGGTAATTTTCAAATGACACCTTGGGGATGGACCTTGGTGATATGTTCATGATTTTCTATGTTAAATGATGTAGCCACATCTTCAAGTTATTAAAATGTTATTTTTATTATGATATGCCTCATGATTTCATTCTCATGCCTTAAAGTTCTTTTCATGGCCTTATTGAAGTATTTCAAGTTCACATGTAAAATGTTTCTCTTGTTTCCCTTACTGGGCTTTTTGCTCACCCTTTATTTTGATGTATGTCCCTAGGTTATGTGATGCAGTAATGAACCTAGGATGAACATGAGGAGAAGCCTTTCAAGTGTTTTAGAAGAATGTTTTATGTTTTCATGTTTAAAGTTCCTGGTTTCCAAGACACTAAACCTTAAAGATCCTCGGTTTTGTAAAATGTAATGAAAGTTTATGTGATAAAAAGGCGGGATTCTATATCACCTCCCTCGATGAAAACTCCCCACTCTCCCCAAAGATAGACACCAACAATGTGGTCATTGTGGTATTGGACACGGGCATCTGGCCATTGGTCTAGAGCTTCGAAGACCACAACCTCCCTCCGCTCTCTTTGACCAAGTGAAAGGGCACCTACAATACGAGCTAGGATATCCCCACCACCAGCTATAATCAAAAACTCATTGGGGATATGTTTTTCTCCAATGGGTATGTTTAATCCATGTTTTAACTTTAAATTATATCGGTCTTGTAGTTTATATTTTATAGTCCTTCAAAGTCACGTGTTTGAAACATTTTTAAGTTTCATGTAGGTGGTTTTGATAGCTTATAAATTATTTTCCACCAACATTTTTTACAAAATTATTTTTATTTTAAACTATTTGTTATATGTTTAATCCAGTTATTAAGTTTTATATATATTGGTCTTGTGGTTTATATTTTATAGGCTTTCAAAGTCACGTACTTGAAAAATTTTTATATTTCAAGTAGGTTTTTTTGAAAGATTATAAATTATTTTTTATCATCATTTTTTATGAAATTATTTTTATTTTCAACTATTTTTTATATGTTTAATCCATATTTTAAGTTTCATTTATATTGTTCTTATAGTTTATATTTTATAGTCTTTCAAAGTCACGTACTTGAAACAGAATGCCACATCGGAAATGCAGAATGTTCTGTATAGGAAAGGGCGAACCGGAATCCCACATCAAAAATACAGAATGATTTCCAGGGTAGGGCCTCTTATAAAAGGGAGCCATAGGTAAGAGCTTATGTCAGAATCCAGACTATTGTAATGGCAGTACCACTGGATTTTAAAAACATATTAAAAAAACTCTATGTGGAGAGATACAAAAATGGAACTCTAAAATATAAATCCCCGCAGGATACTGAAGTCCACAAGATCCACATAGCAAGCACCACTGTTGGCTCAAAAATGGCCAATGCAAGATTTCACGACTATGCCAGGGGGATGATGTGTGGACTGGCCCCAACCACCTGGGTGGTGGCTTATAGGGTCTACTTGTTTAGGCATTGTGTTGACTCCGACATCATATCATCCATGGATGAGGTCGTCGAGGTTGGTGTGGATTCTATATCCCTGTCTATTAAAACAGAGACGCGGTGGATTTCAGGAAAAATTCGATCATGATGGCATCTTTTGTGGTGGCCATGGAATGGGGGATCTTTGTGTTCTGATCTGCCGACAATGATGGGCCCGACCCCAGAACCTTGTCAAATACAGTGCTGTGGATCACAACTATCACATCCAGAACTCGGGATCAACATTCTACCACTGTTATCAGCCTCGAGAATGGTAGCAGCGTCACTGGGTCATCTATTTCGTATGGGGACACCCTGCTCGGGGATGGAACCTTATTCCCATTGTTCTATGCGGACAACACGACGAATAGTAGATGATGCATTGAAGACATCCTATCTGGTGTGAATAATAACGTGACTTGAAAAATTGTGATCTATGACCGCGGCGTGAACTGGAGGGTGTAGAAATGAGGAATGGTGAAGAAATCAAACATCGTGGGGATGATCATAACAAATACTGAGATCGATAGGGATGAGTTTCTGATAAACGATCATGTATTTCTAGCGGTGGTAGTGATGTTTGAAGATGGGAAAGTTATAATGAAGTAAACCATGTCGAGGGGAGATCCTAGGGCCAACATCATCCTATGGAGGACGACGATGGGTATCCATACCTCCCCCAGCATAGTGTCCTTTAGCTCTGGGGGTCCATCCCTAGCCACTGACATTCTGATGTTAGATGTCTTGGTGCTGGGGGTGAATTTCTTCACTGCATGAACCCCCGTAATGGCACCGTCGTAGCTTCCCGACAATGACCGACACTCGGACGTCAACATAACCTTCGGCATGTCGATGTCGTGCCCACACGTGAGCAGAATCGCAATGCTGGTGAGGGCAGCGCACCCGGACTGGAGCCCTGCCGCCATAAATTCCACTCTCATTACCACTGCGTCCACTATGGACCCAAAGACCGGTGCACCCATATCAGATCTATCTACGTGATGGAGGATCAAGGGCACTAGAAATCATACACAGATCACTGGAGGTGATCTTGATAAATTAATGGGAATAAAAATAACAGCAAGAACACAGACTTTTTATTTCTTTTCTATGAAATACAACACACATGACATACATATTTATAGCACTACAAACCACACACTAAATCAAATGAAAAATAGAGATAAAGATAATTCTGCAGATTAGGTGCCACCCTTGACTTGAGATCCACACACATAAGTTTTATACATTTGAAATTGCCTCTATTGTAACAGTGAGGTAGGAACAGACCAAGGAATATCTTGTTTAATATCCAACATCCCCCTTAAACATGTTTTCCTTGAGACCCATGATTTTGCATCATATTGAGGTGGTTGACCAACTGGTGAAATGACTTCACCAAAGTCAAAGCCTTCATTTTTCTTGTAGTCTTTGATGGTATTGATGGAATGAATGTCCACATATATCACTTTCTTCCACATTTCATCTGTTTTATCGTCCTCAAAACTAACTGGATTGAAATTTTTTGAGAGACAATATGTAACATCTCAGGTAAATAAAGAATATGAAATTTTCATTTTATTAATATTTGTAAATTAATTATTAATTTTTCTTTAAAGGGGATGCTATGTTCCATGGTGTACCTAATACACAACAACGGGTTTCTTTGAAATCTTATGTTGCACACAATGCAGAGTCATACTGAAAATAATAATATAATATTATTTTAAATGGTAGTTAACGCCCAACAGTTGTATTTGTGGAAATGGACCAAAATAACTAAAATATAAATATACATTCTTTTTAAATGTTTTTACATTTATCCAATAAATTTTAGGGGATTAAAATAAGAAAGAATCTGATTTTAAGCATAAATACACTAATATTCTTTAAAAGGTCGATTTATCGCCTTTTGATGGAGAAACCTCTTTAAATATAGTTTTGGTCACATTTATATGTTATATTTTACAAAATAAAATTATTCTTTAGAATCGGGACATCAAAATTTACTTTGGGAAAATTTTTTGCTATTATTATGATAAAATTCATTTTTTTATGAATAGTGAAAATACTGTATTTTAATTCAAAACTGCCTTTTAATATAACTGATTTATATGGTTATATTATATTTTTAAATAATTTTAAAGTTTAATTAGATTATATTTTTACCATTTAATCCTATGTTAGTCATTGGAATTAATTTAACTTTGAAATTGGACATAAACAAGTATCAATCTTTTGATAGTTATTGTTTCTTAAAACCACGCTATTTGTTTTGACAACGAGAATTGATTTTAAATTAATTAATGCAACATATATGTTTTGAATTTTGTAAAATAGACATAATTTTTTAATTTGGAATATCAAATATAGCTTAGGCTGAATTTTTGGTATTTTTCTGAAAAACTTCAATTTTTGATGAATAGTGAAACCACTAAGTTGTAGTTAAAAAACTAACTTTTTCATATAAATGAAATTTTACTACTTTTTTGAATTGAATTTAGAAAATCCGACATATATGGTTTTTATTAGTAAGTAAAATGTGGTTTAATAAGTTGAAAATAATTTTTGGTGAATGGTAACTTTTTGACTTTTATTTACCGCGGCTAAAGGTAAATAGGGTAATTCAAGGTAAAAAGAATATTATAATAATAAAAAATTATGTTAAAACTTGTCCTAACCTTATTGGATTAGTCATGGTCGACCATGGGAATACTTGGGTCGATTTTGGGACCCCAGGGAGCCACTTGGGAGTGATAACAACACTTTAGATTAATTAATTTAAAGTAAAAACGACAAATGGCACAAACAAATATGTTTTAGTAAATTAATTTTTACATGGGATTATATAAGTTATCTTTTAAAAAATAAATATTAATTTTAAATATAAAAATATTTCCTACATCATAGTATTTTTTATAATTTTTAGACATCAAATAAATAAAATTGTTTATGACACAAAAATGATGCAGTATTTACCTCATTAATAAATGATTTAAATAAATAAGATTATAAATATTAAAATAACATCCAAAACTTATCCAATTATTATTAGATGAATTTATTTATACCATGAATCATCTTAGCTTCGACTTTAATGAATTTTGGACCTTTAGAAACCGAAAATCATGATATAATAAAAGAATATTTTCACACTTTCCTAAAGAACCCCTCCTCCCCCTTATAAAATGCCCTCACTTATAACCCATTCCTCACAACTCTCAAGCCCCTTGGATCATCCAAAACATGACCAGATAAGCTTTCAAAGTCCCCATCTTTCTCCTAGAATCCTTACCTTAGGCATAAGGCACTTCAAGAAGTCCTTTTGTTTCAAACAAAAGGGAGTTACCCAAATTAAAGGTAACAATTTCTCTTAAATTCTTTTCTTTTATTTTACTTATCCAACCCCTAAAATATTTTCATTACTTTATTTTATAACAAAAACAGTATAATAAATATACTAGGTTGTTTTTATGAGAATTATTGTAACTACACTAACACAAACCTCCATCTAATGGGTAAATAACATACTATTTCTGTGGATGACAAACTAACGCCTCACGAAATGATGATTGTTCAATTATCTCCTACCACCTCTCATGGTGGCCATTAATATGACAATATATTTATATATGATATATATTATGTTTATTTTTTCTTTATTCTTTGGTATTTTTCTTTTATATCATACCTTTATGGTTTCCATTACGAGTAAACGTGATAATTTTATTTGAGGAAGTGCGGACTACCGCCCCCTTAAAGTGATATGACTTATTAATTCCATATTTCAGACGTATAAAGCATGGAATTAATGATATTATATATGATATTATACTGGAATTATAATATACCAATGTATCATTATGTTTTAATTCCATTAAAATAAGAAATAGAAATGAAAGTAGCGTTCATACGTACGTACGACTTACCGTCTCCATGAACAGTGCATTTCATTTATTACCTTAAAATGTTATGTACTATTATAAATACATGTATATACTGGATATATATGATATATATGATATATAAATCTTTAATATCATTCTAGATATAATGAAATTTTGACCATGTGAATAACTTGTAATTATAAGAAGTCCATTTTTTACTCAAGTACCAAATATCGATAAAACAACCGTTATTAACTTAAATGATTACATAATGTTTATAAAATGGTAATAAGTGATATAAAAGGAATAATAAAATTTAAAAAGGTTATTAGTAAATTATAAATTAACTTAAGTTTATTATTCAGGAAGAATAAGGAATAAACGAGTCAAGTCGGACATGAGGTAAGTGATTTCTTATCTCACTTTTAATTTTGTGAGATTTCCATTTTTCGCCACTAATTTATTGCATGTGGTGTATTGTGTACTACCATTTTATATATATTATAATTATCCTATTTATATTCATGTTATTCTATGAATAATTTTGTGGTTATTAACCTTTGGTCACATGACTCGATTGATTACAACGTGGTAAGGAATTTTCATCTCACTTTTTATTCCCATGAGATTCATGCTATATTTGCCACTAATTCCTTTTGTGTGGTTTATGTACTTCCCATGATTGTATTAATTGTGTAAAATAATTCAATTTATGGGTATTTACATCTTCATTTTATGCTCCTTCTTTTATGGGTTTTATGTTTTGTAAGTTACCAAATCAGTAAGGGAACCTTTTAACCCAATTTCCATTCCTTGGGTTAATCTTCTAATTCTTAATTATGTCATGATATGATTATGTGTGGAATAACTATTTATTTATTTATGTTGTAATTTACACTCCCCTTTGTGTGGATATATTTTTGATACACATAATCACTCCATTGATAAATTCTTAAGTCATTGATATGAACTTGAAAAGAGTAATTTTAACTCAATTTCCATTCATTGAGTTAAATATCCAAGTTATTGGTTTTGTCTTAAAAAAGAAATGTGTGAATTTATTATGATTGATTTACACTGAATATCAAATCATATTTAGTTTATTTATATTTTTCACACATTATTATGTAATTTATTTATCCTTAATCTAAGGATACCATTTTTTATAAGGGATTTCGTCTCAATTGACATTCCATTGAGACTTCATTGTCGTTATGAACCAATTCACTTTTATACAGTGTATATACTATCCTTTGTAATATTATATCATAAATCCCTTTATTCTCATGATATTATAAAGTTTTTATTTAATTTTATTCCTCATTTATTTGTATTCAAGCATATCTCATTTTATTAAGAACTATTTAACTAAAATATTATTTTAATGATTTATTCTTCTAAATTTTTATCATTAATGTCCATGTTTTAAAAATGGGTTTTAGAATTTATTTATATCTACATTAATATTTTAAAATTTTAATTCCTTTAAAATATTCAAAGTGGTATGGGACACTTTGATTTAAAATTCTCTTTATTAAATGTTTTAAATGGTTTTAAAAACAGTTTGATAAAGCATTGTTTATTTCAATATCTTGATTTCATATATTGGAATTTGGAAATGTTATATTTCCTTTATACTTGTGTTATGTGTTATGATTATGTTATGGTTTTTGGGAATTATTTACATATATGGGTGGTTCTATGATAAACCTAGGGCAAGTGAGCCTATGATAGCTCTCCAATTCATTGAGTAACGTGACAGAGGTAAACGTTAATGTTTCTCCTAAGAGATTTAGAGAATATAATGTGATGGTTATTATAAATGTGACTCCCTATGTAGATGTGATAGCTACAATGTAAGTATGTTATTAATGCCATAAGTTACCTTTATGATTTATGATTTCTGCATGTTATTCATAAATCTTATGTTTTCATGAGGTATGTTATGATTGAAAAGTATGGTTTCATTGATTTGTATTTATTGATGGGATAATGTTTCTTTTCATTATTTTGTAACCCTTACTGTTCTTTTTATTCTCATCCCATGTTTTGAAATGTTTTTCACAGGACATAAAGATGAATAGGGTCAAGGATGAGATCAAGGAAAAGTCATGCTGTCTAAAGCATGGAACTAGACATGTCTCTTTTTTTTCAAGAGTTTTTTTATTTTATGAAAAATGGATACTGGGTAGTAGTGTCTACATGTAATATTCAAGTATTTATTTAATAGTTATGTCCTAATTCTCTAAAACTCTAAACCTGAAAAAGATACTCAATATGAATTCTTGAAATAATTCAAGATTATGTAATGTTTAAGGTTTATTCCTTATAGTTGGCATCAGAGGTCGGTTTAGACAACTTTAGGGATTAAGAGTTTTCGTTAAACACATGGTTAGTCCCTATGTCTATTATTTTAGTCAAATACTTTTTTTATAACTTTTTCAGATCAAGGAAAGTCAGTTACAAATGGAATGAGGAGGATCTCAAATGAAATTCCTATCTCTTCCTGATGACATGCTTGCAATAATTATTGCAAAGTCATGTTTAGATGATTGTGAAACATTTTCTAGCCTACAACTCACTTGCAGGTAGTTGTTTGAGATATCAAACACCTCCACTATATCTAGATATCATCGTGGATAATGGGTTGTATTTAATCAAATCATATTTTCAAGAACGCAAAATATTATCAAGGCATTTTCAAGTATTTTACCTTATCAAAAGATTTTGAAGCATATTATGATTTTGAAAAATGTGATGAAAAAAGAGACCCTTTCTCAACCTATTTATATTTTCTTTTACAATATAGTCTCTCAGCACATACTTATGGTATTTTAAAAGGACCGTTAATTTAAAGTTTTAACTCAAATTCAGTCCAACTATTTTATAAAAATCATGATTTATCAGATTTTTTGAAATTATATGTCATACATGATTATTTTCCAAAACTGTTTTTCCATGAACACCCATATGAACCATGTTGTACAAGGTGTATTTTGATGAAGGAATAAAATGATTTTGAAGGATCTCTAAATCATTATTGCAATGAATGGAACTTTTACCTATGTGAACAAGATGATGATGAAACCAAGTGGACACCATGATCAAGGTATAGTTTTATTTATTTTGGGGATCATCTTATTTTATCATATGGTGGTGAAATAAAAAAATGACAATATATGTAAGACTTCAAGAATTAAGATGTTGAGATCATAATGAATTGGGATGAAAATGAGAGGTATAAGGAAACCATTGAGGTTAAAACATGTTAGGGTTATTTTTCATTATTATGAAAAGGAAAACATGCAGACCATGTGACAACATGCTGCGTTGGACAAAGCTGTAGGAATCGAACCCACAACCAAAGTGCGATTGGGATTTATCACCTACCACAAGACTATGTGAAGTCCCTGGTTAGTATGACTTATTCTTTTTAGTTAAATGATTTTATTGATCAAGAATAAGTTGATTTGGGATCTTATTTTTTATTAAATGGATATCCTTAGTATAAGAAAATGATTTGGTGATTAAGTGATAAAAGTGATTTTGGAAGATGTTCTCTCTTTTGGGAACACTGTATGCTTAAGAAAAATAGAATACTATGGGATTACATTTGTGGAGTAATGGTTGAAATTTTATTTTGGGAGAATATATCTTTTTATTGTGGACATATAGTGATTTGGGTTATTTATGGAAATGATTAACCTATCATAGAGAATATGTGATTTGGTTAATTATGCTTCAGTATGAGACTTTAAGAGTAGTCAATGTTTTTGGAGTTAAATGTTAAGATTTACTTTGGAAGACTATGTGATTAAATCCTTCTCGTTTTGGGTTTTAATCTTAGTTTGGATTATTTTGAAGAAATTTAAGGACAATTGTGTATTGAATGGTCTTTCTTGAACTTTGGGTACTTTTTGTTGAATTTTGGAGATTATTAGTAGTATTTCTTTTTATAAAGGATTATCCTTTTGGGGGATTATATGATCTTGTACTAACCATTTTGGTTTTAGTTGATGTCTAAAGACAAGGGAAATATATAGTTCTTCTTTTGTAGATTATGTGATTCTCTAGAAGATGATTCTTGTGCTTTTTATGTGACTATGTCTTTTTTAATGCTCATTGTTTGGAGAAAATATTAGTTTTTTTTGTAGAAACTTATTAACGGATGAAACTCTACTTGAAGGTAAGTATATTTCCTTATGTTATTATTCTATATAGAAAATGAATTCCTAAAAATTATGAAAAGGAACGTAAAAAATATGTTGTTGGTTTACATTTCTTATTGGGTAATCAAAGACCATTTAACACATTATAAGATTGTGATTTTCTAGTGGTTAACTTTCTCCTAATCATATTTTCTATCACTCTCCATCAGAACTTGACAGATTGTTTTCTCTTCCATATTAATGTTTTCCTACATGGAATCCTAGTATGGTTTATCCTGGGTGACCTTTGTACTTATCATTATTTATTTTAAAGTGATAGTCTTAATGAATCTTTTTCCGATGTGGGACTTTCAATGAAGTTTTCGAGCCTAATTTTAAAATTGTGAGGACGCAATTCCCAAAAGGGAGGAAGGATGTAACATCCCAGGTAAATAAAGAATATGACACTTTCATATTTATTAATAATTTTAAATTAATTATTAATTTTACTTTAAAGGGGATTTTTTGTTCGATGGCTTACCCGATACACAACAACGAGTTTCATTGAAATCTTATGTTGCACACAATGCTGAGTCATACTAAAAAATAATAATATAATATTATTTTAAGTGGTAGTTAACACCTAGCTATTGTATTTGTGGGAATGGACCGAACTAACTAAAATATTAATATACATGTTTGTTAAATGTTTTTACATTTATCCAATAAATTTTAAAGGCTTAAAATAAGAAATAATTTGATTTAAAGCATAAATACACTAATATTCTTTAAAAGGTCGATTTACTGCCTTTTGATGGCGAAACCTCTTTAAATATAGTTTTGGTCACCTTTATATGTTATGTTTGACAAAATAAAATTATTCTTTAGAATTGGGACATCAAAATTTACTTTTGGAAATTTTGGTATTTTTCTGATAAAATTCATTTTCTTATGAATAGTGAAAAATATTGTATTTTAATTCAAAACTGCCTATTAATATAACTTATTTATATGGTTATATTATCTTTTTAAATGGTATTAAAGTGTAATTAGATTATATTTTTACCATTTAATCCAATTTTTCTTATTGGAATTAATTTCACTTTGAAATTTGACATAAACAAGTATCAATCTTTTGACAGTTATTGTTTCTTAAAACCACACTATTTGTTTTGACACTAGGAATTAATTTTAAATTAATTAATGAAAAATATATGTTTTGAATTTGGTAAAATAGAAATAATTTTTTAATTTTAAATATCAAATATATCTTAGGCTGAATTTTTGGTATTTTTCTGAAAAACTTCAATTTTTGATGAATAGTGAAACCACTAAGTAGTAGTTAAAAAACTAACGTTTTCATTTAAATGAAATATTACTACTTCTGTGAATTGGATTTAAAAATCCAACATACATGGTTTTTATTAGTAAGTAAAATGTGGTTTAATAAGTTGAAAATAATTTTTTATGAATAGTAACTTTTGACTTTTATTTACCACGGTTAAAGGTAAATAGGGAAATTTAAGGTAAAAAGAATATTATAATAATACAAAATTACCTTAAAACTTGTCCTAACCTTATTGGATGAGTCATGAGTGACCATGGTCATCCTTGGGTCTATTTTGGGACCCCATGGAGCCACTTAGGAGTGATAATGACACTTTAGATTAATTAATTTAAAGTAAAAACAAAAAATGACATAAACAAATATCTTTTAGTAAATTAATTTTTACATGGGGTTATATAAGTTATCTTTTAAACTATAAATATTAATTGGAAAAATAAAAATATTTCCTACATCATGGTATTTTTTTTTATAATTTTTAGACATCAAATAAATAAAATTATTTATGACACAAAAACGATGCAGTATTTACCTCATTAATAAAAGATTTAAATAAATAAGATTATAAATATTAAAATAACATCCAAAACCTATAAAATTCTTATTAGATGAATTTATTTCGACCATGAATCATCTTATCTTAGAAATTAATGAGTTTTGGACCTTTAGAAACCGAAAATCATTATATAATAACATAATATTTTCACACTTTCCTAAAGAACCCCTCCCCCCTTATAAAAAGCTCTCACTTCTAAATCATTCCTCACACCTCTCAAGCCCCTTGTCTCATCCAAAACCTGACCAAATAAGCTATAAAGATCCCCCTATTCCTTCTAGAATCCTTATCTTAGGATGAAGGCACTTCAAGAAGTCCTTTTGGTTCAAACCAAAGGGAGTTACCCGAATTAAAGGTAACATTTTCTCTTAAATTCTTTTCTTTTATTTTACTTATAAAACCCCTAAAATCTTTTCATTACTTTATTTTATAAAAACAAAAGTATCCTCATCATACTAGGATTTTTTTATGAGAAGTATTAGAACTAAACTTACACACACCTCCATCTAATGGGTAAAGAACATATTGTTTCTGTGGATGGAAAACTAACAACTCACGAAATGATGATTGTTTAATTATCTCCTACCGCCTCTCATGGTGTCCATTAAGATGGAAATATATTTATATATGATATATATTATGTTTATTTTTTATTTATTCTTCTGTATTTTTCTTTTATATCATACCTTTATGGTTTCCATTATGGGTAAACGCGATAATTTCATTTGAGGAAGTGCAGACTACCGCCCCCTCAAAGTGATATGACTCGTTAATTCTATATGAGGGACTTATAAAGGATGGAGTTAATGATATTATATATGATATTATACTGGAATTATAATATACCTATGTATAATTATGTTTTAATTCCATTAAAATAAGAAATAGAAATGAAAGTAGTGTTCATGCGTACGTACGACTTACCGTCTCCATGAACGGTGTATTTCATTTCTTACCTCCAAATGTTATGTACTATTATAAATACATGTTTATAATGGATATATATGATATATATGATATCTAAATCATGAATATCATTCTGGATATAATGAACTTTTGACCATGTGAACAACTTGTAATTATAAGAAGTCCATTTTTTACTCAAGTACCAAATATCGACAAAAAAACAGTTATTAACTTAAATGATTACATAATATTTATAACATAGTAATAAGTGATATAAAAGGAATAATAAAATTTAAAAATGTTATTAATCAAGTATAAATTAACTTAAGTTTATTATTCATGAAGAACAAGTAACAAACGAGCTAAGTCAGACACGAGGTATGTAATTTCTTATCTCACTTTTAATTCTATGAGATTTCCATTGTTCACCACTAATTTATTGAATGTGGTGTATTGTGTGATTCCATTTTATATATATTATAATGATCCTATTTATATTAATGTTATTATGTGAATCATTTTGTGGTTATTAACTTTTGGTCACACGACTCGGTTGATTACAACGTGGCAAGGTATTTTCATATCACTTTTTATTCCCGTGAGATTCATTCTATATTTGCCACTAATTGTTTTTGTGAGGTTTATGAACTACACATGATTGTATTAATGGTATAAAATACTTCAATTTATGGTTATTTACATCTTCATTTTATGCTCCTTATTTCATGGGTTTTATGTTTTGTAAGTTACCAAATCGGTAAGGGAACCTTTTGACCCAATTTCCATTACTTGGGTTAATATTCTATTTATTAATTATGTCATGCCATGATTATGTGTGGAATAAATATTTATTTATTTATGTTGTAATTTCCACTCCTCTTTGTGTGGATATATTTTTGATACACATAATCACTCCATTGATAAATTCTCAAGTCATCGATATGAACTTGAAAAGAGTAATTTTAACTCAATTTTCATTCATTGAGTTAAACATCCAAGTCATTGGTTTTGTCTTAAAAAGAACATGTGTGAATTTAATATGATTGATTTACACTGAATATCCAATAATATTGAGTGTATTTATATTTTTCACACATTATTATGTAATTTATTTATCCTTAATCTAAGGATACCATTTTTTTATAAGGGATTTTGTCTCAATTTACATTCCATTGAGAATTCATTGTCATTATGCACCAATTCACTTTTATACAGTTTATATAGTATCCTTTGGTGCATGAATCCATTTATTCTCATGATATTATAAAGTTTTTATTGAATTTTATTCCTCAATTATTTGTAATCAATCATATATCATTTAATTACGAAATCTTTAACTAAAATATTGTTTTAAGGATTTATTCTTCTAAATATTTCTCATTAATGTCCATGTTTTCAAAATGGTTTTTAATATTTATTTATATGTACATTAATGTTTTAAAATTTTAATTCCTTTAAAAGCTTCAAAGTGGTATGGGACACTTTGATTCAAAAATCAATTTATTAAATGTTTTAAATGGTTTTGAAAATGATTTGATAAAGGATTTTTTATTTTCAATATCTTGATTTGATATATTGGAATGTGGAAATGTTATCTTTCCTTTATAATTGTGTTATGTGTTATGATTTTGTTATGGTTATTGGGCATTGTTTAAGTTTACGGGTTGTTCCGTGATAAACTTAGGGTGGGTGAGCATGAGATAGCTCTACAATGAATTGGGTAACGTGATGGAGGTAAACATTAATGTTTCTCCTAAGAGATTTAGGCAATATATTGTGATGGGTATTCCAAATGTGACTCCCTATGTAGCTGTGATAGCTATAATGTAAGTATGTTATGAATTCCATAAGTTACCTTTATTATTATGGTTTTGGCATGTTATTCATAAATATTATATTTTCATGAGGTATGTTATGATTGAAAAGTATGGTTTCATTGATTTTTATTTATTGATGGAATAATGTTTCTTTTCATTATTTTAAAACCCTTACAGAGATTTTTATGCTCATACCAAGTTTTGAAATGTTTTTCCTAGGACATAAAGATGAATAGGGTCAAGGATGAGATCGAGGAAAAGTCATGCTATCAAAAACATGGAACTAGAGATGTCACTTTTTTTCAAGAGTTTTTTTATTTTATGAAAAATGGATACTAGGTAGTAGTGTCTACATGTAATATTCAAGTTGTTATGTAATAGTTATGGAATAATTCTCTAAAACTATAAACCTGAAAAGATCCTCAATGTGAATTCTTGACATAATTCAAGATTATGTAATGTTTAAGGTCGGGTCCTTATACAATACAAATTTGCGTATTCCTCTATTAGTTCTATTCTATCATATATATACGTAAGGATTTGAACGTTTTGAGGATGTATATGAGAAATATCTCGTTCAATGTCTTCAAATATTGAAGTATATAGTGACAGCATCAACAATTCTTCAGTTCTTCATTCCTCCAATGGTACTTCTTCAACTATTTCTTCATCTTCTAGAGTGATTCATACATCTCTAGAATCATCATCTCGATTCCACATCCGCGTTTCCTTTTCATAAAAGATAACATATATACTGAATATAATATTTTTGGTGATGGGATTATACAATTGATATCCCATTACCTGATCTCAGTATCCCATAAGGACACAATTCATTCCTTTATCCTTGAGTTTTGTTCGTTTTTCCTCCAGGATCTTGACATAGGCAATAAAACCAAAAAATATAAGATAAATCACAATTGGCTTGTGAGTATTCTAAGATTCATGTGGCATCTTTGTTTCAAGGGTTTTTTGTTGGGCATCTATTGAGTAGATACGCCAAAAATGAGATCGCTTTAACCCAAAAAGTCACGGGCACTCCTTTGTATTTCAACATGCTTCTTTCCATGTTGAGAATGGTGTGATTATTCCTTTTAGCTACTCTATTGAGTTGGGGTGTGTAAGCCGGTGTCAGCTGATGCTGAATTCCATGCTGGTTGAGGTACTCTTGAAACACATTAGAGGTGTACTCCCCACCTCGATGAGATTGCAATGTTTTTTTGTGATGGATGCTTTGACTTTCCACCAGCGCCTTGATTTCTTTAATGATGCCAAACACTTCTGACTTCATTTTGAGAAAATATATCCATGTTTTTCTGCTATAATCATCAATAAATGTCAGAAAATACCTTATTTTTAGTCTGGTTTTGGATTTAATGGACCACACACATTAGTGTGAACTAGCTCCAGTAGTGCTAAAACTTTCCATATAGCCTTCATTGTAAAGCTATTTCTATTTTGTTTACTTAGAACACAACTTTCACAAATTTGATTCAGGTGTCAAATGATATGAATCCAATTCACCATCTTCTTTATTTTTTAATAATCTTAAACTTTAAAAGTATAAATTCCCAAACCTGAGACACCGTAGACAGTTTTTATCAACACGTAATGTCATCAAACATCGTGGTACATTGGGTTGGATCATAAGTGGAAACATCCATTTCTTCTCCATCGGTACTTTTGTGATCAACCATACTTTGTCATTGAAAACCACCATTTTTTATTTTGAAGGATTATTTGAAAGACTTTTTTCACCAACTTCCCAACACTCAAGATGTTGGTCTTCATGTTGAGTACATAGTAGACGTTAGAGATGAAAGCATGATTGCTATCTTTTTTCTTGATCAGAATATCTTCTCTTCCATAAAAAAATATTATCGAGAGATCTCCAAATGGAATCTCTCCTCGAACCCTCTTAGCTAGGTTTCTAAACAAGTGTTTGTGATATGTCATGTGATTTCTAGCTCCAGAGTCAAGATACCACATACCTTGATTTTGTGTTGATGTTTGTACCATCAACAAATGAGACTCGTAAAAACAATCTTCTACGTCAACAATATGTGTCTCCTCGGTGTCATTCTCCATTGGTTGTTTGTACCAACACTCATTGCTATAATTTCCATATTTTTGAAAATTATAGCATTGAATGTTTCTTTTGTCTGGTTTGCGATTTTTGAATCCTTCCCTTATTCCTCGTCCACATTCTCATGGATTATATGTTGGATATTCACATCCTCCTCGAGTTTGGATTCTCCCACTTCATCCTTCTCTTCTTGGATCAAATCCATGTCTATAGAATCCTCAGTCTCGAGTTCTTCAAAATGTCCTCCCTTTCTCCTTTTAAGAGTTTTTGAGATACAATTTTGATAGCAGGGCATGATCCACTCTATTGGCATCACTCTGGTGGTTCACCTTCAATTCATGGGCTTATCGAGATCCCACAAGTTCTTCAATAGAAATCATCTCGAGGTCCTTTGTTTCTTCCAGAGTAATAACTATGTAATCAAATTTTGGATCAAGGGAATGAAAAATTTTCTCACATACCCACATGTCAGTAACATGTTCTCCATTTCTTCGTAGTTGGTTCACCAAAACCATTACACAAGTATGATGCTCATCAACAGATTCAGAAGTTTTCATAAATAGGGATTCGAACTCACCTCACAGAGATTGAAGATGAACCCACTTCACTTTGTTGGAACCTTGGAATGCTTTGGGAAGAGTATCCCAGATCTCCTATCATGATTTCAATGAAGTGATTATTTAGAAAGTCGCTTCATCAAGGCCTTGATAAATGTAGGATTTCACCTTGCAATACTACTTTGGTTCCGCCCAAAGAGTAGTTTTTTGAACATTTGGCAGAGCAGCCTCTGCTGCTTTGGATTCCAGCTCAGTGTATTCATCCTCCACGATGTCCATGATGTCATGGCTGCCATGGACTGCACACATTTGGATACACCAATTGTCATAATTTTTCTTCAACAACTTCAGGATCAAAGCTTGTGCAAATATGTTTACCATGGTGATAAACTATTTTTGATGAACAATAAGAGATGCAGATATCTTGAATATCAATTTTTTGGAGTTTAAAAACTGCTATATATATATATATTAGTAGTGAAATTACAAACTTCCATTTCTTTTTCTGAATTGAAAACTAATGTTTTTTTAGGAATTTCACATAACATTTTTTTTTGAATTAGGGACTCAAACTATGTTTTTTTGTTTTTTTAGAAATGGATGAGGCATGACGGGCTTGGATGGGAAAAAAAGAATAACTAGGGAATAAAACACTGGGGAAGGCATGGGGGTGGCAAATTTAGTTAAAATGGCATTTTTATTAATTTTAATTTAAGGGGTGAACATTTTTGTATTTCGTAAAATGGGTTGGTTGAGTGCCAATTCAATTGGCGCTCAACCATTTACCCTAGAGCACCAATTGAATTGGCGCTCAACCATTTTCTTTTTTCTAAATCCCCATACCGCCCCTCCCCTACCCCTTATATATATATATCTTATATATATTTATATAATTAGAATTAGAATTATAATAAATATAATCACTAAAAAAATATAATAAATTTATAATTATATTTATTATTTTTATAAAAATTATATAATTATAATAAATATATAATAATAATAAATATAATTATTATAATTATACAAATCCAATAATTATATAATTACAATAATTATTTAATTATAATTATAATAAATATATAATTATAATAATTGTATATATATAATAAATATATAATTATAAATATAATAATAATAACAAATATAACAAATATAATAAATATATAATTATAATCAATACAGAATTATAAATATAATAATTATATAATTCTAATAAATATGCAATTATAATTACAATAATTCTATAATTTTAAATATAATAAATATATAATTACAACAATTAAATCATTATAATAAATATATAATTATAAATATAATAATTATATAATTATAATAAATATACAATTACAGTAAATATATAACTATAATAATTATATAATAATAATTATAATTATTATATATTTATAATAAATATACAATTATAATATATATATAATTATAATAAATATATAATTATAAATATAATAAATATTGTTGTGAAATTGATCAAATGCCGATTGAAACTGCAAATCATTTTGAAACCAGAAATGTAAGATCGATCATAGGAGAAGCACATCGTTGAGAAAGTGAATGTTGAATTTGCGTATGATGATGATAATAACAAATGGAAATACAAATACAAAATAAATACAAGTAGATAACACAGTGTAGAGCCAAAAGTCCATCTCATTTCATTAACATATCACCATTTTTATAGAGTACATGAGATCTGATCCAACGGTGAGAATATTAAAGGTTGGCCATTAAGAGGGGAATTAATTGGGAATTGAGGATTCATCATTATTGTCATAATTATGACATCCATTAATAACATTTCATAACACTCCCTCCTAGATGTCATAATTTTATAGAACCTTATTTAAACTTCACTTAAAAAAACCCTGTGTGAAAAATAAGTGAATCCAAAATAAAAGAATTCCATGTCATGCTACCTCATTAAAAACCTTATTAGGAAAACCCAGTGGGAAAAAACATGATGAAGGGAAAAGGAGTGTATCATTCCCAACTCCCCCTGATTATATCATTTAGTTGTGTCTTCAGGACATCAATTAATATTATTATTTAATTATGTCTTCAGTACATGGGAGAAAGACCATAGGTAAATGATCTCATTAAAAATTACGAATCATGGGGAATACCAACAATTTCCATTAATTATAGATATCCATAATAATTTATAACATTCCCTTGGATATCTCTTATGATGTATGATTACCTCATTAGAAACCTCATCAAGGAAAAACCATTTAGGGGGAAACACTTGATTGGGGAAAAAGAGTACAATAACATCAAGTCCCCAGAGTGTTTCCTCGTTAAAAACTTTATCAAGAAAACCCATTGGAAAAAACTTGACTAAGGGAAAAAGAGTACAACAATTACATCTCCCATTCATAGTGATCATCACTACATTTAACTCATAGAATTTACATGATCAATTCATAACCAAAACATTCAGTTTTGAATTTTGGAATAATAATAACTTATACCATTTAGATTTCAATGAATGAAGAAAAACATTAAGATGAATCATAATATGATTTATTGTCATTTGCAAGGTACATATGCACATCTACAAGTATATCCTTCAGGGATAAATAAAATGTGCATTATATTTAATCATTCTAGGATAAGTATGTTCTTCATCAACCCCTTATGTATGAAATCTATCACTCTTGGAAGCAAGAGATTTAATTATTAATTAAGGGTAAAACCATTCCAAAATTTAATATTTCATCTTCAGGATGATTAATTCAAAATACAAGGAAATTCCATGTAATTTCATGATCATATAATTCATTGATTTTAGAACTCGTCAAGAGTTTAGATGTTTTTCAAAACACCTTAATAATATGATGAATACAATGATTCATACAGACCATGGGATGATAAATTAAATTTATATTCTTCCGTAACTTAATATGGATACATATTATTTAGTTCACCCCATAATTTATCAGATTGGGTGAAACTTTCGTACTTAATATGATTCGGGAATTTCAAACCCTTCTGGGATTCATATATAAATATATAAATATACAAGGAAGAATATTTCTTATAATAAGATCATCGATATTCAATAGTATTGATAGTTTGGATAATCAATCCAGAACTTTATATGTTGAACATTTTATAAGTTCCTTTAATAATTTTGTCCAATTATTATGATGTCGACATCTGTCAAAATCCATTTTCACCAATTATTTTTTAAAAGCATTCAAAGAAAATATATCATCAACAACATTTGATTGAGATCTCATAATTTTTCTGGTACCAGTGTCACTTCAAGGACAATATCTAAAAATATATAATGTTGTCGATATATTCATTTTCCTCTTCAAGGGAAAATATATTTATTGATTTCTACTCATGATGAAAAATGATTTTATATAATCAGTTCAACCATACTTTAGGTGTGTATAATCAGACTATTGATTTTCTATACTTTACATTCATGTAAGTGTTGTGATCATCATGTCAATGGTTCTACAGGACCATATATTATATGATACTCAATATTTATTTTAATCAACATGCATAACATGAAATGTATACTCACCAGTATCAAATAACACATGCGATCATTTAGTGGATGCATCTTTCATATAGATGGATCACATGGTAGGTGGGCACACCCATATATACTTCTTCATAAGTATATGGGAAATTTATTTCCATAATAACTACTAATGATATAAATAATTTACCTCAAAAATGGGTACCTCAGGGTAAATTATCATATAGGGGGAATTAATAATGACTCAATGATAATAAATTCATTGATAATTTTGTAAACATGCATCCATTAAATAAATTCATCATTCTCCCCCTGATGGATGTCTACTATGTTATCAATAAATCAATGCTTGTGTATACTTGAATAAATATATTTCATTATAATTGACCCCAAACGGCCTAAATCATCATGTCATATATTTGAGGTGCCAAGATCAATAAACTTTTGGTTTACCATTATTGATTCGATTGTACATAACAAATTCTTTATAATCACTTTTATGAATGCTTGTTACATATCGAGGTACCTCTTTTATCTCCATATGATATTCATTTTCAAGAATACCATTCATATATCTCATTGAGACTTTAGATATAACAAAACATTAAGAATTTGTACTACCAGGTGGGAATATATTTGCTCTTCTGGAGTCATTAATTAATTTTTACTACCTTTAAATGTACTTATATGATCATATACTAATGCATATATGATTTATTCTGAAGCGTTTAATCAAAATAATATTTTTCTTCAAGATCGACATATATAATATCTTCAGGATCATTCATTGTGAAAACTAATATTTGTCGTTATAATTTCCACTTATGGTGGTTGATGAATTCATAATATAATCATAACGGGTTAGGCCCATAACCAAGAAGATTATTGCATAATTAAGAAATTCTAGTAAAAAATATTTTGGAACTTCGGGTCCAAATATTATTTTACAATACATCTACCTGGGATAGGAGCCCCCACATTTTTTAAAGCTGGTGAATGTGGTAGCGAGGACCAATGTGGAAGAATCTTCTGGATTCACGACACACCTTATCACCATCCAAAATTATAATTCATAATCAACATTCACTTTATCAAATGAAAGATAAATCATTTGATCAAACCTCATCAACTCTCAAATATTCATGATATCATAAATCATAAAAAAATCATGAATAATTTCATTCGCTTCAAGGAATGAGATATAGTTATTAATACTACATTCACATCGGGGAATTCATTCATTCATCAGATTTCATGATCCATGAATGATAATTTATTATTTATCAATAATGATCATCCTGTATAAAATATATATTTTATTGATTCTAATGATCATTAATTTAACCACTTCAGGTGGTAAAATCATTTTCATAATATATATAGAATTATCAAAACTATGTAATTCAATCATTTCATTTATGAATTATATGAACAACAACATCCACTTCATAGGATAGATGAATTACATGAGATGATATTGATAATCCATAAGAATATGATAAATAATAATGTTTCCCTTGATATTGTTGTTGTGGGAACAATAAATAATAAATGAAGATATTCTTCAATATAATGTCAAAGGACATTATTTTCATATCATCTTTCAGGGATGCAATATTTTATAAATATCAATAAAATTCATTGTGCTCTGTAAATATTTACTATCATCCAACCACTTCAGGTGGTTATATTTTTATTATTTGTTATAAACAAATACAACACAATGATCATTTGTAAAACATCACATTCACCTCGAACTTGATTTATAATAAAATTAGGTATATTTTCATTCTCTTCAGGGAATTAAATAAATCATTTTTAATAAATATTCTCATTCACTCTAGGGAATTGAATACAATTATTTGTTTGAGTTTTATAGTGTCTTAAAGACAATTACATGAATATTCAATTCAGAAATTTCATCAATTTCATCCACTTCATGGGATAAATGTATATAAAATATATTTATACTTGTTTATCAATAATATTTAATTTCTCTAAAACATTTTATTAGAAATAAAATAAAGAGAAAATAAATAAAATAAATATATACAAATATTTAAAGTAAACATCATCTCCATCATGAACCTTTGTATAGTATAATCAAACATGACACCTTCAGGGTGAATAAGAAATAAGAGATATGAAATTTCATGGTTAATGGAATGATTAGAAAACTTCGGATCGACGTACAAAAGGTACACGATGATCATCATTCAACGGACAGACGTACGACAGGTACATGATGTTCATCATTCAACGGCTCGACGTACGACAGGTACACGATGTTCATCATTTAACGGATCAACGTACGATGGGTACACGATGTTCATCATTCAACAGCTCGACGTATGATGGGTACGTGATGTTCATCATTCAACGACTCGACGTGTGATGGGTACATGATGTTCATCATTCAACCACTTGTGGTGGTGTAGTTTTTTATTCATTTGATAAATGATGTTTTTCTCGGGATTTACTACATTGGTTATTAATCAAACACATTATCTCCAAGGAATGAAGTGAAATTTGTCAATCGTGAGTCATTACAGTTCTTCAGGAGCTCATTATTTTTCCCGAAGTAAAAGATTAAGAAAATCATATATTATTTTTAGATTTATCAAGAGGGGAAAAATAAATGTAACAATATCTTAAATATAAAATAAGGCTCACATTTTGACGTAGCTCCTCGAATGAGTGGAGTCGATGCACATACAAAAGAGTAGGTCAAAATAAGAATGTTTATAAAAACATGAGACATACCTTTTTCTTATGAGTTTTTTCTTATGCCGATTAAGGGGATGAAGACAACGACGTCACACTGTGCAATGTGGAGAAGACGATCGTGCTGATAATGTGTTGTGAAATTGATCGAACGCCGATTAAAATCACGAAGCATTTCAAAACCAGAAATGTAAGATCGATCGTAGAAGTGCATCGTTGAGAAAGAGAATGTCGAATTTACATATGAAGATGATAATAACAAATGAAAATACAAATACAAAAGAAATACAAGTAGAGAACACAATATAGAGCCAAAAGTCCATCTCATTTCATTAATATATCACCATATTTAAAGATTACATGAGATCTGATCCAACAGTGAGAATATTAAAGGTTGTCCATTAAGAGGGGAATTAATTGGGAATTGAGGAGTCATCATTATTGTCATAATTATGACCTCCATTAATAACATTTCATAACAAATACATAATTATAAATATAAAAAATAAAAAATTATAAATATGATAAATATATAATTATAATAAATATGTAATTATAAAAATTTTATATTTATAATAAATAAATAATTACAAATATAATAATAATAAATATATAATTAAAATAATTATATAATGTTAAATATAATACCTATATAATTACAATAATTATATAAATATATAATTATAAAAATTATATAATTATAATAAATATATAATAATAAATATAATCAATATAAATATATAATTATAATAATAAATATAATAATTATATAATTATAATAAATATAAAACTATAATTACAATAATTATATAATTATAATTATAATAAATATATAATTATAATAACTATATAATTATAATAATTATATAACAATTATAATTATATACTTATTATATTTATAATAATTATAATAATAATAATAATAATTATATATTTATCTAATTATAATTATAAATATATAATTATATAATTATTATAATTATAATAATTATATAATTACATATTTATTGTAATTATAATAAATATAATGATAATTATAAATATAATAAATATATAATTATAACCCTTATATAATTATAATAATTATATAATTATATATTTATTATATTTATTATTATATTTATATTTATAATAGTATAATTATTATAATTATTATAAATATAATAAATATATAATATTTATTATTATAATAAAATAAAACTATATAATTATTATATTTATTATAATTATAATTATATAATTATTATAGTTATATATTTATTATAAATATACAATTATTATAATTATATATTTATTATAATTGTCTAATTATTATAATTATATATTTATTATAATTATATATTTATTATAATTATTATTATATAATTATTATAGTTATATATTTATGGTAATTGAATATTTATTATAATTATATAATTATTATATTTATAATTATATATTTATTATAATTATATATTTATTGTAATTATATATTTATTATATTTAAAAATATATAATTATTTTAATTATATATTTATTATTATTATTATATTTGTAATTATATATTTATTATAAATATACAATTATTATAATTATATATTTATTATAATTATATATTTATCATATTTATAATTATATATTTATTATATTTATAATTATATATTTATTATAATTATATAATTATTATAATTATATATTTATTATAATTGTATATTTATTATAATTATATATTTATTATAATTATTATTATATAATTATTATAGTTATATATTTATGTTAATTGTATATTTATTATAATTATATAATTATTATATTTATAATTATATATTTATTATAATTATATAATTATTTTAATTATAATTGAATATTTATTATACTTATATAATTATTATATTTATAATTCTATATTGATTATAATTATATATTTATTATTATTATTATTATTATATTTATTATATTTATAATTATATAATTATTATAATCATATAATTATAATAATTATATTTATTATTATTATATATTTGTTACAATTATTTAATTTTTATAAATATAATATATATAATTATAATTTTATTATATTTTTTATTGATTATATTTATTATAAATATATTTATTTTGATTCTAATTCTAATTATATAAATATGTATAATATATATATATATATATAAATAAGGGGGTTGGGGAGGGGTGGTATGGGGATTTAGAAAAAATAAAATGGTTGAGCACCGATTCAATTGGCACTCTAGGGTAAATGGTTGAGCACCAATGGAATTGGTGCTCAACAAACCCATTTTACTAAATAAAAAACTGTTAACCCCTTAAATAAAATAAAATAAAATAAAAACACCCTTTTAACCAAATTTTGCCTATGGGGGAAAACAACTTGCTTTCCACAAATTAGAGAGAATGTTTTTACCTTTTTGTGCATTTACAAATGGAAAGAAAAACCTCACTTTTGATAAAATAAAAAAGAAAAAACATATGATGGAAATTCTCACGCGGGATTATGAATAGTTTCTAACTCTATTCATATTCTTCATCTCTGCTCCCCTACTGCAATAAATGGGTAGAAGGTCTCACGGTGTGGCTCATCTTCAACCTCCCTATGATACCACTGATGGAGGATCAAGGGAAGCGGGAAGCATACACTAATCAATTGAGGTGATATTGATAAATTCATAGGAATAAAAATATCAGTAAGAATAGAGTCTTTTATTTCTTCTCTCTTATGATGAAATAAAACACACACGACATATATTTTTATATCACTACAAACCACACACCAAACCAAACAAAAAACAGAGATAAAGATAATTCTGCACAGAGTAGGTGTCGTCCATGTCTTCAGATCCACACACGTAAGTTGCCTCAGTTTGAAATTGTCCATCCTCCATTGCAATAGTGAAGTAGGCACAGACCATGGGAAAACCTGTTTAATATCATACACTATGCAGTGGCCGATGATGGATTTCGACATGGGAGGAGGGATGGTGAATGTATCCGGCACCCAGTTTTGGGATTGATGATTTTAAATTTTGAATTATGAGGAGAGAGAAAATATTAATGGAGGATTTTCTCCCAACATTAATGAAGATTTATTCCTAATATTAATTGATGGAATAATGAATGTTGATCGCATTAATGGAGATATGGACATGATGTCTATATAAGAGGATGCAGTAGCATGTTTTGGAATGTGGGCTGGCAAAGATGTAGCCACCAAGAGAGAGCGGCAAAGGGGTTGCTGCATTTGCGGTAACCGATGCGAAGTGAAGATGGTGATCACGACAATGATGGCATGTCAGCGGTGATGATTGAAGACGAAGATGATGACGGTGCCATGTATCGAAAGTCCTCTTGGTTGCGGAGATCAAGCAGCGTGTCCCGGTTGTGATGATTGATGATATAAACAAAAATCGTACGTTCATGGGTGTCAGTGTTGTGTTGTAAAAGGCCTTTGGGTGTGATGTTAAAAATCTTTCGGGTGATGTAAAATTCCTTTGAGTGATAAAATGTCTTTGGGTGATAAAATGCCTTCGGGTGAAATCTTCTCCTTCTGTGTTTTCTACAATGACTACTTCCATTACGATGCTAGGCTCCGAGCCCCAACAGTGGTATAAGAGGGATTGGTTGAAGTTATTTGTTACAGAACATGACAACAAGAATCTGGTGGAGCATCTTATCAAGGACTCAAGGACTTGGATGTCATCGGAAATGACGGCGGTATCAGCGGTGTTGCTAGAATATCGAAAGTCTTCTTGGCCGCAGGTGTCATGCGGCGTGTTCCGTTCATTGGTTGACATTTAGAGCTTGGTGGAGTCGATGATCAAATTGACCCAGATGGTGGAGATGAATACAGAGTATTTGAATTTTAAATCATGGTGGAGATTTTTGGGATTGATGATTTTAAATTTTGAATTATGAGGAGAGAGAAAATATTAATGGAGGGATTTTCTCAACATTAATGAAGGATTTTATCCCAACATTAATGAAGAGTTATTCCCAATATTAATTGATGTAATAATGAATTTTGACCGCATTAATGGAGATATGGACATGATGTCTATATAAGAGGATGCGGTAGAATGTTTTGGAATGTGGGATGAAAAATATGTAGCCACCCAGAGAGAGTAGCAAAGGGGTTGCCGCGTTTGCGGTAACTGATGCGAAGCGAAGATGGTGTTCATGACAACGATGGTGTGTCGGCGATGATGATTGAAGATGACGATGATGATGGTGCCATGTATCGAAAGTCCTCTTGGTTACAGAGATCAAGAGGCGTGTCCTAGTTGTGATTATCAACGATACAAACAAAAATGGTATGTTCATGGGTGTCTGCGTTGTGTTGTAAAAGGCCTTTGGGTGTGATGTTAAAAATCTTGCGGGTGATGTAAAATTCCTTTAAGTGATAAAATGTCTTCGGGTGATAAAATGCCTTCGGGTGAAATCTTCTCCTCCTGTGTTTTCTGGAACGACTACTTCCGCTGCGGCGTCGAGCTCCACGCCCCAACACCTAGGACCCGGGCCTCGTGTACGACATCAGCCAAGAGGAGTACTTGGAGTTCCTGTGCACCCTGAAGTATAGCTGGAAGGACATCCACAGGTTTTTGGGGAGTAGTGATTTCAGGTGCAATGCAAGGAGGCGATATAACATCACTGATATCAACTACCCATATTTTTCCATCACCATGCGCCACAGCCACTCTAAAACGGTGAACTTCCTGAGAACCCTCAACAACATTGGGGACAGGAGAACTTATAATGTATCAGTGAAACCACTTCCATCAGCGAAGGTATCGGTGTCACCGACGAGGTTGGAGTTTGATTTGGCGCATGGGAAGAGGGAGTACAAGTTGACATTGATTGTGAGCCTATCATGTTCTAATGAGACGATGATGGGGATTGGCTACGTGGAATGGACGAACACCGATGAAAATGGTTACTGGATTTGGATCCCCATCATGATCACATTGAAGTAAATGTATGTGAAAAATGAACAAACATTACATGCAATTAAAAATAGAAAAAATAATTAAGATAGTAAGAAAGTATGATGGTCAAAGCCTATTTACATTAGAAAATTATCAAATTTATATATACAATCAATGATCCAGGTTGATCCTTGTCTTCTATTTCAAATATAAATGTTAAATTCATCTACTAATTAATAGAAAATATACTTTTCATGGAAAATGATACCATCAATTTCATGAAATTAAAAAAAATCTGTGAAAATTTTAATCAGTCTAATTGAAAGGGACGAGTAATTAAATGAAATATATGGACTAGAATAACATTTAATTTTATTTACAAAGTATGATTGACTAGAATTCACTATAAATCCACATATTTCATTTAATAAATTATTTTTAAAAAGGGGAATGTTAATTATTGTAGTATTATAAACAAAATCTACGAGCAGAGAATATTGTAACAAGGATTTTTTGTGTTGGATTTGATGTCAGAAGGACATGTAGATTATTCAAGATGTATAATAATGAGACATTTGAGTTTTTATTGATGTTTGGAGGTTTTAGAAGAACTATCACTACTAAATATATTCTCTTTAAAAACACGTAAAAAGGCTTTTAATAACACTAAAAAAGCACTCTTAATTACTGTGCTAAAAAAGCGTTGTTAATCATAGCGCTGATAAAGGTACCATTTTATCAGCACTTTAAATAGTGCTGATAAAATCATAGTTGGCAACAATGTGCTATTAACACTACAAAAAATGAGTTTTCACAGCGCCACACTTTAACAGTGATAAAAAATGCTGATAAAAGGAGGTTTTTATCAATGTTTTTTACAAGCACTGATATAGGGTATATTTCAAAAAAATAATAAAAAATAATATATTAATATATTAATATATGTATATTGATATAAATATATTTATATTGATATAAATATAATATATATTTTTCAAATATGTTTTAGACAAGTATAAATTGAGATTTACAATTAATATATAATATATTTAGTGAAAATGGATTATAAATTTCTTAAAAAATGTTATTAATTAATAATTTTCTAATTATTATCGATTAATAATAATTTAATTACAATTTGAAGACACAAAAAAATCAAAAAATTAATAAAAGATTTAAAATAAGTTGAAAACATTACTCAAAGTTTAAACGACCATAACTTTTGATCTGGGAGTCCGTTTGAGCTCTGACATATATCAAATCGAATCATGTGACAAGATATACACCCTTAATGATATTAATAAGTCTTTATCACATTTTAAAGGACAAAAAAGGCTTATAATACCTTCAAAATAGAGTTTTTAGTCGGGGTACCCTAATTTTTTAACATTTCATGAATTTTCAGCCTCGTTTAATGGGGTCTTTTTACCCCTTTTCAGTGGGGACTAAATTTATTCTCAGTTCTTGAATTCATATTGATAATATGGTTTTGAAATTTTATCATTTTTCACAATGTACTGTTATTTATAATCAAATATATAACAATATATCACTACTAGAAAAATAAGTTTCTGTAGCCTGGGAAATGGGCGACCGCCAATAGCGGTCTCTAATACTGAAATTAAATGGGTAGATATTTTCATACCCCCACAGATGCCTTCCCCAAGTCACTGCTAAAACTACATGTCTATTCCCCCTGTCACCCTCGCCGCTACCCACCCACCCTCATTCATCCTTATTGCAACCCCCAATAGCCTCCCATCACCCTTACAACACCCTCTGCTGAACCCAACAACCCCCAATGTTCAACGACCAGCCATAAAACCCTCTACATCATGCTCACCCCTCCCTCTAGCCACCGTGTGTCTTCCATGGCCGACAATGAAGGTTTTTTCTCCCTTCGCATTATTCCCCCGTGTCACCTTGTGTCAGCAACAACAAACAACACCTGAATATTGGTGCTTTCATGGGGGTCTTTTAGGGCCCACCTTAAGTGGTCATTATTGGTCTACCAATGGACCAATTGTGACTGCCAAAAGTGGTCACAAGGTGTCCCCTAAATACCTTTAGAGATCTCTTTTAGCGGTCACTAAATGCCATTATTCTAGTAGTGTATACATATTTTTTTATATATTCACATATATAAATTTAATTTTATAAATAGATAATTAAACATATTTATATATAAAATATATTTCTCAATATATAAGACTTATCTAAATAAAAATTAATATCCATTTTATTTAAAATACAAATATATGAATATTTATATACCTATATAATGTGTGTGTGTGTTAGTGTGTGTTCATTAACAAACTGATATATATATTCTATATATTCTAATATATGAATATATATATATATATATATTAATATATAATATATGTAAATATATATAAATATGCATAATTATACTTACAGATATATATATATATATATAATATGTATACATGTGTATGTATGTTGTATATATGTATTTATTTGTTTACTTATTTACAAACACAAAAAAAATTATATTTTATAAATGTATTTAAAACTAATCTTATAAATATATATTAATATATGAATAAATATATGGATAAAAATATATAAGTAAATATATATAAAAATAAATAGATATAAATATATATTAATATACGAATAAATATATAAATATATATATATATTAATATATGAATAAATATAACTAAATATATATATAAATATAAATAAATAGATATATCATTAAATGAAGAACAAAACAAGTTGGGCAAGTGGTAAAGGTTCAGGCGCGCAAGGGAGAGGTCTCATGTTCGAATCCAAGTGGAGAAAGGGGTGAGCGAGTGGGTGCGGGGGAGGGAGGGATGCCTACCACTGTTAAAGGGGTGGTGGGTGTGCGTGTGGGCGGGGCATCCTAGTGGTGTTGAAAGGGGGGGGGGAAGTGCTGTTAAAAGGGGCCCCTCTAATTTATAGATTTTTTTAAAATTTTTTTAAATTTTTTTGACTTTTTCCAGTGATTTTAAGAAGTGTTGATAAAATGGAACTCTTTCAATAGCGTCTCGATTATCAGCACTTTTTATCGCTGATAAAGGCTTTTTAGCACTGATAAAACCATGTTTTTTAGTAGTGTAATATAACAACACGCCTAGAAAAAACCTGTAATTTCAAATAATGCTATATACATTTAACTAACATCATGAATAAAAAGATTCCCACCCATGGTATATACAAAAAAACACTATTATATACATTTCAAACAATGTTCTATATAATTACATTTACAATTATTCGATAAACATTAAAAAAAATTAATATTTCATCTTTTGACACCTGTTATCCCTTCTCAGAAATGTCCGCCCATGGTATCAGTTGCTGAACAAATCATCTCAACCTGAGAAAATGTTTCTGCCTATATAAGAAAACAAATATTATGTGAGTAATACTATAAAGAAATAAATTAAACATTAATATGAATGAAGACATTAATAAAATGTCAATATTTAATAAAAACACATTTGGAGTGATACTGGTCACACTGTGTGTCGTATTGAGGTGGGGTTGATTCCTACACATCAAAAATGAGTTATGGATCATTTTTCTAAAATATCAATACAATCTGAATGGTTTTACTTAGTTTTGAGTATGTCACTTGTTCCTTTACAAAAATTAATGTAAATTTTAAATAATGACACATTTGGAGTTATACCGGTCACACCGTGCGTCGTATTGAGGTGCGATTGATTCTTACCCATAAAAAATTACTAACGGATCATTTTCCTAAAGTATCAAAACAATCCGAAGGAATTTTCTCGGTTTTCAGAATGTCATTTATGTTTTTTTATTAAAATGACATTTCAAACTGAAAACACACATTTTGAGTCATACTGGTCACATCGTGTATCAATTTGACATGCGACTACTTCATACACATCGTAAATGAATTATGAAAAAATTTCTTAAATTATCAGGGAAATTAGAATGTGTTTTCTTGGTTTTCAGTGAGGGACACATTTTGAACTAAAATGCCAATTTTAAACTGATAATGGAAACTTTTAGTCATATCGGTCACACCGTGCGTTAGATTGAGGTGTCATTGATTCCTACACATAAAAAATGACTCACGTATCATTTTCCTAAATTATAAAAATGATCCAAATTTTTTTTCTTGGTTCTCAGTTTCTCTCACTTAAATTAATGTCAATTTTAAATAAAAAGACACACTTGGAGTCATACCAGTCACACCATTCATTTTATTGAGGTTTGTTTACTCCTACACATAAAAAATGATGCATGGATTGTTTTCCTAAAATATCAAAAAAATCTGAATGTGTTTTCTCAATTTTCAGTATGTCACTTGTTCTTTTTACTAAAATTAATGTCAATTTTAAATAAAAAGAGACACTTTGAGTTATACCGGCCACACCATGCATTATATAGAAGTGTGATTTATTACTACACATCAAAAATGACTTATAGATTGTTTTTATAATGTATCAAAACAACCCGAATGTGTTTTCTCTGTTTTCAGTATGTCAATTGTGTTTTTTTATTAAAATGTCATTTTAAACTGGAAACATGCATTTTGAGTCATATCGGTCGCATCGTGCATTGGTTTGATATGATACTTCTTCATACACATAAAAAAGTGATTTTTTATTCACTTTAATAAATTATAAAGACAATCAGAGTGAATTTTCTTAGTTTTTAGTGAGGGACACATTTTTAATTAGAATATTAATTTTAAACTGATAACGAACACTTTGAGTCATACAGGTCACACTGTGCATTAGATTGATGCGTGGTTGATTCCTAAACATAAAAAATGACTCATTTATCATTTTACAAAAGTATAAAAACAATATGAATGCATTTTATTGGTTTTTAGTATGTTACTTGTTCTTTTTTAATTAAATTAATTTCAATTTTAAATAAAAAGAGACACTTTGAGTTATACCAGCCACATCGTGCATCATAATGAGGCGCGATTGATTCCTATAGATCCAAAAATGAATTATAGATCATTTTTATAAAGTATCAAAACAATACAAATTTGTTTAATTGGTTTTTAGTATGCCATCTATTTTTTTTACTAAAATGTCATTTCAAACTAGAAACATGTATTTTGAGTCATTCCAGTCACATTGTGTATCAGTTTGAAATGAGACTCATTCCTATATATCATAAATGACTTATGAATCACTTCAAAATATTATCAAGACAGTATAACAACACGTTTGGCAGGCACGATATGAGAGGAAAAGAGATGATTTGAGGGGACGAAAAGGTATTTCTCTTGTTTGGTGAGGAATAGTGAGGGATTGAGGGGGAGAAATGGGGTGAAACAGGGAGAAATATTTCTCTCAGTCCATCCCTTTCAAATCATCCCAATATTGGGATGATTTGGATGGAAATGATGCCCCTGCTGGATGTTTTTTGAAAATTATCATATTACCCCTATATGTGTATATAAATAATAGTTCTCTTTATGTCTAATAATACCAATAAAAAATTGTTTTTCTAATTTCAACCTAACCTATAAATAATTTTGATGGTTATTGAAATTTAAAATAATATAAAATTATATTTACTTTAATTATTCATAAATTATAACATTATATTTAGTATTTATTCATAAATGATAAAACTATAAAAATATATTTATTCATAAATTATATTTATTTTAAAATTAAATCTATTAGTAAATTGTATTTATAAAATGATATATCCATAAATTATATTTATTCATAAATAATAAAACTATATATTTTTTTATAATAATTCTTAAATTAAAAGACTATATTTATTAAGATATTTATATTTTTATAAAATTATATTTATTCGTAAATTATAAAATTATATTTATTTTAATATGAATTCATAAATGATAAAATTATATTTATTTTAATATTCATTAGTAAATTATATAAAATCATATATATTCGTAAATGCTATTTAATATTTAAAATTGTATTTATTTTGATTTATATGTAAATCATATTTTTTTTTCAAATTTTGTATGTTTGTATATTAATATTTTTTATAATTATTGAAATTAAAAGTTCAAAAATAATGTATCTGTAATGAAAATAAGGTATCAAGGTAAAATATAATTAATTTAAAATAATTGTGTCTCGTGATTATGTAATTTTTTAATGTATAGTTTCTTGTAACTAAACAATTTTTTTCAAAAAATTAATTAATTATATTATTTAATTAAAATGTATATATGATTGTTGCGATATAAAAATAGTGAAGATAATACCAATTATCATATGCATACACATCTTACATAAATAATTATAAAATTGAAAATAAAATATCATTGCAAATATATTTTTCAAAATTAAATGTATATTTAATTAACTTGATATAAAAACCAAAGATACAATTTGAAATTATAATATTTTTTATTTGGAATAATTAAGTATTGTAAAACTATATTTTTTAATATGGGGTATTTTTATCATATTTTCAGAATATTTCTTTTCTTTTCTTTTAAAAATTGTCACCAAACATGATGGAGAGAAATTACAATCTTTTCTTTTCTTTTACTTAATTTCACATCCAAACAAGAAGGTGAGAAATAAAAATCATTTATTTTCTTTTCTTTTCTTTTATGAAATAGGAAATCATTTCTTTTCTTTTACTAAAATATAACTAAACATAGGCTAAGTGTGTTTTCTGAGGTTTTAGTGACTGTAAATATTTAAATTAAGTAGTCAAACATTCAATTTAGATTTTGTTAATGCAGTAGAGAATAGATAATATTATGAGGAAATACATATTATATTAATAAAAACTTTACCTTATCATTTAATTCTAAGTTTCAGCCTTGTAGCCCAGTCTCCCATGAGCATGAAAAGCTTTGAACAAACCACCCCGACTCAAACAAAGGAATCCACCTGTATAAGAAAACAATTATTATATGAGTAATATTAAAAAGAAGTATATTAAACATAAATATAAAACAATTAAATATTTTTATAGAAGTCACGTCTTCATGATATTTGTGTAAATTCTTCCATCAGGTTTGTTGCCCATTCGTTTCTAAGTAAATTGATATCATCTTGTGAATATGAGTCTTTTAAAAAGTCATAGCAGTACTGTAAAAATATAAATACACAAAGGATTAATAAATATTTTAAATGAAATAGTAATTATCGTTGAAAATAATTCTCTGGGGATGCTATTTTGTTGATGGAATATGATCTCTCTCATAAATTTAAAAACATAATAACAACAATATTTTCCATTTGTTTTTTTCAAACACTGCAGAAACATTAAGAACGATAAGTAATTTGTTTTGATATTTGTTTGGATAGTGAAATCTTATTATATATACCTTGATACTTGTCCTCTCATAGAACTTATCATGGTCTAAATTCTTTTCCCCTGGCCTCATTCCTTATTTTTCACTATATTGATGCACCACCCTATCATAACAAAATTCTCATTAAAACACAATCTAAATTATATAACCTGATGTTTAGTTCTAAAATTTTGAATACAGTATATTAAAAATTGACATATTCCATAATGTGTGGTTTATTTTTTGGATATTCATGCATTTAATCTAGGAAATAAATCTTTGGAGTATACAAATTGACCTCAATGAGCATCCAATGTTGCCTAAAAACAAAAACAAAATAAGTAATGAAAGAAATGAAAATATATTTGATATGATTAAATTGTAGAGTTTTAAGCCTGAATTATTGGAATTAAGAAGTATATTTCATCTAAATTTTTTCTTTCAAATGATTTGACCAGGCCTGTCACTATTTCAACCTTTTTTTAGATTCTATTTTTGGTTGTTTTATAGAGGAGATGTGAGGACTAATGAGTCCAATTTTTTTTCACAGGGAAATACCTTAAATTGTTATATATATATATATTCTTTCCAAAAATATGAAATGTATTTAGTTATAATTAACATAGTATATTAGATTTTGGAAAATCAAATCATGAACCTCTTGTGTACATTTACAACTGAGGTGCCTAACCAATCATAGTTTAAGATTTCACTTACATTATCAACACCAATGAAGTCTTGAACTTCCTCTCCATATATATTTTCTTCAAAATCAACTATGTGACTACAAACATTTTTTAACTTTTTATCCACATGAAACTTCAATGATAGTGAATGAGAATATAGAATGGGTGGGGTAAAGTTGATTTCAGTAGATCTTTTCAATCGGTTGGTCGATTCTTTATATGGTTTTGAGTTATTCTTTCATTTCACCCTCTTTAATTTTTTTATCTATAATACCATTCATCGGTTCAGAACCTTTTTCATTAATTTTTAAGGATTTAGCTTGAAAAATAAATTGGAAATGAATACCTCCTTGTTGAAATATTTTTTTAGAAGATTTGAGGACTATGTGATAAATGTTCCAATAGTTTATTCGAAACTATGAATATCTTCCTCATCAATTGGATCAGGTATCTTGGAACTTGGATCATGGGATATGCTAATCAACACTCTCACATGAACTATTAGAATTGGTCTATTATGTATCATTTCGTTTTGGATTCTGAACACCATATCCCTTGCTACAAGGTGATGGGTGGGTGTTGATAGATATAAATCACAGTCATTATCACCCTATAGAATATCAGTATAGGAAAGGTATCAGAGTCTGTCTAATTCAAATTTCAAATAAATAATTATTAGATTATTGATTACCATGACCAGGATAACTCTTTGAGGAGAATGACTCATCTCAAAGGTGGTGAGGGTGGGTGTCGTTAGGAATTAGTTATTCTTGAGTTGTTTCTTATCTTTGCTTCCCCCCATAAAAGTTACTAGCATCTCTCTCTTCCCTTAGAATTGTTCTTCAAGAATTTCGGTCTTTATCTTATATGTTTCATTTCTTCACCTTGATCCTCCTCTTGTTTTTTTATTCAAATAGGTTCTGGGTGTCACCCCAAAACCCGCAACTCTAACGCGGCCATACTATTCTGGCCGCATCAAGGCCACTGATAGTATATGTTCATTCAGTGTAGGTGTTTCTAATTCCTATAACTATGTCAAATAGAAAATATAGTAAAATAAGTAATCATTGTTATATAATAGTGATTTAAATCAATTTTTTTATTATGTCGTACTTACACATATTTCTCACAATTTTTGTGTGTTTTCATCTATTAGAATCCAATCTTTATTTACATGTGCCTCATTCCATTGTACATGGCATGGGATGGAAGTGGATTTGGATTTAGATTCATCAATATGAATATAAACAGAGGAACATAATTATGATGTTGTTTCATGTTATATAAAAGTATTATAATATATTTAAAATACATACCAATTTTTTTCAATTGAAGCGTACCCCATCCTTGATTTATAGTAGAGGTATGTTGGTTTTGATTCCAATTCCTTATTTTCAGTAATCAGTTTCTATTTCATAAATACAAAAATATCAATCAAAGTGATGAATACACATATCATCAAACAATTTATTACTAGCCACAATGAACCTTAAAATACACATCTGCACGATGACCAGTAAATGCATCCCATTCATCTTGGTTTATTAGGTGTGCATAGATAAAAAGCAGACGTGGATTTATTTTCCTTCAGCATATTTAAGATGATGTCTCATTAGAATTCTGTGAAAGCCTCTATGAATCCTTCCAGCAAGCATTAATACATATTTCTTGTGGGATTCATCTACTATAAATGAAATCTGCAAGGGATGATGAATATTAAGTCAATGTTTCATTATTTTTTATTAAAATAAATAAATGATATCATAATGTTACCATAATTGATTCCCACATATGTGTATTAATTCAGGTCACAACATAGTACCACAAATCAATATCAATCAGCATACATTGCTGTGTGATGATTCCAATATAACTAATAAAAATGGCCTTGTTGGGGTTAACACATTGTCCCCACGTATTCCATCTAACATCGTATTTGATGCCTTTGATTTTCACCTTAATGGATTTTTCTAACACCATAAAATTATGGAGCTCCTATTTTTTCTGCATCATCATTCCTTCTTCACCTACCATTTTATTGAATTCAACATCGTCAATATGTTCCTATATAGTGGTTACATCAGTATGTACATATTGTCATTGTACCTCTACACTGGGAGCAACAATAGGTTGAGAAACCTTTTGTTCATCAGGATTGGGAGCACCAGCACGTGCAGAAGGTCATTGTTCCTCTGCACTATGAGCAACAATAGGTTGAGAGACGTATTATTCCTTAGTATTGAGACAACCAACACATGGCAAAGTCATTATCTATAGAATTGGTTTAACATTTAATTTAGAGTACATAAATACAGTAGTGAATGGATAATAACATGAGGTTACATGATATATATTACAAAAAAATATAACATGATTATTCAACTCTCTTTTTTTAAAGGTTTAAGGGATTTGACCCCTATATCGACTATCCAAATACCTTCATTTTTTTATCCTCTGACATAAAAAATTCCATCTACATTGGGACCACTATGAAATGATTACGACATCCCAATGAGAGTTTCATCCTCAGTTGAATTGTCATATGACCCTTTAGTGTTTTTGGTCAATAACAGAATAATTTTCCATTTTTGGTTTGAAAGATCTGGAATATAAAATACTTGTACTTCCTGTGATGTCATTATAAATAATTCATCTTTTTACCCTTCCTTACTGAAATCAACTTTCACAAATCCTAATTCATATATTTTAACATAACTCCTTTAATTCTATATCTGGAAAATTTTCCATAAGAAGGAATTTCATTTATCATCTTGTAAAACATGAATCTCAACATGAAATATTTATTTATGTAATAATCATACAACATAATACTTTTAATACCAAAATAATTTCAAATACTCAATTAATGGATCCAAATAAACATCAATATCATTACCCGGTTGTATTGGTCCTAATATAAGCATTAATAACATGATATATTTTTATTTCAGGCATAACCACAGTGGTAAGTTATAATTTAGAAACATAATTGACCATGTATTATGAGTGTTGCTTTCAAAATCAAAATGATCCATTCCATCTGTAGATAATGCATGGTGAAGGTTTCTCGGAACCTTCCCAAATTCAAGATACTCATAATAAATTATCTTCCACTAAGGGGAGTCTTTCAAGTGATGTAGTTTTCCCTATTTAATTCTTGTATCTACATGCTATGTCAATTTCCCCACAGTCTCCTCACTTTTATATAGGCACCTAAACCTTAGAATGATTGGAAAGTACCATAAAACTTTCATAGGACTATATTTATCATTCTTGTATCGATAATAACCACACTTTGGGTATTCTATAAGTGATTTTTGGTCCTTTATAAATATTATACAGTCATTTAGAAAGGCATTTATTCTTTCAGTGATCATACCCATAGAGTGCAGCATTCGTTTGGTGTTGTATTTTTGGCTCAGAAGATCATTATCTTCTGGAAGCATGTCATTCCAGAGAGAAAGTAGTTCCATAAAACTGACATCACTCCATCTGTTTCCTTCTTTAAAATTATACAACTTCATTATGGCTGACAATGTTGTATATTTAGTGCAACCAACATACAATGACATCTTTTCACAACTCTTTAACTTTTCAAACAATTTTGGGCAATCATAAAGTTCACCTTGAACTATCCTTATCATTTTCTCAATATGATCCTCATTATCATTCACATATTTAATCACATCCTCAATACGATCTTCATCATTTTACACACTTATAATCATATTAGATGATCTATAAAATATAGTTATATCCCATACACTAGCTACATTGTATTTTTCCACATGTTTATTCCAATATTTATAGCTTCGATCTATTCTGTGAAAAAAAGTGTTCTTCTAACTCCTCTGGACGAATTACTCTTGAATAACAACAGTGTAAACATGGAAAAAATATTTGAGAAGGATCATATGCATGATCTTTTGCAAACTTGATGAACTCTTTCAATCCATCTTCATACTCTTTTATCAGATGATTGACATCCATCCATTATTCATTCATATACATCCTATTTGATTCGATAATATTACTATTTAAAAAAATAAATACACAAAATGGTCCTTTCAAATAAGGGGAACTCGATATTTGAATGATGGTTATTATTGCATTTTGTTTCCTGAGACTCATCATCTTAGAAGCAAACTCCAAACCAGAAATATTATGTAATTGTAGAGGACTCTCTTAATTTAAACCATGAAGGTGATGTTGGATGAAAAGTAGGTTTAAGAGTTGCAATGGGGTAAATCATTAATTCACATTTTGTAGGAGTGAGGTCATGATGGATATCTTATGGCTTGGATAGAGTTAGTGACATGCCCTTTCTATGGTGTTATTATCAATCTACTTGTCTTCCCTATATAATGTAATAGTTTTCCTGATTCTATAAAAATATAAAGTTAAAAGATTATGAAAAAACTAAATTTCATATTTCCTTTGAAAACTATTTATAAAATCACACTTTAAATACCATTAAAAACCCATTTATAAAATTCCTATTTAAAATAACACACCCTTTTTAAAATAAACCAATCAATTCTAAGCACTCTTTCACAAAACTACAATTCCTTTTTCTAAACCATTCAAGTTAGATTCATGACCCAAACATATTAATCATTTAAAATGACTGACAACCCTCTATATTTTACAAATTTTCATTTAAAACTCCACACACCCCTTTTTAAAATGAATCCATCATTAAATATTCTTTCAAAACATTCACATCCCATTATGAAAGTCAATCGGGTGAGTTGACAAACACTTTCCATGCAACCAAATTCCATGCCAAGTGTTTAAATAATTTTAAATATATTTAAAACTAAAAAATGGTATGTTGAACACATATGATTTTTTAAGAAACATTTAAAAATACTTGAATCATTTTAAAATTTCCACTTAGGTATTTTCACAAAGACATAAATCTTAAGAGAGGCATTTTATAAAAGATACATGAATAAAAAATAACTAATATTTTATAAAATATAAATCTATAAAAGGTTTACATATGATCCAAAATATAAAGGTAAACGAAAAATAAATTTATTTTTAAGAGAGGAACTTTATAGTAAATATATTAAAATAACACAAAATGAATATTGTCTCTTTATTCCCTATGGTGACCTCTACATCCCATTATCATTATATCTTTAACAAGTGACTATGGAACACCACTATAAAAGTGTGCCCCTTTCCTTTTACCTATATCATAGACAAATAATTCTATATATGAACTAATGTGTATATTTATGGTGTGAGAAAAGATCATAATAGGACATCATCAAAGATTTTATACCATTCATTTTTTAAGACAAACCAAAAAATTCTAGTTTTAGGGAAAATAAGGAAAACAATTTAATTACATAGGGTTGAGTAAATAAAACTAAAAAAACATATATTTTTCCCTTAAAACAAATAGAATTTACCAAGATACAACCATAAGATAAAATAATAATAAAATATAAATCAACAACCATTAAGGGGTACCTACCAAAGGCCTAAGGGGATAATCTAAGTTGAAAAATTAAGGGAATATTCACACTGGAATATTGTTTCAATAAAAATGCAACACAATCAACTCACCATTAATGGCCTCATCAAGAATTTAATTCTATTAGAGAGTGTGGGACCTAAGATAGGGGTAATATAAATGTGTGACAATAATATTATAACTCATGTCTCTAAAATTCCCACATCTTTACCTAAATATTCCCATGATGTTTTTCTAAAATCCCAACACTAATAATAGATAAAACACATTTATAAAACTATCATGCCAACATGGTATAAAATATATTGAATCATCCACTAACACATCAACACCCATAATTAAACATGATAAAATTTCAAATATATATTATAAAACCATACATATAAAACACCTCGATTCATCCCAAATCAATCATAAAAATGTTAATCCAAACCAAAACACAGATCCCACTTTCACTATAAGTTCCTACTCAAAATTATTTTATCTTATTTATACATTGAAAAAATGATATTTTATCTAAACTACTCACTAGAATCACTCCATTTTAATACTAATAATGATACTTTTCCCCTAAAACAATCCCTATAATGTTTCTAATATATCTTACCACCTCATACAAACATGTTCTGACATTTAGATCAATCCAAATTCAGCAACTTTAATTATACCAAAGTCCTAGACATATATATATATAAATTATCAAACTTTTCATAGAATATGCCCAAAAACCAATCAAAAACTTTACCAATCAAAAAACCAGTATCTCACATTAATGAATCAAACCAAACACATAATTCATACATCAAAAATATTTAAAACACAAAAACCCTATAATTAATAATTCACTATCTAATCATTCAAAATCAAATAAAAACACACCTTAGATTTATATGTCCAATGACAATAGTAGGGTTTGGTGGAAACAGAGTTGGGGTAGGCAGCGGTAGTGGAGGCTACGAAGGGTTTTGTTGTGAAGGCAGGGTTCGCGGTAGAGGTGGGTTCATAGTGGATGTGGGTTCCTTGCAGAGGAGGGGTTTGTGGCAGAGGTGGGGTTTGACGGAAGAGGTGAGGTTCACGTCAGAGGTGGGGTTCAGTGAAGGAGGTGGGGTTCCCGATAGAGGTGGAGTTCACGGTAGAGGTGGGTTCGCGGTAGAGAAGGGATTTATAGAGGAGGTGTGGTTTGGCAGTGGAGGTGGGGTTTGTAGTTGAGGTGAGTTTTCAGCGGAGGAGGGGTTCGCGGTGGAGGTGGGGTTTGGTGTGCAGAAAATGTGGGGTTTGGCGCACTATGGATGTGGGGTATGGCGCACATTAGAGGTGGGGTTTGCGGTGGAGGAGGGGTTCCCGACGGAGGTGGGTTTGCGACGGATGAGGGGCTTGCGGCAGAGGTGGGTTCCCGACGGAGGAGGGGTTCGCGAAAGAGATGGGGTTCACATTGAAGGAGGGATTCACGGTATTGGTGGAGGGATTCGTAGTGGCAGAGGAGGGGTCAGCTTCGGCAAGAGTTAGAGGTGTACGAGAGAAGAAGCTGACTGTTAGGGTTCATTTATAAAATCAAGTAAAGCTTTTATCAGTACTAGTTAAAAATAACTGATAAAGGTTTGTTTTATCATTTTCATAATGTTTTAGCTTTCCTTATGGTTTGTGGGTGGCGTTGGGCTACCATCTTGTGTTTGGTGGCGCTTGTGCCACATTTGTGTATCACTATTAATAGTTTATTTTCCTTAATAAATTTTTGGGATGGAATATGCTCAGATCCCTAACTTTCCTTGTATGAGTGATAAAATAAAAATCACTGAAAAAACATTTCTTTATCTGCACTTTTTTAGCACTGATAAATATAGGCCTTAATAAGTGCTAAAAAAGTGCTGATAAAAAGTATCTTTATCAACACTATAATTTTATCACCAATAAAGCTATAATGTTAAAAATTTATTTATATTATTATATATATTTATTAAATTATATCTATAATAAATAAATAAATATATATATATAATTATAACTATAATATATATATATATATATAATATACTTATAAAATTACATATATTTATAAAATTATGAATACTATAATTAAATATTTATTTATTTATAATTATAAAATTATAATAAATATATTTATCATATTTATAATTATATATAATAAATACATATAATTAATAAATCTATTATATATAATTATAAATATTTATTTATTTGTATTTATAACTATACATTTATATACATTTATTTAAATAATTATAAAATTATAGAAACTTTATTTCTTATATTTATGAGATTATAAATATAATAAATATATAATTTAAAAAATTGTAATAAATACATATTTATTTAAAGTTATAATTATAAAAAATATATTTATTTATTTATTTAAATAATTATAAAATTATAAGAACTGTATTTATTATACTTATAATTTTATAAATATATATAATAAATATATTTTTTATAATTTTAAAATTATTTAAATATATCTATATTTATTTAGAATTATAATTATAAATATTTGTATTTATTTATAAATAAATATATTTATTAATAAATATATTTATTTAATTATATATATTTTTAACATTATAATTATAACAAATATATTTATTATAAATATTTAATTATTTAATTATAGTTATATATATATTTAAATAATTATAAATTCATAACAAATATATTTATTATATCTATAATTTTATCAATATATATAATTAATATAATTATTATAATTTTATAATTATTTAAATATATCTGTATTTATTTATAATTATAATTATATATATTTTTATTTATTTATAAATATTTGTATATATTTATAAATATATTTATTTAATTATATATTTATATCATTATAAGAATGATAATTTTTTTTATAATTTATAATTTTTTAACTAAATTTATATTTATTTATAATTATAAATATAAATAAATAAATAAATATATATATATATATATTTATAGTTATAATTATATATATATATATATTAAAATAATTTTAAAATTAAAATAAATATATTTATTATATTTATAATTATATATATATATATAATTATTGTATTTATTATAATTTTATATTTATTTAAATATATCTATATTTATTTAGTATTATAATTATAAATATTCATATATATTTATAAATATATTTATTTAATTATATATATTTAAAACTGTATAAATATAATAAATATATTTATTATAATTTTATAATTATTTACACACACACACACACATATTTATAATTATAACTATAAGTAAATATATTTATAAATATTTGTATATAATTATAAACACGCACATATATATATTTATAAAATTATAATAAATGTATCTACTGTAATTTTATAATTATTTATATATATATATAGTTATAAATATAATTGTAAATTAATATATTTAAGAAATATTTATATATAATTAAAAATTTATAATTATAAATATAATAAATATATTTATTATAATTTTATAAGTATTTATGAGAATAGATTCATGGGTATAATATGAATAAATCATATAACTAGTAAAGTATATAGATAATAAAAAACAAGTCATCAAATATGGATAGCATTAATAATAATAATAAGGGTGTACTGTATAAATGAACATTAATTCATGATATATATTAGGTTCTTGGAGGTACAATTACAATTAAACACACACAAACCTCACACAAAGGTCGAAAAGGCTAGCCATAGCCCCCCGGGATAACCCACTTATCAAGCCTTATTTATTCAATATATGACCCGTAGACCCAGCGGGCATGAAGCCCATTATATGGTCTATAGACCTAGTGGGCATGAAATCCCATTACATGGCCCATAGGCCAATAATTTGGACCCGAAGGCCCATCGATGAATAGTGCTGCTACAGTACCTGGGGCTGCTACATGCCTCGGTACAGTGCTACCACCACTACAATCACTCCTACAATGCCCACCACTGCTATAGTGTTGTTGTTGCTACAATCCCACCATTGTTGTAGTTTAGCCACTGCTACAGTGATGCTACAGAACCTGCGCTCCATGGGTTTTGAACCCTCAACCTCAATGTAGTATTACGAGGTGCTTACCACTAAGACAAATCCCAACTACATTAATTCATGATGAATACATGACATATGCATATCAATTATACTGACACATCAATATATTTATTGACAAAATTCATTATAAACATATATTTATTTAAATAAATAAATATTTATATTTATAATTATACATACTTAAAAAGTATTTATATATAATTATAAATATAATAAATATATTTATTATTTATTATAATTTATTATACTCATGTAATTATTTAAATATATATTTATAATCTTATAAATAATTTTTTTAAAAATTATATATATATTTAAATTATTAAAAAAAATATTAATTATAAACACATGTTTTTTATTAAATGTGTATAAATACAATAATTTTATATAAATTAATATTTTTTATTATAAACTTTTATCAGAGTTAATAATAGTGCTGATAAATACACATTTTATCAGCCCTAAAAAAAACATTGATAAATGGTATGCCTTTATGAGTGCTTTTAGATAACACTCATAAAGGCCCCTCTTTTATCAGCACATTTTTCTTAGCACTGATAAAGGTCGGCGCTGCCCTTGAACCAATCTGTGGTATTGTATTATATGTTGGTTATGTGGATGCTCAGAGGTGGAAGTGAATTTTGTTCATGAAGTTATAAGTTTTAGAAGATTTATTAATGTTTTTCTAAAAGTAAATTGAATGTCCATAAATTGTTGAATTGGAAATACATTGAGTGATATGGGATTCTTTAGATTATATTTTTCCCACTCAACAGTATAGGTGGGTTAGTTTTTATAGGGAATAAACATACTCCTCCTATTAAGTGGTGTTATTTTTTTGGGATGGATTACTATCAATACATTGATTATGCCTTAGGGAAGATTTCAAATATAAAGGTTACTATTAGTTGGGAAATATTCCTTACAAGGGATGGACTTTTTAAATTATTACGATGGGACTCTAACCAAGATTCATTATGGATTCTATGAGAATCTCATTGAAAGATTGATTATAAGATGGGGATATCCTAACTGGTAGATTCATTATTGGTTCGATGATATTCCATGTAATGGATTTATTTTGGTTTAAAAGAAATTTAAAACATGTAATTATTCCCTATAAATGGGATAGGAAAGGTTTCATCATAGATTTATATTATTTTGGACTAGTTGAAAATTATTACAACAATGAATCTTTAGTATTGAATGGTCATGTTGGTGGACGAGTTGCAGAACCAATAACTATGTGATGGGTTCAAAATGTAAACCATCACTTGTCGAAGGAGGTATGAATCAAGCATTAGGGTGGCTTCCCGATATTAGAATTTTATGAAATATGTATGCATATATAGTTATAGACCTTATTTCATTTATTATATGGATAGAGACACTTATATTGACACCATATACTTGAAAATTAGTGGGTGTATAGAATTTATACCAACTTGTAGGTCAGTGTGATGAACAATGTATTGGTGAGTGTGATAGAGAATATCAAAAGAGATATATAGATTGTCTTGAGGTAAGGTAGTGGGAAATAAATGTTTCCTCTATTTATTTTTTTCATTTTTTATATTATTTTACTTGATCATCCCTTTGGTTTTCCTTTCATTAATATGTGACTATATTATCTACATGATTATGATTTTCTTATAAAATTGTCTATGGTTTTATTCAGGATTACTTTCATATAAAATTCCATTATTCTTTGATTTAATACAATCTTAAAATATATTTTATACTTATTTATTTTATATTTTTGTTAATATTACTAAGTTTATCATCTCCCCAAATGGATATCTCAGTCCCCTATCACTAGTCAACAAACACTTGCATATGTGGTGGCATGATTGGGGTTTATGTCTCTCTGCCTCAGAATGAATTGGTTGGTTCTAAGATGAGCATATTAAAAATTTTATTTAGAGATTTTGTGTATTTATATTTATTTTTATGGCATGATAGATGAATCCAGGATTAGTTAGAACATATGTTTGAGCCTATAATTACACCTAATTAGCACCTACATACACTACCAAAGATTCGGGTTTTCACAGCGCCACCCTTTTAATAGTGCTAAAAAAGAGCTGATAAAGGGGGTAACCTTTTACAACTCTAAAAAAAGCACTGAAAAAGGGTACTTTTAACAGTTCTAAAAAAGCGCTATTAAAAGTACCCCTTTTATCAGTGTTTTTTACTAGCACTGATAAAAGGTATATTTCAAAAAAAAATCATTAAAAATAATATATTAATATATTAATATATAAATATATTGATATTGATATAATTATAATATATATTTTTTAAATGTGTTTTAGATGAAGATAAATAGAAATTTAAACTTAATATATAAGATACTTAGTAAAAAAAGTTTCTAAAATAATTTAAAAAACATTTAAAATTAATATTTTTGTTATTTTTATTGAATAATATTCATTTAATAATAATTTGAAAATAAAATAAATAAATAAATAAATAAAAGATCTAAATTAAGTTGAAAAAATAACTCAAACTTCAAACGACCATAACTTTTGATCCGGGTGTCCGTTTGAGCTCTACCACATATCAAATCGAATATTGAAATGATCCCTACGCCCCTATGATCAATGTTACCTCAGTAAATGTTTTTAAAAGTCCTAAAAGGCCCAAAATGTCTCCAAAACTGAGTTTTTAGTCGTCGTACCCTGATTTTTTAATATTTGATGGATTTTCAAGCTCATTTATAGGGGTATTTTTTCCATTTTTTGGTGGGGTCTAAATTTTTTCATAGGAATTAAATTCATATTGATATAATGGTTTTTAAATTTTATAATTTTTCACAATGTAATGTTATTTATAATCAAATATATAACAATATATACATATTTTTTATATATTCACACCTAAAAATTTAATTTTAGAAATAATTAATTAAACATATTTATATATAAAATATATTTATTAATATATAAGCCTTATATAAATAAAAAACATTATTTTTTTATTTAAAATAAAAAATATGAATATTTATATACCTATATAATGTGTGTGGGTGTTTCCATATATATATATATATATATTAGTGTGTGTCTATGTATTTTAGCAAACTGATATATATTATCTACATATTCTAACATATAAATAGACATATTAATATATAATAATGTAAATATATATAAATATATATAAATATGTATAATTATACTTATAAATACACATATGTATGCATGTTGTATATATGTATGTGAGTATGTATTTATTTATTTATAAACACACACAAAAAAAAACATATTTTATATATGTACTTAAAAACGATCTTAAAAATATATATTATTATATTAATACATATATAACTAAATATATATTAATATACGAACAAATATACAGATAAAAAATATAACTATACATATATATAAATAAATAAATATAAATAGATATTAATATACGAATATATATATATATATATATATTAATATAACTATATATATAAATAGATATATCATTAAATGGAGGATAATGTAACATGGAAGAGTGATAAAGTGTATAGCGCACATGTAAGAGGTCTTGAGTTTGAATCTAGGGAGAGGTAGGGGTGCGCGCATAGGTGCAGGGGGCCTAGTGCTATTAAAGGGCTGGGGAGGGAACTATAAAAGGCTAGATGGTAGGAGTGGGCATGAGTTGGGGGATTCCAAGCACCATTGAAAGGGGGTGTGGTCGCTGTTAAAAGGGGTCTCCATTTTTTGGATTTTATTTTTTTTTTGAATTTTTTCAGTGCTTTTAAAAAAGTGATAACAAAAGTGGTCTTTTATCAACACTAATAAAATCACTAATAAAGGCCACTTTTATCAGCGGTTTTTTGAGTGATGATTAAAGACCCCTTTTACCAGTGCATTCTTTGAAGGCTAAAAAAATGGGCCTTTATCAGTGATTTTCTAAGAACTGAGAAAAGGGACCCCCTTTAACTTCACTCATATTAACAGTGTTAAAAAACGTTGTTAAAATCTATTTATAGAACTAATAGAAGCACTATTGGTAGAAGTGATAATCTCTAATTCATGTTTCCCTTGGGTTAGAAATGATTTTAGTTTATTTCATTTTTAAAAATGTGTTGATTATGATAACTTATAATATTGATGGTTGTGGTTTATTATTTATCTCTTAGACTGGGGTGGAAAGAGGTATGTGTAGGTTCCGGGCGCAGCGGAAGCACGTTGGTGATTTTCCCAACTTTAATTTTAGCGTTAAACAATGTTCAATTTGAGATCCTTCACGATATAAAACGCCGGATCTTTAGAATGGAACGAAGAACGAAAAAGAAAAGAAGCATCCCAGAACCATTGAGATAGGATCATCATATATTGGTTATAATTAATTTAATTAATTTACAAGAATTACCTCAGTGGAATTGTTTCTTCATCAATGTCTCTGGTCACGATCTTGTGATCTGTCGTTGCGTCATAGAATCCAAGTATAGGATTCCTCTAGCGGTGATCGACACGTGCTCCACGTATCTATGGACGTCGCTGAAGGGATCTTTGGGTGCTAGCGCGGAAGAACCTTCGCTTACGATGTCTGCCTTCGACCGCCTTGATTCGGTGGAGGATCTCGCTCTCATAACTTGAGGGCGTTCTTGGTGGAAAGGGAATTCTCTCTTGGCTTGAGAGTATTTCCAAATCCGTTGTGCACAATAAAATGGATCAGGAAAAGTGTTGGGTTGTGAGGATATTTATAATCGGGTATGAGGTTAATAGATTTATGACAATAAATGAACGCATTACGCGTTTTATTTATTTCATTAACTCTTATTGAAACCCCATGTCGAATTATTAATTCCTTGACATGCGCCCACGCTGATTATAATTAATATCATTTAATAAAAAAATATTATATCCTCAAAATCCCGACTGGAAAACTACGCGGCATGTAATAATTAATACACGTCGTGTACTTGTTTTCCACAAAACTACACGGCGTGTATATTTAATATACACGATGTGTACTTTTATTTTCCATTTTTCTCCACCACACTTATTAAACCTTGAGTAATGGCTATTTATTTCATAAATAAATATAACTGCATTACTCGCTAATAAATATATTATTTCTCCCACAATATATTCTCTCGAATAACTAGTGTCGAAATAAATGTGATCAGGCATCCTTAAATAATTATTAAACCACAGTCAGGAATAATATTTATTTAACTTGTTAAATTAATATTTAACTGAGATACATGGACACACTTAGTGTGTGACCCTCTAGGCCTATTTCTCAGTGGCATTAGGCGAAGCCTGCCTAAAGTTCAAGGTTAGCGTCTAACAACACGCCAAGGCACCCATAGAGAAAGAAGTTAATTCCGCAATGATGTGCCACCTACTACGAATGCTTACTATGTAATATAATCCCTTCGTATCGATATCTCTAATCAAGCGGGTTGCATGCTAGTGCCATCAACCCATGTGCTCGATTATTCTTTCTTTGACTTCCTGGAACTGAACTCACCCGTACCTTACCATGGCCATGGATTTATTTAGGCTATATCAATTCCATCAAAGGGACTGAGATATCTAATTCCATTATGGAACAGAAGGGACAAATCCTTTCTCGCATTATCTATTAATGCAGTATTACTCGTGACACACCCAACGTATCCTACCTCGCTATGAACAGTGTTTCATCATAGTTTTCATCAATACATCTAAGTGCATGAGTTGTAATACCCATTAATAATAATCTTAAAGTCTAAGGACCAATACACACGTCTGCATATAGGAACATCCAATGACACTATGAAATGTGGATTTCCTACTGGCGGGTCTCGTTCTGATAATATCCTCCTAGATATTACTAAGGGCGCACACCATGAGAAGGTGCCTCAAAGTTTTATGGGTCCTCACCCCTAATGATCTATATTATTTTTGTCCCTCAAATAATACCATCTGACCATAGAACATATATTCAAGAACGGTGTTATGGAACTTCTAGGTTCTCATCATATCAGGGATCCGCTATGACGCTTTAATGCAACAGCTGTCCTTAGGACATTATCACATTCATTGTCACGTAGAAGAACAATCAAGATGTGATAAGGCTTTTATTAATGAATAAAGTACAAATTACTTGGTTCCAGACCACCAACTCCAACAGACTCCCACTTGTACTAGAGCCAACTGTTAATAACCTTTAACTCGCTAGCTCTCACATGATATTCATGCTTCTACTGAGATAGACCTTTAGTCATGGGGTCCACTAAGTTCTCTTCCGTGGACACTCTGCTCACTGCAACTTCACCCCTCTGATAGAAATCCCTCAAGAGGTAATACTTTCGGAGTATGTGCTTTGTCCGTTGATGTGACCTTGGTTCGTTTGCAAGATCCACCATTGCAGTATTATCACAATACAATGTAATGGGATATTTACTGCTAGGCACCACATCATGCTCCTGGAAAAAGTTCTGAATCCAGACAGCTTTCTTGGTAGCATCAGAAGCCGCTATATACTCAAACTCCGCTGTAGAATCAGTGACAACTGGCTGCTTTGAACTCTTCCATCTCACAGATTCTCCATTGAGACAGAAAAAATATTCAGATTGAGACTTTAGATCATTTTGATCTGTCTGAAAACCAGCATCAGCATACCCTCTGATGACAAGCTCCTCGTCTCCTCCATACACCAGAAACATATCCTTAGTTCTTCCCAGATGCTTAAGGATAGTCTTAACAGTAGTCCAATATTGTTCCCCTGGATATCCTCGATATCTGCCTACCATGATTAGTGCATAGGAAACATCAAGCCTAGTACATAACATGGAATACCTGATGGATCCTATAGCAGAAGCATATGGGATCTTACTCATTCTATATTTCCCTGGTTGCGTTTGAGAACACATTTTCTTAGAAAGATGTAGGCCATGTGACACTGGAACCAATCCCCTCTTGGATTGTTCCATACTAAATCTCTTTAGTATCTGGTCAATGTATGTACCCTGAATTAGTCTAAATAGCCTCTTGGATCTATCACGAATAATCTTGATCCCTAGAATGTAGGCTGCTTCTCCTAAGTCCTTCATGGAGAAACACTTGTTCAACAAGTCCTTAACTGACTGTAAGACTGGTACATTGTTTCCAATAAGTAATATTTCATCAACATATACTACTAGGATAATGATCGCATTCCCATTAAACCACTTATAAACACATGGCTCACATTCTTTCTTAATGAAACCAAATTCCTTTATGGCTTCATCAAATCAAATGTTCCATGACCTAGATGATTGCTTCAATCCATAAATGGATTTTTGCAACTTGAAAACTCATTTGGCTTCACCTGGTGTCACAAACCCTTCTGGTTGTGTCATATAGACATCTTCCTGAGGGTTCCCATTAAGGAATACTGTTTTGACATCCATCTGCCAAATCTCATAGTCATGGTAAGCTGCTATGGAAAGTACGATTATTATGGATTTAAACATGGAAACCGGTGAGAAGGTTTCATCATAGTAAATTCCTTGACGCTGTCTGAATCCTTTAGCAACTAGCCTTGCTTTATAGGTGCTAACTTTACCTTCCATGTCCAGCTTTCTCTTGAATACCCTTTGCATCCAACATGCTTTACATCAACTGGCTCATTGAACAGAACCCAAACTTGGTTATGATACATGGAATCCATCTCAGAATTCATAGCTTCTAGCCATCTTGCAGCTTTTGAGCTTTCTACTGATTCCTTGTAGGAGAGAGGTTCATCATTGTCTAACAATAATGATTCACGATCCTCGGTGACTAGGAAACCAAATCTCTCTGGTTCCCATACCTCTCTTGAGATCCTACGCAGTACTTGTGTTTCTGGAACCTCCTCCATGGGGACCTGTGGAACTTGTTCCTGTACCAACTCTTGTGTATCTTGAGCATCAACTTCGTCGAAGTCAATCATGCTCCCACTATCCTTTTTGAAGATGTTCTCTCTCTCAATAAAGATGGCTTGTCTGGCGACGATCACTTTCTCGTCTTGAGGGTTATACAGGTAATATCCTTTCGTTTCCTTGGGATATCCTATAAAGATATACTTCGTGCCCCGGGGTGCTATTTTGTTGCCTGATAAGGCCTTAACAAACGCCTCGCATCCCCATACACGTGTATGCGATAAAATGGGTTTCTTTCCACTCCATAACTCAGAGGGAATTCCATTTTCTACCTTAGTTGGTACTCGGTTTAATGTGTATGCTGCAGTTTGTAATGAATATCCCCAAAAGGATAATGGAATATCCACATGACTCATCATCAAACTCACCATGTCCAACAAGGTTCGGTTCCTCCTTTCACAAACACTATTCCACTGTGGTGTATAAGGAGGAGTGAGCTGAGATAGAATCTCAGACTCTTGTAGAAGATCGATGAACTCTTGGTTCAGATATTCTCCACCTCGATTCGATCGAAGCTTCTTTATCTTCTTACCAAGATGATTCTCTACTTCATTCTTGAATTCCTTAAATTTCTCTAAGGCTTCTGACTTATACCTCATTAAGTAGACAAATCCATATCTACTCAAATCATCAGTAAAAGTAATGAAGTAAGAATATCCACCTCTAGCTTCTACTGGAAATAGTCCACAGACATCCGTGTGTACCAATCCTAGAAGCTCTGTGGCCCTTTCACCCTGTCCACCAAAAGGCGGCTTGGTCATTTTACCTTGTAAACAAGCATGACATCTATCAAGTGGTTTTAGCTCATTAGAGTCTAAATATCCATCTTGACAGATCTTTGTCAAGCGCTTCTCGTTTACATGACCAAGGCGGTGATGCCACAATTGGGTGATGTATGAGTCATGTGAGTTTGTTTCATTATTGATTGCCAACAATTGGTTTTCGTAATTTAATACATACAAACCATTATTCAAATGTTCCATACCATAACATACGTTGTTCCTATAAAAGAGACAACCGTTATTTCAAAACTTGAAAACAAATCCATCCATATCAAAAAAAGATATAGAAATTATGTTCTTGGTAACACTAGACACAAAATAATAGTTTTGTAAAACCAAAATCATGCGAGTTGGCAAGGAGAGGTGACGGTCGCCAATAGCCAACACAACCAACCTTGCACCATTGGCAACTCGAAGATCCACCTCTCCTCTGGTGATATTTCTAAATCTACTTGGTTCCTGCATTTGAATACAGATGTGATCCCACAAGCTATATCTAATACCCAATGTATAGAAATAGAAAGATTGCACTTGATAAAAAATGCACCTTTAGCGCCCCCACGCTTCTGGGTGCAGTTCCTCTTCTAGTGGCCCTGCTTGCCACATGAAAAACACACTGCCTCCCATTCCTTGCCCTACCTCTAGATCTTCCCCTTATTGGAGGGACGGTGATCGGGGCTTTATACCGTTTATAAGTCTTTGCCCCCTTTTCCTTGTCCTTCCTTTTCTTATTCACCATAAGGATCACGGGTTTGTCACAACCCATGTCCTTATCTACCTGGAGAATCAAGGTCAGAAGATTTGATAGACTCTTCTCAGTGTCGCTCATATTATAGTTGACAATGAAGCTAGAGAAGGTCTTGGGTAGTGATGATAGGATTAGATATGTTCACAACTCATCCGGGAATTTAATCCCTAAGATGTCCAGGCATTCAATGTAGCCAATAAGCTTGACTACATGAGGCCCAGCTGGCGCATACTGTCCAATATTAGTTGTAAAGAAAGCATTGGAGATCTCACACCTCTCTTGTCTCGCCTTCTCTTGGTAGAGATCCTTAAGGTGAGACATCATGCTATATGCGTCCATGTTTTCATGTTACTTCAAGAGATCATTCGACATGGCCGATAGCATAAAACACTGGTCATCTGTGGCATCATCCATGTGTTTTATATAGAGAGATAATTTCTCATCACTGGCCTCCTTCCCAGGAACAACTAGAATAGGCTCTTCCAGCACATACAATTTCCTTTCGTGGCTAAGGATGATGCGTAAACGCCTCTGCCACTCTTGGAAATTGGTGCCAGTGAGAAGGTTTTCCTTCTCGATTATGGTTTGCAATGATATGTTTGAAGTCATTATCTTGTTGTTTATACAAATTAAGATGATCAAAGGTTTAGTACTTTATTAAAAAACTGATACAAATAAATAAATTAATACTTATTAGTCTCCCACTATTTTATCGAAATCCAATATCCCTCACTATTGATTTCGGAATATTCTGTTGCCTGAATATTCTAATGGCAAGGATCCATATTTCCCTTCACATTACCCCAACTAGGGTTGGTCAAGCAACTTGAAGGGTTTTAGGTAGGCATTCCAAATGCCAACTGCATTAACTCACAACTCCTTGATCTGCTGAGTGGACTCCCCAATCCTGAAATCCTTTTATGGTGGATTTCCTCAACCTTTGCCTCTTGTTCACACCAAGTCCTGCTGTGATAGTCAACCCTTGATTCAAACCAAGTCAAGTCAACCCAAAACCTTGAATTAGAATTCCCCGATAATTAAAAGCACCCCAACTAGGGTTGGTCAAGCACTTTGAACTATGGTTCGATTCTAACCAAGATTATGGAAGGCTATATGAATTTAATATTTCTTTTGAGGGATTTTATCCTTATTCATAAATTGACATTTTATTATCTTTGATTACATGCTTTTTAATATTAAGTGGGATATACTTAAGTGATTAACCATGTCTAAGATAATATTTACATATAATTCGGTTTTTATTTTAGTTCCATATTGCATGCTCGTTTACTTCATTAATTGAGTGATCGTGACAACACACCCACAATAAATAAAACATGCAATTGACAGAAATAAAATAAATGGTATGATCATGAGATTTTTCTATTGGTTATTTTATCTAGCGGTTGATAAACTAACCCAATACCTAGGGGAGAAACACCTTGAACCTTTCGGGTTCGTGTTTACAGCTTTCCACCTGTCCACCTTTGTATCTCCTTGGATTTGTTTCACCTTGGATCCTGACTTGAGCTGCCTCCACTATCTTGGGATCTCCATCTATTACATATGCATTTATCTCACAAGCAGGTGAAGGGTAAAATGGGTTTTTACATAAAATAATCATTGGGCACGCAGACCCTACATATTAATGAGGAGATGGATCACAGGCCAACAAATTTAATTTAAATAAATAAATTAAAAGAAACCATTCACATACAAAGGTCTCGGTCTAGATCATGATCATCCATACATGAAATGATATTTATGCATAAATAAAACTAGCATTCAATTATTTAATCATTCTTGTTTAAGATAAATCACGCTTGAATCAATTAATTGTCTTTAATTAATCAATCCTTTTATCTAAAAACCTTTTTTGAAATTCCTTGAGATTCTAATCATAATTTTAAACAAATAAATTCATTTAAAATTATACTTGTATGTGACTTGTATCTTGGAGGCAACCCGGTGAATTCCCGTTCATTACATAGATGTTAAATTAAACACATATATATAAAACACCTATCACGTTTTGTGCCTCAGCTTTATTCCTGCACCATGGTACACGTCTCAAGGGTTTGTATAATATAATAATAAATTTTAATAAATATTCGTAATTTGGGTGAGTACACGACTTGTAGTTCTGACTACACGGCATGTACTTTTCTTCACCGTCCATCCGAAGTACACGCCCGGGGACAGGTCGTGTTAATGTACTTCGGAAATTTTCGGAGTACACGGCGTGTTCTGTGGGACACACGCCGTGTAGTTTCCGTGTTACACAGTTTCTAGTTGGGCAAGCCTTGTACGGGGTACACAGCCCAACCCTAAACCGAAGGGACCACACACCATGTTCATTAGACCACATGGCATGTAATCCCAAAACCATGTGCCACCTATTTTTGGTCAACACATGGTGTCTTAAATTCTTAGAAATAACCCAATACATGGCCTCATTTGGTGGATCAGTCAATGCATTGAACCTAGACTACATGGCGTGTACTTCCAAATACACGCCGTGTATTCTGGTGTTGTATGGCCAGAAACGTTTGGCTCCTCCAGATGAGTTCCTCTATTTTATTTTAATCAAAATTAAAAAGAAAAATTCGTTTTTGTGAGGTGAACGAGAAATGAGGGAGGAGGAACAGATCTCGAGATTCAGATTTCCAGAACGATTAAACATGAACTAAAATAACTAAATTATTAAATGCGTAAATCACCAATGAAAAACTAAATAATTATAATAAATTATATGACCCCTCTGATACCACTTGTAGGTTCTGGGCGCAGCGGAAGTGCGTTGGTGATTTTCCAAACATTAATTTTAGCGTTAAACAACATTCAATCTGAGATCCGTCACGATATAAAACACTGGATCTTCAGAATGGAATGAAGAACGAAAAAGAAAATAAGAGTCCTAGAACCATTGAGATAGGATCATCATATTTTTTTTATAATTAATTTAATTAATTCACAAGAATTACCTCGGTGAAATTCTTTCTTCGTCGATGCCTCTGGTCATGATCCTGTGATCCGTTGTTGCATCGTAGAATCCAAGTATAGGATTCCTCTAGTGGTTATCCACACATGCTCTACGTATCTCTGGACGTCGCCGAAGGTATCTTTGGGTGCTAGCGTGGAAGAACCTTCGCTTGCGATGTCCTCCTTTGACCGCCTTGATCCGGTGGAGGATCTCACTCTCATAACTTGAGGGCGTTCTTAGTGGAAAGGTAATTCTCTCTTGGCTTTAGAGTATTTCCAAATCCATTGTGCACAACAAAATGGCTCATGGAAAGTGTTGGGTTGTGAGGATATTTATAATCGAGTTTGAGGATAATAGAGTTATGACAATAAATGAACGCGTTACACGTTTTATTTATTTCATTAACTCTTATTGAAACCCTATGTCGAATTATTAATTCCTTGACATGCTCCCACACTGATTATAATTAATATCATTTAATAAAACAATATTATATCCTCAAAATCATGACCGGAAAACTACACGGTGTGTAATAATTAATACACGGCGTGTACTTGTTTTCCACAAAACTACACGGCGTGTATATTTAATATACACGGTGTGTACTTTTATTTTCCATTTTTATCCACCACATTTATTAGACTTTGAGTAATGGCTATTTATTTCTTAAATAAATGTAACTGCATTACTCACTAATAAATATATTATTTCGCCCAAAATATATTCTCTCAAATAACTAGTATCGAAATAAATATGATCGATCATCCTTAAATAATTATTAAACCATAGTCGGGAATAATATTTATTTAACTTGTTAAATTAATATTTAACTAAGATACATGGACACACTTAGTGTGTGACCCTCTAGGCCTCTTTCTCAGTGGCATTAGGCAGATCCTGCCTAAAGTCCAAGGTTAGCGTCTAGCAATATGCCAAGGCACCCATAGAGAATGAAGTTAACACCGCAATGACGTGTCACCTCCTACGAATGCTTACTGTGTAATATAATCCCTTTGTCTCGATATCTCCAATCAAGTGGGTTGAATGCTAGTACCATCAACCCATGTGCTCAATTATTCTTTCTTTGACTTCCCAAAACTGAACTCACCCATAACTTAACATGGACATGGATTTATTTAGGCTATATCAATTCTATCAAAGGGCCTGAGATATCTACTTTTGTTATGGAACAGAAGGGACAAATCCTTTCTCGCGTTATCTATTAATGCAGTATTACTCTTGACGCACCCAACATATCCTACCTCGCTGTGAACAGTGTGTCATCACAATTTTCGTCAATACATCTAAGTGCGCGAGTTGTTATACCCATTAATAATAATCTTAAAGTCTAGGGACCAATACACACGTCCGCAGATAGGAACATCCAATGACACTATGAAATGTGGATTTCCTACTGGCGGGTCTCGTTCTCATAATATCCCCTGGATATTACCAAGGGCACACACCATGAGAAGGTGCCTCAAAGTTTTATGAGTCCTCACCCTTAATGACCTATATTATTTGTGTCCCTCAAATAATATCATCCGGCCATAGAACATATATTCAAGAACAGTGTTATGGTACTTCTGGGTTCTCATCATAGTAGGGATCCACTATGACTCTTTAATGCAACAACTGTCCTTAGGACATTATCACATGCATTGTCACGCATAAGAACAATCAAGATGTGATAAAGCTTTTACTAATTAATAAAGTACGGAGTAGTTGGTTGTAGACCACCAACTCCAATAGTTTTTATACCTACATCATACTTATGATAATGGACCCCATGATATATGAATGTTTGTGTATAATTAATAATCTAGATTTGATGTATGAAAAATTAGATTCAGTTAATAGAAACATTAAAAATGACCTATTTAGTGATTTTTTTAATAAATTATGAAGGAAAATATATAAAATCATTCCATATTTAGGATGACTTCCATGATATTTAATAAATCATTTAAAATTAACATATTTTAAGGAAATTATTAAGAAATCAAGAGAGTCCCTCTCATGTGATAGGGTGGGAAAAGGAAAAATTTCTAAGTTTATCATAGGAGGATGTGGAATCTATTATAGGAAGGAATGTAGGAGTAACATATTATAATCTAAGGCTATTGTTTCAAGATAAAACCATTATGTATTGAGTGTGGTTATGAAATTTTTTATAAAAATAAACTATGTTTCAAAAATAACTATGACAACAATTAATGTGAGATTGAGCCATAAGGGATTCCTTATGTAGAAACATTGTTTCAATTTTCCTAGTATGTCCAAATTTAATGAAATAATTGAGTATGGGTATCAATTTATATTGATGAGGTGTAAAAAAATCAATTGGTTATTGACAGGGTGAGAGGCTTGGGAAACTATATGTTGTGATAACCATGTTGGAGGTTTCCATTACTTATGGGAATTTATGATGACATATGAAACATATATTGGGTTTATGAGATAGTTTGACTCACTATATGAGGGATGAAAAATTTAATATGATGGACCAAGAAATTATTTAGTGAGATATCAATTTGATGGTGGTATCATGTATATTAGTTATATCAACCATTGTGTGCTTCTAGGTGTGTGCTTCTTGGTAGTGGGCTGACTGGGGGTGGTTGGGGGTGTGCTACCAAGTGTGTGCTACATGGTAGTGGTCTGGCTAGAAGTGGTTAGGGGCATACTTCCAGGTGTGCATTACTTAGTAGTGGACTATCTGGGAGTGGTTGGGGCTTCCATGTGCTATCAGAAGTGGGAAATCCATAAAAGGGTTTTTTATGTGAATTGATGTTTGTATTATTTTATATTTTTGATACACTGACCACAACAGGTGTAATTTTAATCAAAAAACTAATAAAAAATGAGAGATACTTAGTTAAAAATGGGAGGGTGACATACTCTCAAGTTTTTATACCCAAATTTGAAGGAAATAGTAAAATGAGTAAAGAATTAGTTCCCATTAAGTTTGGGTATATTCTCGTAGATAGTGTCACGACCATCACCTCAAGAGAGGGAAGGTATTGTGAGATGATCATACCACATGAAAAGATTTATGATTTTCTAATATAATAAACACACACACACACACACACTATAAATTCATATTTTAAGGAAACAACCATTTACTAGGACCTTGAAGAAGGAAGCCCACTTGAATCAATTTTTTGGCTATTCACTAAGGAATAAATTATATAAGTTTTAGAGTGGAAACAAATTTTTATGGTAGAAAATAAATTGGATGGATCCAATGAAATTTAGGATTCAAGGTAAGATACTAATGAAGAATAGATTTTTTAATTTGGAGCTATGAATTCATATCTAAAATCACATGCTGAGAGTGAATTTCTTGAGTATAAATAGCTTAAAAAGCGGAAAAGTGTCTAGGAAGATGTGGAATTATTTAAGAATGAAATAGAATAATTAGGGCCTATTAATCTAACATTTAAAATATACTTACGACTCAATAAGACCTATTTAGCTTGGGAATCATGATTCTAGCTTCAAGGGAAGCTTAAAAATCTATACAGAATTGGTTGTTGATTCCCTAAGAAGTGGGATATCAAGAGGAAAAAACCCCCCTAAAGAAGTAAAAAATTCAAGTTTGAATGAAAACTATTTATAGGGTGAAAAGATAAAAATTATTTGGGTTAAATATGTAGAATAATTCTCTAATGTGCTACCATTTAATTCTCTTTGAAATAAGTAGGGGCAGAATGAAGATCAAAGCTTCATACTTGAAGTGGACATGCCTGAAGATAGATTCAAAGATATCTATGAATGATCTGGAAGCATTGAAAATTCAATAAAAATCATTCATATAGGAATATATGGATAATTATTACACCTTAAATAAATCATTGAATCATAATATTAAAATCAATACATATTTTTAGAATTTATACTTAATTAAATGCAAGTGTTGAAGAAAAATACACACTCTCTCTCATGTTGGGGAATCGTAGTCCACTCCATAGAGTGAAGGTATTTCATAGCATTCTTGTTTTTTTATTTCTTTCTAAATCTTCCTAAAAATTATTTTCAAGAATAAAAAGCATATTATTATTGTAAATCATTGTAATTTTCATTCTAAAACCTCAAATTTGATCAATACCTTTAATTTAGTACTCTTCCAATGAGAAATAATTTCTAGATAATATGTTGATGGAGACTAATTCATGATAGGTATGACCTATAAATCCATTCTAATTCTAGTAACCCAACCATTATACCCCTCATACTTATATTATCTCCACAACTTATATAATTCCTTGAGCCATGTAGTCATCACAGCTTCACCATCAAAAAAACAATAATGATACTGCTACCAAAATATTAATTCATATAAATATAATAATAATATAACATTAAACCTAATTAATTTTATTACCCATATTTTCACCTAAGAATTATCCTTTACTTCAATTTGAAGGTGTCTCTAGGAGAGTGGGATGAAAAAAATGATGTCATAGTATTTGGAAATCATCGTTATAAAACTCATGATTTACCATCCTATTTTACTAATAATTTCATTATCCTCATTGTAATCAACCTTCAATTGTGTTTGGTTGTTCCACACTTCATGCATTCATGTATGCCCGCGTTGCCTAGCGGTGTATCCAACTGTAAAATAAAAATGACAAATATTATATCAATACATATTATAATGAAAATAAATTATGGTAACATTTTTTTACTAGGGTTCTATACATATACTTGAGCCAGCCTGATCAGTGGGTACTATTAGATCCCTAAGATTTGAAGAAACTTCGACCTGTACAGTAGAATTAGGGTCTAATGTATGCTTGTGAGGCTTAGAATGTATCAGAGTGGATGCCAAAAAAGCATGAATGTAAAAGTATTGAGAGAATGACATAGAAGGAAAATAAGGAGGCATCAACATCTATAGTAAATTGTAATATAGATACGGAGTGGGATCCATCATTGGATAAGGAAAATAAATATGATGAGGATCAGATGTAAACAATGGTGATAATATAGGCGGTCTAAATATCATGGGTGCCTCTAAAAAAAATTGGGATAATAACATGTGCTAAATGGTATATCTGATGAAGGGAAAAGGTATGATCAGGTATGAACAGTTGTATGAGTAGCTTTAGTACCACCCCCTCACATTTCTTGGCTAAGAACCTCTTCCACTAGGTTGTTCTGAGAATAATTATCTCTTGGGTAGTGGATCCTGATTAAAATTTAAAAGAAAAATTGATTACATTAAATTATATGTTACTGATATATATGTTTGAAATATAATACTCACAATAGGTCAAAGGCCATCAAAGTCTTTATGGGTAGTTTCAATTTCAGATGAAATGCGAGTAGGCAATACAATGTCATTGATCTAAACTACACATATTTTTTCGTAATTGTCTGTGAGGGCCACTCTAAAATGGTGACCTTCCCAAGATCCATCAGCAACATTGGGGATAGGAGTAGGTATAATGTATCAGTGAATCCACCAGTGTCGATGAAGGTGTGGGTGTCATCGACAAGGTTGTAGTTCTATCTAGCGCATGGGAAGAGAGAGTACAAGCTAACATTTACTCTAGGACTTTCATGCTCTAATGAGGTAGTGATGGAGTTAAGCTACATGGAATAGAAGGATAATGACAGTGTAGGTTACAAGTTTTAGAGCCCCATTATGTTAACCTGGAAGTGAATATAGGAAAATAATGAACAAACATTACATGCAATTATAAAGATAAAAAAAGTAGACAAAACATGGTAAGAAAGTATGATGGTCAAAAGTATATTTTCATTAGCACATTGTCACATTTATATATACAACCAATAATCTAGGTTAATCTTTATCTTCCATTTAAAATATAATCGTTAAATTCATATACTAATTAATAGAAAATAACCTTTTCATGGAAAATGATGACATCCATAAAAGTATTAATTTATAATACCTCTCATTTGGATATCATCAATTTCCTAAAATAAAAAACAAGTGAAGTTAAAATAATTGAGTTATATGAAAATTTTTAACCATCACATTGAAATGGATGGGTAATTAGATGAAATAAATGGAAAAGAAGAAAATTTCATTTTATTTTAAAAGTATGATTGAGTTGAATTCACTCTAAATCAATATATTTCTTTTAATAAATTCGTGCTAAAAGGGGGAATGTTAATTATAGTAGTATTATAAAAAAAAATCTAGGGGGGATATTGTAACAAAGAGTTTTTATGTTGTATTAGATGAAAAACAGGTTATATTTATTGAAAAATACATGTACGATGATATTTGTAGACATGGTGAATCAAAAGGTGGAGAGGAAGGTTACTAGACACATGGGATCCACATTTAGATTATTTGAGATGTATAATAATGAGGTATTTGAGTTTTATTGATGTTTTGAGGTTTCAAAAGAATAACTATTAGTGGAAGTCATTATGATGATTATGTGGATGTTTGTAAGTTGACTTTGGTGGGGGAATTGAATGGTGTTCATGGATTTATATGTTTTATAATATTTCTTAGAAGAGAAGTTAATGTTTTTTTGAAAGTAAATTGAATGTCCATAAAATATTGAATGGTTATTCTATTGATAGATATGGTATTCTTTAGATTAGATTATTCCTGTTCAATAGTATAGGTGGGTTAGGTTTTATAGGAAATAAACCTACTCCTATTATGTGGTGTGATTTTTTTTGGAATGATAAATATCAAGACATGGATTATGAATTAGGTAAGATTTCAACCAAAAGGTCTATTATTATTTGGGAGTGATTCCATCCACGGGATGGTATTTTTAATTGATTATGATGGGATTCTAACCAAGATATTCATTATGAATTTTGTGAGAATATCACTGATAGATTTATTATAGGCTGTGGAAATCCAAATGGATATATTCATGATTGGTTCAGTGATTTTCTATGTGATGGATTTATTTTTGTTTATAATAGATTTTAAACATATAATTGTTCCCTATTAATGGGTTAAAAAAGTTTTCATCCATGATTTATATGATTTTGGACTAGTTGGAAATTATTCCATCAATGATTCTTTAGTGGGTCATGATCATGTTGGTGGATGAGTTGTAGGCCCAATAATCATGTGATGATTTATTAATGTAAAAAATCACCTATTGAAAGAGGTATGAATAAACAATTAGGTTGGATTCTTGATCATATAATTTTATGATATGTGTATTCATATCATTACCATCGAAATAGCTTTACACAACTCCACCCTTTAAGAGTGCTAAAAAAGTGCTGATAAAGGGGGTGCCTTTATTAGATCTAAAAAAGTGATGATAAAAGGTACTTTTAAAAGATCTAAAAAATGTGGTTAAAAGTATCCCTTTATTAGCCGTTTTTAACCCTAACAAAGGGACCCCATTTATCAGTTCTTTTTTAGCACCATTAAAAATATCCCCTTTATCAGCACCTTTTTATTCATCTATTCACTTTTTTATTCATTTTATTATCAATTATATTTTTTTTGTTAATTTTTTTTAATATTATAAATATTTTATTATTATAAATTTTGTGTCACTGTATTTAATTTTTTAAGAAAATACTTGTATTTATAATGGTTTTTATTTATAATTTTTTTTTCATTATAATTTGTTTGTGGTTAATTTTTTTTTATTTAATTTTTTCATTTATAAATTTTTTTCTTGATATAATGAATTTTAATTAGAAAAAATATTGTAACTTGTTATTAATTTTAAATTTATTTTTAAGATAATTTATTTGTTCAAAAAAAATTATGTTTAAATTATGTACTTTTATATATGTTTAATTACTTGTATTTATATTTTTCAATGATATGTTTAGATTATTATTTATAATTTTTTTTATTATCAAATAGTTATCAATAATTTATTTTTTTGATTATATGTTTTTATGTTTAATTTTTATCTATTTATATATATTTCTAAATGTTTATATGTTTTAATATATTCAAATTTTATATTGAGATCTTAGGTAATTAATGGATCATAATTGGATACATTTATAAATAATCATTGATGAATATGAAAACGGAGCTGATTACTTCTTGGAATTTTCAAAACAAAATCTTCAAAAAAATGATTTTCTATCTATGTGGGAAGTGTTTGGATATGAGAATGTTAAATTATATAGAAATCAAGTTTCATATAATTTCCAATAGTTTTAGCCATAATTATACATGTTGGATTTGGAATGGTGAAATAATAGAAAATTCAACATCTAATGTTGATGAAAATATTCAACATGAGATAGAGGATCCTATTTAAGAATTAATTCATGATGTAGGTTTCGAAACTATTGAAAAAAAAGTAAAATGTTGAATGATTTTATGGAGATTATAAGAAACCATTATTCTCAGGTTGTACTAAATTTAAAATGTTATCAACAGTTATTATATTAGTTAACTTAGAATTATGAAATGGGTAGAGTGATAAAAGTTTCACTGAATTTATTAAAATTTTAAAAGGGATACATCCAAAAGGAAATGGGCTTCCAAATTCCAATTATGACACAAAGAAAATATTTTTCCCAATGAGATTGGGGTATAAAAAGATACATGTTTCTCCAATGATTGTGTGTTGTAAAGGATGGAATATGAATGTTTATCAAAATGGCCTAAATGTAGGACATAATGATATAATATAGATACAAAATTGAACTCTAATTCATTCAAAGGTACAGAAATCAAACCTTCAGCTAAAGTAATTTTGTACCTTCCAATAATTTTTTATTTGAAGAATTTATTTGAAATTTCAAATGATGAAAAAATGTTAAAATAACATACACATGAGTACATATCTGATGGAAAATTACATCACCTAATTTATTCACCAATGCGGAAGATATTTGATTAAAAATTTCCTAATTTTAGAATTGAATCTATAAATCTCATAATAGGACAATGCATAGATAGAATGAATATGTATCAGAGTCTCAATGGCCAACATAGATCATGGCCTATTCTATTGGTAGTTTATAACTTTCCCCTATATATATGTATGAATAAAAAATATGGTATGAATATCTTAATGATTTCTAAACCAAAATATACAAGAAATTATATTGATGTGTATCTTTTATCTTTTATTGATGATTTTAAACTTTTATGGGAGACCTGTGTTGCAATTTTTGATGCATAAAAGAAAGAGTGATTTCTTTTGCATGCTATGATAATGTTCACTATAAAATAATTTACTTCATATGGAAACTTATCTAGATACAATGTTAAGGGACATAAATCATGACCAATTTATAAAGAAGAGAATTCATATTATTAATTACATAATGGAATAAATATAGTGTACAAGGGACATCAAATATATCTGAAAATTGATCATCCTTATCATAGATTGAAAAAAATAATTTAATGGTTTACAAAAATATAATCTCCCCAACAAAACCTGTCAGCTGAAGAATATTACAAAAATGTAAAGACACAAACCCGAGTAGCATGGAGTCAGTGGTTACATTATTACATTGGTGCTAGATAAAATTGATTTCTTCCTAAAATACATAATATTTTATTAGACTTGGTAAACTATATATATATATATGTGTGTGTGTGTGTCTGTGTGTGATTCTCATATTACGTTTAAATACACAAACTAAAACATAATTTTTTCAAGAATATCATTATTCTCTCTAGAATATATTTGCATATCATTCATATTACACTTCCTACATTCTTAAGAAAGGAAACAAAATAAGGTTGTACTCAAATGCTCATTATGGGTTACTTACAATAGAAGCTATCATGAATAAATAAAGCATAATAAATAAGTCATACTCAATATGGAAAGGAAAATATATGAACACAAATCCTATTTATTCAATAACTTGACTATCATGATTAGATAAGGTATAATCAATATGGAAGGGAAAATAACTAAATACACTTTCCATTTAATCAGTAACTTGAGCACAAAATTGATCCATGAAAAATTTCAATGCAATAATCCCATGGATAATAATAACTAAAATCTTAATGAAGGAAATACATAATATTGGATGTCATGATCCCAGACATCATGATACCTTTACCATTAAGACCTGGTGAAAAGACAATTTAACTGATGGGTAGGTATACACCAGAATATAATTTAAATAAGGTTATCCAAAAGATTCTTCTCATGAGACCACAAATGCATTAAGAAGCTATCTATAATTGGGCCCCACATGTGACCGCATTCCTAACACATTCCTTATATATCGAATGGTCGATCTAAGTCTTGAATATAGTGTATGGTATATAGACATTTCCACAGCCAATCAAATAACTTTGAAAGTAAAACACTATATGTTGAAATGATATAAAATTTAAGAAATAAACATATCCATTATAAATAATATAGATATTTAGGGGAAATATATCCCCAATGATCATAATAAAGTTAATATACCAAGGGTAAAGTTAATTATTACCAAAATTAATCAATAAAAGGAACAAAAATACTTTCCATGGTCAAAATGATCATAAAACATCTAGATAAAAGATAAGGTTGGTATCATTTCAATATATATCCAATTGATTATATGTAAAATAAAGGGTTTTTGTCATTAATGAATATAAATACCATAAAATATCTTTAAAAAAATTTCAATTAAAACACCCTTTTAACTTTGAAAACAAATTTTAAAGAAAATAAATTTCAAAAATATTAGGAAAAAATTTCATTAAAAATAACCTTTTAAACTTGTAAAGTAAGATTCAAATAAATTTTTGGTAATGATGGAGGGAAAGTTTGGTTCATGCTGAGTATGTTAAAAAATATTCCTTTCATATTTTTATAATAAAAATAAAAAATACTTTATTTGGAAAATTACTATAAGATTAATTTTAATACATTTTGTAAAAAAATAATAGGGGTAAAAATGACATTAAGAAATAATAGTAAAACATTTTTGAAGTCATTTTTAGAAAACATGTATTTGGAAGAAATAGATTTTCGACTGGAGAGAGAAATAAAGTCCGATTTTATGAAAAACATTTTCTCAATCGTATTAAGTACCAAAGTGAGTAAAATGGTACTATTAATTGGAAACATCATGAATAAACATAGTATAATTAAATTAATAGGGTTTATTATACAATTATCAAATAATATTCTTTAATTAAAATTCAAGCATAAACATTCTCGATTAAAATGAGACTCATAAATAAACCCTTGAAAATATCATAATACATTGAATATAAATCAATCAAGGAAGTAGTTATTTGTTTCAAATTTAAATATACATAAATAAAGTTTAAATATAGCATAAAATAATAAAATTTCATTACACACATAATCTTATAGTATCAAATAAATTTAATAAGTAATATAACTCAAAAAAAAATAAATTGAGTTATGAAATTCCTTACCAATTGGTAACATTCAATTCAAATCCCCTTGGATAAAATAAATAAAATTTAAACATAAAATACAATAAAGTATAAAAAATTAATGATATTTAATGTAAAAGGGTATTCATATGAATCATATCATAGAAATTAGGTTCATAATAGTACAATATTCCTCAAAGAAAAGAAATTGAGATGAAATCTCTTACCTCACACTTCCTTTTAGTTGAACACACTTTAACCTCTTGTATAGTGGTTTTAAACATGCTATTAACTTATAAAAGAACCATATTAATATTTATAATATCATATATTCTCCTTTTGTAACATTTTATCACCCATTCATTAATAATCTTTCATTATTACTATTGTTTCGGGTGTTAACTTCCATGTTTTATCATGCATGTTTTAATGTTAAATTTATAATTTTTGAGAATATTATATAGTTAAATCATATAAAAAATATATAAATTTTATAAATATAAAATTTTAATTATATACTTGTTTAGAGTCATTATTTAAATTTGAACATGGAGAATGGATCACATCGCTTTGTGGAGAAGGTAGGTCATATGTATGCACGAGTGATATTATCATTTCCTTAATGGGTGAAAGGGTCTTAATGGGTGAAAGGGTAAGGAATCAAGTGATATATTAATTTTATAGATTCAATATCATGTCATATATATCAAATTTGTTCAATAAATTTATTCTTATTTCCTTCCATGTAAAGTGTAAGTTAAAAATGAATGACATCGCTTCGTGAGGTGGTAGTTTGCCGTACACACGAGCGACATTATCATATTTTAAAAAGAATGAAAAGTAAGAAGGTATATGTGATATTAAAATTAAAAAAGTATAATTATATCATAAATATTATATGTATACATTAAATACTTTATTATATCCAACTGTGATAGATGTTTATGGAAAATGACCCACATCAGTTCGTGAGGCGGTAGTCCATTGTACACATGATCAATGATTTCATTTCACATTTGATGGAAGAGAATATGAATGTAGGTTATTACATAAACATAATAATATATTAGTATATGGGAGATAATTTTTTATTATATTGTAAATTTTAAGAATTAATTTAAGGTTGTAAAATAATAAATAAAAATAAAGAGCTTCTTTAAGATGATTACCTTCTCTTAGAGAAACCTCATTTGGATCTCCTCTTAAGGACCCTAGGGTTGGTATTTTGTGAATAACAGAGCCTCAATAATGTGTATAAGGATGTTTGGGAGTGTTTTTGGTAGGTTTTATTAAAGTAAAATGGATATATATTTGTGAATAAGTGAGGGGAGTTAGTTCCCTTTTAAAATTGAGGAGTGACATTTTTATAAATACCCAAAACTATTCAATAACAAGAAGTCACTCTCACCCAAAGTGCCTAAAAAAATTGATAAATAAAGAATTTTAGAGATGATATGTGGTCGATCAAAACCTCCACCACATAATAAAACAAATGTTTTAAACATGTTGTTCCTTAAGTTCTACATTTCCATACTTTTACCATTTTACTTTTCATTATGCTAACTAGTTTTTTACCTATGTAATTTATCATTTTAAGGATAAATAAATGATCAAAATTAGATAAATTTTACCTTTTAGATCTAAATATTAAATCCTATTTATAAACTAAAAATTATATAAGTGTGTAAAATTAATTTCAATGTAAGCGCATGTAATGTGAAAAACTCCATTTTACCCATTACCATGGTAACAAATATTTTACTATTTCAGGGTCAATATAATTATTATAAAAGGAACATTGGTCCATTAAAGGACTATGATTTGTATCTTTAAATGTGTACCCATAAATTGGTAGATTAAAGTATTTTTATTAATTTTAAATCATTCAATAATATATTATTTATTATAAAATAATATTAATAACAAATTTTGACACTATTCATTTAATTTAACTTTAAAAACATCTAGACAAATGTGGATTTAAAATATGTTTTTCTCACACCAGTATATTATGTTTTATTTGTCTAAAAAATCATGTAATATAATAATTAATTCAATTTAGATTACTTTTAATTTTTTTAGTTTCATTAATTTTATTTTTCTATTAATTAAATAATTATTATGTTGGCATTTCTTAAGAAAATGTAATTGTATAATTACTAAAAATTTAAAATAAATTACCATCATAGAATTAATTTTATTTTTCACAAAATTACCATCAATATTCATTAACATATTTATTTTATCCCTATGTGAATAAAAATTGAAATTTAAAAGTAAGAGGGTGACATTTTGTCCTTTTCATTACTTAAATTATTATATTGGTCAATTTCCTAGAAAAGTGTCTCATAAGCACATAAAAGTAGTTCCTAAGGTAATTAGGGTCTAAATATGTCCATAAAATAGTAATTATACAAGTTTTAGGTCAAATTTAACCCTTATTATTTTAGTTTTACCCGACCGTAAACTCGTTTTAACCTTAACAGTGGTAATTAATTTTTTACTGTTTTACTATTCATTAAGACAAAAAATTAAGTAGGCCAAATTATATAATATTAATTATTTTGATTCCAAATATGGACTCCATTTTTTTAAATTCCATTCAGATAAGTGAAAATTTAAAATTTAAAATTAAACCCCCTAACATGATGAAAAAACAGTTTTCCAAAGAGAAGATTCTCATAAGTATAGAAAGTTTAAATATAAAAATAAAATATTAAATTGACTATAATAATCAAAATTTTATTTATTATAATATTATTGAACTGTTTTTACTTTTAAAATAGTTTCAAATCAAAATATAACCTTTAAATGATTTAAATTAAAAAGACAATTTTCAATCAAAACCAGTATTTTTCACTATTCATTGAAAAATTAATTTATTCATAAAATTCATAAAATGTTACCCTAAGATAATTTTGACATGATAATTTCACTAATTAAGTTATTTTTATAAAATTATTTTCTATAAGTTGAAAAAATTATTTTTAAAGTAAGTTTGCAAGGTGGGATGTGACTACCTTTTAGAAAAATATGTTTTTTTAAGAAACATTTCCCTTTCTTTCAAAAGATTTTTAGTTTATTTATAATAAATAGATAACTATTAAATTTATTTTATATAAGGTTAAACCATATAATTTTTATAATTTATTTAGTCTTATTCATACCCATAAATTTAATGTCTAGTTTATAACAGTCATAAAAAATAATAATATTTTAATAGTATATTACAGTATGTTTAAACTCAATGTTGTGTGCAACACGAAATATTTAAGAGATTAAATTTAATGAAATATATCACATGGGTCATTTAATCTCAATGTTTCATGTATCATATGTTATTTAACACAATGTTCTTCTTTTATAATTTTAGGGTGTTATATTCTACTCCCCTTAAATAAATTGCGCCCTCACAATTCAATTTTGGTCATAATAACTCTAACCTTTATTAGAAACCCACATCATAAAAAGGTTTAATAAAGCTTACACTTAAAATAGATAAATAGTAATATGATTTTCATCTATAATAACACATAAACTATGTTTCTAAGTAGGATAACATTGGTGGGAAGTGAAAATATGGACATGAAAAAAAAGAGTAGATAATTATGAAGATTAATAGAGATCATTGATCAAAAGAAGGTGAATGATAAATAGAAATTTAATGACCATAGAACCATAAATAAGTGAAGAGTTAAATTATAATTATTTCATCCAATATGAAGGTAATAGGATAAATTTTTTGTTTAAATATCCTTTTAATAAAGTTGACGAATTATTTTACTTTCTAATAATATATGAAAATATACTTACTTGATATATTTTTATTTCATAATCACAATTTCTTCCTTTGGTTGTCAATTTCAACTTTATCACATACTTCAAGAAATGAATATCTAAAATGAATTTTTATGTCTGAATAACTAAAATTTACTTTTAACGAGTCTTAAGACCATAAAAGAGTGATAAGACTTTCCATCCGTTTCTAAATATTTACCAAAACCAAATGGTCAGAACAATTTTATATAATACATTAATATCTAAACCACAATAGTAACACCACTTGTTCAACATTAATATTTATCTGCTAAATTTTTAAAGTAAAAATAATGACATGTTAACCAGAAAATCATGTAGGCCAATGGTAGGTGCTAAACCCTTATCTCTCTTTGGTTGTGGGTTTAATCCCCACAACCTTTCCAGATGCGCCAAGTTATCATTCTCCATGTGGGTTATGTTTTTCCAAAACTAAATTAATTCCTATAATATTTCCAAAAAATATGATGAACATCCTCAAAAGTAAAATTAATCATCAAATCACTTTTTTAACCACAAATTTTTTCTATACGAATTATTTTTCCATGAAATAAAATAATCTTAATTTAATATTATTACCTTAACATCCAAGAAATGATAAACCTTAAAGGTCACCAATACCTTTAAACTTATGTCCAAAAAATGTAAAGGCATTCTTTATTTAATAACTTTTTCACTAAAATATATAGTAAACCAATGGATTGTTTTGACATAAATGTCTCAAAACATATCCTAAATCTTGATAACCACTCATCACATTCAATGTTAACATCATTTCTCCTGGTACCAGGCATTAACCAAAACCAAAAAGTTTATTGTGAGAAATAATAATCTTAGTGGAAAAACCATATAATCATTTATAGGATTTCTAGATCAGGACTCCTACTTTTAAATATAAGAAACTATAGGTTTAACCCAGGTCATTCATTATAATCATATATTCAAATCCTTTATAATGGTTTTTAAATAAAAAAGTGAATTATCTAAAGCATATCATATGGGAGTTTCAAACCAGGGGCATAATAAGGTTTGTTTTCATACACCAGGTGATGATCAAGTTAAAGAACAATGAACCCTTTTTGAGGTTATTACCTCTAGGTAAAACTATGCCAAAACCACATCCACTTTTAGTATCCAGATAAGGTTGTATTTCTAGAAAAAACCACATAATATATTCCTTACAAAAACTTTATGATGTTACTCTATACTTATCCTCAATGTTTGTTATGGGGTTATGTTCCCTAATCTATATTTTCCTTAATCAAGTTCCCAAGGTTTCTAATAAACTTAATCTAATGGAAAAATTAAATAACCTTGGTTCCATTGGTTACATTATTAAATTAGTTCTAAATATAAGCGATCAGATCCCAAAGCACTGAATAGTTTATTAGTCTTGGTAAACTAGATACGTACATGATTCTAAAATTAAATTTTAATCCAAAAATTACAACATAAACTTTTTTGAGGATATAATTATCGTTTCTATAATATCCTTGCATATCATTCATAGTACACTTCTTGTATTCCTAATAAATGAAACAAAATAATGGTGAGATAAAATTATCAGTAAGGGTTATGTACAGAAAAAGTTATCATAAACAAATAAAGCATAATCAATAAGTAATAGTAAATATGGAAGGCTAAATATATGAACACACACATCATTTAATTAATAATTTTACTATCATGATTAGATAATGCATAATCAATATGCAAAAGGTAAATAATTGAACACACATTCCATTTAATCAATAACTTGAGAAAAAATGAATCCATGAATAATATCAATTTAATGATCTCATAGAAAATAATAATTCAAACCTTAATGAAGGAAATGACTAATATTGGACATCATGATCTCAGGAATCATGATACCTTTACCACTAATACCTATGACTAGATAGTTTAACTAATAGTTAGGTATACACCTGAAACCCAATTAAATAGGTTATCCATATGACTCTTCTCATGCGACTACTCATGCATTGAGGGGATATCAATAACTAGGTCCTCTATTTAACTGTATTCCAAATAAATTTATCATATATTTAATGATTGATTTAATTCATGATAAATATCCCATATAAATAAATGTCTGTATTGAATATAGAATATGGTATATCAATATGTCCAAAATTAATCAAATAATTTTCAAAGTAAAATATTATATATATAAATGATATACAGTTTAACAAATAAGGATATCCATGATAAATAATATGTATATTTAGGGGAAATTTATATCAAATGATCACAAAAAAGTGAATATATCAAGGGGAAAATCAATGATTAAAAAAATTAATCAAGAAAGTTAATGTTAACACTTTATTTGGTCAAACTGATCATAAACCATCTATAAAAAGAATAAGGATGGTATCATTACAATATATCTCTAATGGAGTACATATAAAATAAATGGATATTTTTATTGATTAATAAAAATACCATAACAAGATATTTAAAAATATTTTTGAGGAAAATACCATTTTCACTTTGAATTCACTTTTAAAGACTAGAAATTTAAAAAATATTAGGAAAACCATTTTAAAAAAAACTTTTAAACTTGTAAAATAAACTTTAAATAAATTAGTGGTCATGGAAGAGGGAAATTTCCATTTATTCCGAGTGCATTAAAACAAATATTTCTTTCACATTTTAATAAGAAAAGTAAAAAGTTATTTATTTGGAAAATGATAAGAAGATTCATTTTAAAAAATTTATTAAAAACAAAATTATGGGTAAAAATTACTTTAATCAATAATATTAGATAATTATTAAAACATTTTTAGAAAACATAGATTTTAAAGAAATATATTTTTGACATAAGAGAGAAAGGAAGTCATATTTTATTAAAAAAATTATCTCATTCATATTTAGTACCAAAGAGAGTAAAATTGTACAATTAATTTAAAGATTAATAAATAAAAATAAGAAATGAAAATGAATGTTTTTTAGACAAATAACAAATAATTTCCTTCAATGAAAATTTAAGCATAAACAATCTCGATTAAAATGAGATTGTGAATTAAACCCTTACAAAGATCATAACATGTTGAAGTGAGAATTAATTAAGGAAATTAATATGTGTTTAAAATGTAAATAAACATAAAACAATTAAAAATAAAACAAAAAATAATCAAATTTCATTACACACATAATCTTAGAATATCAAATACATTGAAGAAGTAATATAATCCAATAAAAACAAATCAAGTTATGAAATATCTTACCACTTGGTAACATTAAATTCAAATTTCACTTAGATGAAATAATTAAAATTGACACTTAAAATAACATTATTTATGAATATTCTTGATATTATATGTAAACTTTTAATTACATACAACATATAAAATAAATTAGGTGTATAATATTACAATATTTCTCAATGAAAAGAAATTGAGGTGAAATCTCTTACCCCACGCTTCCTTTTGGTTGATCACGATTTAAACTCATATATAGTGGTTTTAAACATGTGATAAACTTATAATATAACCATATTAATATAAATAATATTATATATTATCCTTTTATAACAACTTATCACTTGTTCATTAAAAATATTTTATTATTACTATTGTTTTGGGTGTTAAATGCCAAGTTTTCTCATGCATGTTCTAACGTGAATATTCCAATTCTTGGGAATATTATAGAATTCCATAATATCCATAATTATATTAATTTTATAAATATAATTTTTTTCATTATATACATTTTTTATATTCATTATTGAAATTTGAACAAGGAGAAAAGATCACATTGCTTTATGGTTACGGTATGCCATATATACGCATGAGTGATGTTATCATTTTCTTAATGGGTGAAAGGGTAAGTAAGTGAGTGATATATTAATTTTAAATAATAAATATCAAGTCATATATATCATATATATTCATTAAATTTATCCCTATTAACTTCAAATTAAAATGTAAGTTAAAAATGAATCACATCGCTTCGCGAGGCGGTAGTCCACCGTACACATGAGTGACATTATCATATTCTAAATGGAATGTAAAGTAAGAAATTATATATGATATTAAAATTTTATAAGTATTATTATGTGATACATATTATATATATACATTATATCCATCATTATATCCAACCATGAGAGGTTTTAATGGAAAACAAGTCACATCGGTTCGCGAGGCGGTAGTACGTCGTACACACGGTCAATGATTTCATTTCTCATTTGATGGAAAATGAGATTGATATAGGTTATTAAATAAACATAATAACATATAATTATCTGATATATAATTTTTTTATTAAATTATAATTTTTAATACATAATTGAATGTTGCAAAATAAGGAATCAAAAAGAAAAAGCTTCTTTAAGACAATAACCTTCTCTTAGAGAAACCTCCTTTGGATATCCTTTTAAGGACCCTAGGGTTTGAATTTTGGGAATAAAAGAACCTATATAATGTTTATAAGGATTTTTTGGAGATATTTTTCTAGTTTTGGTCAAGACAAATGGATTTAGAGGCGCGAATAAGTGAAGGCATGAAGTTCCCTTTTATAATTATGAAGTGGATTTTTTGTAAATGGACAAAACTTTTCAATAATGGGAATTCACTCTCACCCTAATAATTATATGTTTGATACACACCTCCAAAATATAATAAAATAACATGTTTTAAACATTTTATTCCATAACCTCTAAGTTTCCTTATTTTTATCATTTTAGTTTTCATTACGGTAATTAGTCTTTTTACCTAGGTAATTTATAATTTTAAGACTAAATAAATCATCATAATTAGATATTTTTTACTAAATAGTTATATATATGAAATAAAATTTATAAAATAAAAATCCTATGTTTGTGGAAAATTAATTTTAAAACAATGGCATGTAATACACAAAACTCCATTTTACCCTTTACCATGGTAACAAAGTTTTGACTATTTTGGGGTCAATATAATTATTATAAAATTATCATTAGTCCGTAAATGTAATATGGTTGATATATTTAAACATTTAATAATAAATTGGAAGGATATAGTAATTTTAAGAATTCTAAATCATTTAATAAAATATTATTTACTATAAAATAATATTACTGTCAATTTAATACCATTCATTTGATTTGACTTTAAAAACATCAAGAAAAAGGTGTAATTTGAATATATTATTTTAAAATGTATATATAATTTTATTTTTATCTTAAAAATTCATAGAATATAATAATTCATTCAATTTATATTATTTTTATTTTTTTTAGTATCATTTATTTTATTTTTCTATTAATTAAATAATTAATATGTTGGCGTTGCTTAAGAATTTAATGTAATTATATATTGACTAAAATTGAAAATTAAATTACCCTCATGAAATTAATTTCATTATTCTAGAAAATAACAACAATATTCATTCACATCTTTCTTTTATCCTATTGTGAACACATAATTGAAATTTAAAAGCAAGAGGGTGACATTTTGTCTTTTTCTTTACTTAAATTATCATATTGGTCAATTTTATGGAGAAGTGTACCAAAAAACATAGAAATATATCCTAAGGTAATGAGGGTTGATATATAGACATACAATAGTAATTCAACAAGTTTTAGGTCATTTTTAACCCTTATCTTTTTAGTTTAACCACATGGAAAACTTGTTTTAACATTAACTATGGTAATTATTTTTTTACTATTTTTACTATTCATTAAGACCAAAAATTAAAATGGACTTATTATATAATATTAATATGGAATCTATTTTTCTATATTTCATTCAAAAAAGTGAAAAAATTTAATTTAAACTAAACCTACAGATGCGACAAAAAAACAATTTTACAAAGAGGAAATTCTCATAAGTATAGAAAGTTTTAATATAAAAATTCAAAATTAAATTAATTCAACAGACCTTAATTGTATTTATTATAATATAATTTTACTAATTTTACCTTTAAAACAATTTTAAATCAAAATTTAACCTTTAAATGATTTAAATGAAAAAGGATATTTCTAATAAAAACCGATATTTCTCACTATTCATAGAAAATTAATCTTTTCATAAAACTATTAAAAAATAACTATAAGGTAATATTTACATTATGATTTCATAAATTAAGTTAATTTTTTACAATAAATTTCATAAAAGTGGTAAAAAATAATTTTAAAGTATGTGTGAAAACCACGATGATAGTTCCTTTTAGAAAAATATAGTTTTTCAAGAAGCATTTCCCTTTCTTTCAAATTATTCTTATTTTATTAATAATAAATAGATAACCATTGTATTTATTTTATACATGTATAAAAAATATAATTTTCATAATTTATTTAGTTATATTAATTCCCAACAATCTAATGGTGAGGTTATAACATTCATAGTAAATAATAATATTTTAACAATATATTATGGTTCGTTTAAACTCAGGGTTGCATGTAACGCAAGCTATCTAAGATATTAAATTTAAGGAAATATATTTCATGGGTCATTTATTCATGGTATTTTGTGTTGCATACACTATCAAATATAATGTTATTCTTTTATAATTTCATGGTGTGACATACAAGCTGAAAAATATTTATTTCACATTTGGAAAGAAAGGTAGTTTTTGTCATCAAAAAAATATCTAGAAGAAACATTCTATCTTATTAAAAATAAATTATTAGATATTTTTAGAGATAAAACATAACATTTATGTTATTCATGTTAGTAAAAACATATTTTATAGTTTTATTGGAACTTCATTATACATAAAAGTAAAAATATAAGATGGATTTCATGCTAGATTGGACTTGATATCCATGGGAATATTTTTGGAGTTAGCTCCCACTATAAAATGACACAAAATATATTTACCTCTGGATTGTCCCACATTAAAAAAGAGTGAGAATTTTTTTTGTCAGGGTCTATATGGAATTAAAGTACACAGTGGATGTCCATCAAATGTGAATAATTTGATGTCATTGAAGGAATTTAAATTAATAGGTATAAAATCGCATGACTATCATGTATTGATGCAACACCTGATACTGGCCGCATTGCATGGTATATTTTCGATACCTATCATAAAGACTATAATTAGGTTGTTTTATTTTTTTAAACACATTTATAGCAAATTCCTTGATCTAATTTTGTTATATTTGTTGGATAATGAAGCTTTACTAATACTTTTTCAAATAAAAATGTATTTCCCACCAACGTTTTTTGATATAATGGTTCATCTGATGATTTATTAGGTGCATGAGATAAGAATATGTGGCCTTGTTTATTTATTTTGGATGTATCCTTTTGAAAGATATATAAAAATTTAAATGGGATATATTAAAAATATTCATCAACTATAGGCCTTTATTTTTTAAGAATATGTATTGGAAGAGGTGATTGAGTTCTGTACTGATTATTTATATGAATTGAAGCATCTTGGTCTCTCTATATCTCAACATATGATAGTTTATTTTTAAGGTTGAGGGATTTTTTGCTTAACGGTAAAGTTCATTCTAGATGATGAAGTGATACAAACACATTTATACATTTTATGAAATACAGATGAGGTTTGAAAATATATATCATCACATATTGTTCGATTAAAGGTAAGACATTTAAAAAGAAATGAAAAGTGGTTGATGATTGATCATAAAAAAGTCAAATTTTTATGGTTTAAAGAGATAGTAAATATATATTTTTCTACATTAGAAACATTTAAATGTTTAACATATTTATTGTCTCTTAATGTGATCAAATGGCCTAGTTTTGATATTAATGGTTACACATTTTTACACAAAAAATCAGGATGATAAGAGTACTGTTCAAAATAGTGAGGTAATGGTCATTATTGAAGCATTTTATTTTTCAAGTGAAAATGATACAAACCTAATTTATGCATCAATAATATATTTTGGAGTTCTGTAGAATATAGAGAAAATTCATTATACTAAATTTTGAGTAACAGTGTTTAAGTGTAACTGGGTTAATAGTAACAGTGGTGTCAAACATAGTGATTGTGGATTTACACTTATCGATTTGAAAATATTTAGTTTCAAATAGAAACCATTTATCATGGAAACACAAGTAGGGAATATATTTTATGTTATTGATCCATAAAATTATTAATGTTATGTCATTTTATAAGAGGAAAAAATTTATTTGGGTTATGAGGATAATAATGATGTTATGGTTTTATGTGAGGTTTCTTTGTCTATTACATGATTTACAGATATTAAAAATGACTATAATGTAGACATAATACATAATATATGAAATTATAATGCTAAAGAGATATGGGAAAACACTAAATTACTCTTATAATTTTTCATTTAAAAATTTATAATCTATTTTGTATTATAGACCTCCAAATTTTGTAAGTTATTGTTTTTATTCAATTTTTTTCCTTTATAATTTTTTTGTAGTTATAATGAATCTTGATTTTTTATAACTTTTTTTCATATTAAAAATGTTTCTAAGATATAAATTATTTTTTAAAAATTTATGCATGTTTAAATTATCTGTTTTTATATGTGGTTATATGTCTCTCTTCAATCTTGCAGTGTTTCCATTGTTTCCACCACAATTGAGTGGGTTTAACGGTATTCAATATTTATTTATGTCCAAAGTTTATAAGATATTTTTTTTATTTTTGAAGATAAATTAATTATATATTAGTTAAAAAATTCATTCATCCAATCATTTTTTTTATAAATTTTATTATCAATTATAAATTTGTTTGTTAAAATTTGTTTAATATCATAATTTTTTGACGAATGTAAATTTTGTATGATTATATTTTTTTAGTTGTAACTATTTGTATTTATAATTGTTTGTATTTATAAATTTTTATCGTTATAATATATTTGTGGTTGAAACAATTTTTTTCTTTAATTTGTTTTTCACTTATAATTTGTTTTTTATCTATTATGAACAATAAAATTTCTCATTACCATGGTTATTTAATTTTAATAAAATTTAGGTACACATAATTTTTTTGAGGAAACATACATATTTCAAAAAAAATTGACATTGAGGTTGTGGAAACAATATATGTATGCTTTTTAATTTATGTATATTTCTCTAGTAATAAAATTATTTAATGAAATTAAACTTATATTTCACAAAAGTATTTACAACTCTTCTTCTTCTTCTTTAGAGAGGATTTTACCTAATGATCATATGTGTGGGATTACACATTTACCAAAACTTTCACTCACATGTGGAGAGAAAAGGGTGATAATTATCTTTGATGAGAATGACTTTCAAACTTTCCCAAATTACACATAGTTTAGGACTTACCTGGTTATACAGAGTCATTATAGGATAAGTATTATGTACTTTACTAGGAGAAGCACCGACCAGTTGATGAAAGATCTTTTATGGGAGTACCTACTGGTAAAATTTCTAAACTCATTTATTTATTTTTCCAATGGTTTAAATATTATACATTTCTTAATATTTTATTTATTCAATTACAAATCTGAGGTAGAGGTTAGACTTGACCCAACAGAGGTTCAGAAATGTGGTACCATAGGGGGGCTAGTAACACCTCCCAGTGATGAGAATTTTGGGGTAGTGATTCTTCTCCATTTGAAAGAAGAAATGTTAGAGGAATATTTCAATATCAACATTTCAAAGGCGAATTCTTATTGAATATACGAGATATTGAACCAAGTTTCTCTTAATGGTGAGAAATATGAGTTGATCATCAAACAAGATCAGATATTGGTACATGGAATCCAAGAGGGTAAAATTAATTTAGATGAATATATCCAGACTTGTGACAAGATGGTCAAACATTTTGAAGATCTTATCAAGGAAAATTCGGATATGCATGTAAGTATGATGCAATGGGGCTTATATAGAGTGATTAATTCAAATAATCTTGATTTTTTGTAATTTTTTTGAGCTCCTTCTATTTTTATCACACTTAATATTTGGCATGTTAGGTTTTACACTTTTTCCTTGAAAGTGATCTGGTGAAAAAAACTAATTTTCAGAAATTACATATGATATTTTGATTTCAAGAGACAAAAGAAATTAAAAAAAAGTGTTTATCCTTTATAGAAACAAGATGAAGATATTTTAAGAAAAAATTAAATTCAACATATATTTTTTGGAGTGAAATGTATAAATATATATGCCTTGAGTGTGAGTTTATAGATATAAATACATGGTATAATTTCATCTCCAGTCGGCAGGAGTAAATTTTTATAGTATGTTTTTATTATTTGTAAACATTATTTGTTTAATTAATTTTCATTACTTTATAACTTATTTATTTTTTCATATATAACATGACCCCAAGAAAACTCACCAAGATATATAGTCTCACAATTTATACCCTCATATATTTCCTTGAGGAGGATATCCTTTATTAGAGGTACAAATGATTGCTGAAAAACTTAGTGAATTAAGATCCAATTCAAGTAGAGACTCTAAAGAGATTCCACTCGAACCTCCATCTCCTCTCACTCATCATGAAAATTAAAAATGGCAAGAATTTAAAAAATATAAAGTATATTATTGATCTAATAAAGGAAGTAGCTATAATATTGTAAGTAATTAATTGTTATTTTTCATCAATGTTACTATTTAGTAAATTTATCTCACTAATAATACATTTGAAAATATTACTTCAGGACACCCTTCAAGAGAAAATGAAATAGGGTTATTTTATCCCTAAGGGTTGGAAGTATATTCTTACCATTGTGTTATGAAATATGGAACACCCTAGTTGCATCAAAGGGTATAAAGATGGTGTTATATTTAAAAACGTTTTGGGCTATGCCCCTAGTGTGACATCAATGGGGTAAGAATATAGGGAAGAAATATATTCTTTGATGGTTGAGTTGATACACTTGAATGAGTCAATAGAGAATAGTATTAAATCATCTATATCGGCTATGATTGTTGAAGTGATGAGATAGATGCAACTTGCAAAACCTTCCTACCAAAATCTCTCACCTCCTCATTCAGACCCAACCGTCTACTATGAGTTTCATAGTGGGGATCCCCATGTACATTTTTCATCATATAGAATTGTACATCATATGAGGGATTATTTACATCATCAGCTTATATGGTGAGGTCAGGTAAGAGTAGCGGTGCATAATATTATTGATCTAACTACTTTGGTTCTTATGCTTACTGAGGAGGTGTCTATAGTTGGACAGAGTATTGGCCTTTTTTTTACCTTTGCCAAATAATATTTATCATCAACTCACATATGAGGTATTAATTGGTTTTGATTTTTTATTTATAATAAATTCATAATTACGTATAATATTTTCTTTCACTTACCTTATATAAGAGTATATTAAATTAAAGGAATCAATGCAAAGGAAATGAAATTTTCATGTTCTAGTACCTTCAGATATTCCTCAGGATGTTGATTAGGTAACAAAGTTATCATATGTTTTTTCTACATTAATTAATTATTTCAATTTTCTGATAAATTATAATATATGTGGAAGAGATTACACATTAATTTTTTTTAAAACCTACATCATGGAAATTGTAAAGGGTGATCAGCTTAGTGTACCCATGTTGGAGTTGTTTTCCATGTAATTAAATTTCAACTGTTAATTTATTTTCATTAAGTTATCATATTTTATATTACCTTAATTAATTAATTTTATAATCAGGTATCTCTAAATCCTTTTCATCTAATATGATTTCACTTTTTATGATTTTTTACCCAAAATACATATAAAAAACGTGAAATATTTTAACTAAGAAGATATAATTAAATAAATGTTTGAAATATTGAAAAACATAAAGATCGTGTATTGATTTTTTTCATTCCTTGATGGGTCAGAACAAATATATAATTATAAACCACTATTCATTTTACTATTATTACACATGGTCAGGGAAGGGGATCTACAAATCTACAAAGAAACACACAAACACACACTATTCATTTTACTATTATTAGTGCTTAATATGTTATATTTTAGCAGACATTGAATGTTGAGAATATTATGCCCAAAAGAATGTAGAACATATTGGTTATTCTCTTCATTGGATGGTGTTCGATGAAAATTTATCAAGTTGTTAAAGAAGTAGATATTATTTCATGATTTTAGTTTTTTAATCTTAATTTTTTTATTTTAAATCCATTTTTATTATTAATATTTTAAATTAAAATGGGATGTGGATTATGTTCAATAGGGATTTATATTCAAAAGTGGAACCATAAAAAATTGATTTTGCAAAAGCTCTGTATATAACTTATATATCAATTGATACTTGAGTTTTCTTACATATCTTCTGTTTTTAATTTTAAAATATTATTTCATAAATTCAGAGTAATTATCAACAAGGGATTATTGAATGTGAATATTATGTTTTACAATTAATTTATGAGATAATCACGACCAAAACAGCAACATATTTTGAAAAGGTGAGTTTCATTATAACACTTATAATTTAAACAAATATATTATGTTCTAAATTCATAACACTTTATTTTGTCAATTTTATATGATGTTTCTTTGTATACATCCAATGACTTGAAACACCTTCAAAATTTATTTTCATAATATTTTCTAAGTTTGAATAATTTGGATATTTAGTTTCATTTAGGTGTGTATTTGTAAAAATTGTTGTAAAAGTTCACAATGAGTTTTGTTTCTCTTGTCTAATTTTTTCTATTTTTTTTCTTAATTTGGTTCGGCAGTTTAAGTTTGTAGCTGTGGGATTATGTAATTTTTTAAAATTTATATAAAAAATCAACTTTAAACTTCTATTTTTTGTAAAACTAACGTCAAAATCCTCCCTTGATGGCTTTCCATGTTTGTTTTTAGAAACTTGACCTCAAAAGACCTCCTAGACATCAGTCAACTTTCAAAATTGTTTTTTAAAAAACTAACATTGAAATACCTCTATTTATCACTCTCTAGAAGGGGTTTCAATTCCATATTTATAAAAACTGATGTAGAAACATTTACTTTCAACATCGCTTGTATTAAAAGTGGGTTTAAGCTACCAAAGACACTGTGCACACTACAAGGAAACCAATAAATAAAGTGTCCAAGGGTCTCGACCCCGTGACAAGCCCTCCAAACCCCTTCCCCCTACCACCCTAGATGACTGTGGGAGGGGGGATGTCACTTGTATGAATGTTGGTTATAAACCAATGTTGAAAGGTAAAAAATTTATGTTAAAAGTGTTTTTTCCATTAGTGAGGAAATATTGATATTCCTTATTATTTACTCAAAAAAGATATTTTTTGATAAGGCATATTGTGTATGAATTAAATTATTTATTTAATATATGAGGAAATCATTGGACATTTTATAGTGGGTGGAGCCCGAAATTATATAGTCCATTGATGCATCAATAGGTCTCATCAGACAAATTAGTTGGCCAAATTAAATGGGTTTTTAATGTATATCTACTCATCGATTAAATTGTTTTGGTGAAAGGTCTTGACTGTATAGATATCATGATGTTTGAGATCATGATTTCCAATATTAATCATTTTTTTCATTGATAATCTAGTTATTATTATCTATAAGATTATGGTATTTCAATTGTCCATGAATGCATTTTGTGCTCAAATTATTGATTAAATGACATGTGTTTTCAGTTATCTATATTATCATATTGATTATGCAGTATTTACTCATGATGTATTCCACTATACATAACTCTTACTAAGCATTTGAGCTCACTTTTATTTTATTTCCTTTCCCCAGAATATGAATAATAAATTTTTGATTAAGTTTTATAATGCTTAATGTTTTCTATTACTACATTTTATATTTTTATTTCCAATGTATTAAGGGAAGAATTTATATATTTGGTTCTTCAAGACTACTAAATTGATTGATCCTTGATGATGTAATCACTTATATCTTATGTCAATATAATAAAGTAACCACCAGCTCTGAGTTACTGGAGTCAGGGTTGTTATAAAATCATCACACACACACTAATAGAACTTTTTAAACCAAACAATCAAGAGAAAACACACACACATACACATAACAAAAACAAAATAGTTTACATAGTTCCAGAATTTCCCTAGTATATATATAAGAAATATTGCTTATTTTATTGAAAAATTAAAGAAGAAGAGAAAAAAAGAGAACAAATAAAAATCTACAAGACCACTCATGCAATAATCTTGATAGTGAACCCCACCTAATTATTTATAGTCGAATGTTTCATGTGGTCCATGTTCCATTGTCATTAGAAATACGCACTCCACTATACACATCATGAAGGTTTTCACCTGTATCATGCTGACTAATGTGTCCCCTGGTATCTCTTGGTGAACAATGAAGGCTTCAGGAACTCTTCCTCCAACCCTTACTTTTGGAACTTCCTGCTACTGATGATATCAATTACCATTAACTCTAAGAGGTTTCATAACATGTCTTTCAGATCAAATATTTCCCAAAAAATTAAAGGTTAAAAATGAAATTTAAAGTTTTCTTCACACCCAAAACCTAACAATTGTAGTCAGAATATCTTATTTGATGTTTATGGTATGAAATTGTTATTTTTAAGTAAAATTTAGCTTTATACAATTAAAATAATTACCTTAAATGAATGTCAAAAGCAGTCATTAATGTGTGTCTGAATTTCCTATATCAGGTGCGTTATAGGGTATTAGGTAAACTAGAGTGACCTTCAAAAGTGGCGTTTATAGGGTGTCGTGAGATGATATTTTGAGAACCTTTATGAATATCGTATAATGGTAGCTAAAGAAATTAGTTTTCGAGCATTATTAATCTCTATAAGTGGTTTATAGGACATCAATAGCCATTTTTAGGAGTATCTAATGGTGATTTATGCTATAGCGATTCCATCAATTTAACCACATCACCGGAAACTAAGATCCCCAAGATGCGGAGTTACGTAATCGGCACCATCCTCTTGGTGCTCTATTTTTGCTTGGCTTCCTCCTCGACCACGAAGAAGTCGTTCATCGTTCACATGCTCAGGGATGCCTGCACAACACACTTCAAAACCCATGCACACCAGTATGCCTCCACCTTAAATTTGGTCACCACCTCGCCACTCATCTTATACGGATATAGACACATCGTTACTGAATTCTACGCTCGCCTGACAGACAACAAGGCTCGAGAACTTTTAGAGAGGTAGGGGTCAACCGCATCATCCCTAACATGATTCACAAGACTCTGAAGACTCAGATGGTATATTTTTTGGGAATATCCTCCCATAAGGAGAACTACCTTTTCTCCCAGAATATTGACGCCAACAATGTGGTCATCATGGTATTGGACATGAGAATATTTACATGGGGTTGGAGCATCATAGACTATGGCCTCCCTACCCTATCCTTGACTAAGTGGAAGGGTTCCTACAATACGAGCAAGGAATTCACATCCACCAACTGTAACCAGAAACTCATCGAAACCAAGTTTTTATTCGATGGGTACATGGTGAGATATGGAAATGGAACTCTGAAATCTAAATCCCCACTAGATACCAAAGGCCACAGGAGCCACACAGTCAGCATTGATGCTGGCTCAAAAGTGGCCAATGCAAGATTTCACGGCTACACTAGGGGGATGATGCATGGAATGGCCCAACCACCTAGGTGGAAATCTATAAGGTTTTTTGGTTAAAAATTTTCATTGACTCCAACATCATAGAGGCCATAGATGAGGTAGTAGAGGATGGTGTTTATGTTCTATCTATGTCCATTAAAAATAAAGACATGGTGGATACTATGAAAGTATGATGGCCAAAATTCAATTTATATTAGCACATTATCACATTTATCACTAAAAAATATATGTATTTTCACTTCTTGGAAAAATCATTTTAACATTAATAAAAAATCATTGTTAACCTCATCACACTCTTAAAGGGGTTCACCTTTTATCGGCTCTAATAAAGGCCACACCTGGTGCAGTGTGATGTTTTTATAACATCACACTGTAATAACCTGTAACCTATACACAAAATATATAATTTATTTGAAATACACATTACATCACGAATACAAAAAAACACTATTATATACATTTCAAACAATGTTTTGTATAATTACATTTATAATTAATATCCACAAACATTTAAAAACATTACTGTTTCATAATCTTTGGCACACGTGATATCCTCTCAAAAAGGTCTGTCCATGGTATCCATCATCAAACAAATCACCTCAACCTGAGCAAAATAATCCACCTATATGATAAAACAAATCTCATGTGAGAAATATTATAAATAAATAAATTAAACATTAATTATTATTAAAGCAAAGAAAAGTCCTCTTTAAACTGGGTAGATGGAGACCCATTACATAGCCCGAAGTCCCAATGGGAATATTTCCCATTACATGGCCCGTAGGACCAATTTTTTTGGCCCAAGGATCATTATGTGAATAGTAATTCTATAGTACCCACCTGCTATAGTACCCACTGCTGTTATAGTGTCCTTCCACTGCTATAGTGTCTTATCGCCACTATAGTGCCCACTATTGCTATAGTGACACCACTACTACAGTACCGCTACAGTACATGTGCCCAATAGGTTTTGAACCCCCACTTTTCATGTAGGATTATGGGGAGATTACCTCTAATCCAAACCCCAACTTCAATTAAACATTAATATGAAATAATACAATAAAAAATGTCAATTTTAAATAAAAAGAAACATTTGGAGTTATACCAGTCATACTATACAAATGTATTGAGTTTAGGTTGATTCCAACATGTCACAAATGAGTTATGGACCATTATCCTAAAGTATCAAAACAATTAGAATGCATTTTCTTAGTTTTAAGTATGGAAATTGTTCTTTTTAAAGAAATTAAGGTCAATTTTAAATCAATACACTCTTGGAGTTATAACAGTCACACCATGCATGGGATAAAGTGTGTCTGATTCCAAATCATCAAAAATTGCTTAGGGATCATTGTTCTAAAATATCAAAACAATATAAATGTGTTTTCTCAGTTTTTAGTATTTCACTAGTGTTTTTTACTAAAATGTCTTTCCAAACTGGAAACACACACTTTGAGTTAGACTAATCACATCATGTGCCGGTTTGACATAAGAATGCTTCCTACACATCATAAATGACATATGTATTATTTTTCTAAATTATCAATATAATTCGAGGGCATTTGTTTGGTTTTCAGTGAATAACACACATTTTGAACTAAAATATAGATTTTAAAATAATAAAGGGAAATTTGAGTCATACCAATCACAACATGCATTAGATTGAGATTCAGGTGTTTCTTACATGTCACAAATGACTCATGGACCATTTTCCCAAAGTATCAAAATAGTTTTGATGCATTTGTTTGGTTTTCATTAAATCGCCTATTCCTTTTGCTAAAATTAATGTCAATATAAAATAAAAAGGCACACTTTGAGTCATATAAGTCACATCGTGCATCATATTGATGTGTGGATTATTCATACACATAAACAATGACTTATGTATCATTGTCTTAAAGTATCAAAATAATCCAAATGCATTTTCTCAGTTTTGAGTAGGTTAGTGGTCCTTTTTACTAAAATTGATGTCAATTTTAAATTAAAAGATGCACTTTAAGTCATATCGGTCACACAATGCATATGATTGAGGTTTTAATGATTCCTCCAAATATCAAATGACTTATGGATAATTTCTATAAAGTATAAAAACAATTCGAATGTGTTTGGTTGGTTTTGAGTATATTAGTTGTATTTTTACAAAAAATGATGTCAATTTTAAATAAAAAGATTCACTTGGAGTCATGTTGATCACACCATGAATCATATTGAGTTACAAGTGATTCCTACACATCAAAAATGAATCATGGATCATTTTACTAAAGTATTAAAATAATATGAATGTTTTTTCTTGATTTTCAGTACGTCACTTGTTCCTTTTGCTAAAATTAATGTCAATTTAAAATAAAAAGACACACTTGGAATCATATCGGTTACACCATGCATCTAATTGGGGTATGATTTATTCCTACACACCCCAAATTACTTTTTTATTATTTTCCTAAATTATAAAAACAATCAGAACATGTTTTCTCGGTTTTGATTGCATCACTTGTCTTTTTTACTAAAATGTCATTTTAAACTAGAAACACACACTTTGACTCATACCAATCACATCGTGTATCATTTTTACATGAGACTAGTTCATACACATAAAAAATTACTTATGAATTGACGTCATAAATTATCAAGAAAATATGAGAGCGTTTTCTTGGTTTTTAGTGCGTGAAACTTTTTGAACTAAACTGTTGATTTTAAACTGATAATGAAAACATTGAGTCATATCGGGTACATTGTGTATCATATTGAGGTGTGACTGATTTTTACATGTAAAAAATGAATTATTTATCATTTCTCTAAAGTATCAAAACAATAAAAAATAGTTTTCTTGATTTTGATTATGTTGGTTTCCTTTTTTACTAAAATGTCATTTTAAACTAGAGACATGTACTCTGACTCACACTGATCACATTGTGTATCAGTTTTATGTAAGAATGAATCCTATACATCAATAAATGACTTATGAATCGATTTCAGAAATTATCAAGAAAATATGAGAGCGTTTTCTCAGTTTTCAATGAGTGACACATTTTAAGATAAACTGTTGATTTTAAACTCATAACAGATAAATTGAGTCATACCAGGTACATCATGTATCAGATTGAAGTGAAGATAATTCCTATATATAAAAATGAATTATGGATCATTTATCTAATGTATTAAAATAATATTAATGTATATTGTTCATTTTAAGTAGATATGTTATCTTTTTCCTAAAATTGATGTCAATTTTAAATTAAAAGACTCATTTGGAGTCATATCAGTCACATTGTGTGTCATATTGAGGTGAGAGTGATTCATACACATCAAAAATGACTCATGGAACATTTTGATAAAGTATCAAAATAATAAAAATGTGTTTTCTTAGGTTTCAGTACGTCACTCATTCCTTTTTCTAAAATTAATGTCAACTTAAATGAAAAGGACACACTTAGAGTCATATCAATCACACTGTGCATCAAATTTAGGAAAATTTTATTTCTACATATAACAGATGAATTATGGATCATTTTACTAAAGTATCAAAATAATCTGAATTCATTTTCTCCACTTTGAGTAGGTCAGTTGTCATTTTTACTAAAATTGATATCAATTTTAAACAAAAAGATGCACATGGAGTCATATGGGTCACAATGTGAATCTGATTGGGTTTAAGATGATTCCCACACATCTAAAATGACTTATGTATCATTTCCCTCAAGTATAAAAACAATTTTAATGTATTTTATTAGTTTTGGGTAGGTCAGTTTCCCTTTTTACTAAAATTGATGTAAATTTTAAATAAAAATATGTACTTTATGTCATACCAGTCACACCATACATTGGATTGAGATAAGAGTGATTTCTACATGGAAAAAATGACTCATGGATCATTTTTATAAAGTATCAAAACAATCTAAATGTATTTTCTTGTTTTTCAGTATGTCACTGGTCCTTTTTTCTAAAATTAATATCAATTTAAAATTAAAAGAAACACTTGGAGTCATATCGGTCACACCGTGTGTTGGATTGTGGTGTGGTTGATTTATACACATAAAAAATAACTTATTTATAATTTTCCTAAAGTATAAAAATAATACAAATTCATTTTATTGGTTTTGAGTAGGTCATTTTTCCTTTTTACTAAAATTGATGTCAATTTTTAATAAAAAGACACACTTAGAGTCATACTGGTCACACTTTCTGGAATATTGAGGTACGACAGAAACCTAAACATATAAAATGACTTAGGGATCATTTAACTAAAGTATAAAAACAATAAAAATGTGTTTTATTGGTTTTGAGTTGGTCAGTTTTCCTTTTTACTAAAATTGATGTCAATTTTTAAAAAAAATACACTTTGAGACATATCAGTCACACTGTGCATCAGATTGAGGTGATAATGATTCATACACATACCCAATGACTCATGGATTGTTTTCATAATGTATAAAAACAATATAAATGTGTTTTATCATTTTTTATTATGTCACTTTTCTTTTTTACTAAAATGTCATTTTAAACTGGAGACATGCACTTTGACTCATATTGGTCACATCATGTATCGGTTTGACATGAGACTGATTCCTACACATCAAAAATGATTTATGAATCAATGTATTAAAATATAAATATAATAAAAATGTGTTTTCTTTGTTTTTAATGAGTGAAACATTTTAAAATAAACTGCCAATTTTAAATTGATAATGAGAACTTTTAGTCATAACGGGCACATCGTGTATCAAATTTATGTGTGACTGATTTCTATAAAAAAATGACTTATGGATAGTTTTCATAAATTATCAAAACAATATGAATATTTTTCACTATTTTGAGTATGTTAGTTGTCTTTTTTACTAAAATTAAGGTCAATTTTAAATAAAAAGAACCACTTGGAGTCATACCGGTCACACCCTGTGTCAGATTGAGGTGGAGATGATTCTTACTTGTCCCAAATTCTCAAAAAAATACTAACTTCCAATGTCACCATTATTACCATTATATTTATTTTTATAACTTCAAACACTACATATTGAGTTGATGTTATTATCTGAAAAACCTTTATCGTTGTTAAAAAATAGAAGAGTAGAGGAAACTATTCTACACATTATATCACGAGAAGTCACCATAGTGAGAATAATAGATTCCTCCACTATTCTAGTTTTCAACAATGAGAAAGGTATTTTAGATGAGAACGTTGACTCAATAAGTAGTGTTGGAATGTCAAAAAAGAAAATCAATGTAAATCATGGTAACATTGGCCAAAAGAAACATGTTATCTATTTTATGGCTTGTTGTAGATAGTTGAAAGCAAAATATGTATTCCCAAAAGATCTGTGAAAAAAACTAAATAAGTATTAGATAAAAATGATATGTAAAATAAATTGAAAATTGTAGATAAAATGATGACAAAAATAATTAAATAAGTAGTACGGATTCACCTTTTCATGATGGTTGTATACATTCTTGACCCATTTCCTTGTTTTCATTTTCTCAGTTGCAGTCTCAAAGTCCAATCTCTCATGAGCATGATCAGCTTCAAAAAAACCACCCCAACTTGAAAAAAGGAATCCACATGTATAAGAAAACAATTCTTATGCGAGTAATACTAAAAATAAATAAATAAAACATAAATATGAAATAATTCCTTACTTATATAGAAGTCACATCTTTATGTTATTTTTTCATATTCTTCCATCAGGTAAGATTCCCATTCATTTCTAAGAAAATATTTATCTTTTTTTTAATATGACTATTTTAAAAAGCCATATTAGTACTAAAAAATATAAATACACAAATAATTAATAATTATTTTAAATTAAATAGTAATTATCTTCAAAAATACTTCTTCGGGGATGTTAGTTTGATGATGGAATATGATCTATTTCATAAATTTACAAACATAATAACCATAACATTTTCCATTTGTCTATTTTAGACACTACAAAAACATTGAAAAATAAGTAATTTATTTTAATATGTGTTTGGATACTGAAATATTCATATATATACCCAGATAATTATCCAATTGTAGAACTATTCAGGATTTTTTATGCTTAATGTTTGTCCTTATTCCATGAATTTTATGATATTTAAACACCAGTCTATCATAACAAAATTATCATTAAAACATAATATAAAATATATAACTTGAAGTTTAGTTCTAAAACATTGTATGTAGTGTGGTAAAAATTGACAAATTTCATCATGTGTGGTCGATTTGTTGGGTATCCATACAGTGAATCCAGAAAATAATTTTTTTGAGTATCCAGATTGACCGCAGCGATCATCCAATGTTGCCTAAAAAAAACTAATAAGTAATTAAAGAAATAAAAATATATTTGATTTTATTAAATTATATATTTTTACCCTGATAATTTTAATATTAAGAAGATTCTATCATCTGTAAGTTTTCTTTCAAAAGATTTGGAAAGTTTTGTTACTATTTCATTTTATTTTGTTAAATCTATTTTAGGTTGTTCTGTATAAGTGACATGAGGACTAATGATCCCAAATTTATGTTCATTGGGTAATCACTTCAATTCATATTGGTATATATGCCTCTAAAAAATATGAAATGTATTTAGTCATAATTAACATAGTATATCATCTTTTTGAAAAACAATCATGAAAACATACCTCATGTATACATGTGAAACTAAGGATCCTAGCTATTCATATTTGAGGATTTCATTTAAATTTTCAAGATCAATGTAATCTATATTGTCATCTTCATACATTTTTTCTTCAAAATCAACTAAGTTATTACTACCATTTTGTAACTTTGTATCCACATGAAACTTTAATGTTAGTAAATGAAAATATTGAACCGGTAGGATAAAGGTATTTTTAGAAAATATTTTTGATCAGTTGGTTGATCATTTGGATGGTTTTGAGTCAACATTTCATTTCATTCCCTTCCCTTTGTCCATCTGTAATGGGATTCATCGTTACAGACCTTTTTTCATTAATTGTTAAAGGTTAAATTAGAAATGAATAAATCATTGTGAACATGTGTTTTTACAAAATCTAATGTCCATGCGATGAATGTTCCAATAACTTAGTCGACCATATGAATTTATTCATCATTAAGTGGAACATGTAGCTCAGCACTTGACTCGTAAGCTACACTAATCTCAAATATCACATGATGTATTGGAAGTGGTCTATTGTATAGATGGTATTCTTTGATATTGAACACTGTAACCCACGCTACAAGGTAATGAGTGAGTGTTGATAGATATAAATCAAAATCATCTTCACCCTATATAATATTAGTACAAGAAAGTTATCACTGTCTGTTTGATTCACATTTCATAAAAAAATTGTTAGAATACCTTAACTAAGATATCTCTATTTGGGTAATGGCTCACCTAAAATCCGATGAGGGTGGGGCGAGATAATCATGAAATAGTTATTTTTGAGTTTTTTCTTCTCTTTTCATCCCCCCATAACATTTTCTACCAACTCAGTCTTCCAATGAAATTGTTCTTCAAGGGTAGCTAATATTTCTTTCATCTCTTCTATTTATGTATCTTTATCCTCATATTGTTTTTTCTAAAAAAAATTAGGCGTGTCATCCCAAAACCCACACCTCTAACATGACCATACTATTTTGGTCTCTTCAAGGCCACCGATAGTAGGTGTTCATCTGGAATAGGTGTTTATGATTCCTATGAATAAGTTAGATATAAAATATAGGAAAATAAGTAATAATTGTTATGTAATAGTTATTTAAAGAAAAACAACTTTTTATTATGTCATAATTACACATGTTTCCCCCATTTTTTGTGTGTTTTCATTTATTAGTATCCCATATTTATTTATAATAGCCTCCTTCTATAACACTTGGAATGGGATGGAAGTAGATTTGGTTTTGGATTCATCAATCTATATATAAATAGAGGAACATAATTATGTTGTTGTATCATGTCACATAAAATTATTACAGTATATTTAAAATACATACTAATTTTTTTTCAAGTGAAGTGTAGCCCATCCTTGTTTTATGGTAGAGGTATGTTGGTTTTACTACCCGTTCCTTATTTTCAGCTCTTAGTTTCTATTTCATAAATAAAAAATTCTCATTCAAAGTTATGAATACATTTATTGTTAAAAAAGGTATTACCAACCACAATGTACCTGAAAATATATCTTCGCACGATGTCTAGTAAATGTATCCCGTACTTCCTGGGTTGTTAAGTGTGCATACATAAATAGTGGGCGTGAGTTTATTTTTTCTTCAACATCTTCAAGATGAAATCTATTTAGAATTATTTGAAAGCCTCTATGAATCCTTCCAGCATGCATTAATACATATTTTTTGTGGGATTCATCAACTATAAATGTACTATGAAAGGGATAATGAAAATTATGTCAATGTTTCATTATGTTATATTTGAGTAAAACAAAGTAATGATATCATAATATTACCATAATATTTTCCCACATCAGTGCTTTAAGTATGAGAACAACATGGTTCCATGAATCTATATCAATCGGCATGCATCGTTGAGTGATGAGTCCAATGTAACTACTGAACATGGACTTTTTTGGGTTAACATGTTGGCCCTACGCATTCCATCCAACCTTGAATTCAATGTATTTTATTTTTTCCTTAATGATTTTTTCTAACACCATCAAACTACGATGACCCTTTTTTTCTGCATCATCGGTCTTTAATCACCTACCATTTCCTCAGATTCAAAAGCATGAATATATTGATCCTCTAGATTGGTAGCATCAGCATGTACAGAAGGTCATTGTACCATGGCATTGGGAGAAACAACAGGTTGAGAAACCTGTTGTTCCTCAGAATTAGGATCACCAACATGTGTAGAAGTTCATTTTTCCTCTACATCAAGGTGAGAGACCTATTGTTCCTTAGGATTGGAATCACCAACACATGAAAAAGTCATTATCTATAAAAGAGGTTTAAAATTTAATTTAGATTACACAAATTTAGTAATGAAAAAATAATAACATGAGGTAACATAATGTGTATTACAAAAAAATATAACCTGATTATTAATTTTTTTTAAAGGATGAAGCAATTTTACCCCTCTATCGAGTATCAAAATCACTTCATTATGATCTCCTATGACTTACAAAACTCTGTTTACATCAGGACCATTGAGAAATGATTGTGATGCCCTAATGAAAGGGTCATGATCAGTTGAATTTTCATCTGATCCTTCATTGGTTTTGGTTGATAACAAAGTAATTGACCACTTTCAGTTTACAATATTTGGAACATAAAATACTTGTAATTCCTGTGATGTCATTATAAACAGTTCATCTTTGTACCCTTCTTTACTAAAATCTAATTTTACAAATATAAATTTATCTATTTTAATAGCACTCCTGTTTTCAACACACTTTCATTGAAAAATTGGCACTTGGAATATTGTATAATCCAACTCCCATATTTGTTTGATGATGCTAAATTATGACATATTTGTGTAAATTATATTTCTGTCCTCAGTACTAGAAACATGCATCGCTTTAGCCACAAATCTAACTCCGATATTTTTCATGGTATTGACTTCATCATATTAATTTGTATAGAACGTATAACCATTAATTTTATAACCATTGTAAGATAATATATACAAACTTGGTCCTCGGTCTAGCCATCAAATTCATTCTAAAATTGAATATATATTTTCATTTGACTACCTAAAAATATGGTCCCAAAACCATCCTATAAACTTTTGATTATGTGTATTTTATATCCATCTTTTAGACCTAGATGGATTCAAATGCCTAAGAATTTCTTTATGGGTTTCAGCATATAGGGAAACGTCCAAACTGTTATGCAAAATGTAAAGGTGCGCATACTCTCAATCTATAATATTGATTGTGAAAACATCTTTTCTAGAAATTATTTCACCAAAAATCCACCCAGTGTGATGATATTTTAGTAGACCAATGCTTTCCTAACTAGATAGGTAGTCTGTAAAAAATTCAACAAATTCCTCAACAATATATTTCTCTGTAATAAAATCCTCTAGCCAACTTCAATTTTTGACACACACTTTCAAAATATTCATATAACATTTAATGGGGTACATCCATCTATAGTGTATAGGGCCACATAGTCAAATCTCTCTCACCAAGTGAACCATCATGTCAAAGAATGATAGAGGGAAGAACATTTCCAATTCACTGTATAAAATTACATATGTGTTATTAAATTATACATAAATTATAGAAGTACATAAATTAAATTATAAATTAAAACACTAAAATACCCATTTTAATTAATACTTTCAATGAATACTGATTTCATCAACAGTTTAGAAAATAAAAAAATCTCTATTAAAAACATTTCATAATCAAAAAAATAGTATTTCATAAAAATTGATGCAGCGAAATGTTTAAAATATAGGTTATATAAATGATATTTAGAGACCAATGTATAGGTTGGATTTATATTTATTTTAACATTATTGAATAATATTTTTAATGCGATATCACATCACTACACCATGGCATGATCATAGACCAACCGTATCATTGCCTCCCCAAAATTCACATCATCTCTCCACAGATAACTCATCAACCCACACTACACCCAAGTTTCATCAAAATGTAGACTAACTCAAACCGCAAACAAACAATGAACCACCGTAGCAGATCATTGTGAGAAGAATGAATAAAAACAACCAAGTAAAATATAAGGCCTTGACACCAATCACCAATGAGAATATATCAGAACCAACCAACTAAAGCTAAGGTGCAAAGAAAGCGAAGAAAAGAGAAGGAGGAATAAGACATGAATAGATACAAAAGGATGGGGGTTTGGTTCGTCGATAAAATTTGAATCATGATCATGCGATGTGCGACTAAAAAAAATGTACAAAAAATATAACATACATTAGATTTGGATGTCCGGAGATAGTAGAAGGGTCTAGCGGTGGGGGCAACGATGGAGGTAGCAGTAACAACAATGACGATGGAGGCAATGGAGATGGCTACAATAGGGTCTAGTGGCGGGCGAAGGGGAGGCAAGGGTAGTGGCGGTGAAAGTGGTGGTGGAAGCTGTGGCGACGATAGAGCTCTATTTCTACAAAATTTTGAGGCGTGAGTGGCGGCATAGTTCTAATAGGGTTCCATTTATAAAAACATGAAAGGCCTTTATTGGTGATTTTTTTAAATCACTAATAATGGTCTGTTTTTTCAGTGCTAAAATAGAGAGCACTGATAAAAACAATCTTTATCAGCATTTTTTTAGCACCAATAAAATGTTTCTTCATCATCGCTAAAATTATAGTGTTGATAAAGAATAATATTATGAGTGCTTTTTTAGAACTGATAAAGGACTATCTTTATCATTACTAAAAAAATTACTGATAAAGATCTAATGTTAATAATTTATTTATTTAGATATATTTGAATAATTATAAAATTATAATAAATATATTTATTATGTTTACAATTATATATAATAAATATATTAATTATATCTATTTATAAAATTATAGATATAATTAATATATTTATTATAATTTTATATAAAAATATTTTTTTAAATAATTATGAAATTATAATAAATATATTTATTATATTTATAATTTTATAAATATATATAATTAATATATTTATTTAAAATTATAATTATAAATAAATGATGAATATAGGAGGATGGTGGAAGAGGGGATTAGATTCCATGGCGACTGTGAGGTGGAAGAGGGGATCAGAGATCGTGGCGACTATGATGGTGTTTAGGATCTGACTTTGAAGGTTATGATCTTGACGAAATTAGAGTTGGGTCTGGATTCTACTACACCAGTGAATCTTGGTGTGTATTGGCCTTTTATGTGGATAAATTGATAGAAGTAGGACATGATTGTTGCAATGGTGTTTGGGATCTGATGAAGGGGATAACATTGACTTTTCTAGAAATGGTGATTTAAAGCCTAACTTCTTCCAATCGTGCATCAAATCACCCTGATGTGTTGTCTTCCAAGAAGGGTTTCATCTGTGATGAGAATATCCTGACAGGTTCCTCATTTTTTCCTACTTTGAATCCTTTAAATAAGTGTGTCTCGTTTAGTGATTCCCTTGATTCATCCAAGGAGTCTGGTTCCCATGGGTCATGGGACTCCCACATTTCCATATTTGATGGTGGAAGATTCACTATAATTTATCATCTTGTGGAGTTCAAGGAAAGACTTGAGGTCTAAAAATTATCTATTATTGGTCAGTTAATACTCTATAAGGGTGATAAACCGATGAACACTGAGTTGAAGCTTAGAATCCCTCAAATTTGGGGTTTCATAGACTGGAGGATAGTCCCTATTAGCATAGGCTACTTTCACATTCTTTTATCATCTCAAAATGATAGATCGAGGGCGTGGAGAAATGGGTTCTACTCTCTTAATCCAAGAAGATTTATATTGTCTACTTGGGATTTAAGTTTTATCCCTCACCTGTAGAAGCATTCAAATGTTTAGATTTGGGTTAAAATTTATGACTTAAGATGGGTGTTCTGTCATCCTTTAATTTTGAATGACTTAGTCTCTTGCATTTGTGTCCCCATGAAGATGGATGAGAATACAATGCATGTAAAATTTTGTTACTTTTCCAGAGTTTTGGTTGTTGTGTACATGCAGAACAATTTACCTGATTGTGCCACATTGGTGGGAAATAGTGAGAAATTTGAGGTTGAGTTTGTTTATGAGTCAATCCACGCATTCTGTAACTATTATAGGTTGGTGGGGCATGATGTTTTTGAATGTAGGAATGTGAGAAAAATTTAGATGAAAGTGGGATCTTTTTTCCATGGAAATAAGTATCATGGTTCTTCTATGGTGATAAAACCTAGTGGTACCCAAGAGGTTGTCTCTAAGGAGGAAAGGATTAAGCCCCTTGAACAACAGCTAAAGAAGGTCCAGTTTCAGGACCCCTTGGTTCTTTCTGGCTAAGGGGAGGTGCAGGAAGGGTCACTTTAAAAATCTGTAGGTGTTGATGCACTAGATGACCCCATTTCAATGGGGAGGGCTTGTTCTCTATCTGGATCTGCACACAAACAGGGTTGTGAATTTGGTATGGAAAATTATATTGCTTCCTTTCATGATGTTTTTATGGCAGTAATTCAAGCTAATGTTAAAGATCAACGTGATGAGTTTGATTTAGAACATGATTCCCAAATGAAAGCTTATTCTTAAGTTTGGGAGGAGTAATGTTCCTTTAAAAATAGGAATGGGAAACACGTTGACTCTCCCCTCTCATTGATCAAGGATAGAGCTGCTGCAATTAGGGTTGAACCACTGGAGATTTCTCAAGATGCAGTTACAGTCCCTCCAATGTAAGAAGGGGTGGTTAGTCCTATGAATGAAGTTCTAGAGTCTAGGAAAAATGATTTTAGTCTTCTTGACATTCTCAATAGATCAAGCGGTAAGGAAGTCTTCTATGATGAATTTGGGAGCACTCATGGATCTGAAATGATCAATACAGGGAGATATGCCTTGAATCCATCGAAGCAATCTGCTTCGGCAAGAGCCTCACCACCAGAGGACAACACTGAACCTCAGGTGAATGATGATCCATGGCGACAACCTAAGTCATGGAGGATAGGAAGACATACCCAAGGTAGGGGTGGTGGTCGCCGCTCCCACTGATGTTCTCTTGTTTTCTGGATGTGTTTGAATTTTGTGACAGTGTTTGTTCATTGGTTTTTTATGTCGTCTCCATCTTGTATGCTACTTTTATTTTCTTTGAATAAATTTTGAGATCATGGGCTGATAACCCATGGTCTTCACCATTTTTCATTATAATTATAAATACTTGTATGTATTTATAAATATTTGTATATATTTATAAATATATTTATAAAATTATAAATATAATAAATATATTTATTATAATTTTATAATTATTTAAATAAATAATTATATTTATTTATAATTATAAGTACAAATAAATATATTTAAAAATATTTGTATATAATTATAAATAAATATATATATATATTTATTTATAAAATTATAATGAATGTATTTATTATAATTTTATAATTATTTATATTTATTTTAATTTTATAAGTATTTATGAGAACATAATAGGTTCATGGATATAACATGAATGAATCATATACCTAGTAAAGTATATATCCTAAAAAACCAATGTATAAAAGAACATTCATGATGAATACATAACATATGCATGCGTCATCATAATATAGGTAATCTCAACATTTAGTAATGCACAATCATGTCCACAAATAAACTTATGATCATATAGTGTCAATTATACTCACACATGAGAACATGAACATAAATAACGATAATCATTATCTCACAAGATATATATATATATATATATATTGACAAAATTCATTGGATTCATATATTTATTAAATAAATATATATATAATTATAATTATAATTATAAATAAATATATTTTAAAATTATTTATATATAATTATAAATATATAATTACAAATATATAATTATAAATATATGATTATAAATATATGATTATAAATATATAATTATAAATATATAAATATAAATATAATAAATATATTTATTATTTTAAAAAAATATTATAATATTATAATCATTTAAATATATATTTATTTAATTATAATCCTATAAATACTTTTTTTAAACATTACATATATATTTGAATTATTAAAAAATAAATATTAATATATCCTATTTATATTAATTATAAACATGCATTTTTTAAATGTATATAAATAAAAATTATTTTTTAATATAAATATAATACTTATATATATATTAATTATAATTTTTTAAAAAAAACTTTAATCAGTGTTATGAACAACGCTGATAAAAGTGACCTTTATTAGCGCATTTAGCTAGCGCTGATAAAGGTGAGACTTTTATCAGTGTTTTCTCCTTAGGACTGATAAAATCAAGTGCTTCCCTTTCCCAAATCTATGATAGTGTATCTATAAAATCAATGATCCTAGTTATTCCACTACTTCCATTTCAAATATAGCTGTTAAATTCATCTACTAATTTATTGAAAATAGCATTTTCATGGAAAAGGATGACATCCATAAAAATATTAATTTATAATACTCCTCATTTGGATATCATCAATTACATGAAATAAAAAACAAGTGAGGTTAAAATAATTAAATTCTATGAAAATTTTAAGTCATCTAATTGAAAGGGAAGAGTAATTAAATAAAATATATGGACAAAAATAACATTTCATTTTGTTTACAAAGTATGTTTGAGTAGAATTCACTATAAATACATATATTACTTTTAATAAATTATTTTTAAGCGGGGGAATGTTAATTATAGTAGTATTATAAACAAAATCTAAGAGGTGAGAATATTGTAACATGGAGTTTTTGGTGTTGGATTTGATGACATAAGGACATGTATGATGATATTAGAATAGATGGGGAATTGATAAGATGAATAGGATGGTTACCAGACACATAATATCCACATTTAGATTATTCAATATGTATAACAATGACTAATTTGAATTTTTTTTATGTTCAGAGGTTTTAGAAGAATAACTATTAGTGGAAGTCAAGATGTTGATTATTTGGATGTTCATAAGTTGATTATGGTGTTGGAAGTTAATGTTGTTCATGCAGTTACATGTTTTAAAAGATTTCTTAGAATAGGAGTTAATGTTTTTATAAAAGTAAATTGAATGCCCATAATTTGTTGAATGGGAAGTCTCTTTATTGATATGGGATTCTTTAGATTATATGTTCCCCACTCAATAATATAGGTGGGTTATATTTTATAGAAAATAAACACACTCCTCCTATTAAGTGGTGTGTTTTTTTGGGGATGGATAACTATCAAGACATTGATTAGGCCTTAGGAAATATTTAAACCAAAAGGGTTATTATTAGTTGGGAGATATTTCTTCCAAGGGATGGGATTTTTAATTGATTACAATAGGATCAAGAGATTCATTACGGATTCTGTAATAATCTCATTGATAGATTTATTATAGGATGGGGAGATCCTAACTGATATATTCATTATTAGTTAAGTGATATTTCATGTGATGGATTTATTTTTTAGAAGATATTTAAAACATATAATTATTCCCTATAAATGGGTTGGTAAAGGTTTCATCCTAGATTTATATGATTTTGGACTAGTTGAAAATCATTCCATGAAAGATTATTTAGTGGGACATGATCATGTTGCTGGATGAGTTGCATTATAAGGACCTGACCTTATTACATAAATAATCTTGAATTTATTCAAGAAAACACTTACTTTTACATTGAGGATCTTTTCAAGTTTATATCTTTAGAGAATTAAGACAAAACATCCATAACATTACACATTGTTACATAGTGGATACCATAAAATCACTTTCCATTTTTCTCAGAATATAAAACATTAAAACTTCAAACAAGACTCCTTGAAAATTCTTCAACATTTAACATGTCTTCCTTTCTTGTATTACTCATCCATTAACCTGTAAAAAATCATTTAAAAATTTTGTATGAGCACAAAAGCTCAGTAAGGTATGAAAAAGAAGGAAAAATCACATTAGTCCATGAATACTCATAACGTATGAAAACATTTTTAAAAGACATGCTTTTCACCCATAAATACTTACTTAGTGTAACATGAGATTTACTCAAGATCCACACAAACATAAATATAATCATAGAGGTATCTTGGGGCATTACTTACATACCTTGTAACCATCTTGGCTACCTTAAAATTTGTAACCCTCACGACTACCTTACTTTGTGTAACCATCGCAGTTACACTTGGAGTAACCATACGGACGACCTCCAAATTACTCATACCCAATGCATTGGAGGTAAATATAGGTCCCACCATTCATCATAAACAATTCCCAATTACCAAAACATAATCATACAACATAAATTATAGCATAAAAACATTTCTTTTGAATCTTGTAAAACCGAATTTTAAAAGAGGATTTTAGAAGAAAAATCCCTTATAAACATCATATAATTGAAGTGAGACTTAATAGAGTGGATGGAATATGTATATACTCTATAAATACACATTATTAAACATTTTATAATCATAATTCATCACACAAACAATTTAAATACCACATAAATAACGAAGTAGAATGTTAACCCAAAGAATGGAAATCGGGTTAAGAATTCCCTTACCTTAAGCTTGTCTTACATCAAACTTGTTAAAACCTCATGTATAATGGTTAAAATAGTGTTATTAGTATTTTACAGAAACATATTCATGTTTATAAAATATTATATGGTCATTTCATAACCTCATTTCACCCCTTAATTGTTAGTATTTTGTTCCTTGTATTATTTTGGGTGAGTTCTTTTGTGATTTTCACGATCGGTTCATGATGAATCGTTCTTGTTGATTGGAAGTGAAACTTCAGAATTTGAATGGAGTAGTATTTACATATTTATAGTACCATAATTTATACCATTGATCACTTTTATTCTTTATATATGAATGGCTTATAATTTAAAACATTAATGATGTTCGTTTAGATCATTTTAGTGGTTCTTTGATAATAACGACGTCATTTTGTATTTTAAATTAGAACCATGAGTACAAAAGAATTCCAGAACCATATATGAGTCACAAAACATATCTTATAACCTGTTTCAACCATATAAATGGTTTCATTACCAGACTTGAAGAATTAATGGAAATTGAAAATACATCGTCCACGATGTCGGTAATTCGACACAAATGGACAATGTTTTTTTATTCTTTAAATAAGTGGAAGAGGAGAAGAATACTGATGAGGAATCTTCCATAATCATGAGAACATAATTAATATACCTGATTCTGGGGATTTCATGCCTCTTGTATAATAGGGAGTGAGGAAAGAAGAAAAACGAATCATGAAATAAAAGAAAATCTTGAGAAATTTCTCACGAAAATTCGGCAGCCTAACGACGTCTCTTAAAATTTCATAAAAACAAGATTTATGAGAGGAATGGAATATCTCATAATTCATACAAACTATTTACAGTAAGGGGGAATTTTTAATGAAATATCCCAACAAAAGACAAAGGGAATGAAAGAGAATAACATAAAATGAAAGAAAATAGAGAAAATAAAAGAGGTTGTTTACCTCTTGATCTCTTCTCCTTGAGATCCTTCTTAAGGGATTTGATTTTGGTCTTTTGGTGAGACCAGCAACTCTAGGACGTGCGGAAGAAGATTGGGGAGGGAATTTGGAAGAAATTAGACAATTCTCAAGGCTTGAGAGGTGTGGGAGGAAGAGGGGAGTGAGGGTGGTATTTATAGTGGAGGAGGGAAGGTATTTTAGATTATTTTAATCATTATTATAATATTTTTATCAAGACTATGAATAATATCAAATCAAGTGGCCCTAAATAGTGATAATATCATGTGAGTTTGAAGAAAGTGTCCTTGAATCACTTATGATGTCATAAATAGTTCATTTTTACTGATAAATTGATTATACGGTATTTTATTGTATTTCACTATTCACCGAAAATTCAAGAGTTTCAGAAAAATACAAAAAATTTACCCCAACCATTTTTCGATTTGTAGAATTCAAAAATGAACTCCATTTTTCAAAAATAATTTTCTAAATATTATTAATTTAATTTTTAAATAAGGTCACTGTTAATTCGAAAAATAACAATATTGAAGTGCAATTAGTTTTATGTGACATTGGAAAATTAATTAAGATCCCATTATCCTATTGCCTTGGGAAAATAAAATAATAATATTATTTAATATTCATGAGGTCATATTACTATTCATATTACTATTCATAAAGGTATGTTACTATTCACCAAAAAAGAAGTTTGTTTCATCAGACTCTAAATAACATACTGAACACAATTGTAGATGACAGTTTCTTGAAATTCAGAATGTAGAAGTAGAAAAGTTATGTTTTAAAGGCTAATTTAAAATATCTTTTGAAAACAAAGTTCCATGCAGTTCTATTTATCTTAGAAAAACTTGGGGTGTAACATTATCCCCACCTTCTTGAAATTGCGTCCTCATAATTTTATTTACTTTTTAAACAACTGAGGGTATTTTTCCCTCATAGCATTTTCAGACTCCCATGTTGCTTCTTCAACCATGTGGTTTCTGCACAAAACCTTTACTTGGTGGATTACCTTGTTCCGCAATACTTGTTCCCTTCGATCGAGAATCAGAACTGGTTTCTCTTCATAAGAAAGGTTCTCTTCTAGCTGAACTACTTCTGGGTTCAAGACATGTGATGAATCTGGCACATACTTTATCAACATCGAAACATGAAAAACATTGTGTACCTGAAACAAGCTCGGAGTCAAAGCTACGCAGTATGCAACTTTTCCAACTTTCTCTAAGATTTCAAAAGGACTGATGAACCGTGGATTTAGCTTTCCTTTTTTACTAAAATGAATCACACTTTTCCAAGGAGAGACTTTAAGGAAAACATGGTCACCTACCTCGAAAGAGAAGTCTTTCCTTCTGTTATCTGCATAAATTTTCTGCCTGCTCAGAGATGTCCTCATGTGTTGCTGGATCATCCTCACTTTCTCAACCACTTATTCAACTAATTTTGGCCCCATCAACTTTCTTTCACTGACTTCATCCCAAAACACAGGAGTCCGACATCGCTTCCCATACAAGGCCTCAAAAGGTTCCATATGAATACTAGAATGAAAACTATTATTATAAGAAAACTCAACTAAATAAAGATGGCGATCCCAACTTCCTTGATAGTCCATTGAACAAGATTGAATCATATCCTCCAAATTCTGAATTGTTCGTTCTGACTGCCCATCTGATTGAGGATGAAAAGTTATACTAAAATTCAACTCTATGCCCAACGACTTCTGAAGTCCCTTCCAAAAGTTACAAGTGAACCTGGGATCTCGATCAGACACAATGGAAAGAGGAAATCCATGTAACCTGAAAATATCCTTGAGGTACAATCGATAAAGCTGATCGAAAGTCATTGTATCTCGAATTGAAAGAAGATGTGCAGACTTTGTTAGCCGATCAACAATAACCCAAATCGCATTGTTACCTCGAGAAGTCTTTGGTAGTCCCACCAAAAAATCCATGGATATATTCTCCTATTTCCACTCTGGCACTGGAAAAGGCTGAAGCATCCCCTTCAGGAACTGCCACTCTGCTTTAACCTGTTTACATGTCAAACATTTCATTGTAAAATCAGCAATATTTCTTTTCATCCCATTTCACCAATAATACTCTCGAAGGTCTCTGTACATCTTAGTACTTCTAGGATGAACATAAAATGGAGAACTATGAGATTCCCACAACAATTCTTTCTTCAGCTGGGAATCACAAGGCACACGCAACCTTTTTCCAAATCTTAAAACACAATATTTTTCAAGATTAAATTCTGGAAACTTACCCATTTTAACCAATTCTACCTTTTTCAGTAGCTCATGGTCTTCCCTCAGTGCTTTCATAATTCTGTCCGACAACAAAGACTGCACTGAAACCTGAAAAAAAACATATATATTCCCTGCACCAACAACTTCTAATCCAAAATTCATCAAATCATTAATCAAGGGATAATGTTCCAAACGTAGCATGGTTAATAATGCATGATGTTTCCGACTTAAGGCATCCGCTACTTGGTTTTATTTTCCAGGATGGTAATTGACCATGCAGTCATAATCCTTTATCAGTTCTATCCATATTCTATGCCTCATGTTTAATTCCTTCTGAGTGAATATATACTTTAGACTTTTATGGTCAGTATATATTTGGCATTTGGTTCCATATAGATGAGGCCTCCAAATTTTCAAAGAAAAAACCACAACTGCCAATTCTAAATCATGTGTGGGATAATTTAGCTCATGAGGTTTAAGTTGTCTCAAAGCATAGGCAATTACCTGATCATTCTGCATCAAAACACAACCAAGTCCCTTCAAAGAAGCATAACTGTAGATGACAAACTCACCATTCTGAGAAGGTAAGGCCAAAACTGGAGCATTCACCAATATCTTCTTTAGTTCCTGAAAACAAACATCACATTCCTCTGTCCAAACAAATTTAACCCATTTCTGTGTTAACTTAGTTATCAGGCTAGATAACCGTGTAAAGTTCTCAACAAACCGTCAGTAATAACTTGTTAAGCCCAGAAAACTATGAATCTCTGTAACATTTGTGGGTCTTGTCCATTCATCAATTACTTTTGTTCTGGCAGGATCAACTGTTATTCCATCCTTATTTACAATGTGCCCAAGAAAATAAATCTGTTGCAACCAAAAATCACACTTTCTGAATTTTCCATATAGTTTCTTTTCTTTTAAAGTTTGTAAAACAACACTTAGATGTTTTTCATGCTCCTATTTATTTTTAGAAAAAGCCAGAATGTCATCAATAAATACAACCACAAACTTATCCAAGAACTCATGAAATACTCTATTCATAAGATTCATGAATACAGCAGGTTCATTAGTAAACCTAAACGACATAACAGAAAATTCATAATGCCCATATCTAGTACAAAAGGCTGTTTTCAGGAAGTCATCTTCCTTCACCTTCAGCTAATGGTATCCGGATCTCAAGTCAATTTTGGAAAAGTACTGAGCTCCCTGGAGCTGATCAAACAAGTCATCAATATGAGGCAAAGGATACTTGTTTTTAACAGTGATGTTATTCAAAGCTCTATAATCAATGAAAAGTCTCATGGAACCATCTTTCTTTTTAACAAACAAAACAGGGGCTCCCCATGGTGAAGTGTTGTGACGAATGAAGCCTTTGATAAGAAAATCCTGCAACTTATTTTTCAATTCAAGAAGTTCTATTGGAGCCATATAATATGGGGGTTTTGAAATTGGCTTAGCATCAGGAACTAAGTCAATTGTGAATTCAACTTCTCATTCAGGTATGACACTGGGTAACTCAGGAAAAACATCAAGGTATTCATTTACCACTGGCACATCATTAATTTGAATAGTTCCCTTGTTTTCAACAATATGAGCAAGATAAATCTCATTTCCATCTTTCAATAATTTCTCAGCTTCCTGATATGTTATCAATTGTATGGGTTCATTCTTATATACAAACTGAAACTCTTTCTGAAAAACAACTTCTTTAGCTCTACAGTCAATCTTAGCATGATAATCAGAAAGCCAATCCATCCCCAGAATAACATCAAACTCGACTAGGGGTAAAACAACAAGGTTTTCAGGTAAAGTCTTCCCACATACCACAATAGAAATATTTTTATAATTCCTCTTTTATATAACATTTCCCCCTGGTGTTTTAACAACAAGTTCAAGTCTCATTTGTTCAGGTGATATTTCCAATTTACCAGAAAATTTCTCAGAGATGAAGGAATGTGTAGACCCCGTATCAAACAAAACTTTAGCAAAATCTGAGTGAACAAACAAAGTACCTGATACAACTTCATTGGATGGTCTGACGTCTACTGATGTAGTCGCAAAGGATCTCACCACACCTTTCTGCTTGTAGTCCGACTTATTTGCATCATTCGGATCTCTCTTTAGGCAGACATTTTCATAGTGACCCATCTCACCACATTTAAACACTTTACAGTTTTCTTATTAGGATTAGTCTTTGGATCATTTTCATTGCAATCTCGGGCCATATGTCCAAATTTACCACATTTAAAATACTTCCCAGTTTTGATATGACATTCCCCATGGTGCTTCTTTCCAAACTTTTCACAAACTAGAAACTGGATTTTCTTACCATCAGATTTCTTTGGTTGATTCTTACCCATTTCTTGCCAACTATACCACTTATTCTCTTTGTTTCCAAAATGAATGTGATCGTCAGCAAACTCCATCTCTACCCTCTCATCACATCGGACAAGTTTCTCATAACTTTTGAATTCACGGGAGGCCAACGCCCTTCGATACCTTGGCTTCAATCCTGAGTAAAAGCGGTTGATTTTGCTATCGAGATCCAGAATAAGATTTGGATCATACCTCGCCAGTCGGGTGAAGTTCGCCTCATACATATCCACTGAATCATTCTCCTTCTGTTTCAATTCAAGGAATTGATTCTCCATTCTCAGTCGCACCACCTTATGAAAATATTTTTCAAGAAAAAGACTTTTAAATTCATCCCACACTAAGGCATCAAAATCCCCTCTACCCATGATATTCCTTACCATTGATCAACACTGATCAGCTTCCCCTTCAAAATGATAAATAGAAAGAATTACCTTTTGATTGTCTGAACATCCCATAACATCAAGTATCTTTTCAAGGGATTTAATCCATCCTTCTACTGCCACTGGGTCAGAAGATCCATTGAATGCTGGAGGATGTTGTCTCATAAAATGTTCCACCACTATCATGTTCCGTTGGGATACCTCTATTGGTTCTATTGCATGGATGCCACCACCATTTATTGTCTGTGTTAGCTGAGCCATTACTGTCACAAACTGCTCGGTTCTAGTCCCAACCATTCTGGGCTGTAGATCAGGAAGGATGTCATTTTTCCGTGCCTCTCCTCTTCAGCATCCCTGTTCCTTCTGCAGTCAACCATTCTGAACAAACATTTCTTATATAAAGCAACATGGTAATCTTTAAATGCTATAACAAATTAAACATAGAGTGAAAATCATTTATGGTATTCTATTAGCATCACCCTAACCCCTAAACTTATCTAAACCATCTTCTGATACCAACTATAACGACCCAAACTTTTTACATAAATAATCTTGAATTTATTCAAGAAAACACTTCCTTTTACATTGAGGATCTTTTCAATTTTATATCTTTAGATAATTAAGACAAAACATTCATAACATTACACATTGTTACATAGTGGATACCATAAAATCAGTTTCCATTTTTCTCAGAATATAAAACATTAAAACTTAAAACAAGACTCCTTGACAATTATTCAACATTTAAAATGTCTTCCTTCCTTGTATTACTCATCCATTAACCTGTGAAAAATCATTTAAAACTGGAGATGAGCACAAAAGCTCAGTAAGGTATGAAAAAGAAGGAAAAATCACATTAGTCCATGAATACTCATAACGTATGATTTTTTTTTCAAAAGATATGCTTTTCACCCATAAATACTTACTTCATGTAAAATGAGATTTACTCAAGATCCACAAAAACATAAATATAATCATAGATTTATCTTTGGGAATTACTTACATAACCTTGTAACCATCTTGGCTACCTTAAAATTTGTAACCCTCACGGCTACCTTACTTTGTGTAACCATCGTAGTTACACTTGGAGTAACCATACAGCCGACCTCCAACTTACTCATACCCAATGCATTGGAGGGAAATATAGGTCCCACCCTTCATCATAAACAATTCCCAATAACCAAAACATAATCATACAACATAAATTATAGCATAAAAACATTGCTTTTGAATCTTGTAAAACAGAATTTTAAAAGAGGATTTTAGAAGAAAAGTCACTTATAAACATCATATACTTGAAGTGAGACTTAATAGAGTGGATGGAATATGTATATACTCTGTAAATACACATTATTAAACATTTTATAATCATAATTCATCAAACAAACAATTTAAATACCACATAAATAATGAAGTAGAATGTTAACCCAAAGAATGGAAATCGGGTTAAGAATTCCCTTACCTTAAGCTTGTCTTACTTAAAACTTGTTAAAAACTCCTGTATAATGGTTAAAAGAGTGTTATTAGTATTTTAAAGAAACATTTTCATGTTTATAACATCATATATGGTCATTTAATAACCTCATTTCACCCCTTAATTGTTAGTATTTTGTTCCTTGCATTATTTTGGGTGAGTTCTTTTGTGATTTTCACGATCAGTTCATGATGAATCGTTCTTGTTGATTGGAAGTGAAAATCCAGAATTGGAATGGAGTAGTATTTACATATTTCAAGTACCATAATTTATACCATTTATCACTTTTCTTCTTTATATGTGAATGAATTACAAGTTAAAACATTAATGATGTTCGTTTAGATCATTTTAGTGGTTCTTTGATAATAATGACGTCATTTTGTATTTTAAATTAGAACCATGAGTACTAAAGAATTACAGAACCATATATGAGTCATAAAACATATCTTATAACCTGTTTCAACCATATAAATGTTTTCATGACCAAACTTGAAATAATTAATGGAAATTGAAAATACATCTTCCACGATGTCGGTAATTCAACACAAATGGACAATGTTTTTTGATTCTTTAAATAAATGGAAGAGGAGAAGAATATTGATGAGTAATTTTCCATAATCATGATAACATAATGAATATACATTATTCTTGAGATTTCATGCCTCTTGTATAATAGGGAGTGAGGAAAGAAGAAAAATGAATCATGAAATAAAATAAAATCTTGAGAAATTTCTCACGAAAATTTGGCAGCCTAACGTCGTCTCTTAAAATTTCATAAAAACAAGATTAATGAGAGGAATGGAATATCTCATCATTCATACAAAATATGGACAGTAAGGGGTAATTTTTAATGAAATATCCCAACAAAAGACAAATGGAATGGAAGAGAATAACATAAAATGAAAGAAAAGAGAGAAAATAAAAGAGGTTGTTTACCTCTTGATCTCTTCTCCTTGAGATCCTTCTTAAGGGCTTTGATTTTGGTCTTTTGGTGAAACCATCAGCTCTAGGACGTGGGGAATAAGATTGGGGAAGGAATTTGGCATAAATTATACAATGCTCAAGGCTTGAGTGGTGCGGGAGGAAGAGGGGAGTGAGGGTGGTATTTATAGTGGAGGAGGGGAGGTATTTTAGATTATTTTAATCATTATTATAATATTTTTATCAAGACTATGAATAATATCAAATAAAGTGGCCCTAAATAGTTATAATATCATTTGAGTTTAAAGAAAGTGTCCTTGCATCACTTATGATGTCATAAATAGTGCATTTTTACTGATAAATTGATTATACGGTATTTTATCCTATTTCACTATTCACCGAAAATTCAAGAGTTTCAGAAAAATACCAAAAATTTACCCCAACCATTTTTCGATGTGTAGAATTCAAAAATGAACTCCATTTTTCAAAAATAATTTTCTAAATAATATTAATTAAATTTTTAAATAAGTTCACAGTTAATTCGAAAAATAACAATATTTAAGTGCAGTTAGTTTTATGTGACATTGGAAAATTAATTAAGATCCCATTATCCTATTACCTTGGGAAAATAAAATAATAATATTATTTAATATTCATGAGATCATATTACTATTCATATTAATAATCATATTACTATTCATAAGGGTATGTTACTATTCACCAAAAACAAGTTTGTTTCATCAGACTCTAAATAACATACTGAACACAATTGTAGATGACAGTTTCTTGAAATTCAGAATGTAGAAGTAGAAAAGTTATGTTTTAAAGGCTAATTTAAAATATATTTTTAAAACAAAGTTCCATTCATTTCTATTTATCTTAGAAAAACTTGGGGTGTTACATGCATACCCAATAAATATGTGATGAGTTCAAAATATAAACTATCACTTATTGAAAGAGGTATGAATAAACCCTTAGGGTAGCTTCTCAATCATATAATTTTAAGATATGTGTATGTATATATATTTATAGATATTATTTCATTTTTTATATGTATGGAGAGACTTATATATATATTAGATTATTAGGGGTAAAATTACATTAAAAACACACACACCACACACATAGTCCATAAAGGATATATGGAGAGACTTATATTGGCCCCATATACTTTCAAATTAGTGGGTGTATATAATTTATATTAACTTGTAGGTCAGTGTGATGAATAATGTATTGGTGAGTGTTATAGAGGGGATCAAAAGAGATATTTAGATTGTCTTGAGGTAAGGTAGTGAGAAAAAAATGTTTACACTATTCATTTTTTTCATTTTGTATATTATTTTACTTGATAATACCTTTGGTTTTTATTTCATTAATATGTGACTATATGATTTACATGACTATAATTTTCTTATAAAATTTTCTATGGTTTTATTCAAGGATTCCTTTCATATAAAATTCCATTATTATTTAATTTATTAAAATCTTAAAATATATTTTATATTTATTTATTTTATATTTTTTTATATTAATAAGTTTATTATCTCCCCAAATAGATTTATAAATCCCCTATCACTAGTCATAAACTTCTTGCATATGAGGTGGCATGGCTGAGGTTTATGTTTCTCTATCTCAGAATGCATGGGTAGGTTCTAAGATGTGCATATTAAAATTTTAATTTAGAGATTTTTTGTATTTATATTACTTTTTATGACATGATATATGAAGCTAGGATTAGTTATAACTTGGGTTTGAGCCTATAATTTTCCTTAGCCAACAACTTTATAATCTTTAATTCAGGTTTCCTTTGAGTTGGAAATGTTTTTAGTTTATTTCATTGTTAACAATGTGTTGATTATGATAATGTATAATATTGATGGTTGTGGTTTATTATTAATCTCTTGGATTGGGGTGGAAAGAGATATGTATACATGGATCATACTTATCATTATGGACCACATGATATATGTATGTTTTTTTGTAATTGATAATCTAGATCTGATGAATGAAAAAGAAGATTCGGTTATTAGAAACATTAAAATTGACCAATTTAGTGATTTTTTTAATAAATTATGAAGGAAAATCTATCAAATAATTCTAGCTCTAGTATAAATTCCATGATATGAATATTTTGAGAGAAGCTTCATTTATATGTAACTAGATGTGACATTCACATTAGAGCAAGTAGTGTGTCCATAAGATTTTCTGATTTGGTGGAGATTACCAAGATTAATTAGAGGATATTTATTCTCTTTAAAATTGATGAGATAAATGTATAAAAATTTCTTTTCGAGTTTTCATGTAATGATTTTATGGTTCATGGACTTGGGTTTAAAACTATTTTAGAGTGATATTTCATAAAAAAGTAGAAGTTATGCACTATAGTGTGGGTAGATTTTTAGGTACTCTATATTCTTGATACTATGTTCACGGTATATGTGGTTATATGGACTAAATTTGAATGAGTAATAATGAATAGAACATCTTAAAATCAATTGAATAGAAGATCTTAATATAAATCCAGATCTTTCTATAATACCTTCTCATTGAAGAGAACATCTTAACATTAATTGATTTATCTCTTATCATCTTACCAAAGTCAAAATTTAAAATTGTCATCATTGTATCCCATAAAGAAATATTCTTGTGAATTATCTTTGAGTTTATCCATTTTCTTGGCATTCATATGGATATAGGCTATAAATATAGAAACATTCAGGTGTTTAACTTATTCTACTTTTCAAAACTCTTAATGATATTGAATCTCCTACCCCATTGCATTCACACGCAGATAGAAGTTTTGAAACAAAAAAATCAAACAAAACACACACACACATATGTAATGAAAACACAATAGTTTACATAGTTCAGGACTTTCCCAAGTCCATATAAGAAATACTACATCTGTTATTGAAAAATGAAAGAAGAGAAACAAAGAGTACTGAAAAGAATCTGGAAGACCTCTCATGAAATAATCCCTATGATACTGAACCCCACCCGACTGTTTATAGTCGAGTATTTCATGTGGTCTAGGTTCCATCATCATTTGAAATATGCACTCTACTATACACATCATGAAGGTTTTCACCGGTAGCATGTTGACTAAACTATCCCCCAGTAGCTCATGGTGAAAAATTAAGGCTTTAGGATCTCATCCTATAACCCCTACTTCTAGAATTTACTACTACCACTATGATCGACTGTTATTAACTCCTTAGAGAGGTTCCACAACCCATCTTTCAAATCCAATTTATCCAAAAATGAAAGGTTACGAAATGAAATTGAAAGTTGTATTCACACCCAAAACCTAACACTTGTAGTCAGAATAGATCATTTAATGTTTATGGTATGAAATTGTTATTTTATGTAAAATTTAACTTTATAATGTTAAAATAATTACCTTAAATGAATGTCAAAAGCAGTCTCTAAAGTGTGTATGGTTTTCCTATAGCTGGTGTGTTATATGGTACTGGGTAAACTATAGTGACCTTCAAAAGTGGTGGTTATAGGGTGTTGTGAGATGATATTTTGGAACCATTCACGATTACCATATGATGGTCGCTAAAGACTTTAGTTATGGAGAAATATTAATCTCTACAGGTGTTTTATAGGACATTAATGGTTGCTTTTAGTAGTATCTAATGGTGACTTATCTAGTAGTGGTTACATTAATTTAACCACACATTAACTCCCCCCCCCCTTTTGTGACATTTTTGAATCCCATTTCCCCTAAATATTTTATTATAACATAACATAATAACCGAAAGGGATTTCTAAATTAACTATATTTAATTAATCTAATTTTTTAATGGTCATCTCCCATGTACATGTTTAGATTAAAATATTTTTTAAAAATTGTATTTAACACATTAAATTTCTTATAAATGCATTAAAATTTCACAGCACCGGAAACTAAGATCCCCAAGATGTGGAGGTGTGTAATCAGTGCCATCCTCGTGGTGCAATGTTTTTGGATGCAGCATCACCGGGTCGTCGATTTATTATCGAGACACCATGCTCGGGGATGAAAGCTTCTTCTCGTTGTTCTATGCGACCAACATGACGAATGGAAGCCAGTGCGTCGACGACGTCCTTTCCGCTGAGAATAATAACGTAACAGGAAAAATCATGATCTTTGACCGTGGCGTGAACTGGAGGGTGCAGAAAGGAGGAGTGGTGAAGAAAGATGGCGGTGAGGGGATGATCATAGCAAACGCCGAGACCGACGGGGGTGATTTTCTGATGGACGACCATGTATTTCCGGCAGCGGTGGTGACATTCCAAGATGGGAAGGTCATCAAGAGGCACACCATGTTGAGGGGTTATCCAAGGGCCATCATTAGCCCTGGGAGTACGGTTATGAGGATCCATACCTCCCCCTCCATACCATCCTTCAGCTCCAGGTTTCCATCCCCAGGCAGTGACATACTGAAGCCGGACGTCATGGCGTCAGGGGTGAATATCCCCGCTGTGTGGACCCCACTGGAAGCAATGTCGGAGCTTCCCAACGAATATCAGTGCTTGGACTTCAACATCACCTCTAACACGTCGATGTTGTTCCTTCACATGATTAGAATCACAATACTGGTTAAGGCTTGATGTTGGAATCGTAAATGATTGGCCCAAGATAAAATTAAGTGAAAAATGCAGAAATAAAAGGACGCTGGATGTAACGTGGAAAAACATCCAAATGGAAGGGGTGAAAAACTATGTACAAAATAGTAGGATCGTTGTGGATAAAATTGGGTACACACTCCCTCACTATTACAAATAGAAAACCCTCATAAAATCTCTCTTGAATAGTGGATAAAACGCATAAAAAATATCGCTCGAATGGAATATGATGTTGTTGATTGCTGGAATTGATGAGATGTTGAAAGTGATGCTGATGATCAAAGAAAGGGATCCCACTACTTTTTATAGGAAAGAATCCCCTTTGTTGGTCCTCTCCAGTTGGTGGATTTGGTGGGTTTGGTGGGGTTATTCACCCACCACTCAGCCAACTCACTAGCCATGTCTGCCTCCCTTGAAAAAGCAGGGGGTGATGCCATCCTGCAAATAAAAAAACTTCCAACACATCTGCCATATGGAGATTTTATTAAGAACCAGTCACATCTCCACACATCCTTTCTATCTACCAAACATGCTGCTCATGTCACTGTGAGGCCACATGAGGATATGAACCATCTAAACTTATCAGAGTCGATCTCTTTCATCAAGAAATCTATGAGATTTTCTTTAGTATGAATTTACTACATATCCATACTTCCTTCCTCCACCACATCTCAGAAAAAGTGATATTGTACCCCAATATGCTTCATCCTGAAATAAGAAGATGGATTCCTTGCAATGTGTAAGGTGCTCTGACTATCACAAAATAGTGGAATCTTCTCATTTTTGTGCCTGAGCTCCTCCAACAACTTTTTCATCCAAATTTATTCTTTACATGTCTGTGTAGTTGTCATGCACTCTTCCTCCTTCAAGGATAAAGCCACAACTGACTATAACTTTAAAATCCAGCTCGCAACTCCTCCTATAAGAGTAAACACATAACACGTAGTGGATTTCCTACTATCTAAATAACCAATAAAATATGAATTAGCATATCCTATAATAGTGAAATATGAACCTCCATAACATAATGCATCTTCTTAGGTCTCCTTAATATATCTCAGGATTCTCTTTATTGTGCTCTAATGCTCCTTTCCTGGATTCAAAATGTACTGACTAACTTCTCCCACTACATGTGCAATGTCTAGTCTAGTACATACCATAGATAACAATAGAATTCCCATTGTTGATGCATACGGTACTTAAGACATTTCCATTCTCTCTACTTTACTGATAGGACTCGTTATTGAGAATAACATGAAATTAATGGGAATGGGGGTAGATATTGGATTACAATCTTGTATGTTGAAGTGTTTCAAGAATCTATGTAAGTAATTCTTTTGTGATAGACAAATATTCCCATTATTTTTGTCTCAGTAAACCTACATCACAAGAATCTTGTTTATTGGCCCCAAGTCTTTCATATCAAACTCCCTAGATAACGTTTCCTTCATCTCCTAGATCCGGTCATTATTGGGGCATGTAACCAACATGTTATCCACATACAACATAAGAATGATGAAATCATTACCATCCGAACCCCTGAAAAATGTACAAAGATATGAATGAAGTATGTTGTATCCAAGGCTCATGATATAGGAATAAAATCTCTTATACAAACACCTCCACGCTTGCTTGAGATCGTACATATATTTTTTCAACCATCAACCCAAGTTCTCTTTTATTTATTCTTAAAAACCTTCTAGTTGGAGAATATAGATATCTTCATCAAGATTTCCATAGAGAAAATATGTCTTCACATCAAACTACTCTAAATGTAAACTGTATGTTTTACACATCACCAGAACTATCCGAACAGTCTTTAGTCTAACAATAAAAGAAAATATTTCATTGAAATTAATACCTTCCTTCTGAGAATATCCTTTAACCACCAATCATTCATAATATCTTTCCACCTGGCTGATTATCCACTAAATGAGGCTAATATTCACTGTTAATATATATAATATTCATGTGATTTATTATTCATAAACACAATTTTAGTGCATTTTACACTTTGAACATCATTTCACATTATGATTATAATACCTTCTTAAAATGAACTATTATGTGGTATATTTTTGAACATCATTTAAAGTACCCAATGATTCATATGATTTTTAGGAATCTAATTATACATATTTTAATTTTATATTTTGGGAATTTTATCTAAACTTAAATATATTAACATGTTTGACTCAGGGATCATTGTAGAATTCATGGAAGAAGATGGGGATATTTTGTGATGAAAGGAAACAATTCTGGAGAAGTTAGATTGGACACCAGACCACAGATAAGATTGTGGGGCCCAACATACAGGCCCAATGAATCCCAAATTTCCTAGGATTATATAAAACATGTAGAGGAACAAATAAATATTCAGGATCCAATGTAATTCGACCTCCATGGTGTCCATTTAGGCGGCCCAAGTTAGAGATAAAATTCCGGTCCAGATTCTGTGGTCCAGAAAAACAGCCCACTAATTTGATCATATATAGGAATCCACAACTCGAAATGGTACAAAATTGTGCAGGAGGTTAGACTACATCAGAGGATACATTTTCTTATTCTATGGCCTACTCTGATTCGACCCTCTAGAAGGTCTTACAAGCACTTCTTTTCGGTGAAGGAAAGCTGGATGCCACCTCGGGTCAAGGGTGGAAAAATCAACTCTCCCTTACTTTCCACCCACCTATGGCCTACCACAATTAATTGAGGAGACTTGAACTATTGGAGGCTCTACCCAAGGGATCAAAAATTCCTATTTAAGGTAGTGTTGTTGGAGGATTTAAGAATCTTTGGTGCTTTGTTCAACTGTATTGTTATGCTGCAATTTTGTTGTCTCAAATTTTTCTTTCACATGTAAGTTGTTCAATTCACTTTAGTTTCTTAATAAAAGTTATTCTTATCCTCTTATTCTGTTGTTATAAATATCACTTTGATACCGTTGCCTCATGGTGTGAATTTATTCACACCAAATCTTGTGAAATTATTCACACAACGGTGGAGTGATCATTTTATTTTTGTTGTTTTCTTTACTTCTCCATTTCCTCCCTCATGAGTCTACTTTCCACTTCCATTGAAACCATGGGATCAATGGAGGGATAAAAAACTTATGGTTTGATCCAAGGGAGTAGCAAGGGACTGGATTGGATGTTATTTCTCACTCCATTAATGTCTAATCACTTCTTTTAAATGAGATTTTTATTTGATTTTTTTAAAACTCCATCATCCTTGTTGAATTTAAGGCCACATACTTCAAGTGCTAATACGAACCTTTACATTGAAGTTCTCAAAACATTTATCCTTCAAGTGTATATATGATTATTATTAAAGAGTGAAGGAATTAAACCAGTAAGTGATGATGTTGTTTTATCTCCTTAAATGAACCCATCTCAAATATAAGAAATTGAAATCATTGAAAAGGAAATACGTCCAATCCAACCTGAGCAATAACCTAGGATCAACTCATTATTTTAAATTTAATTCATTTAAATCTGTTATTTATCCTTTAAACACATATAAAATCAACTCAAGTTGGCCACTTCATAGCCAAAAACAGTCCATAGAATGTACGTGTCTATAGGTTTCTTCTTAGGTCTCTGAGGATTCAATAACCCAAGCTAAACTACAAGGACCATTCTACCTTCATCTCTTGGGTAAATTTGAGAGATAATCAAATTTTGGAAACTTTTATGGGGACCTAAGTAAGTTATCTTAGACACTATAATCCTTTTTTTTAATTCTACTTCTCGTTTCTCACCCCTCACTCCTATGGAAGTCAATTTTGAACAAGTCCAAATATGTGAAACCTATCCCTACTTTGATCACCCAACCCCATGGATGATGTACAATGACCATTTTAATTCCTACTTTTGGGATCATCAACAACCTACTAAACCAAAAAAAAATTATTCGTATGATCCACAATATATTCCAACCTATTATGAGTTCCAATCCCAACAAGGCCAATCAGAAGATCCTCCTATGGAATTCAAATAAATTAATTATCCTCTTGGAATAGACCATATGTCCTAACACCTTGAACATATTGATCCACATCCATTAATTGAGAAATTGTGTCAAAAAACGGATAGAATTACTTCTAAAGTTTCATCCTTGAGAGTAGAACTACAAAGCATTGAAACAGTTATGGAACTCATTCCCAATCAGGTTGTCCATTCCACATCATTCATAGAGGAATATTGTTACACACAAACATCTTATGAAAATGATAAAGAAATTTCCTTTGAACCTAGGATACCTGTAGAGCATGAAGTAATTGTTGAAGTGTCTTTTAATCAAGATGAAATCGATTTTTTGGATTCAAAAGAGGATAATTTGACATTATGGATCGAGTCTCCTAAGTATAACCCCATTGATGATTTTTCAAAAACACAAATCAATGAAACATTGGGAGAAATCACAAACTTTGAGTCCATACCCATTCCTAACACTAACCTTTCCAATTTAGTGGTTAAATCTTCTATTAAAATGGAACCAATTTTGTTGAGAAATTTTGAAAATGAAACTGAGTGTGATTCAAAATGAAAACCTATGTATGAATTTCCTATCCAAACCGAGCTCAAAATTAGTGTTCTTCATTCCTCTATCAAATATCACTTCATAGTGTATAACGATGAAATTTCTGATGGAATTAATTCTTCTCTTGAAACCAAAAAATTTGGAATGATCATTGATGTCTTAGTAAATACTATAGAGGAAACTAGATCAACCATTTCTAATATTCCTTGGATTTCACCACTCATTTTAGAAAATAGGTTTGTGCATGAAAAAAATTCTAAAAATAGAATGAATCTCAACCTAGTAGAAGTGGTGAAACATGTGGTCCTTAAAATGTTTAAAGTTGGTATTGGGTAAGTTGTAGGGTTCAAGTCGGGCTAAAGACGTTAAACAAAGCACTGCATGGGAGGCAACCCATGTTTTTCAAGTTTCCAATCATTTTTTTGTTTTAATCAACTTTATATTTTAAATATGATTAATGAGTCATTTTGATATTTATAAATAAAAAAAATAAACTGTTAACCTGTTCTTCTATAATGAGTATGGATGGGTATGAAAGGGGAACGCCATATTTATCCATGTCACATGGTGTGATCCTTGAGTAATTCCTTACCCAGAAATTTAAAAAGAAGACAATGTATCATCAATTTGATTTATTTTATTTTTATGAGTTTGTAGGTTAAAATTAAAATACAAAAAAATAAATAAAAATATAATAATAATAAAAAGTCCACATCGTAGGTCATCGGGAAAACCCCGTCACAACCGGCGAAGCCGCGGGGATTCGAACCCAGGACCGAAGGGAGACAGGGGCGCACACTTACCACTGACCTACGGCTTTTTGTGCTTCCTTATTATATAATTTATATATTTATATTTATATTTTAATTTATTTATTATATATATATATATGTATTTGTTTTGTTTTGTTTGTTTGTTTTTTTTCTTTTTTCCTTTTTATACTAGGGAACTCTGCAAGTGACATGGATATAAAAGGACTAAATTGGAGCAGCATTAATTTCAACTTCAACCACCTGGTGACTTTATTCCATGATCCTCATTTTCAATTTCTTTTTTTAACTTTCATTCTCTACCTCTACCTCCTTCTAAATTTTTTTTCTTTAAACACTGGGGATAGTGTTATTTTAAGTTGGGGGGGAGATAAATTAAAAAATGCTTTTGTGTAAAAAAAGAATGATTTGAAAAATAAATGTAAATGGAAGGAAAAATTCCTTTAACTTTGAACATGGTAATACACATTGCACACTTTGAAACTGAATATAGAATAATTTACCATGCCCTGATTTTGATTTTAATCCTTGTATAATTTCATGAACATAGATTTTGGAAGGTGTGGCTGTCCAATGTGATATTTCATCGTTTATATTTTCATCCAAATAAAAAAAAGATCACAATGAACGTCCTTTGGATAGTGGGGTATTAGTTTCAGTTCATGGGGTCCCCCAAATAAATAGCATAGGTTTGGTGATAATTTTAGTTTTAGTATGAGTATTCAATAAAAAAGAAATTTGCGCGTAGAGCAATGAAATGACCTAATGTGTGGCTTTCAGTACTTGGGGATTGTGACTCCATAGTTGTCTGGCCCAGAGTTAGTAATTTTATCTCTATTATTGGTAATTTGAATTTGTTTTTGACTGAGTTAACTTGAGATGATGCCCGAGTATGTTGGATTCACTTGGTTCCCTAAGTTCTTTCAGTCTGGGAGTTATTGGCAAAGTCTCGTTAGAGGGGTTGACTCTTTTGAGTTCAATTTCAATTACCATTGAAAAATTTGCAAAAAAAACAAAAAATATATATATATATATAATACAAAAAAATTGAATACTCATCTTAATATTGAAATGTTATTCCACCTAGAACTTCCGTAATTTCCCCCTTGAATAAAGATGAACCCCCATGTCTATTGTGATGCACAACACATCCTCATACTTAATTGATATTGGATGAAATATGGTAATGAATTTGAACAAAGGAATGGGCTTGGGATTGAGATCTGATTATGAAACTATCTTGTATTAAAATATTTTTATGGGTTTCATGATTATTTGTTATAAGGGTTTCTGTTGATCATTGTGTATTAAAATGTTTTTGGAAAAGGGAATTCGAATTTCATATTGTTGAGATATATTTTGCTCAGGACTAGCAAAACTCAAGTTGGGGGGTGTGATTATACACTAAATGAGGATAATATTCATTGTTAATATATATAATATTCATGTGATTTATTATTCATAAACACCATTTTAGTGCATTTTACACTTTGAACATCATTTCACATTATGATTGTAATACCTTCTTAAAATGCACTATTATGTGGTACATTTTTGAACATCATTTAAAGTACCCAATGATTCATATGATTTTTAGGAATCTAATTATACATATTTTAATTTGATATTTTGGTAATTTGATCTACACTTAAATATATAAACATGTTTGATTAAGGGATCATTGGAGAATTCATGGAAGAAGATGGGGATATTTTGTGATGAAAGGAAACAATTCTGGAGAAGTCAGATTGGACACCAGACCACTGATAAGACTTTGGAGCCCAACATACATGCTCAATGAATCCCAAATTTACTAGGATTCTAGAAAACATGTAGAGGAACAAATCACGCTCCAGGATCCCTTGCTAATTCGGCATCCATGGTGTCTATTTAGGCGGCCCAAGTTAGAGATAAAATTCTGGGCCAGATTCTGTGGCCCAGAAAAATAGCCCACTAATTTAATAATATCTAGGAATGCACAACTCTAAATGGGCCAAACTTTGACAGGCGGTTAGAATACCTCCTAGGATCCATTTTCTTCTTCTATGTCCAACTCTGATGCGGCCCTCTAGAAGGTCTTCCAAGCACTTCTGTTCGGTGAAGGAAAGTTGGATGCCACCTCTGGTCAAGGGTGGAAAAATAAACTCTCCCTTACTTTCCACCCACCTATGGCCTACCACAATTAATTGAGGAGACTTGGACTGTTGGAGGATCTACCCAAGGGCTCAAAAATTCCTATTTAATGCAGTGGTGTTGGAGGATTTAAGAATATTTGGTGCTTTGTTCAATTGTAATGTTATGCTGCAATTTTGTTGTCTCAAATTTGTCTTTCACATGTAAGTTGTTCAATTCACTTTAGTTTCTTAATAAAAGTTCTTCTTCTCATCTTATTATGTTTTTATACATCTCAATTTGATACCGTTTCTTTAAGGTGTGAATTTATTCACACCAAATCTTGTAAAATTATTCACACAATGATGGAGTGATCATTTTATTTTTGTTGTTTTCTTTACTTCTCCATTTCCTCCCTCATGAGTCTACTTTATGCTTCCATTGAAACCATGGGATCAATGGATGGCTAACCCACTTATGGGTTGATCCAAGGAAGTAGAAAGGGGCTGTATTGGATGTTATTTCTCACTCCATTAATGTCTAATAACTTCTTTTAAATGAGATTTTTATTTGGTGATTTTTAAACTCCATCATCCTTGTTGAATTTAAGGCCACATAATTCAAGTGCTAATACGAACCTTTACCTTGAGGTGCTAAAAAAATTGATCCTTCAAGTGTATAGGTGATTATTATTAAAGGGTGAAGGAATTAAACCAGTAAGTGATGATGTTGTTTTATCTCCTTAAATGAACCCATCTCAAATATAAGAAATTGAAATCATTGAAAAGGAAATACGCCCAATCCACCCCGAGCGATAACCTAGGATCAACTCATTCTTTTAAATTGAATTCAATTAAATCTGTTAGTTATCCTTTGAACCCATATAAAATCAACCCATGTTGGCCACTTCATATCCAAAAACAGTCCATAGAATGTATGTGTCTATAGGTTTCTTCTTAGGTCTCTGAGGATTCGATAACCCAAGCTAAACTACAAGGACCGTTCTACCTTCATCTCTTGGGTAAATTTGAGCGAGAATCACTAAACCTTTCCATCCTACTTGATCTTAAAGGATCATTTTTTTCTGATATCCTTCCTTCCATGAGGTAATGGAACAAGATCCCAAGTCGTATTCTTGTACAGTGCTTCAATTTCCTCCTACATCACCGTCATCCATGAGGATACATCTAGACTCTAGGTTGCCTCCATAGAAGAAAATGGACCTCCATCCTCCATCAATAAGTAATACACAATATTGATCTCAGTCACAAATTCTAAGTGCATATTGGTTCTCTTTTATCCCAATTTGACCATCATAGTCCATACTCAATCAATACTTGATCATTGTGCTCTGGTAATGCCTCAGAGGAAACTGGTTTTTCCTTTTATTTTTCCACTACTTAGATTGTTATTGTTTTTGTATTCTCCTTTTATGTGTCTTGATCAACTGTCATTTGCACCTTGTCTTCTACAAAAAATGAAATCTCTGATGACGATAATTTTGTGGGCAGTGGGGTCCCATAAATGATGCCCCTTCACACCATCATCGTACCCCAAGAAGATACATTTCTTGGACCTCGAATCCAACTTCCATCTTTCCTAGTCATTAAACAATGCATATATAGGACTTCCAAAAGTATATAACCAAGAATAGTCAATAGTTTTACCATTCCACATCCCCATTGGTGTCTTTAAATCAATTACCATTGAAGGGGATCATATGATCACATAATAGGTGGTATTCACTACTTCTACCCAAAAATATTTTGGAAATTACTGAAGTCTTCAACATCACCCTTGTTCTATCCAACAGGGTTTTGTTCATCTACTCTTTCACTCCATTCAACTGATAAGTGTACCTTACCATGAACTATATCTTGATTTCTTCTTGTAGAAAAAAAGTATCAAACTCCTCGCTTGTATATTCTCAACCATTATCAGTCCTCAGACACCTGATATTCTTTCCATATTCAAGTTTCTTCTGCATGTTGAATACTTAGAAGACTTCAAAAACATCTGTCTTCCTCTTGATTAGGTACACCAAAAATATCTTGGAATAATAATCAATGAAATATACAAAGTACCATGATCCTCCCAAATATATAACTGGTGATTACCAAAAATTTAAATGGATCAACTCTAAGATATCTTTGCTTTGTGCTGTTGACATCCCGAACTTTAACCTGTGTTTCTTTCTCAAAATGCAATGCTCACAAAATGGTAAGGATACCTTTGTTAGCCTAGAAAAAAACTTACTAATCTACAAGAATCTTCAGGCCTTTTTCTAACATATGGACAAGATTTTGACTCCATAACATTATCAATGCTTCCATCGAGGTAGTTGATGCGATAACTATCTCTGCATCCTTATACATTTCACCCATAAGGACGTACAAGTTCTTTGAGATATTCTCTACCTTAATCACCATAAGAAATCACTTCACAATTCTCATCACTCCATTCTCAGTGTGATTTTTTTCATATGATGTCATCAAATTTTCCCAAATAAAATATGTTCTTCATCAGGCCCTTCATATAGAGTACTCCTTGGGTGGTTCAAACAATACTATCATGCATCTTCAATTTGATGGTATCGACTCCAACAATATTCAAGGTGTGACCATTCCCCATGTACACAAGTCCTTCTATGATATTTTCATACTATTAAAACCATTCCCATCAAGACGTCATGTTCCATGTTTCTCCAGAGTCGATTATCCATGCATCATTGAGATACTTCCCGTTTCTAGCATTTTTCACCGCTTCACTCACTAGTATATCGCCACTTCTAGAAGTACTTGCCACATTTTTTCCAGGACATAATTTTGTCTCCTACTGGAACCATTCTCAATCATCACATCTGTCGTTCTTTCACCAATTGTAAGTCGACAATTATCCTTCTGCAACACTGAATGCATCTTCATTTTCCACAATGAAAAATTATTCCTATTGAATTTTTCGATCTCAAATTTCATCGCCATCTAGACACACTGTCAGTTTAGAACCTCCATTGTTTCATAGATATGTATTTAATAATTTCAATAAAAAAATATAATGTGGAAGATCAACTGGAGTCTCAATCATAGCGCATACTCAAATTTATGAGAATTATTCATACCTAAAAATATGAACAATATTGGGCCAAAACCTTACCTCTGATACCACTGGTTGGGAGCATAAATTATTGTCCCACTGGTGCAATGATAATCACAAGATAAAATGAAGTGCAAAATGCGAAAATAAAAGGACACCGGATGTATAATGTAAAAACCCCAAAACTTAAAGGGTAAAAAATCACAGGCAAAATAGAAGGATCTCTATGGGTAAAATTAGGTGCATAATCCCTCACTATTACAAGGAGAAAACCCTCATAAAATCTCTATTAAATATTGGAGAAATTGCCTCACAAATACCGCTCGGATGGAAGATGATGATGCCGATCGCTGGAAGTGATGAGATGTTGAAGGTGATATTAATGATTAAACAAAGGCATCCCACTACCTTTTAAAGTCAATCCCCCCCTTTGTTTCTTCTATTCTACTGGTGGGTTTGGTGGGGTTGTCCACCCACCACATATCCAACTCACCATCCATGCTTGCCTCCCTTAACAAAGTAAAGGGTGGTGTCATCCTGCAAATAAAAAAAATGATAATTACTATCGTGTCCAACCTGAACCTAAAGACCGGAGCACCCATATCGGACCTATCTACATGGTTATTGGCAATGAATTTTGACAAAGGATGAGAGATAATGAACATATTTGGCACCCTGGACCCAAGACTCATGTATGAAATCAACTGAGAGGAGTACTTGGAGTTTCTGTGTTCCCTGAAGTACAGGTCAAAGGACATCCACAAGTTTTTGGGAAGTGTCAAATTCAGGTACAATGCAATAAGTAAACACAATATCAACAATCTAAAATACCCATCCTTTATCGTTATCTTCCGTTGGGGCCACTCTAAAATGGTTACCTTCTTAAGAACCCACAACAATGTCAGAGAGAGGAGCAGTTATAATGTATCATTAAAGCCACCATTGTCAAAGATGGAATCAGTGTCGCTAGCGTGGTTACAGTTCGATCTGGTGCATGGGAAGAGGGAGTACAAGCTAACATTGACTGTAGGCACCGATGACAGAAGTTACAGGGTTCTAAGCCCCATCACAGTCACTAGAAAGTGAATGTAGTTGAACAACTTACAGACATTACATGAAATTACAAACATAAAAAAGTAGAATGGATGATGAAAGAAAGTATGATGGTTAGAATTATATTTACATTAGCACATTATCACATTTATAAATAATAAAAATATGTATTTTCACATCATACAAAAATTATTTTAACATCACTAAAAAGTGATGTTCGACTCTGATAATGGACCCACCTAGTGCAGTGTGGTGTTTTTATAACATAACACCGCAACAACCTATAAGTTTTACACAAAATATATAGTTTAATTGAAATAAATTTTACTTCATGAATACAAAAAAAACACTACTATATAAATTTCATGTTGGAGTTTGTGGCTTAGAACCAACTACTTTGTACTTTATAATAAACATGTATTAATAAATACTTTATCACATCTCAATTGTTCTTCTGTGTGACAATGCATGTGATAATGTCCTAAGGATAGCTGCTGCCCTAAAGGGTCATAGTAGATCCCTGCTATGATGAAAATATGGAAGTTTCATAATACTATTCTTGGATATATGTTCTATGTTCGGATGATGTTATTTGAGGGGAACAAATAATACAATCCATTAGGGTTGAGGACTCATAAAACTTTTAGACACCTTATCATGGTGTGCTCTCTTGGTAAAATCAAAGAGGATATTGTTAGAATGAGACCCACCGGTATGAAATCAACATTTCATAGTGTCATTGGATGTTCCTATCTGTGGATGTGGGTATTGGTCCTTATACTTTAAGATTATTATTAATGGGTATTACAATTTGCACACTTATATGTATTGACAAAAACTGTGATGACACACTATTTGCAGCAAGGTAGGATATGTTGGGTGCGTCATGAGTAATACTGCATTAATAGATAATTTGAGAAATTATTTTTCCCTTCTGTTCCATAACAGAAGTATATATCTCAAGCCCTTTTATGGAATTAATATAGTCTAAATAAATCTATAGCCATAGTGATGAATGGGTGAGTTCAATTTTGGAAAGTCAAAGAAATAATAATCAAGCACATGGTTTGACAACACTAGCATGAAACCTGCTTGATTTGAGATATCAAGAAAAAGGGATTACATTACATAGTAAGCATTCGTAGGAGGTGACACGTCATTGCAACGTTAACTTTTTTCTCTATGGGTTCCTTGGAATGTTTCTAGATGATAACCTTGGTATTTAGGTAGGATCCACCTAATGCCACTAAGAAAGAGGCCTAGAGGGTCCCACACTAAATGTGTCTAAGTATCTCAGTTAAATATTTATTTAACAATTTGGATAAATATTATTTCCGATTTGGGTTTAATAATTATTCAAGGATGCCTGATCACATTTATTTTTACACTATTTATTTGAGAGAATATATTGTGGGAAAAATAATATATTTATTAGCAAGTAATGTAGTGATATTTATTTAAGAAATAAATAATCATTATTCATGATCTAATAAATGTGGTGGAGGAAATAAAGAAAATGGGAAAAAAGTACATGACATGTATATTAATATACACAGCAAGTAGTTTTTTGGGGATTTGTGAGAAATAATATTATTTATTTAATTAAATAATATTAGTGTAATTCGTTGGGCGCATGTCAAGTGATAATAATAGTCAAATATTATTATTAAACATGGGGTCTTACAAATAATTAAATGAAATGAATAAATTCTTTCGGGTAATTAATTCATTTTATTATTATAAGTAATAAAATCCCAATTACATTATTCTCATTAGATCTAGCCATTATTTGTGGTTGTGGACAATAGATCTGGAGAAAGATCTCAAGCCAAGAGATAATTTCTTTCCTCCAAGAACGCTCTCAAGTTACGAGAGAGATCATCCTCCACCAGATCAAGGAGAGATATTTGGAAGCAGCTTTCAAGGCAATCAAAGTCGAACATCGTAAGCAAAGGCTCTTCTGTGCTAGCACCTAAAGATCCCTTCGGGGATCCCCATAGATATGTGGAGCACATGTGGATCACCACTAGAGGAAGCTTTCACTTGGATTCTATGATGCAATTATGGATCACATTGAATCATGATCAGAAACATAAATGGAGAGATAATTTCATCAAGGTAATTCTTGTATTTTAATTAAATTAATTATAACAAACATATGATGATCCTCTCTATGGTTTCAGGACTTCCCTATTATTTTTTCATTCATTGTTCAATTCTGAAGATCCATGGTTTTATTATTGCGACAGATCTCAGATTGATCATTGTTAATGATAAAATTAAAGTTGGGTACTCCCATATACGCGCTTCCGTTGCACCCGGAACCTAAAAGTGGTATCAGAGCGGTCATATCATTGATTATAATTATTTAGTTTTTTGTTGATTATTTATGCATTTAATAATTTAGTTGTTTCAATTAAAGTTAATCACTCTATAAATCTGAATCTCGAGATCTATTCCTCCTCTTTAATTTATTGTTCACCTTATAGAAACGATCTTTTCATTTAATTTTGATTAAAATAAAATATAGGATCTCATAAGAAGGTACCAAAGGTTCCTGGATGTATAACACCAAAACAAACGACAATTATTCAGCAGTACATTCCATGTATTCAAGGTTCAATGCATCAGACCGGTCCTCCAAACCAAGTTGGGTGTTAGAGTTTATCTAAGTATTAAATGACTCTGTGTGTTGACCAGGAACATGTGGATAATGGTTTCTAGATTACATGTTGTGTGGCCCGCATGACACGGTGTGTAGTCCCTTCAGGTTAGGGTTGGACAGTGTACCCCATACACGACTTTCCCAGCTAGAGACTGTGTAATGTGGATACTACACAGTGTGTGGCCCACTGGAAATGTTGTGTACTCTGAAGATTTACAAAGTAAATTTACATACCGTATCCCTGGGCATGTACTTCAAATAGACGGTGAATGATAGTACACACCATGTAGTCAGAACTACCCATTTTGTACTCATCCAAATTATACAGATTTATTAAAATTTATTATTATATTATAAAAATCCTTGAGACGTGTACCATGGTGCGGGTGTAAAATTGAGGCACAATATGTGATAGGTTTTTTATATATGTGTGTTTAATTTAACATTTGTGTAATGTTCATTTCTACTCATTAGGTAGTTATGAATGGTAATTCATTGAGTTACCTCCAAGGTACAAGTTACGTACAAAGATAATTTTAAATGAATTTATTTTTTTAAATTATGATGGATTATAATCTCAAGGAAATTTAGAAAAAGGGTTTAAGATAAATGGATTGATTAATTAAAGATAATTAATTTATTTGTGCATGATTTATCTTAAACAAGAATGATTAAATAATTGAATGCTAGTTTTATTTATGCGTAAATATCATTTCATGTATGGATGATCACATGCTAGACCAAGACCTTTGTATGTGGATGGTTTCTTTTAATTATTTAAATTAAATTAGTTGTCTTGTGAGCCTTCTCCTCATTAATATGTAGGGATTTCAGGCCTAAGGTTTCTTTTATGTAAAGCCCCTTTTACCCCTCACCTGTGTGTGAGATAAAATCATATGTAATGGATGGAGCTCCCAAGATAGTGGAGGCAACTCAAGTTAGGAGCCAAGGTGAAACCAATCCAAGGAGATACAAAAGTGGACAGGTGGAAAGATGTAAACATGAACCCAAAAGGTGCAAGGTGTTTCTCCCCTAGGTCTTGGGTTATTTTATCAACCACTAGATAATCTAACCAATATAACAAGCTCATGATCATGCCATTTTTTTCTGTTAGTTTCATGGTTTATTTATTGTGGGTGTGTTGTCGCGATCACACAATTAAGGAATTAAAAAAGCATGTAATATGGAACTAAAATAAGACGGGATTATGTGTAAATATCATCTTATACATGGTTAATCACTTAAGTATATCCCAATTAATATTAACAAGCATGCAAGAAAGATAATAAAATGAAAATTTATGTATAAGGATAAAATCCCTCAAAGAAATATTAAGTCGTTATAGTCTTCCATAATCTTGGTTAGAATCAAACCATAGTTCAAAGTGCTTAACCAACCCTAGTTGGGGTTCTTTCAATTATCGGGGAATTATAATTCAAGGTTTCGGGTTTACTTGACTTGGTTCACATCAAGGGTTGACTTCCATAGTAGGACTTGGTGTTACCAAGAGGCAAAGGTTGAGGAAATCCAAAATAAAAGGATTTCAGGATTGGGGAATCCACTGAGTGGATCAAGGAGATGCAAGTTAATGTAGTTGGAATTTGGAATGCCTAACTAAAACGTTTCAAGTTTCTTGACCAACCCTAGTTGGGGTAATGTGAAGGGCAATGTGGATCCTTTCCACTAGAATATTTAGGTAATAGAATATTCTGAACTAAATGGTGAGGGATGTTGGATTTCGATAAAATAGTAGGAGACTAATAAGTATTAATTTATTTATTTGTCTCAGTTTTATCATGATACAGTACTAAATCTTTTCTCATATTAATTTTTAGAAACAGAAAAAAAATGACTTCAAACATATCATTTAGAACCATACTCGATAAGGAAAACCTTCTCACTGACACTAATTTCTAGTAGTGGCAGAGGCATTTATGTGTCATCCTTCACCATGAGAGGAAATTGTATGTGATGGAGAATCCTATTCTAGTTTCACTTAGAAAAGAGTCTAGTGATAAGGAACTATCTCTCTATATGAAACATATGGATGATTTCATAGATGTCTAATGTTTCATGCTATCATCCATGTCTAATGAGATATTGAAGCAACATGAAAACATGGACATGTATAGTATGATGTCTTGCCTTAATGATCTCTATCAAGAGAAGGTGAAACATGATTGATATGAGATCTATAATACTTTTCTCACAACTAATCTTAGAGAGTATTCACCAGATGGGCCTCATGTATTCAAGCTTATTGGATACATTGAATGCCTGGACATCTTAGGGATTAAGTTACCAGATGAGTTGCGTATAGATCTCATCCTATCATCACTACTCAAGACCTTATCTATATTTATTGTCAACTACAACATGATAAATAATGAGAAGATTCTATCAGAACTTCTGACCTTGATTTTCCAAGTAGATAAAGACATGGGGCGTGATAAACTTGCATTACTTATGGTGAAAGAGAAGATGAAGGACAAGGAAAAGGGGACAAATGTTTATAAATGGTCTGAATCCCCCAAGAACTGTCCCTCTAAGAAAGGGAATATCTAAAAGCAAGGCAAGGAATGAGAGGCAGTATGTTTTTCATGTGGCAAGCCAGGCCACTGGAAGAGGAACTGCACCAATAAGTGTGGGGATGCTAAAGGTGCGTTCATTATTGAGTTTAATATTTCTATTTCTATGAATTGGGTATTAGATATAGATTTTGGGGCTCACATATGTATTTAAATTCAGTATCCAAGTATATTTAGAAAAATTTATAGTGGAGAGGTGGATCTTTGATCTGCCAATGGCACAAGGCTGGTTGCATTATTCATTGGCGATTACCATCTCTAATTGCCAACTATGATGCTTTTGGTTTTATATAACTGTTATTATGTGCCTAGTGTTACTAAGAACATAATTCCTGTATCATGTTTGGATATGGATGGATTTATTTTGAAGTTATGAAATAAGGGTTGTTTCTTTTATAAGAACAATGTATGTTATGGTATGGTGCATTTAAATAATGGTGTATATGTATCAAATCATGAAAACCAAGTGTAGGAAATTGATAATGAAACAAACTCACATGACTCATACAACACCCAATTGTGGCATCACCATCTTGGTCATATAAACTTGAAAATCTTGACAAAGCTCTGCCAACATGGTTATTTAGACTCTACTAAGATAAAACCAATTGATAGATTTCACGTATGTTTAAAAGGTAAAATGAACAATCCTTCTTTCAGTGGATAGGGTGAAAGGGCCACAAAGATTCTAGGATTATTACACACAGATGTGTGTGGACCATTTCCAGTAGAAGCTAGAGGTGGATATTCTCACTTCATTATTTTTACTGATGATTTGAGTAGATATGGATATATCTACTTAATGAGGTATAAGTTAGAGTCCTTATAGAAATTTAAGGAATTCAGGAATGAATTAGAGAATCAACTTGTTAATAAGATAATGAACCTTTGATCAGATCGAGGCAGATAATATCTAAAGCCAGAGTTTATCGCCCTTTTACGAGAGTCTTGGATTCTATCTCAACTCAGTCCTCCTTATACACCACATTGGAATAGTGTTAGTGAAGGAGGAACCACACCTTGTTGGACATGGTGAGGTCGATGATGAGTCATAAAGATCTTCCATTATCCTTTTGGGGATATTCATTACAAAATGCATCATACACGTTAAACTAAGTACCAACTAAGGGGGAAAATGGAATTCTCTCTAAGTTATGGAATATAAAGATTCCCATTTTTTCACACACACGTGCATGGGGATGCAAGGAATTTTTTAAGACCTTATTAGAAAATAAACTAGCACCCTGAGGCATGAGTTGTATCCTTATAGGATATCCTAAGGAAATGAAAGGGTGTTACATATATAACCCTTCAGACAAGAAAGTGACTATCGCCAGCCAAGCCGTCTTTCTTGAGAGGGAGCACTTCCTCAAAAAGGATAGTGAAAGCAGGATTGGCTTCAATGAAGTTGATGATCAAGATACATAGGAGTTGGTACAAGAACAAGTTCCACAAGTCCCCGTGGAAGAGGTTCTAGAAACACAAGTACTGCGTAGGAGATCAAGAGAGGTAAGGGAACCAAATATATTCAGTTTCCTAGTCACCGAAGATGGTGAATCATTATTTTTGGGAAATGATAAACCTATATCCTACAAGGAATTATTAGAGATCTCAGAAGCTACAATATGGATAGAAGATATGAATTCTGAGATGGATTCCATGTATTAAACCAAGTTTAGGTTTTGGTCGATGAGGCAGCTGAGGTAAATCCTGTTGGATGTAAATGGGTATTCAAGTGAAAGATGGATATGGAAGGTAAAGTTTGAACCTATAAAGAAAGGTTAATGGTGAAAGGATTCGGACAACATCAAAGAATTGACTATGAAGAAACCTTCTCGCTAGTTTCAAGGTTTAAATCCATAAGAATCATACTTTCCATAGCAGCTTACCATGACTATGAGATTTGGAAAATGTATGTAAAAACAGTATTCCATAATGGTAAACTTTAGAAAGATGTTTATATTACACAACCATAAGGGTTTGTGACACCAAGTGAATCCAAATGGGTTTTCAAGTTTCAGAAATCCATTTATAGATTAAAGCAAGAATCCAGGTCATGGAAAATTCAATTTGATGAAGCCATAAAGGAATTTGGATTCATTAAGAATGAATGTAAGCCATGTGTTTATAAGTTATTTAATGGGAATTTGTTCATTATCCTAGTATTATATATTGATGACATATAACTTATTAAAAATGATGTGACAGTCTTACAGTAAGTTAAGGACTAGTTGAATAAGTGTTCCTATATAAAATACTTAGGTGAAGCAACCTACATTATAGGGATCAAGATCATTCGTGATAGATCCAAGAGGCTTATTGGACTAAGTCAGGTCACATAAATTGACCACATACTAAATAGATTTAGTATTGAACAGTCTAAGAGGGTATTGGTTCTAGTGTCACATGGCCTATGACTTTCTAAGAAAATGTGTCCTTAGACACAACAGGAAAAAGATAAGATGAGTAATATCTCATACACTTTAGCTATAGGATCCATCATGTATGACATGTTATGTACTAGGCTTGATGTTTCCTATGCACTAAGAATGAAAGGCATATATCAAGAAGATCCAGGAGAATAACATTGGACTATAGTTAAGACTATCCTTAAGTATCTAAGAAGAACTAAAGATATGTTCCTGGTGTATAGAGGAGATGAGGAGATTGTCATCAGAAGGTATGATGATGTTGTTTTTCAAATAGATCATAATGATCTGAAGAAACAATTAGGATATTTTTTCTGTCTCAATAGAGGAGTTGTGAGCTAGGTGAGTTTAAAGTAGCCAGTTCTTTCCAATTCTATAGTGGAGTCTGAATATATAGAAGCTTCTGATGTATCCAAGGAAGTCGTATGAATTTAGAACTTTGTCCAAGAGCTTCCTGTGGTGCCTAAAAATAAAGATCATATAACATTGTATTGTGATAATAATACAGTGGTGGATCTTGAAAAAGAACCAAAGTCACATCAATGGACAAAGCACATTCTCCAAAAGTATCACCTATTGAGGGATTTCTATCAAAGTGATGAAATTGTAGTGAGTAGAGTGTTCAAAAAATAGAACATGGAAGACCACATGACTAAAGGACTATCTTAGTAGAATCATGAATATCATGTAAGAGCTAGCGGGTTAAAGGTTGTTAGCAGTTGGCTCTAGTCCAAGTGGGAGTCTGTTAGAGTTAGTGGCCTAGAACCAACTACCTTTTTACTTTATAATAAACTTGTATTAATAAATACCATATCACATCTCAATTGTTCTTCTTCATGAAAATGGATGTGATAATCTTCTAAGGATAGTTTTTTGCACTAAAGGGTCATAGAGGATCCCTACTATGATGAGAACCTGGAAGTTCCATAACACTATTCTTGAATATATGTTCTATGTCTGGATGATGTTATTTGAGGGACACAAATAATATAGTCCATTAGGGGTGAGGACTCATAAAACATTGAGGCACCTTCTCAAGGTGTTCACCCTTGGTAATATCCAAGAGGATATTATGAGAATGAGATCCACCAGTATGAAATCCACATTTCATATTGTCATTGGATGTTCCTATCTGTGTACATGTGTATTGGTCCTTAGACTATCATATTATTATTAATGGGTATTATAACTTGTGCACTTAGATGTATTGATGAAAACTATGATGACACACTATTCGTAGCAAGGTAGGATATGTTGGGTGCGTCACAAGTAATACTTCATTAATAGATAATGTGATAAAGGATTTTTCCCTTTTGTTCCATAATGGAAGTAGATATCTCAGGCCCTTTGATGGAATTGATATGGCCTAAATAAATATAGGTCTATGGTGAGGAATGGGAGAGTTCAATTTCAGAATGTAAAGGAAAGAATAATCGAGCACATGGGTTGATGGCACTAGCATGCAACACATTTGATTTGAGATATTGAGATAAAGGGATTACATTACACGATAAGAGTTCATATGAGGTAAAATGTCATTGTGGCATTAACTATTTTCTCTATGGGTTCCTTGGCATGTTGCAATATGATAACATTGGATGTTAGGCAGGCTCCGCCTAATGCCACTAAGAAAGAGGCCTAGAAGGTCGCACATTAAGTGTGTCCAAGTATCTCAATTAAATATTCATTTAATAAGTTGGATAAACACTACTAAAAATATGTCTTATAATAGTGCTAAAAATAGACTTTAACAGCGCTGAAAAAGCGCTGTTAATCTCGGCGAAGATAAATGAGGGTCCCCTTTATCAGCGCTAAAACTAGCACTGATAAAGGGTAACCTTTATCAGTGCTAAAAAAAGCACTGATAAAATTTATCCTTTATCACTGCTAAGCAAGCGCTGATAAATGTAGTCTTTATCAGCACTATTTTTAGTGCTGATAAATGTATAATATATCATCGCTAAAAATAGCGCTGATAAATACTACCTTTATCAGCGCTATTTTGAGCGCTGATAAAGACTACCTTTATCAGCGCTTAAAATAGCGTTGATATATTATCCATTTATCAGCTCTTAACTAGCGCTGATAAAGGCCAAAGATCTTGTGCAAAAACAAAACCTGCATAGAACCTACACAGAACCTGTACACATTACAGCACCTGCAGCACAAACGACACCCACACACCGTACAAACCACACCCACACACAAAGCACATAAGAACAAAAATGCTACATACATTTACATGAAATCATGAATACAAAACAATAAAATTCTATATACATTTAAAGAAATGTTTAATTTGGTTACAATTACAATTATCCAACACATTTAAAAAATAATGATGCTCCATCCTTTTTGCATCCATACACTCTAAAAAAAATTCATCCATGGCGGTGGTTTCTGAACAAAGTATTCAAACCCAGGAAAAAGATTTCACCTACATAAGAAAACAAATATTATGTTAGTAATAAAATAATGAAATAAATTAAAATTTAATATGAAAGAATACATTAATAAAATGTCAATTGTTACATGTTACAACATTTATTTTCATTAGTTCATAGGTTTATGAGAGATGACTATAGAGTGATAGTTCTTTCCCCATTATGATGTGATGACCTGGGTAGGTAAATATTTGTGGGATGGTTTGTGGATTTTGGGAAATTTCATGAGGCTTTCAGGCTATGATGACACATAGGGGACCCAAGAACATTCCCAAGATATATGCGCTCATGTTAGTCTATATAAGAAATTAAAAACACTCATGAAACGGGGCCCTTATTTACTCAAACTGCTAGTAAACTACCGGGATGCCTAGATAGTAGAAGAGGACTCACTCTAGTTAAACCTAGACGATGGTTTCATCCTTCTTTTAGATAATATTGGGATATTTACATCCTATTAGATTCAAAAAAAGATTCTATTCCAAAAGAGATTGTATAAAAATAGTGGTGGATACTAGGGGATAAGTCCTACAAAGGAAATGCACTAATGAATGCCTATAAAAAATAGCATAGAGAAAGAAGCATGAGGACTCTTACACGATCATTTCAGTACTTAGATTAGTGGTTAGGGAAAGAACTCCATAGCTAGATACCTATATAATATAAAGGGAATCACTTAGCACACATATAGGATTCACCTCACTCTATTCCTGACTAGCGGCATGAGAGGGAGGATTTGGGGAGCTCAGTTGGGATCAGAAGGGAAATACCACTTCTGGTAAACAAATAGTTATGGACTCAGATATAATGATTGTACTTATATTGATATTTACCTCTGGAAGAGACTCCTTCTTGTAAATATACTCGATCGGGATACCCAGCTAGAAAATGACTCCATTTATGCCTTTTTTTAAGGCCTACCCCTTATAGAAGGAAGAGGTCTTTGAGCACCTGATTGTAGACCAACCATATGAGGGTCTGAAGGAGATCAACCTTTCTAATATTCCTATAGGACATAAAAACTACCTAACCTAATGAGTATATAAAAAATTATATTTTCAATGTATAAGTGAGACCTTCAGGAACTATAAAAGAGAAGGCAACTAGAGGGAGGATGATAGGTTGTTGTTGTTGATCTCTTCTAGGTAGAAAAATACACTAAGACACTAGGCCTCAAGATATTTAGGTTGTAGTTAATGTATTTTTATGTTAAAAATAATCTAATAATATGTGTTAAATAATGGGGTTTCTAAATGGAATTATACTAGTGAGGCACAAAACATAAAATAACCAATTAACCAAGAGACACAATTAGGTCAATGCCCTTACCTCAACTAGAAGTCCAATAAACTATATTCAGTTCATACCAACCACAAATGAGTCCATGATCACATGTATTAATGTCCAAAAACATTAAATTATATAATTAGTTAATTTTAACCAAAAATCCAGCATGGTATAATAGGCGCCAAACTCATCGTGTAATCCAACAAAGCCAGAATGCTGAGAAACTAGGTGTGATCCACTCCTGAAGCACCCCTAAGACTAGAAAACACTAAATCCCCAATCTATATTACTAAATTTATGAAAAATTAAGCCAAAATTTTTGAAAACCCATAAATAAATCTTCCAAAAAATATAATCTGCATCAAATAATGATTGATTACTAGTTTATGAAATTTTGAGACATGCTCTAAGAGTCATATATAAAAGTCCCATGAAGAAAAATGATTTATCTATACTATGGTATAATAATTACACCTAGAACCCTAAAAACTGAATGAAAATATTTGAGAAAGAATTTAGAGAATCAAGGAAAATGTAGTAGAATATACCACATTGATTTGAAATGACAAACAACCGATAATCCACTCTGGTCTAAGGGGAAGGAAGGAGGGGAATGGGGTTTGGACACCCCCTAAGAACTTGGTGCCCAAATGAAGAAACCTGAGGAGGTTTATACTTTATAAAACCATCACCCACATAAAAATAAGTTTTAAATCATGTTACATGAAATGAACCAAGTGGTGACATCACTATATTTTGGGTCCAAACCCTTACTTGACCCGTTTTCCCCATTCACGACCATTATCACCCTATTAAATGAATTCATGTTGTGAATTACACTTTCACCCAATGAGTAGCATAATGATACTACATTTCAATATAATGACTACCCAAATCATCCTTGATATCCTCCCAAAACCCAATGACATCCCTCTAGCCCCAATACATGTCTGAAACACCTATTAGAACTGGTATATTGTACCTTTTTTGATGATTTTTTTGTTATTATGGAATTACATAATTCCCCATTAGAAGTGTACCAATGTACTAATCAGATGTTATATGATATACCATTAATATTATTGTTTCCATGTATTAGATGAGATATCAATGAAAATTTATCTCATTATTATACATACCAACACATCAAATCCGAGCATTAGAGACCTTCAGGTTTTCTTCAACTACTTCCAGTTCTGACATGGAAGTGGGATGAGATTTCTGTGGGATATTCGGTTAGGTTTTCATGTACCCCTCAATGGAATAATTAAATATGGGTTTTGATCAATTGGATGACCAAATAATCTCAATTTATATACATTTTATATGAAAAAAATTATAAGAAAATCAAAATTCAATTTTTAATTGAGATTATCTTTCTACATGGATTTAATTATACTATAGTCTTTTATAGGGAACCTCATTTTACATCTTGTTTTTTGAGAGGTCCCTATGAGAAAATGGGATGCCATGTATGATTGAGTATGACATATGTTTCTGACACTTTCGGAAGGGGCACGTTTCCTGGAGCATGTTGACATTCGATGGCAGTGCATTGTACCACACATTCATCTGTTATAATGGTGAGTGAAATTCATCACTTATAAAGAGATGTATTCTATTTGATTGAAACAAGGTGATGGGATGTCGTTCATTCCATCCATGGATTCCTCCTTAGAATTCATTACCTAGTATGAGTCTCTCTTATAGAATAAGACGTTGTTAGTGAAACTTGTTCCTGGTTCCATATCTTTATGGATGATGGTTAATTACAATGATTATATCAGGACATTACAAAGGGTCATTCCAAGGCATAATACTTTGGTTAGGAAAGTATTCACATTGGGAATCAGTGGAATGTATGTACACTAGAACATTGGTCACATGTATTCATCGTCGTCAATGGGATTCTCAACGAAATGGAAACCCATGTTTAACTTGTGGTATTCCATGAGTTTAACATCCCACAAGGATAGAGTATAAGGCCCCAGCCTTAAAACCTTACTTAATCTTGAGTTATTACAAGATTACACATTGAGGATCTTTTCAGGTTTAGAGTTTTAGAGAATTAGATCATGAAACTTGCATTACATTCCACATTTAAACAAAGTGGTTACATAAAAGACAGCATTCATTCTTCCCATCAACGGAATCATATTTAAAATTATAACACAGATTCTTTCTTGACACATCCTTGACACTATCATCACATCATGTACCTTTCCCTTGACCTGTGAAAAACACTTCAAAAACTTGGGATGAGCATAAAAAGCTCAGTAAGAGTTATAAAAAATATGGAAAGGAAACATGAGTTCATATATACATTAGAATGAAATCACACTTTACCCATAAAACATAGGCATATCAAATCATGAATAAATCGTAGAGAACATAAGACATAAAGGTAACTTGAGGCATTCATAACATTCTTACGTAGGGAGTAACCCTCTTGGTTACGTTTGGAATACCCATCACAGTATATTCCCTAAATCTCTTCGGAGAAACCTTAACGTTTCACTCCGTCGCGTTACCCAATGCATTGGAGAGCTATATCGGGCTCACCCGCCCTTAGTTTATCACGGAACCACCCGTTCTTCATAAAAATGCCCAAGAACCATAACATAATCGTATCACATAAAACATGAATAAAGAAAACATAACATTTCCACATTTCAATCACAATATAACATTTTAGGATATTGAAATAACGAATCCATTAAAAACCATTTTCAAAACCATTTAAAACATTTAATAAAGAGATTCTTGAATCAAAGTGTCCCATAACACCTTGAAGTTTTTAACATTTTAAACCATTAATATCCATATAAATAAATCCTTAAAACCATTTTGAAAACATGTATATTAATAAGAACAAATAATTAAAACATTTAAAGTGATATTTTGGTTAAAGGGGTTTTACCAAAATTAGTGACACTTGAATACAATAATTGAGGAATAAAATTTAGTCAGAACTTTATAATATCATGAGAATAAATGGATTCATGATATAATACTCCAAAGGACAGTATATACACCATATAAGAGTGAATTGGTGCATAACAACAATGAACCCTCAATAGAAATGTCAAATGTGATGAAATCCCTTATAAAGAAGGTATCCTTAAATTAAGGACAAATAAATCTCAAAAATATGTGTGACAAATATAAATACACCCAATATAAGTGGATATTAAGTGTAAAATAATAAAATTTCATTCACACATATTCAATGGATGACATATTCAATGACTACATGTTGAACCCAAAGAAATCGAAATTGGGTTAAAAAGTTCCCTTGACAGCCTAACGGCATCACATCAAAATGAGTTGATGAGAGATAAAAATTGTATCTCATCACATGGAAATAAAATTTACATCAATAAGGATATATGAGAACATATCCCAACATAACAACATGTAAATTAAAAGACCCAACAAAAGAAGTCTTTTAAAAAAAGGAGGGTGAAAGGTTCCCTTACCGACTTGGGTATCTTTCAAAACATACACCCCATGAAAGAAGGAAAATAAATCATTGATGTAAATACTCATAAATGAAAGTATATTACAAAAAGAGTAGAATAATGGAAGTACATACACCACTCAAAAGGAAATTGTGGAAAATGTAGCATAAATCTCACGGGAATAAAAGTGAGATGAAAAATCCCTTACGAAAACTCGGCAGCCTAACGGCGCCACATAAAACTTCCGAATATGGATTGATGAGATAAAATAGGGTATCTCATCACATTACAATAAAATGTACAGCAATAGTAATATAGAAGAACATCCCCCAACATTACAAAGAGGATCTTAAAATAAGTGACATAAAGGATAGTACTTAAAAAGAAAGAGAGAGGTTAGATCTCTTACGAAAGTTCGGCAGCCTAACAGCGCCACTCAAAACTTCCAAAATGGATTGATAAGAGAGAATAGGGTCTCTCATCACATGAACATAAAAATTACAGTAAGTTTAATATAAAATATCATCCCAATAACAAGAAATATGATCTTTAAAAGGAATGACATAAAAAGTGTGTACTTAAAAAGAAAGAGAGGAGTAGGATCCCTTACCTCGGGTCCGACTTGACTCGATCGTTATTTAATCTCCTGAATAATAAACTTGAGTTAATTTCTAATTCCTTAATAACCTTTTTCAAGTTCATTATTACTTTTATACCACTTATTACCATGTCATACACATTATGTAATCATTTAAGTTAATAATATTTGTTTTGCCGATATTTGGTTCTTAAGTCGAAAGTGGACTTCTTACAATTACACGTTGTTCGTTTGGCCAAACGTTTATTATATCCAGAATTTTATTCATTATGTAGATATCATATATGTCATATATATCCAGTACATTCATGCATTTATAACATTACATAATCATTTAGAGGTAAGAAATGAAATGCACCGTTCATGGAGACGGTAAGCCGTACGTACGCATGAACACTACTTTCATTTCTATTTCGTATTTTATAGAATGGAATAATAATGATATAAAGGTATATTATAATTCCAGTATAATATCATATATAATATCATATTTCCATCCTTTATACATCCCACATATGGTATTTAACGAATCAAATCACTTTGAGGGGGCGGTAGTCCGCACTTCCTTAAATGAAGATATCGCGTTTACCCATAATGGAAACCATAAAGGTATGCCCAAAATGAAAAAAACAGAAGCTTAAGGAAAAAATAAACATATTATATATCATATATAAAAATAGTGACATTATAATGGCCACCTTTGAAGGTGTTAAATGAGTATTGAACAATCATCGTTTCGGGAGGCAGAATTTCGCCATCCACGGAAACCGTATGTTCTTTAACCATTTGATGTAGTTTTGTGAGAGTGTAGCTCGAATAAATCTTATAAAAACATCCTAGTATATTTAAGATACTTGTGTGGTTACAAAAGAAATAAATAAAAAGAGTTTAGGGGGTTGGAGAAGCAAAATAAAACAAATGAACATGAGAGAATGAATTACCTTTAAAAGTGTAACTCCTTTTGATTTGAGCCTAAAGGCTTCCTTTGAAAGGATTCTGCCCAAAGGGAATACTCTAGGATGAGGAGAGGTATGTGGAGAGAGTAAATGGGAAGGGGTTGGCCGAGCCAAAGGCTTGAGGAGTGTGTGAAATGAGGTAGAGGTGGGGGCCTTTTATAAGAGGAGAGGAGGGGCACTTTTGGAAAGTAAAGAAATATTACTTTATTTGAAAATGTGTTTCGGTTTCAAAAGGCCCCATATTGATATAATTCCTGGATAAGGTGATAAGTCTTCGAAATACACTCATCCAATAAGTTTTGGACATGTGTAGTTTATATATTTTACATTATCTTTCCATTTTATTTAAATCGTCAAATAATGATGTCATCGCTGCATCATTATTATGTCATAAATAATTTAATTTAGTTAATGTCTAAAAATTATAAAACAAATACTATGATGTAGGAAATATTTTTAGCCTTCCAATGAATATTTATAATAAAAAATATGACTTGTATAACCCAACTTAAAAATTGTTTTAGTAAAACATATCATGTTTGTGTCAATTTTACTTTTAAATAAAATGTTATTTATGTCATTTCCCAACCAAAGTGTCTCCATGGGGTACCCAAGTTGGCCCATGGCTTGTCTTGGTCGGCCATGACTCACCCAATAGGTGTAGGACAAGTGTCATGGTGTTTTCACATTCTTATAATATCATTTTTACCTTAAATTACACTAATTACCTCTAATCGCGATTAAGAACTTAATAAGTTACTATTCACCAAAAAATTATTATAATCTCATTGAACCACATTTTACTTCTTAATGACAAACATGTATGTCGGATTTTTGAAATTCAAAACACAATGATGGTAAAATTTCATTTAAACGGAAAATCAGCTTTTATAAGTACCACTTAGTGGTTTCACTATTCATCAAAAATTGAAGTTTTTCAGAAAAATCCCAAAAATTCACCCTGAGCTATATTTGATATTCCGAATTCAAAAATGAATTCAGTTTTACAAAATTCAAAACATATTAGTCACATTAATTAATTTAATAATTAATTCCCGCTGTCAGAGCAAATAGCGTGTTTTTATAAAACAATAAGTATCAAAAGATTGACACTAGTTTAAGTCTGATTTCAAAGTGAAATTAATTCCAACGACCACTATTGGATTTAATGGTAAAAATATTTTCTAATTTCACTTTAAAACTAATTAAAAATATAATCTAATCATATAAATAAATTAGATTAAAAAGAGGTTTTGAATTAAAATACAACATTTTACACTATTCATTAAAAAATGAACTTTATCGGAAAAATACCAAAAAATTACACAAAGTAAAATTTGATGTCCCGATTCTTAATAAGAGTTTTATTTGGTCCAAAAGAATGTTTAAGAGTGAACAAAACTATATTTAATGACAGTTCTCCATTAAAAGGCGATAAGTGAACCTTTAGTGAAAACTAAGGCATATACGCCTAAAATTGAATTCTTTCCGTATTTTAAGCCTTTAGCTTTTATTGGATAAATGTAAAAACATTTAAAAAACATATATAATCATAATTTAGTTATTTATATCCATTCCCGCCAATACAACGGCTACATGTTAACTACCATTTGAATTAATATTATTTTATTATTAGAGTGCAACGTAAGATTCCCAAGAAACTCGTTGTTGCGTGTTGGGTACGCCATCGAGCATAGCATCCCCTTTAAAGTCATATTAATATTTTATTCACAAATATGGATAAATATGAAAATTTCATATTCATTATTTACCTGGGGTGTTACATCCTTCCCCCCTTTTGGGAATTGCGTCCTCGCAATTTTAAAATTGCGCTTGGAAACATCCTTGAAAGTCCCACATCGGAACAAAATTCGGTAAAACAAACACTTTAAAATAAAGAAAGATAAGTACAAAGGTCACCCGAGTTAACCCATACTAGGATTCCAAGTATGAAAATATGGACATGGAGGAGAAAACATAGGTTCATGTTCTCATGGAGAGTGATAGAAAACATGTTTAGGAGAAAGTTAACCATGAGAAAATCACAAACTTGTGATGGGTTAAACGGTATTCGATTCCCCAGTAGGAAAAGTTAATAGACAACATTTTTGTTTTAAGTTACTTTTTATTGAGGAATTTATTCATAAGGAAACATAATCACTTATCATGTTGACTTTCAAATTTTATTAGATTCCTTAATCAAACTCATATTTTCTCCAGAAGGCGAGTATTTAGGAAGACTTGTTCACATTAAGAGTACTATAATCAACTTTTAGAAAATCACCTAATCCACAAAAGAGAACTATATACTTCCCATGTCATTAGACTTTAACCAAAACCAAAACCAATAAGGTTAGTACAAGATCAGATAATCCAGAAAAGGATAACCCTTTATAAAAGAAAATCTATTCTTAACCTCCAAGATTTGTCAAACAAAACCCAAAGTTCAACGAGGACCATTCTATAAACAAATTTGTCCATAAAAATTCCTCAAAGTAAACCAATATAAGATTGAAACCCAAATATTTGAATGATTTAGTCACATAGTCTTCCAAGATAAATCATAACATTTATCTCCAAACAATATCAGTTGCTCCTAAAGTCTCGTTTTGAAAAGTAATTAACCTAATCACATATCCTCCATGATAGGTTAATCATTTTCATAAATAACCCAAAATCAACTTACTCTTAATTCATAAAATCATATAACTAGAATGAATCAGTCAAACAAACCAGGGAATTCACGTAGTCCAGTGGTAGGCGATAAATACAAGTCGCACTTTGGTTGTGGGTTCGATTCCCGCAGCTTTGTCCGACGTGACGGGTTGTCACACGGTCTGCGTGTTGTCCTTTTTTCAAAACTATATAATTCTTAAAACATTCTCCAAAATGAGATAAAATCTTCAAGAATAATCATAACATATTTTAACCTCAAGTTTATCTCATTCCTTTCATTTTCCATCATATCATATAGTAACCCATAATTACCTAAAAATTAAGTATCATATAAACCCTAATGGTTACCTTAATAATTATTACCTGAATTTCCACATCGAGTTGGCCATCTCGTACATGATGAATTAGAGAACTCACCAAGGTTGAAGTGGTTGATCATGACTCCTTGATATTTGGTTTAGAACAACCACGGGTTTCCTCATTGAATCCTCCATTTTATCTAGTATCTTAATCAGAGAACCACCACAGTTTCCTTCAAACCTGTTGTCTCTTTGGTGCCTGCTAGATCCATCCATTCACTAAAAATAGAAATGTCAGTGTGAGTATATCAACAAAACCATCATGTACTAATGATGAAGGTAAACACTAAGATACACTTACTCATTCACTTTATCTAAAACTAGGACTCTTTCTGAAATCCTAACCATTATGGTAATGTCACTTATGCTTAAAGAATACCCTAACCTCTAAAGTTATCTAAACCGACCTTTGATACCAACTATAAGGCCCCAGCCTTAAAACCTTACTTAATATTGAGTTATTACAAGATTACACATTGAGGATCTTTTCAGGTTTAGAGTTTTAGAGAATTATATCATGAAACTTGCATTACATTCCACATTTAAACAAAGTGGTTACATAAAAGACAGCATTCATTCTTCCCATCAACGTAATCATATTTAAAATTATAACACGGATTCTTTCTTGACACATCCTTGACACTATCATCACATCATGTACCTTTACCTTGACCTGTGAAAAACATTTCAAAAACTTGGGATGAGCATAAAAATCTCAGTAAGAGTTATAAAAAATATGGAAAGGAAACATGAGTTCATATATACATTAGAATGAAATCACACTTTACCCATAAAACATAGGCATATCAAATCATGAATAAATCGTAGAAAACATAAGACATAAAGGTAACTTGAGGCATTCATAACATTCTTACGTAGGGAGTAACCCTCTTGGTTACGTTTGGAATACCCATCACAGTATATTCCCTAAATCTCTTCGGAGAAACCTTAACGTTTCACTCCTTCGCGTTACCCAATGCATTGGAGAGCTATATCGGGCTCACCCGCCCTTAGTTTATCACGGAACCACCCGTTCTTCATAACAATTCCCAAGAAGCATAACATAATCGTATCACATAAAACATGAATAAAGAAAACATAACATTTCCACATTTCAATCACAATATAACATTTTAGGATATTGAACTAACGAATCCATTAAAAACCATTTTCAAAACCATTTAAAACATTTAATAAAGAGATTCTTGAATCAAAGTGTCCCATACCACCTTGAAGCTTTTAACATTTTAAACTATTAATATCCATATAAATAAATTCTTAAAAACATTTTGAAAACATGGATATTAATAAGAACAAATAATTAAAACATTTAAAGTGATATTTTGGTTAAAGGGGTTTTACCAAAATTAGTGACACTTGAATACAATAATTGAGGAATAACATTTAGTCAGAACTTTATAATATCATGAGAATAAATGGATTCATGATATAATACTCCAAAGGACAGTATATACACCATATAAGAGTGAATTGGTGCATAACAACAATGAACCCTCAATAGAAATGTCAAATGTGATGAAATCCCTTATAAAGAAGGTATCCTTAAATTAAGGACAAATAAATCTCAAAAATATGTGTGACAAATATAAATACACCCAATATAAGTGGATATTAAGTGTAAAATAATAAAAGGTCATTCACACATATTCAATGGATGACATATTCAATGACTACATGTTGAACCCAAAGAAATCGAAATTGGGTTAAAAAGTTCCCTTGACAGCCTAACGACATCACATCAAAATGAGTTGATGAGAGATAAAAATTGTATCTCATCACATGGACATAAAATTTACATCAATAAGGATATATGAGAACATATCACAACATAACAACATTTAAATTAAAAGACCCAACAAAATAAGTCTTTTAAAAAAAGGAGGGTGAAAGGTTCCCTTACCGACTTGGGTATCTTTCAAAACATACACCCCGTGAAAGAAGGACAATAAATAATTGATGTAAATACTCATAAATGAAAGTATATTACACAAAGAGTAGAATAATGGCAGTACATACACCACTCAAAGGAAATTTTGGCAAATGTAGCATAAATCTCACGGGAATAAAAGTGAGATGAAAAATCCCTTACGAAAACTCGGCAGCCTAACGGCGCCACATAAAACTTCCGAATATGGATTGATGAGATAAAATAGGGTAACTCATCACATTACAATAAAATTTACAGCAACAGTAATATAGAAGAACTTCCCCCAACATTACAAAGAGGAGCTTAAAATAAGTGACATAAAGGAGAGTACTTAAAAAGAAAGAGAGAGGTTAGATCTCTTACGAAAGTTCGGCAGCCTAACGACGCCACTCAAAACTTCCAAAATGGATTGATGAGAGAGAATAGGGTCTCTCATAAAATGAACATAAAAATTACAGTAAGTTTAATATAAAATATGATCCCAATAACAAGAAATATGAGCTTTAAAAGGAATGACATAAAAAGTGTGTACTTAAAAAGAAAGAGAGGAGTAGGATCCCTTACCTCGGGTCCGACTTGACTCGATCGTTCTTTAATCTCCTGAATAATAAACTTGAGTTAATTTATAATTCCTTAAGAACCTTTTTCAAGTTCATTATTACTTTTATACCACTTATTACCATGTCATACACATTATGTAATCATTTAATTTAATAATATTTGTTTTGCCGATATTTGGTTCTTAAGTCGAAAGTGGGCTTCTTACAATTACACGTTGTTCGTGTGGCCAAATGTTTATTATATCCAGAATTGTATTCATTATGTAGATATCATATATGTCATATATATCCAGTACATGCATGAATTTATAACATTACATAATCATTTAGAGGTAAGAAATGAAATGCACCGTTCATGGAGACGGTAAGCCGTACGTACGCATGAACGCTACTTTCATTTCTATTTCGTATTTTATAGAATGGAATAATAATGATATAAAGGTATATTATAATTCCAGTATAACATCATATATAATATCATATTTCCATCCTTTATACATCCTACATATGGTATTTAACGAATGAAATCACTTTGAGGGGGCGGTAGTCCGCACTTCCTTAAATGAAGATATCGTGTTTACCCATAATGGAAACCATAAAGGTATACCCAAAATGAAAAAAACAGAAGCTTAAGGAAAACATAAACATATTATATATCATATATAAAAATAGTGACATCATAATGGCCACCTTTGAAGGTGTTAAATGAGTATTGAACAATCATCGTTTCGGGAGGCAGAATTTCACCATCCACGGAAACCGTATGTTCTTTAACCATTTGATGTAGTTGTGTGAGAGTGTAGCTCGAATAAATCTTATAAAAACATCCTAGTATATTTAAGATACTGTTTTTGTTACAAAAGAAATAAATAAAAAGAGTTTAGGGGGTTGGAGAAGAAAAATAAAACAAATTAACATGAGAGAATGAATTACCTTTAAAAGTGTAACTCCTTTTGATTTGAGCCTAAAGGCTTCCTTTGAAAGGATTCTGCCCAAAGGGAATACTCTAGGATGAGGAGAGGGATGTGGAGAGAGTAAATGGTCAGGGTTTGGCCGATCCAAAGGCTTGAGGAGTGTGTGAAATGAGGTAGAGGTGGGGGCCTTTTATAAGAGGAGAGGAGGGGCACTTTTGGAAAGTAAAGAAATATTACTTTATTTGAAAATGTGTTTCGGTTTCAAAAGGTCCCACATTGATATAATTCGTGGATAATTTGATAAGGCTTCTAAATCCACTCATCCAATAAGTTTTGGACATGTGTAGTTTATAGATTTTACATTATCTTTTCATTTTATTTAAATCGTCAAATAATGATGTCATCGCTGCATCATTATTATGTCATAAATAATTTAATTTATTTAATGTCTAAAAATTATAAAAAAAATACTATGATGTAGGAAATATTTTTATCTTTCCAATTAATATTTATAATCAAAAATATGACTTGTATAACCCAACTTAAAAATTGTTTTAGTAAAACATATCATGTTTGTGTCAATTTTACTTTTAAATAAAATGTTATTTATGTCATTTCCCAACCAAAGTGTCTCCATGGGGTCCCCAAGTTGGCCCATGGCTTGTCTTGTTCGGCCATGACTCACCCAATAGGTGTAGGACAAGTTTCATGGTGTTTTCACATTCTTATAACATCATTTTTACCTTAAATTACACTAATTACCTCTAATCGCGATTAAGAACTTAATAAGTTACTATTCACCAAAAAATTATTATAATCTCATTGAACCACATTTTACTTCTTAATGACAACCATGTATGTCGGATTTTTGAAATTCAAAACACAATGATGGCAAAATTTCATTTAAACGGAAAATCAGCTTTTATAAGTACCACTTAGTGGTTTCACTATTCATCAAAAATTGAAGTTTTTTAGAAAAATCCCAAAAATTCACCCTGAGCTATATTTGATATTCCGAATTCAAAAATGAAGTCCGTTTTACAAAATTCAAAACATATTAGTCACATTAATTAATTTAATAATTAATTTCCGCTGTCAGAGCAAATAGCGTGTTTTTATAAAACAATAAGTATCAAAAGATTGACACTAGTTTAAGTCTGATTTCAAAGTGAAATTAATTCCAACGACCACTATTGGATTTAATGGTAAAAATATTTTCTAATTTCACTTTAAAACTAATTCAAAATATAATCTAATCATATAAATAAATTAGATTAAAAAGAGGTTTTGAATTAAAATACAACATTTTACACTATTCATTAAAAAATGAACTTTATCGGAAAAATACCAAAAAATTACACAAAGTAAAATTTGATGTCCCGATTCTTAATAAGAGTTTTATTTGGTCCAAAAGAATGTTTAAGAGTGAAAAAAACTATATTTAATGACAGTTCTCCATTAAAAGGCGATAAGTGAACCTTTAGTGAAAACTAAGGCATATACGCCTAAAATTGAATTCTTTCTGTATTTTAAGCCTTTAGCTTTTATTGGATAAATGTAAAAACATTTAAAAAACATATATAATCATAATTTAGTTATTTCTATCCATTCCCGCCAATACAACGGCTACATGTTAACTACCATTTGAATTAATATTATTTTATTATTAGAGTGCAACGTAAGATTCCCAAGAAACTCGTTGTTGCGTGTTGGGTACGCCATCGAGCATAGCGTCCCCTTTAAAGTCATATTAATATTTTATTCACAAATATGGATAAATATGAAAATTTCATATTCATTATTTACCTGGGGTGTTACATAGAGGGTCATTATTTAATGTCTTATAGAGATGTAATGGGTGGATCAAAACACTTATAAAGGTGGATCAGGTAGGTACATCTCTAGGAGGGAGCACCTGGAATGTTTACCTGATAGATGGATCAAAACGCCCAATGAGGTCTGACCTAAGTGTGGTGCATCCCATAAAGGTAAGGTTTCTCATTTTGAAGACTTATCCAGACCCCACTAAGGGAAAAACAGGAGGGAAAATAAGCGAAGGTGTACCCTAGTGAGGGGGTCACCATGGTTTATCGTTGGTTGGGATTTAACCTCATGGAGGCTTCCTACGTACCCTATTTCGAATACAAGGATCAAAAACCATATATTTAAAAGAGGTATGGTGTGGGTATTACCCATGGTTAGCTTCCCTTCACACTAGGAATACTCTTGGTTGGATGAGTATGGGTTTTGTGGGGATTATGCATTGTCAGATTCCCAGGTTATTCCAAGAGTAGCAATGGGATGAATGGGACATACGTGCTAAGATGGACCATGTGAATGGCGTGATCCGACTAGGATGTGGTGGCCTGAGTAAAATTAGGATGGAAATGGGGGAAGTATTAAAGTGGAATGTAATGGATGCGATAGAATCGAAGTGAAGATGAAATTGTTGGGCTTGAACCTTGAGGGGCATTCGACGCACCCTAGTTGGATAGGAATCAATGCCCACGTAGTTATTATAGAGGAATTTGGGGCTTATGCATGGTTATCCACCCAATAAAAATTGGACATGTGGTTGGGGATTATGCATGGTTAGCCACACATTTGGACCCGAAGGATATGTGACCTTTGAGTGGGTCGTGATCCTTCTGAGATATAGTGGCTCTAGGGAAAGGAGATAATGGGAATGGATAATGATGGATACAAATATCCAGGATGTGCACCCCTAGGATGAGGGAACCAGGGTTTACCAATGGTTGTCATTGAACCTCTAGGAGGCTTCATAAGAACCTATTTAGAATATAGGGATCAAAACCTATGTAGTTAGGTGGTTTGAGGTTTATGCATGTTTAGTGGCCTGGGTGTTGGATGATGGGGCTTAATCCATGATGGATGCCCAGAATAAGGGTGTCACAGAAACTATTAACCTCACAGACCACATGATTAATGCTCGGTGTGATAAAAAAGTTGAAGTAGTAGAACAAATTACTGTGTCATGAATGTTGTGTCAGTGAGGGATGGTATGGGGATTACGTGTAGAAGTAACCCACGAAGATGGAGATTGGGGCTTACTCTAGGGGTGATTCCCAAATAGGATCTTATTCTATGTGAGGAGGGTGTCATTATCTACTGAGAGGGTAAGGAAGATCTCACTACCATGGAGATTAGTGGGCATGGACAATACTTGATGTGCAACACCCCATGTGCATTGCATGGGGGGATCACTTCTCACCCATTTTACTTACTTTACTAATAGCCTCATTCAAATGTGTACCTATGTGATGAAGCACTAGGTATAGAAACGAAACAAGGAACACCATACAAGGGACTAGAAAATCACTACGTACAATCATAGAAGGCTGCAAGGACGAGGGACTCACAAATATAGGGGGATCTAAGGGAGGATCTTTGTGATGTTTAGGTTCTTCACTGAGGTTAGGTATTTGTAAATATAAGAGCTCCACGAAGTAGGGTAAACCTTTTTTGTTGTAGAGACCTGGGTTGTAAAAGTAGTTCATTGTGAATGATTAATGTTTCTCAAATCCTGACGTACCCTGAAGTTCCTTCCTTCTTAGTGAAGGGTATCCCTACAATAGGAAGGGGTAAATATGAAAAGGGAAAGGGGGTTTCTCAATGCTCCAATACCTCGGGGGTTCATTTTTCTATTGAATTCTTAGTGATTAAGGGCTCCAAAAAATGGAGCTTGGAAAGAGAAATGTCAGGGTAATTATGATTATGAGGGAGGGGATAACTATTTATAGGAAAAGAGGGATTTTTAATGCCCAGAGCCATGACATGAAGAAAAAGTGATCCTTGTAAAGATGTGTGAGGCACAAAAAAATGTGGAGCTATCTGTATACATTATTTATGGTGGCCATGGGGATCATCAGACTCCCCATACCTTCCATAAACACCTAAAAACATCACGAGGACCAGATTCTACATGATGGTGCATCACAGGGTTGATTCTTTTGATGTTGTACTGGTTTTTTGATCTTGGATTTCATCTCAACCAGCCTTTCCCTTACTTGAATTATCCTGGTACACATATTTTGGTTCCAAAAAATCCCTCAACGATACCGATTATTTCATGCATCTACCTAGAAATAATTGCGCAAGTCAAACAACAACACATGTGCTCAAATATAAGTTCAAAAAAATGGGATACAAAACATTGAAATTTCTTAAAAATGAACCAAGGGGTGAACATGTGCTCAAATACTATCTCTTCATGTTGAATCTGATCCCTATACTTTAATTTCATCAATATTTATATTTAGGCCCTATATCTAACTGAAAATGGTGGATATAGACCATATTTGTTGTTTCCATCCATCGTTTGTTGGAAAATGGATTTTGTTGATCCTCAGTGGTTTCATCGTTCACCCCATACGCACTGCACACCATCATGCCTCTTCAATATTGATTTGTTCAAAGATCAATAATATGAATCTGGGGATAGAAAACATTGAGTAATAAATTAATATTTCAATACATCAGAGCATTCTCAATCCACAATTGATACATATCCATCAAAGGGATCGATATGATCAATCTATTTAATCAACAAGGGTGTAAACATAAAATTTAAGATTCCTACTCGGATATTGTATCATTTTTCATCAAAAATCATGCTATATAATGATTGATGGAAGTCATTGTGTTCATTGTATCTCTATCTTCTCTAATATTTCATTTCTTCATCATCCAAGGTTATTCACCAAAGAAGGTTGGAGGATAATCAATGATCATATATAGATAACATAAGTAGTAGGAATTCACCTTATCCTATTTGTGTACAATCTTCCATCAGGTATGTTTCCCATTTGTTTCTAACCACATCTATATCATCTTCTGAATATGTGTTTTTGTGACAGTCATGGTAGTACTGAAAAAATATAAATACACAAAAGATTAATAAATATTTTAAATGAACTCGTAATTATTTTTGAAAATACCTCGTTAGGGATGCTAGTTTGTTAATGAAATACAATCTATTTCATAAATTTACAAACATAATACCCACAGTACTTTCTGTTTGTTTGTTTTGGACACTGTAGAAACATCGAAAAAAATAAGTAATTTGTTTTGATATGTGTTTGGATAGAGCAATGTTATTATATATACCAGGATACTTTTCTAATTGTAGATCTTGTAGGCATTTTTATCCTTAGGCCCTAGATTCATTCCATGCATTAGACAATATTGATGCACCACCCTATCATAACAGAATCCTTATTAAAATATAAAATAAATTATATAACTAGATGTTTAGTTTTAAAATGATGCATCTAGTGTATTACAAATTAACAAACGCCATCATGCGTGGTCGGTTTGCTGGATATCCATGCATTGAATCTAGAAAATAAATCTTTGGAGTATCCAAATTGACTGCAATCAGCATCCAATGGTTACTAAAAATAAAAAAAGGAATAAGTAAAGAAAGAAATAAAAATATAGTTGATACGATTAAATTGTAGAGTTTTACCCCTGCATATTTGGTATTAAAAAGAGTG